>CAMAPE010000046.1:7447500-8047500 GCA_945859875.1 Cuscuta europaea | reverse complement strand
TTAAGGAAATTTTAGTGAAATTTAGTGAAATTTTAAGGGAATTAGTTAATTTTAGGGAATTTGTTAATTTTAAGGGAATTTTAGTGAATTTTAGTGAAATTTAAGGGAATTAGTAAATTTTAACGCAGGGAATTAGTTAATTTTAGGGAATTAGTTAATTTTAAGGGAATTTTAGTGAAATTTAGTGAAATTTAATATATTAATAATACTCCACATATATTGGTATGTTTATAATTTAGAGTTTTTAACCTGTATAATTTTTTTATTATAATATTCAGGCATAATGTATAGACAAAATAGAATTTGGATGTATGATAAACATGCGGTATTGTACGGAATGCAATCAAATTTTCTTGAAGGAGTTGAGAAGTTTATTAAATTCGCACTTGAACACCCGACTTATATGAGTGGTGATAAAATCAGATGTCCATGTTCAAAGTGTAAAAATCTCAAATTTAAACACCCAGACGAAGTTGGGTGAGATTTGTACGCGGACGATTTCCTTCCCAATTATTATAATTGGACTTCTCATGGCGAACCTTTGGATCCATCTATTTTACCACAAACGGTAGGTTCGTCTCGTAACGTCCCTGCAGAGATGAGTGTGTGGGGAGACCCTGCTGAAATGAGATGGGAGCAACGTATGGTATATGACGCATACGGTGCATCTATGTCTCAGTTCAACCCCCCACAACCATCTAACGATCCTTCTGAAGCTTCGACCTCGTATCAACCACATGAGGATGAAAATCCGATATTTTATGAACCTTATGTGGATGAAGGTTTAGCTGAAAGATTTCAAGACGTTTTAAAAGCAGCTGATCAACCAGTGTATGCTGATTGTGAGGGATACTCTCAGCTATCCGCCGTTACAGAGTTTATGAACATAAAAGCTGAATACAGTCTCCCTGAAACTTGCATGACTAGAGGATGTACGCTTCGACTTCAGAGGATGTACGCTTCGACAGCTACTGCGAAACACATGACATGGCATGTTGAGCACGAAACAAAAGAGGGTATGATGTCTCACCCTTCGGACTGTGAAGCTTGGAGACACTTTGACCGTTGTCATCCTCAGTTTGCAATGGAGCCACGAAATGTGCGACTGGGATTGTGTTCAGATGGATTTGCTCCATTTGGAAGGTTTGGGAAGAACTATTCATGTTGGCCGGTCATGTTAACTCCTTACAATCTCCCTCCCGACATGTGCATGAAAACTCACTTTATCTTTTTGACTCTAATCTGTCCGGGTCCCAATGATCCAGGAAAAAAAATAGACATTTATCTCTAACCCCTTATCGAGGAGATGAAAGAACTTTTGGTCATTGGGACACCAACATATGATGTTTCAAGGGATCAAAATTTCATAATGAAAGCTGCCATCATTTGGACCATTAACGACTTCCCTGCCTATGGCATGCTTTCGGGATGGAGCACACATGGTCTTATGGGATGTCCGATATGCATGGAGAAATCAGGTGCCAATTGGCTAACTTTCAGTAAAAAACCAAGCTACTTTGATTGTCACCGCAAGTTTCTCCCGGAAAACCACCGATATCGAAAGGACAAAAAGTCTTTCATTAGAGGTAGAGTGGTACGAGACACCCCGCCCCCGAGATTGACCGGGGAAGCAATTTTTAACCGGGTTCGACGTATTCCTACGGTTATGCAAGAACCAAATAAGAAGACATATGGGTTTTGTGATACCCATATGTGGACAAAGAGGAGTATCTTTTGGGAGTTACCATATTGGAAAGACCTTCTCATTCATCACAATATAGATGTCATGCACACTGAGAAGAACGTGTTTGACAATATATTTAACACAGTGATGGATTTCAAAGGCAAAACTAAAGACGGTCTTGCATCTCGAAAAGATATGACTATTTGGTGTGATAGGCCCGAACTGTCTGTTGATCTAGAATATCAGGGCAACAATATTCCAAAAGTAGTCTACCAAGTCACACAAGCACAAAATGAATCAATATTACAATGGCTCGTATCTCTGAAGTTTCCAGATGGCTACTGCTCCAACTTGTCCAGATGCGTGGACATGGACAAACTTGCAACGACGTCGAGCATGAAAACTCACGATTGTCATGTAATCATGCAAAGACTTCTCCCAATTGTACTGAAAGAGATGCTTCCTGAACACGTATGGTCCTGCATTACTGAGATCAGTTTGTTGTTTCAGTCGATATGCTCAAGCGTTTTGGATGCAGCATCCCTCCGTAGACTAGAAGAGTCTGTTCCCATGCTGATGTGTAATTTGAAAAAGAGAATGCCTCCATCATTTTTCGATGGAATGGAACATCTTGTAATACATCTTCCGTATGAGGCTTTAAATGGTGGACCTGTCTTCCATCACTGGATGTACAGATTTGAAAGGTTAGTCACAATTTCATTTATCTTTGAATATTTATTTCATAGCAACATTAATCTCTGTACCACTTTTATTTTACATTGCAGATTTCTTGGAGAGTTGAAAAAGAAAGTGACCAACAAGGCACACGTTGAGGCTTCAATTTGTCAAGCGTATCTTCAACAAGAAATCTCAACGTTCTCATCTTTTTATTTTGAGCGTGAAGTCATCACTAGAAGAAAGAGACCTGCCCGAAACGATGACATTGGCGAGGATTTATATGAAAATGTAGTTTCCATTTTCAATTACCCAGGTAGAGGTAAAGGAGTTTGGACAAACCGATACATCGTGGGAAAAGAATTACAAATTTCGCATACTTATATGCTCATTAATTGTCCAGAAATCTTACCGTTTTATCAGTAAGTTAAATTTGTAGTTATCTTTGTAATATATATACAATTAAAGTAGTTGATTTATAATATTTTCATGTTTGACTTCACAGTGAATTTAGAGCGGAGTACTCAGCATTCCCTGACAATGAAATTGATGCATTGGTGGACTCTCATTTTATATCGTGGTACAAGTATCAGGTATATATACATACACACACATTAATTATATATATTATTAAGTAATAATATTTAATAATTACCCAATGTTATCGTGTTTTAATTTACAGATCAATAACCGTGGGATTGTGGACCCTTTGTTAGTATCATTATCGTGGGGCCCTGGTGCCTACGCCAAAGTTTGGCGGTCATATGTGATAAACGGTTACACCTATCACACAGTCGGTTACGGACAGGGCCGACCAACAGTGAACAGCGGGTTATGTGTCCCAACCATCGGTTATGATAACTCGGAAACCAATTTTTTTGGTGTCTTGCATGAGATTCTCGAACTGGAAATGCCTTCTGCTGGGAAAAAGTTGACATGCGTTTTGTTCAGCTGCAAATGGATCGATCCAACACGTGGTGTGCGAAAAAATTCAAAGTATAATATGATTGACGTCAACCACTCTCACGTGTATACGAAAAATGAGCCTTTTATACTTGCTCAACAAGCAGCCCAGATTTATTATGCAGAATACCCTTCAACCAGGCGGACACAGAATCCTTGGGTGTGTGCATGTACTGTCCGTCCGAGCAAAATTGTATCACAAACTCAACACAAGGACGTTGATTTAGATGCTTTTCAGCAACATTTTTTCCAACCTCCGCCGATTGTTGAGACGGTCAACCAGCACATTCAGCTAAGTGATCCGAATGGGGGAAGTGTTGAAGTCACACCAGAAATGCACCTTCCGGACCTAACAACTCCATCTGAGCGCGAAATTGTTGAAATGCATGAAGAACAACAAAATACTCATTATCAGGAAGAAGGAGAATGGATAGACGGTTCTGATACAGAAGAAGATGTTGTATATGTAGAAAATAATGACTCTGATAGTGACTAATTGTATTGTTGTATTAGATTTTTTTTGAGTTCGAATATTTGTGCTCTTTTCTTCATGATTATTGTAGTCCAACAATATTTGATTTTTTTCTTCATCATTATTAAAAGATAAGTACGAAACGCACAAATCTTTTATCACAATCAACTAACGAAACATTAATCATTTATCATAATAAACAAACAAACAACTTTCAAGAGGCCTAGCCAACAACTCGTTAATTTTCCTTTCAGCTTCTTCGTTGATCGGATCCATATACTCCGAACATTCTTCTGCACGTTGAAGCATCCGACACAAGTTGTTTGCTTTTGACTTTCCGAGTGAGTCGGATTCCTCATCTTTGTAGTCGCCAAAACTTTCAAGGGGTCTAGCAATCAACTCCGTGATTCTCTGGTATGCTTCAACGGTTTTCGGCTCCATAAGCTGTGTAATTAGCTTGAGTCGTTTCATAGCTCTGCACATCGAATCCCAGTCAATTGGTTCTCGATTAGCCATTTTTTCTTCACAAACTTAGGATCGGGCATCATCTATTTATACTCAAAAATCGAATATAATAAAGTGGAATTTATTCCACTGTCGCAGGCCTGCCCGAGGAGTTGGCAGAACGGCTGGAAAGTAATTAGTCACGGGCGGGTCCGTGACTAGGTCCGTGACTAATTCAAATTTTTGAATGGTCCGTGACTAGGTCCGTGACTAATTCAAATTTTTGAATTAGTAACGGACCTAGTCACGGACCCGTCCGTGACTAAGGCGGTCAAAGGCCGCCCTGACACCTCATCTTCTGCGCGTTTGACTTCGTTATTTACGACGGCTAGTCACGGATAAATCCGTGACTACGTCCGTGACTACGCCTTCATATAAAATCAACACTTAGCTAATTTTTCATTCCGCATACTCTCCAACCCAAAACCCTACCTCTTTCTCCCTAACTCTTCTACACTCCACCGATCTCAACCTCCAACTCCGCCCTCCACCGTTCGCTGTCGCCGTTCGCTGCCGCCGTTCGCTGCCACCGTCTTCTGCCACTGTCGGCCGCCTCCTTCCTTTTTCATAAAGGTTATGTATTCTAAATTTTATTTACCTTTAATTCGTATTTTTAGTATTTGATTTTTATTTCAAAAATGCATGTTACGATAAGTGTGTTCCCATTATTCTCAAATTGTTTAATATGATTTAGTTAATATGCTCAAATTGATTTATGTATATGTAATTTGATTTCAGTACATGTTATAAATTGATTTTAGTTAGTATCTCAAATTGATGCATGTGGAGTAATATGATTTCGAAATATAATTTCATTTAGTTTATAATATTGCTTTAATTTTAGAATTGAAATATAATTTAGTTTTCGAAATACTTGTTTTCTGTACATGTTATTAAATTCATTTTTGTATACATGTTATTAATTAATATTATAAGCACACGTTTTTTCGAAATACATGTTATAAGCACACATTTTTTCGAAATACATGTTAATATATTCAGTTTATTACATGTTCTATATGCTCAATATAACATGATTTAGTTTGTATATATGTTTAATTGGCATGCCTATATTTGTTGTGTATAAGTTTAATGAATATGTATGCCTAAATAAGATTTAATTGTAGGTTAAAGAACATGCATGATTAAACATTATCTTTTTTAATTTCGGACTTATGAACTAAAGAACATGAGTTAGTTTAATTATATGTATGCCTAATTACATTATATTCCCAAATTAATTAAAGAAATACCCCCTCATGTTAAACCTCCAAAAACGTTTAACATGTTAATTATAAAATATTAAGTTAGACATTAAAAATAGTTTTCTCAAATTTAATATAAAATATAGACTATGAAAAAACACTGTTTAATAAATAAACCGTTTTAATTAAAAAGTTTTCCCGAAGTAATTAAAAAAATACCCCCTCATGTCAAACTTCCAAAAAAGTTTAACATGTTAATAATTATAAAATATTGAGTTCGACATTAAAAACAATTCTTAAATTTAATATAAAATATAGGCTATAAAAAGACAATGTTTAATAAATAAATTGTTTTAACTGTTTTAATTGAAAAGTTCTTCCGAATTAATTAAAAAAAATACCTCCTCATGTCAAACTTCCAAAAACGTTTGACATGTTAATTATAACATTTTGAGTTAGACATTAATATAGAATATTCATTATAAAAATACCCCCTCATATTGAGTTAAACGATAAAAAAAATCTTTTTATATAAAACTGTTTTTATTATACAAAAAAACTGTTTATACCAAAAAACTGTTTGTACCAAAAACTCTTTGTACCAAAAACTGTTTATACCAAAAACTGTTTTTACACAAAACTGTTTTTATGTTTTTTATACAACTGTTTATAAAAAACTGTTTATAAAAAACTGTTTTATAAAAAACTGTTTTATAAAAAACTGTTTATAAAAAAATGTTTATAAAACACTGTTTATAAAAAACTATTTATAAAACACTATATAAAAAACTGTTTATAAAACTGTTTATAAAAAACTGTTTATAAAAAACTGTTTACAAAAAACAGCTTTTATATAAAATGTTTTTTATAATTTAAGATTTTAACCAAAATTTGATCTTCTATTATATTTACACTATTATTTGAAAATGTAAATTAATACTCCTCATTAATCAATTATTTTAGATGAGCAATGAACAATCAACCTCCCGTGCTCGCCCGAACTATGCGCCCTTAACCCAAGCCGAGCGCAACAATGAAGATTCGGAATGGGTGACACCTCACATGGTTGCTAGGTAAGTAACTATGAACTTTATCTAATGTCAAATAATTTTATCTAATGTCAAATAATCTAACCAAATAGATATAAAAAAATATCATTAATTTTTTGAAGCGATCAAGAAGTGCTGAACCAAATCAAAATCATAATTGGTGGACACTTTCTTGACAACTGGGCTACGTACACGGATGTTGACCTCAAGGTCCGTGAACTTTGGTGGAACTTGTTCAAGGTAAAAAAATGAATTTTCCGTTATTGTTGTAACCTAAAATTTGACAAATGATAAGTTAATTTATTTTTTTAATAAAGGTCCGGTTTCGCTGGACTGAAGAACAAGGCCCCGCTATTCTAAGGGCGTACAATGCCAGAGTTTCAAACTGGCTTCGTCCCACTTTTAAGCGTGCCCGAGCCAGTGGGGTAAGGCCTCAATGGTGTTCGGATGAGGTATGGGAAAACCTCGTCCGCCACTGGTCTTCAGATCCGACTTTCTTGGCTAGAAGCGAAGCCGGGAAGAAAAATCGGATGTCCGAGAAGGCATTGACGACACAATGGCACGGAGGCCGCAAACCTCGGAGTAAACATAAAGAAGCTCTTGTAAGTCTTATTCAAATAAACTTTACACCATTTAAACCCTTTATTTTTTTACATTTATTTAAACCTTTTTCGAACCTTGTAGGCGGGGCCTCAAAAGAAGAGGGTTTCTATCTTCAAGGTCATCAAACATTGTTGGACCCCGCACGGTGATGAGTCGGAAGCCAATCTACCACCCCGCCTTGCTGAAATCGAAGTACGTAACATCAATTTTATTATTTCAAATCGAAGTAATTATCATTTCAATAATTTTTGTACATTCTTGTAGACAAAGTATAACGCAAATGTTGAAAAGAAGCAGGCGGAACTAGGCCTGACGCGAGAAGATGACATCGATTCTGATGTGGAAGATGATGCGATCCTTGAGGCAGCTGGGGTGTACAACGGTCGGCTTCCGTGCCTCGGGGCTGAGGGGCAACGTATTTTGTACGATCGCAGCGGCAGCGGAGCTTCATCACCTTCTCGATCTAGGCGGGGAGAGGATCCACGCATCGCCCAATTGCAGCGAGAATTGGAGGAGGAGGAGCGGGCATTCGAACAGCAACGGAAGAATGATGAAGAAACAAGGGCCCGGCTGGAAGCAATGGAACGGATCATTGTCGGATATCAGCCTCCGCCTCAGCCTCTTCCTCGGTCGTACATGTTGCACGTTGAGCAGACTCCTCAGGTTCCGCACATGGGTAATATGGGTTATCACTCTAACTCCGGATATGGTGTCATGCCTGCAATGGGGTCGACATTCAGATCTCTGTCGTCTGATATTCTCAATCAGTTTCAGTCATCCGGTGGAGGCAGCCGAGGAGGCAGCCGGGGAGGCAGCCGAGGAGGCAGCCGGGGAGGCAGCCGAGGAGGCATCCGAGGAAGCGACCGAGGAGGCAATCGAAGAGGCAATCGAGGCAGCCGAGGAGGTACCCGGACCCTTAGACACCGTGGATGCAGAAGAGGATCATCATCGTGACTATGATGATAATGATGACGCATATGATTATGATGATTCTAATTTTTATCATAATGGAGTCCGACGTACGGGTATGTAATTACATAATATTTTTTAACATTGTATGGATTTTGTTTTTATAATTCAGTCTGTAATAACATTTTTTATGTTTAAGATTGTATGGAATTTGTTTTTATTCTAATTGCTTTAAAGTAGAATTAAAATAATTTTTTATTTTTTTATTTAAAATCTATTTTTTAAAAAAACAAAAAACATTAGTCACAGACTAAATCCGTGACTACGTTTTAATCCGGAATAAATTTAACTTAATGTTTTTTCAATTTTTTATTTTTTTATTTAAAATCGATTTTTTTTAAAACAAAAAACATTAGTCACGGACCAAAATCTGTGACTACGTTTTAATCCGGAATAAATTCAATTTTTTTTAAATTAAACTTAGTCACGGACCATGTCCGTGGATGGTCCGTGACTAACATAAAAAAATTTAAATTAAAAGTAGTCACGGATATGATCTGTGACTAACACGCCGCAGGGCTAATTCCGGTCAAGATTTAGTCACTGACTGAGTCTGTGACTAAGCCGTGACTACACTTAGTCACGGCCAATGTTCAGTGACTACGTTCTAGTCACGCGGAATTAGTCACGAACCTAGTCACGGACAAAATCCGTGACTAAATGTGTTAGTCACGGAAATTTTACACTACGGTTCGTGACTAAGTCCGTGACTACAGGAGATTTTTTTTGTAGTGCAAATATGGTATGAGACAATTTTAGAGGGACTTCCCGGAAAGGTAAAACGGGACAATATAAGAGGGACGGAGGGAGTATCAGTTTACGTAGTATAACGTAGGCTTTTTTTTTATTGTGTATTTCGTATAGTAGGTGTAAATGTGTAATAGTAGGTTTTGTATGGACTTTTAGTTTTATTAATACTATAAAGTGTAAGCAAGTCTTAGTTATTATGGTTTTAGTTAAGTACGTAGGTATTTTTCACTTATTATTAGGAGTATATTAGTTTTAGAAAAGTCAAGTTTGTATTTTGTGTATTTTATACACACCGGTTAAAATAATTATAAAATAACTTTTATATAATTAGTACTTGTTATAAAACGTTACTTCTATTATCGGATCATTTATGTTTTTTTTTTCTGACTAAAACGTCGTAAACTTGAAAATTTTTATCTGATGAGAATGTCACATCTGATGAATTTTTTGTTTGACTCACTTAATAATTAAATTGTCATTTCCGTAACATTTTATCTGACTTATAAAAATTATTTTTGTTTTTATTTAATTTCTTTTTTTTAGGTGTCACATTCTACCCCCTTAAAAGATGTTTCGTCCCGAAACATAAACTAAAGTCAAATGACAAAAATTCTAAAGTATCACAAGTTCTTCACGAAGCCTTTCTAAAAAGACAAAAGAAGTTGATATCCTCTGAAGATCAAGACAAAGATAACCCGCGCTTCATTGCAAATTGAACACAAAGGGGGAGATTGTTGGAATATTTTTATGTGTTCAATTTAGTTAGTATTATCTTTGTTTAATTAGGATTTAATTTGTGGGCTTTGTAATTAATTAGGGGCCATTTAATTAGACCCATTCGGCCCATCCTAATGGAATTAGGATGTTCGGCCAACACTCCTATAAATATAGGATGTGTAGGCCGAAATACTTGAGGGTTTCACAATTAGAATAGTCATATCATTCTCGAATCTCTCTCTCTAGAATCTAAGTCTCTACATGTTCTATTCCACATATTATTCTTTGTAGAGCCAGTAGATTAGAATTTCTCTCTCAAGCTTGTTCGTTCATATATCGTGTAACTGTTCTTCATGGATTCATCATTATATATACACGGTATACGTTATTGGTGAGATTTCTCTTCTATTGTTTTAATTCTTCCAATTATTATTAGATTAATCGACTGTTGAAATCTGGGCATACTTCACACACAAATATCTTCATTTGCAGCCGAATCCCATAAATCATCCGATGTTGAGATTGGTACCGTCTTCTCATTTTCTGAAGCATGATGTTTCACTCCAAAGACCTTAGGAATGGATTCCTTCAACCACAAATCCACAATGCCCTAACAATGTCTAATTCCAAAGAAGATGAAATTCCTAACTTTGTTTCAGAGATACGATAGCAGAGTCATCAACAATTTCAAAACTAATTTTTTTGCTTTCGATCTAAACATCAAACCTGGAAGATGATTCGCTCCAGGCTAAATATCTCTTGGGTAAATTGCGCCGCTGCCCCAAATTAGTTTGATCAGTTTGATTATTCTGCAAAACCTCAATTCTTGTATGTGGGAAATCCCATTTACGTCTAAACTGTCTGGATTCTCTTCTGAGAAAAGGCCGTTGGTATGCTGAGTTGTCCCCAAATAATCTGGCTCGCTGTCTCAAAGGGAATCGCCATGGCTGGGTGAAAAGAATCTCGTTCCTGTAGCTCTTAGAGACCATGCCTCTCTGATCCCTTCTGCTGGCTGATGGACGACCTAGATGCGCTCGCCACTCTATCGTCTCCCTTTCGTAGCTTCTTCCCCGGGGTAGATAGTCTCGCCTACTCCGACAATGATTCGTCCAGTAAGGGTCACCGATCCGGTGATAAAACCCCTGCGCCGCCCAATCTCCTGACCCTATCATCCCTCCATCTATAATCTATAATCTAAAAAAAACTCTAATCTAAAAAAAAAAACTCTAACATCTTGACATTAGTTATAGTAATATTTTCTTCCTCTATATTAATGTTGGGGAGTGTTGCTAAAATGACAATTAGTTAACATCTTGACATTAATTATAGTAGGATTCATCTTCTTTAATAATATTCTTCCTTGAATATTAATTAATTCCTATTCATATTAATATTTTGAGTATTACTTAAAGGATCAACTAGTTTTGTTTCATATATTAATTATTACTAGAATCAATCGATTAATACGCTTGTTATTAATTCGGTTCGTTCAACGGTAGTAAACTTAGATTATTAATGCATGCGTCTCATGTTTTTTTTTTACTTTTTTTTTTACTCCAGAGGGTTCTGGGGGAGGGGGGCTTGGGGGAGTCTGGAGTAATCAGGTCTGTAGCTCACTCCATTCAGCTTCAAACCCATATGTGCCTAGCGGGATTCGAACTCGAAACCTCCAACTAGACACGGTAACCTCACAATCAGCTGGGCTGGAATGCTTGGTTTATTGCTAGCGTCTCATGGTTAATAATCTAAGGGGAATTAATTATATTGATTAAACCAATAAACCGCTTGTGTTGAGGTTATCAATCTCAATCGTTTTCATCTTAAGTTTATTACTACTATCGGGTTAATATACGGCGCGTGTTCTATATTGAATCGGTAGTAAGTTTTATTAATGAGATGAAGACTTGACTTTGCTTTTATGCACTCAATGAAATGTTCGTCGATCCTGGTTATATCTTTAACTATCTTACTCTTGAATACTCAATCGAGGAGTATATCCAGTTCATCGAGGGTGGTTATTAATAACGAGTCAAGTTCATTTATAAAATTTATTACCAAGTCAAAATAGAACGCATGTCATATATTAAACCCGATAGTAGCAATAAACTTGAGATGAAAACGATTGAGATGTATAACCTCATCATAAGCGATTTATTGATTTAATCAATATAATAAATTCCCCTTAGGTTATTAACCATGAGACGCATGCATTAATAACCCAAGTTTACTATACCATGAAAGGATTGAAAGTTACACGAATATCACACAACTTGGGTAGGACTTACCCATTTGCTATCAAAAATGGGAAAGATGTTTCCAATTTGTAGCAACTTGATCACTTCTTTTTTCACCGTCTTCATCATGGGTGGATTCAATCTTTATTGTGGTTGCCTCACCGCTTTGTCCTTATATTCAAGTAGGATCCGATGCATGCATGTGGATGGGCTAATACCTTTGATGTCGACAATAGATCATCCAATGGCCAGTTTGTACTCCTTGAGGACTGCAATCAATCTTTCTTCTTGTTGTTGGGCCAAGACATTTGAGATAAGAACCGGTAGAGTGTGATTTTCGTCCAAGAACACATGCTTTAAATTTTTCGAGAATGGTTTCAACTCGACCTCCGATGCCTGCTAAACAGATGGTAGCAGCTTCTCGTTTGGTATGGTTAGAGGGAGGCCTTTAGATGTCGGTGGAAAAAGGAGGAGTTGATTTAACTCCGCCACCATAACCTGCATTTTAGTTGACATAGAGTATTCCAAAGTGAAATTTTCTACATCATTCTCAATTGCGCTTAGCACTTCATCTTTACTAAAAAGGAAAGTAAAAATTTTAATTGGAACAAACGAAAAAAGAAAATTGGAAATTATAATAGGAACCGAAGGACTATTAGTCACTTTTGTATGGTATTCTCCCCGTCATAGCCAGCTAGTTTTGATGACTGCTCTCTCTCTTCTGCTGTTTACTTTAGCCGCTAAGTTCACGAGGGAAAGCGTAGTTGGTCGGCTGATTTATAGAGTAAAGCCTAAAGAGCTTGCTCGAGAAGACCATGTACATACATACATTCACACTCCGTATTCTTTACGCTCATATACGTACTATACTTTATGTCTTTATCCCTCCATTATTAAATTCTACTTCAATACCAAATTAAAGTGAAGAGATTGGAATTGCTTCTCATAAAAAATCTATCCCTCCATTATTAAATTCTACTTCAATACCAAATTAAAGTGAAGAGATTGGAATTGCTTCTCATAAAAAATCCAGGGCCTTGTAATGAATTTGGAGGCCTGGTTTCAAATGGAAAATTGAGGCCCCTAAAACAACAAAATTGAAAATTTGAACAACAAAATACATGTAGACTAGACAGTTCAATGAAATATAAGTTTTATGATGTTTAAAGTGCACAAATTAGAGAATCTAAAAATTATATACCTTTTAGAATTTTGAATAATACATAACATCTATAAAAATAAACTCATAACTATTACGTAGTATTTGTGAGAATAATGGAAAGGTGCTCCCTAAGGAGCCCTGACAGATATATTTATATTAAAGAGAGTTTAATGTCAAGTACAATACTAACCTCTAATAATTCTATTACACGCCTCAAACTTTGCGGGAGATACAACGCGCATGTTGTCTTTTAAAAAATGAAAACGTTGACTAGAGAGACTTTTAGTAAAAATATCTGCCAGCTGTAGATGAGTAGGAACATGCTTAACAATCAGATCTCCATGAGCAACCCGTTCGCGAACAAAGTGATAATCAATCTGAATATGTTTACTGCGAGCATGTTGTACCGGATTTGAATTCAAATAAGAAGCAGAGATATTATCACATAATAAATGTACCGGCTCCGTGATTGGCCACCCAAGTTCGAACAGTACCGAACGGATATGTAGTGTGTCTTGTACTGTGTAAGCAATGGCCCGATATTCTGCTTCTGTGGAGGACTTTGAAACGGTAGACTGCTTCTTAGTCTTCCAAGAAACCAAATTAGGACCCAAAAAGACAGCAAAACCTGTGGTGGACCGGGAACTATCAGGACAACCAGCCCAATCAGCATCGGAGTAAGCAACAACACAGGTTGGCCGAGTAGACTACTGAAGCCATAGCCCATGATCTCGTGTTCCCTGCAAGTACCTGAAAATTCTCTTGACTGCAAAAAGATGAGTGGTACGAGGAGCATGCATAAACTGAGACACTAAGTGCACTGCATAAGTAATATCTGGCCGTGTCAAAGTTAAATATTGTAATGCACCAACCATGCTGCGATACTCAGTAGAATCGGACAATAACTCACCATCAGAAAGAGACAGAGTGGTACGGGAAGCTAACGGGATGCGAACAGACTTTACAGTATGAAGGTGAAAACAAGCTAGATGGTCGGTAACATATTTATGTTGTGAGAGAAACATACCTTTAGCTGAACGAATAGCCTCAACACCTAGGAAATAATGGAGATTACCCAAGTCTTTCATAGCAAAATGTTTAGAGATAAGTGAAATAAATAGGGTAACAGATGACTCAGAATTGCCAGTAATAATAATATCATCCACATATAGTAATAAATAAATAATAGTATTATTCTGGTGATAAATGAACAAAGAATTGTCAGATTTGCTATAGGAAAAATTATGTTGTAGAAGAAAACTACTAAATCTATGAAACCAGGCCCGTGAAGCTTGCTTAGGCCATAAATGGCCTTGCGCAGACGACATATATGATTAGGAAATTGAGGATGAATAAAACCACGGGGCTGACGCATGTAAACCTCTTCTGTTAGATAACCATGTAAGAAGGCATTTTTAACATCAAGTTATCGTATAGCCCACCCAAAAGAAATAGCTAGAGTAAGTACAATACGAACAGTGGTGGGTTTTACGACAGGACTAAAAGTTTCAGAAAAATCAATACCCGCCTGCTGATTAAAACCATGTGCAACTAATCGAGCTTTATGGCGTTCTAAGGATCCATCAGAATGATATTTAGTTTTATAAATCCACCTACACCCAACAATATGCTTAGAGCTATCAAAGGGCACCAAGTCCCACGTATTATTATTAATGAGTGCATTAAATTCATCACTCATCGCCTCACGCCATTTTAACTGTTTATTTGCCTCAGTGAAACAAGTAGGATCTGTAGAAGTAATAACCGTACCTAAATTAAAAATTGCTTTAGGCTTAAAAATTCCTGACTTGGCACGGGTTTGCATGGGATGCTGGTTAACTACCGTAGGAGACATAGATGAGGTGATTTCGGATGAGACAGGGTCGGCTGAGGATGTATGTGACGTGCTGGACGAAGACCGGTGATAGGAGGAGTTCGGACCTGCCGGTGATGGCAGCGGGTTGGGTGTGTTTGGTCGTGTGGATGTATGGGGCGATGGTGGATACAGAGTGATGTGAATTATGGGTGACCGAGGTGGGGATAGGGGGTTGGTGGTCGTGCGGACGTGGGTGTGGTAATAGACTGGGCTGGTGGGTCAAGAGTTATATCGGTAAGATACATAGGAGACGGTGTAGTAGAAACAGAAGGTGATGGAGCAGACGAGAGGGTTTTAAAAGGATAAGTGTCCTCATGAAACCTAACATGACGGCTAACATAGACGCGACCTGTGATAGGATTCAAACAACGATAACTCTTATAACCAGATGCATAGCCAAGAAAAACACACTAAACTGAACGAGGTGATAATTTATTAGCTGAGGTGGCTGAAAAGTTTGGATAGCAGGCACAACCAAAAGCACGCATAAAGGAGTAATCTGGATCACGGTTAAAAAGTTTTTGGTACGGAGAAAAACCATTTAAGGTAGGAGAGGGTAATCGATTAATAATATATGCAGCAGTGAATATGGCATCAACCCAATAGTGGCTCGGAACCGAAGCCTCAAGAAGCATAGTCCGAGTTAACTCAAGTAAATGACGATGCTTGCGCTCAGCAACCCCATTTTGTTAAGGGGTGTCTGGGCAAGATTTTTGAAAATAAATGCCATTTGCAGGAAAAAATTGCTGCATATTATTATTAACAAACTCACCTCCCCCGTCACTTTGAAAAATTTTAATTTTCTGATTAAAAAGATTTTCAACCAAAGCTTTAAAATTTTTAAAGTGCATAAAAACCTCAGTTTTGTGACACATGGGATAAATCCAAGTATAACGAGAAAAATCATCAATAAAACATACATAATACTTGAATCCCAAATTTGAATACACAGGTGACTGCCACACATAAGAATGAATAATTTGAAGAGGAAAATCAGAATTATGATTAACATCCATAAAAGGCAAACATTGTGATTTTCCTAATCGACAAGCCACACACTCATGGGTATAGGGAGTATGACTATATAAGAATTGTTTTCGCTTAAGAAACTGTAAAATACTATCACCACAGTGACCTAATCTACGGTGCCACACAGGGCCAGAAGCTAAAACAGAAGCAAAAACTAATGGTGATGAGGACGGCAGACAGATAGGATAAAGTGGTCCACTACTGGTAGCTCGTAGAAGCACTGCCCCTGTTGCTTTGACCTTAATCAAAAAAGAATTTTTGTCAAAAATTACAGTACAGTTATTATCAGCACAGAGCCTTTTAATTGAAATTAAATTATATTTTAACTGAAGCACATGATAAACAGATTTTAAAGTGAGAGGACGACCAGACGTAGGTAAAGCAACATCACCAACATTACATATGGGAAGATGGGCACCATTGGCAACACTAACAGAATTATAGCCAATGTAAGGAGATTTATTAACTCAAATACCTTCAGATGCAGTCATATGAGAAGAGGCTCCTGAATCAGGAAACCATAGAGCAGGAGTAGTGTCACCGGAAGTAGTCAACAGCGCAGGGGCGGATGGTTGTGTGAAATGAGAAGGACGATTGAGTGCGGAATGACCTGCAGAGAAACAAATTTGACAGACAACAGGATGGGGAACAGACCCAAGAATACCACCATCTGATGGTAAGCCTGCAGAACTACAGTTAGTAACACAGACAGGTAAAGCATTAATATTTGAATGTGACACAACAGAATTACAAATAACAGTACCCGTAGATGTCACACCCCCAGCATGTGGACCACCCCCTCCAGGGTGATATGTTGGCTGCCCCTGAGGATACCAATACGCCGGCGGCTGCCCATAATGGACTGGATACTGTCCGCGACTGATACGTTTGTAATTTCCATGTATATGTTTGCGTTTTTAATTAGTTTTGCTCGATTTTTACTTTGGAAATTACACACTTTTGGTATAATAATTTAGTTTGTTAAATTCTTGTAAATAGTTTAGATTAGGTATATTCTGAGCTCAAACAAGTCTTGATCACTCAAAGGACACTTGGTGAACTCCAAAAGTGGAAGGAAGGTGCAAAAATCAAAAAGAAAGAAGGATCCTGAAATTTTGGTCCATACTCGGTCGAGTATCACCTATACTCGATCGGGTATTAGGTTGAAACTTCAAATCGGATCAGATCCGAAGACAAGGGAACATGCCGGGAAGATTTCGGCCACGATTGAGTGTTTATACCCGATCGGGTAGACCGAAATACCCGATCGGGTATGCCTTTGAGTTTAAACGTAAAATCGGTCGAGTATGGCTCGAATATCACTTTCTACACATACTCGACCGAGTATAAACATATACCCGATCGGGTATACCTTTGGAACATAGCCTAAAACCGATCGAGTATACCTCGAATCTGGTATTACACACATACTCGATCGGGTACCATGTATATACCCGATCGAGTACCCGAATCTCATCCCAAAAGCCTATAAATACACCCCCTTTCCTTCACAAATGATCATCCAATTCCTTTGTACATCTAAGCTCAGTATAGAATAGTTCTTTCTTTATATTTTTCATCATGTTTAGTCTCCAAATGAGGAGCTAAACTCTTCCATCTTGGTTTTGCTACTTTGAAGCTTAATGAATTTGTAAGTTGTGAGTTATTTTTTTTAATCTTCTTCCTTGAATATTAATTCTTCCTTTAAAATACTATTTCTATATCAAAGTTGGGGAGTGTTACTAACATGACAATTAGTTAACATCTTGACATTGGTTATAGTAATAGTTATTTCTTCCTCTATGTTAATATTGGGGAATGTTACTAAGATGACAATTAGTTAACATCTTGATATTAATCATATTAGGATTCATATTCTTTAATATTCTTCCTTGAGTATTAATTAATTTCTATTCATATTTCATGTTAATATTTTAAACATTACTTAAAGTATCAACTAGTTTTGTTTCTCATATTAATTATTACTAGAATCAATCGGTTAATACGCTTGTTATTAATCCGGTTCTTTCAACGGTAGTAAACTTGGATTATTAATGCATGCATCTCATGGTTAATATGCCAAGGGGAATTAATTATGTTGATTAAACCAATAAACCGTTTGTGTTGAGGTTATCAATCTCAATCATTTTCATCTTAAGTTTATTGCTACTATAAAGTTAATATACGGCGCTTGTTCTATATTGACTCGATAGTAAGTTTTATTAATGAACGCATCTCGTTATTAATGACTACCCTCAATGAACTGGATATACTCCTCGATTGAGTATTCGAGAGGAAGATAGTTAAAGATATAACCGGGATCGACGAACATTTCATTAAGCGGATAAAAGCAAAACCAAGCCACCACATCTATTAATCAAACTCATATAGGTTGTTCATGTTAGTATTTTTAAATCAAACAAATCTAAACCCCCCTTGTTACTACTTATATAGAAGAAAAGTATTCCTTTCTCTGTGGATACGAACCTTACTTCGTTATACTACGTATAATCGTTGTATTGTAATTATTTTTAGTGCACCTCACAACAAGGGCACGTCAAATTTGGCGTCGTTGCCGGGGAAAGGCAATTGATTTTTCTTTTATTTCATTTCAAGAAAAAATCAAAAAAAAAATATCAAACAAAAATTTAAAGAGTGCTTATTTTTCTATTTCTGAGCTTTGATTATATGGTTAAACACCGATCTATAAACCAACTCACCTACCAAACAAAGCTCGAAAAAGAACAAGCCTTCGAGAGGTTTAGGAATTTATTTCCGAATACTTCTTCAGAGGAATCATCAAGTGCTAGTTCTCATTCTAGCGACACCGAAGAGCCAATCACTATGGCTCTTGAAACAAGAACGTTGAGGGAGCTCACGGCTCCGAATCTAAATCAACAACCCTTATGTATCACTTTTCCAACTCTTGATACGGGGGTCGCATTCGAGCTAAAATCTGGGCTCATCCATTTACTTCCTTCATTCGATGGTCTACGAGGCGAGGACCCAAACAAATATCTCTTGGAATTCCATATTGTTTGCACAAGCATGTGCCCAAATGGAGTCACCGAGGAGCAAATCAAGTTGAGGGCTTTTCCATTCTCTCTCAAAGACATGACTAAGGATTGGTTATTCTATCTCCCTTCGGGGAGTATAGATACATGGGCATCAATGAAAAAATGCTTCCTAGAATGGTACTACCCTGCATCCGTCTCATCATCTTTGAAAAAACAAATAAGCAACATCGAGCAAAAAGATGATGAGACATTATATGAATATTGGGAACGTTTTAAAAAATTGTGTGCTAGTTGCCCATACCATGGTTACACAGAGCAAGACCTCATCCTTTACTTCTATGACGGTCTTGCGGAGCAAGATAGACGCTTGGTAAACGCAGCATCTGGAGGGGGAATTGTCAACAAAACCCCCTCCCAAGCTAGGAATCTCATCTCGGAGTTGGCCGAGAATTCTAGACACTACAATGGGAGGTCATCATCAAAACGAGTCATGGGAACGGAATCCAACAACTCGTTGGAAAGCCAAATGGCCGGCTTGACTTCTTTGGTTAAAGATTTTCTCTTAAAACCAAAAACCCAAGAAGTCAAGGTCTGCGGCATATGCTCGACACAAGGGCACCCCACCGACTCTTGCCCAACGCTACAAGAGGGGAACTCCGAGGAAGTCAATGCTTTGGGGTTCCAAGGCCAAAAGAGGTATGATCCGCACTCTAACTCCTACAATCCCGGGTAGAGAGATCATCCGAATTTGAGATATGGGAACCCTCAACCACAACAAAGTCAGACCTTACAACAATCTTTCCCAAATCATCAAGGCCAAACTTCAAGCTCAAGTATGTCCACCGAAGACATGATCCGAGCACTCACCTCAAATGTCTCAACCATGCAACAAAACATGGTTCGATTTCAGCATGAGACCAAGTCTAACATTCAGAATTTGGAAAGCCAAGTGAGTCAAATTGCGAATGCCGTGAACTTTCGCAAAGTGTGAGGTAAACATTCTGCTTCTTAACTTAATGAAAAATGTCCCTCATTTTGCTAAATTTTTAAAAGAATTATGCAAAACAAAAAGAAAAGATAAATTGAATGGGAAACAAGAGGTTAGAGTTAGTGAATGTGTCTCGGCCATTTTCCAGAGAAAACTCCCCGAAAAATGTAACGACCCAGGCATGTTCACTATCCCTTGCAAAATAGGAGACACCACATTTCCTAAGGCCTTGTTGGATTTAGTCATGCACACTAATTAGTAGTGCATAATTATGTGTTTTTATGTTTCATTGATGGTGATTGTTTGACGTTTTATTTAGTTTGTAAACATTTGTGTGATTTTAGTTGTAATTGTATTTTAGTTCTCATTTGTAAGTAGTAAAGTAGAATTAGGAATTAGGATGTTGAAAAGGAGGATGTTGAAGTGAAGAAAAAGGAATTTTGACTGTCCAGGAGCAAATACCCGACCAGGTAGGAAACTTCACCCGGTCGGGTCTGATTTGAAAACCGAACCGCTGAGGAAAGAGCTGGACCCGGTCGGGCCCCATACCTCACCCGGTCGGGTGAGAAGTGACCGGGGACAACCCGGTGTGCGAAGATCACCAGAATGTGGTGAATTATCTGATTTTGACCGGACCCGGTCGGGTAAGTACTTGACCCGGTCGGGTACCCGGGCAAAGGTGTTGAAAAACACCTATAAATAGCACTCTTTTTCTTCTCCAAAAATCATCCCTTCTTCCATACTCTTAAGCTCAGTTTAGAATAGCATTTCTTTATATTTTTCTAGCTATGTTTAGTTTTCAAATGAGGAGCTAAACTTCCAATCTTGGTGTTGCTCTTGAAGCTTGTTGATTATTAAAGTTGTGAGTTATTTTCTTAACTTCTTTCCTTGAATATTAATTAATAGTTTCTTTCCTTAATACTATCTCTATATTAATGTTGGGGAGTGTTGCTAAGATGACAATTAGTTAACATCTTGACATTAGTTAGAATAGTATTTTCTTCCTCTATATTAATGTTGGGGAGTGTTGCTAAGATGACAATTAGTTAACATCTTGATATTAATTATAGTAGGGTTCATCTCCTTTAATGATATTCTTCCTTGAATATTAATTAATTCCTATTCATATTTCATATTAATATTTTGAACATTGCTTAAAGGATCAACTAGTTTTGTTTCATATATTAATTATTACTAGAAACGATCAACGAACCGATGGTTAATCGTTGATGGTTTCACAAGTAAGTAACTTCGGTTTATTAATGCACGGTCGTGGTTGATAAACTTAAGAGGGATTAATTTTGTTGGTTAAACCGAAACCGTTGTGTTGAGGTTATCAATCTCAATTGATTTCATCAAGGAGTTAAGAGATTAAATGCTACTATCAAGTCGGTATATGGCGGTGTTCTATACTTGACTAATAGTAAGGGTTATTAATGAACGGTCGTTGTTAATAACTACCCTCGATGAATTGGATATACTCCTCGATTGAGTATTCGAGGGGGAATAAGTTATAGATATAACAATGATCGACTAAAATACATCAACAAGTGCAAAGTAGCAATGCCAAGTCCTTTTTATCTTTGAATTAAATCTCATATAAGTCGTTCATCTTAGTTTTTAATTTAATTAAATCATTCATCACCAAAACCCCCCTTTATTTACTAAGTTTCATAAAAAGAGAATTATTCCTTTCCCTGTGGATACGAACTCTACTACGCTATACTACGTATAAGTGTTAGTAATGAAAATTATTTTGACGCATCGTGACAGAGTGCTCGTCAAATTTGGCGTCGTTGCCGGGGAAAGGCAATTAATTTTTCTTTTTATTCTATTTCAAGAAAAGTCAAAAAAAAATTAAATAAACAAAATATAAAGAGTTCTTAGATTTCTATTCTTCTGAGCTTTATTTGTGTATATGGTTAAACACCGATCTATAAACCAAATCACCTACCAAACAAAGCCCGAAACAGAACAAGCCTTCGAGAGGTTTAGGAATTTATTTCCGAATACTTCTTCGGAGGAATCATCAAGTGCTAGTTCTCATTCTAGCGACACCGAAGAGCCAATTACTATGGCTCTTGAAACGAGAACGTTGAGAGAGCTCACGGCTCCTAATCTTAACCAACAACCGCTATGTATCACCTTCCCTACTCTTGATGAAGGTGCTACATTTGAGCTCAAATCGGGGCTCATCCATCTCCTTCCTTCATTCCATGGTCTACGGGGCGAGGACCCAAACAAACATCTATCGGAATTCCATATTGTTTGCACAAGCATGTGCCCAAATGGAGTTACCGAGGAGCAGATCAAGTTGAGGGCCTTTCCGTTCTCCCTAAAAGATACCGCAAAAGATTGGCTATTCTATCTTCCTTCGGGAAGTATAGGTACATGGGCGGCCATGAAGAAAGCTTTCCTCGAAAGGTACTATCCTGCCTCTGTCTCCTCATCTCTCAAAAAAGCAAATCAGCAATGTAGAGCAGAATGATGATGAATCGTTCTACGAATATTGGGAATGATTCAAGAAACTTTGTGCAAGCTGTCCATACCACGGCTATTCGGAGCAAGACCTCATCCTATACTTCTATGATGGTCTTTGCAATGATGATAGGCGTATGATCAATGCCACATGTGGAGAAGGAATTGTAAACAAAACCCCTTCTCAAGCTAGGAATCTTATCTCAGAGTTGGCCGAGAATTGTAGACACTATGATCGGCGGTCATTAAAAAGAGTTATGGCGGCAGAATCTAACACCTCGTTGGAAAGTCAAGTGGCCGGCTTGACTTCTTTGGTTAAAGATTTTCTCATAAATCCAAAAACAAAAGAAGTCAAGGTTTGCGGCATATGTTCAACACAAGGGCATCCCACCGATTGTTGCCCAACACTACTGTTGGTCCCGGTTGAACTGGATACAGTCTAGAGGGGGGGTGAATAGACTGTATTAGTTTTGTGCTTTTTCAAGCTAAGTACCATATTTAACAGAATAGCATGTTCTGTTGGCAGAACGGACTGGCAGCGGATGGGGTTCTGGTAGGGATTCTTATAAATCAGCCTCAGAGAAGCAAAAGCAGTAGGCCTTCTGTTAACTCACAAGACACGTTCTGCTGAACACAAAGACCAAGTCTTTGGAGTTAATCAGTTCAAACTAAATGCAATAAGTAAACGCAGTAAGTAAATGACACCAGGGATTTTTATAGTGGTTCAAGGAACAACTTGTTCCTCTAATCCATTGTTCCACTAAGCTTGTAAAAACGTCCGTTTACAACGCCTTAGTCCTATCACTTAAGAAGCTCTCCACGTCTTCTTCAAGTGTAGATGTCTCCTGGGATGCACTTGTTGGCTTCCTTTAAGACTGGTCCTTTCACTGAGCTTCCCGGAAGTATCACCACTTCACTGCTCCAAGTACTTGGACATCCTTCTTGTGAAAGAAGAGTTTCTGTTGAAACAGGGGTTCCTCCAACTTGCTTCATTACAAAAGATTTGTAAATGAAGTGCTTGAAGTGTTGAAGAACGAATGGAACTTTGCTTGAGTTGGAAGTAGGAATCTTTCCAACGTCTGCCTTCTCTTGTAGAAGATGATGAAGATTTAATCTCAAAGAGGCTTATGCGTTTTGAGTGTTTGAATGTTTTTGTATTCGCACTGTTGTAGCAAAGTTGTTCGGTTGTTTTTCGTAGTGTATCTTTTATACTGGGGTTGTCTTCCCGTTGGAGGAGAAGGAGGACAACTGCATTAAATGCACGAACAGCTAACTTGACCAGTAGGACCCAGCAAAGTTGGCGGGTTACTATTTTGGGATAAAGCTATCCTCACATTGCGGCCAATCATCTGCGTTTACTCTTCAGAGTACGGGAGGCATTAAATGTGCATTTAATGCGTGTACTGTAGCTTTTCCGTTGGAGTCTTCTAGCCGTTGAAGGAATTTTTCGTTGGTTTCACCGGTTGAAGTACTATCAAGAAAATTCTCCAAGTGTGAGGCCTTCTGGTGTCTTCAGCAGAAAGTCTCTCAGAGAAGGTCTCGAGCACTTCTGTTTGAAAAGCTATCAGAGGGTCCTTTAGGTCTTCTATCAGATGCAAGCTAACAGAAAGTGAAGAGGGTTTCTGTTGTGGTGCTGTCCAACAGAGATCCAGAGGTATTCTGTCGAAGTAAGAATCAACAGAGAGCCAACGGTCTTCTGTCAGAAGTTCTTCTGTCAGTCGACTATTCTAAGAAACTTTACAAGGAAAATTTCTAATACATTGAATCTGAAGAGGGGATACTCTAAATTCCTAATTAATATAGCATCATCAAAATCTAATTACAATTATTCCTTACAATTTCCCCCTTTTTGATGATGCCAAAACCCTTTAACTATTTCCAGAGAAGTGCCTTCACCATAAAAGAGTTAAAGTTTAAAACTTTCATTAAAAATCTTGGTGGGCAACTTGGCATAGGAAAATAGTAAGAGTACAGAACATCCAGATAGCAGTTAAGAATAGAAAGAAAGCAAACACACAAACATAAGCAGGGAAAGGAGAGACAGATATGAAGGAATTGCCTTACAAAGTGAAAGGCAGAGATGTTCTTTTATTAAGGGAAAGGGTAGGGGTGGTCCTTTACATATTTTCCCTTGCAGCATGAGCTATAGCTTGATCATCCAATTCTTTCAGCCTTTTCAACTCAGCATTGACTTCTTCTCTGATCTTTGTGAGGTTCCCAGCTCTTTCATAAGATGCCCAGATGGGTGATAGCTTGCAGTCGAGATAGTTGAGGACACCTTCATGGACGTCCTTCCCTGGAAGAATTCTATTATGATACCAGTACTCAGCTTCTTCCAGTGAGCCGCCATGCCTAACTCTTATTCGACCATCTTTTTCAAGATAAAGGTTCTGCTGCTGAGTAAAAGTCATCTTCTGTTGTATTTCTTCAAACTGAGCTCTACCTATTCTCTGTGATCCATTTAATCTCCATTCTCTGAAGTTTAGAACTTTCCTCTTCTTGGATGTGTTTCCATGAGGAGATGAGGGTCTAGAGAATCCAGCTTCTTTCTTCTTTTGTATGGAAGCCTGGAAATAAGGGGCTGGATCAACAGATGGGCCAGCTGAGGTTCTGGCAGATTGTTTCTTCGTCTTCCCCCTTTTTGGCATCATCTAGGTCAGAGATCATCATAGATATCTTTTGAAACTCTGAGGCCTGAGATGTGGCGATTTTCTCAAGGGTTTCTGGAAGTGTCTGTGTAACCGAGGTGAGGCCTTCTATCAGACCCTGTTGCTTCTGGAGAGCTGAGGCAATATCCTTGGAACTTGCTTCAAGAAGAACCAATTTCTGGTATCTTTCTTTGTCATCAGAAAACAGAGTTTTGGTTTGATCGCGGTGAAGTTTGCAAAGTTCCTCAATGTCTAGCAACTGTTCCTTAGTCTTGGTGTCAGCCCATTGAAGTTCTTCAAGATTTTTAGAGATGGTTTCAATTGCTTTACCTTGAGCCATCAAGATTTGGTGAAAGGTGAATAGGGTCTTATGAATACCTTCCACTTCTGTTGAAAGGGCATTTGATTTGGCAGTGGATGAAGCCATGAAATTGTTGAGAGATTCTGTCAGTGTAGCAAAGCGGGATGAGATGAAATCCATACCAGAGTTGAGGTTGTCATTGACATGAGATAGATGCTCAAAGTGTTTGTCGTTGATTTGTATGAGCTTGTTCATTCCATCCAACATTTGACCACCAAATTCTTCTGGAGCTTCAACGAACTGATTAAAGGGAATTTGGGGTTCTGTTTCTACAAACTCTGGCATTCCCAGCCCTCTTGACCTGGGCATAAGAGGCCTTCTAGTCTGTTGCAGAGAGGGATGTTGAGGGGAAGGTTCTCTGGTAGGAGTTTGTCGTCTCTTGGAGGTGAGATCTCCAGCTAGGGAGGATGGAAGGAATCCATCATTGTCACTATCAGAGGAGAGGACACGATGTAGAGGCTGTTTCTTTGGAGTAGATGCGACAGAATGCTGAGAGGTTCTTGGAGAGTTTGCAGCATGAGAGGGTGACTTCTGTTGAGGTGGGTTAGGTGATTTGGATTTCAGAGTCAGAGGCGTTCTCTGTTGATGTAGAGATGGTGGAGGTGAAGGTGAGCAGTTTCTGTTGGATTTGATGGGTTTACAAGGTGAGGAATGTTTGGATGGGGTTTTCTGTTTGGATGGAGATTTTTCCTTGGAGAGAGTTTTCTCCTTGGAAGGGGTTTTCTGAGGTGAGGGTGGAGGGATATTCTGTTGTGGAGTTGTTTCCTGTGGTGGTGAGGATTTCTGTGGGGATGGGGATTGTTGGAGATATTTTATTGTGAATCAAGTTGGTCATAGATTAGCTTTATATTGTATTTAAATAGTGCATAAATTAGATAGAAATCAGGCCAAGTGTTAGGCCCATTTAAACAGGCCAAAAGCCTGGTACGCCTAACCTAAACCTCTCCTATAAAAAGGGAGCCGAGGTTTAGGAAAAGGTTGAACGTCGTACTTATTATTCATAGCCTTACGCTTATCATTCTGCTGTACGTTCCACGGTTTATCAAAGAAGGTTTTACGGTGATTGATTCTGTGTTCATCTTTATGTTTAATCTTCCTTGTTAGATCGATTATTCATTGCTGTTACAGAAACAGGGACTAACAATTGGTATCAGAGCCGATCGAGAACGATCAGAAGAATTCCTGCAGAATACTCTGTTTTTGATAACGTAGTTAATTCTGTCGATTTTTTGCTCTGTAATTTTGTTTCTTGTTCAAAAGTTGTAAAAGTTACACCTTTGGAATCGCCTTTTCAAAGCGATCAAAGGGTATACTTCAGTTTGTGTTTTACGCAATTTTTGATTTCGAGATATCTCGAGCTAGGCATCTCGACATCCTACTTCTTCACAGGTTCTGCTACGTTTTTCGAGCTGAAAACTTTACCAGAAGATCTCGACATTCAACTCTACAGGAAACTATCTTCAGATTTTGATTATCTGATTTTTACAGGTTGAAGGATTTCGACATTGAGGATTTCGACATCTAGGATTTCGAAATCTTGATTTCGAGAAAAGGATTCGACATCTGGTCTCGACATTTGACTCATCAGATTAAGATTTCGAGAGATTAACTTCTCGACATTTCAAATCTCGAGATCAGCATCTCAAAATTTGAAATCTCGAGATCCCTAATCTCGAGATCCTTAATCTCGAGCCCAAATCTCGATACCGGGCCTCCTTTATCGAAATCTGAGATTTCGATATTCAGATCTCGACATCTGATTTTTCGAGATTCTGCCTCTGAAAATCTTTTGATCAATTTTCTCGAACGGTCAGTTTAGTACAGCAATGGGTTCAGAATACAATGCACAAGGGAACAGCAGTACCCCTCCTAGCCTCAGGAAGGGAGAATATCAAATGTGGAGGAACAGATTTCTAAACTTCCTCGAGCACAAAGAGAACTCTTCTGCAATGCTCGAATCTTTGCTTGAAGGACCAGCTGAACTCTTGATTTCAGTTGGTGGAGATCCAGAGAACAATCCTCCTATTTTTCCAGAAATAAGGAGAAAAGTGCCGTCTGAATACACAGAAGCCGACAAGCTCAGACTTCGTGGTGATCTTATGGCCAAAACGTACCTCCTTCAAGCAATACCGAATGAGGTTTATGTTCTCATAGATAGCATGCAGACAGCTAAGGAAATGTGGGATGAAATTGAGAAGCTGCTACAAGGCACAAGCATCAGCCTCAAAACAAAGAAGACTACGATTCTCATCGCTTATGACTCCTTCAAAGCAGGTCCAGGAGAACCATTGAATGAGACTTACAACAGACTTGTTCAATTGGTAAATGAACTTAGAAAGATCAAAGTATTCAGGTCTAATCTGGAACTGAATATTAGATTTTTATCCAGCTTGCATCCTGCATGGGAAAAGACAGTGAAGGATGTCAGATCTCGGATAGACTTGGACGAAATTGACCTCTGCACACTCTATGAACATCTGAAACAATTTGTCAACGAGGTTGCATGTGCTGAGGATCATCACACCACAAATCCCTTAGCTCTTGTAATGGATGCTCAGCCAAGAAGGACAACCACTTCACTAAAGAAGAAAAAGAAGAAGGTGGTGGTTGAATCAGATGATGATGAGAGTGACGATGACAAATCTGATCTAGAGGCTGAGCTAGCAGACTTACAGAAGAAGATGGCACTGCTGGCCAAAAGATTTGCTAAGAAGAACACCTCCTCCAACAGGCTGAGAACTTCCTCCTCAAACTACAAGCAGAAGAACCACGATCAAGGATCTTCTAGGAAGGCATCATCAGCAGAAGAAGCTCCTAAATGTTATAATTGCGGCAAGCCTGGACATGTGATCAAAGACTGCCGCCTCCCAAAGAAGAAAGATGCTAACTTCTACAAGCAGAAGATGCTGTGGAATAAGCAGAAAATGCTGATGGTGCAGAAAGAAGAAGAAACCTCTGCCATGATTGCTGAAAATCAGAACTGGGCAGAAGATTCTTCTGAGGAGGAGGAAGTGGAAGACAACTATGCTCTTATGGCAAGTGTGGAGGGAGATGAAATAAAGGGTGATGCTGCGATCCCCGAAAGCAGGTGTTCAACAAGCTCTGTAAGTACCTCCCATACTTCTTTAAATAATCAAATGCAGTCCTTACTTGAAAAGGACAATCTAATCAAAGAACTGAAGGAGAGACTAGACAATAATCATAGAGTTCTGAAACAGAATCTGGACCAAAAGTCATCCTTAAGTATTCAACTTGAAATTGCAAAAGATCAAGTCAAAAAGGTGTCCTCAGATGTTGAAAGCTTTGAACTTAAGATAGCTGAATTAACTAAGAAATTTGAGGACAGTGAACGGGAAAAAAGCACAGCAAAGGCTGAATGCGATTTTTTGCATAACAAAAGAAGAACACTTTTAAATAAAGTAAAAGAACTAGAAGATCTAGCTGCTAGAAGAGGTCAATCTGAACAAACTGTTTTTCTGCTTAACAGCAAACAAAAGGATGACCGATTCTATAATGCTAAAACAGGACCGGGTATAACCAACCCACGTAATCTTAAGAAAGTAAATTGCCTTCAATTCTATAACAAAGATTACATGGGACTAGGGTTTGGCGAGAAAATGTATTTTCGAAGTGATGAAGATTATGTTAAAGCAGAAGAAGAAAAGAGAAAGAAACCAAAACCTGCGATTTCTTGTGATTATCCCTCTGTAAATGAAAAACAACTTTCAGAAGAAAAACCTACTTCCTGCTTCAGTGAATGCCTAGACCCTTATGCTAAAGATATTCCTCACATAGGACACCCTCTAGACCCTCCCCCAAGAGTTGGTATTGCTAAAACTGGTGAGGAACCATGTATTTTTCCCATGGCTCAAAAGCTCAAAAACCTACAAAAACTCTTGATAACGAGAGAGAGAGATTTGAAACTGAAAAGAAAGGTTTTGAGCGCAACTGGCAGGAACTTCTTCAAAAATTTAATGATTTGAGTGAACAGTTTCATGCTAAAACAGACCCTTCTACGACCAAGCCTGACAGCTCACACACCTCACATGAGAAAAACAATGCTTTTAAAGGTTCGTCCACTCATCTCTCTTCTCCTTTGTTTACAGGGAATGAAGTGAATAAGGAAGGAGAAGAGAAGAATGAGTGGAGGAAAAAGAGGAAGGAAATTGCAGATGGCAAAAAGAAAGTTTTCGAGAACAATGCCAGCCCTAGATCTAGTTCAATTTTTTACTCAAAAGTTAATTGTAATTCTGTCTCTACAAAGCAAACTTCTAGTAGTTCAGTCTTGAGTCCCAAGCTGAATATCTCTGAGACATCTTCTAGACAAAGTTCTATTTTTAATACAAGTGTTGCTTATGGTTATTCTGTTCCAGATCCCCATAATTATGAATGTGATATGAATGTTGTTAAATCTAAGCCTCCCAGAAAGCTTAAACCTGAAAAGGAAACCAAGAAAGGAACTTCTAAGGGAACGTTTTGTATTCCAGATATGAAATATGCCCTTAGAGTTCATTCTAGGAAACACGTTAATCGGCTTTCTAAGGAGGAGATTTTCAAAACCAAACTCAAGAAACAACCGTTCAATCACAAAGCACCTGTCTACTCTCCTCCTGAACCTAAAACGAAAAGATGGGTCCCCAAGATAAGACCCGTCAAAACTGAAACGGAAAGGTGGGTCCCCAAGATGAGACCTACCAAACCTGAATCGAATAGGTGGGTCCCCAAACGAAGACCCATCCAAACTAAAACTGAAAGGTGGGTTCCCAATCGTAGACCCATCATAACTGAAACTGAAAGGTGGGTCCCCAAACTTAGACCCACAAGGACCAAAATGGAAAGGTGGGTTCACAACATCAGACCCACCAAAATGGAAAGTGCTAGGTGGACTCCAAAAACCAGACACACTGCAAAAGCAGATCTGGCTATTGGAAAGCCCATCAAAGATAGATCTTTTGTTGAAAGAGCAGCTGACCTTGGATCACTGCTCAAAGCAAGATTTAAAAAGGTGTTTCTTGATAATAAGGAAGGACCCACTCCAAGTTGGGTACCTAATCCTATTTGATTGTTTTGCAGGACGGTCATGTGTGGCACTTAGACTCAGGATGCTCAACCCACATGACCGGAATAAAGCACCTTTTGAGCAACTACACCAACTGCTACGGAGGAAATGTCAGATTCGGGAATGACGCCTCATCTCCTATCCTTGGGTATGGGGACGTCATCTGTGCCAGCGTCACAATAAAAGATGTTTCATTCGTCAAAGGGCTCAAACACAACTTACTGAGCATTGGACAATTCTGTGACAGCGGGATGGAAGTGAGGTTCTTTGCAAAACAATGCTGTGTTCTTGACAGCACAGGGAATACATTATTAACGTGTTACAGAACATCAAATCTGTACACTATTGATCTGAAAAGCGTCCAATCCACCACTTCCATCTGTCTGATGTCCAAAGCTTCAACTGAACAGAACAACCTATGGCACAGACGTCTCTCCCATCTGAACTTCAAACATCTATCAACTTTGTCCTCCAAGAAACTTGTCAAGGGGCTTCCTCTGCTAAAGTCTTCCGCTGAAAATCATTGTAGTGCCTGCAAAATGGGCAAAATGACGCGAAGCTCCCACAAGTCAAAATCTGAACCTTCATCTACTCATCAGTTGCAGCTAATACACATGGATCTGTGTGGACCTATGAGAGTTCAAAGCATCAACGGTCGCAAATACACTCTGGTGATCGTTGATGACTTCTCTAGGTATACATGGACAAAATTTCTCCGATCAAAAGACGAAGCTGCAGAAATCATTATGACCTTTATCAGAACGATACAGAAACTGCTACAACACAGTGTTCGAATTGTGAGAACTGACAATGGTACCGAGTTTAAAAATCAGACTCTCACTGAGTTCTATGAATCACTCGGTATCACTCAGCAATTTGCAGCAGCTAAAACTCCCCAGCAGAACGGAGTTGTTGAGAGAAAGAACAGAACCCTTGTTGAAGCAGCACGCACCATGTTAATCCAATCAAGACTGCCTCACTTCATGTGGGCAGAGGCAATCAATACCGCGTGCTTCACTCAGAACAGAACCTTCATCCACAAGCGCTTCGACAAGACTCCATATGAGATCCTATTCAACAAAACTCCTGGTATTTCTTTCCTCAAGGTTTTTGGCTGCAAGTGCTTCATACTCAATGATCGGACAGAGAGAAGTAAGCTGGATCCCAAAGCCAGAGAAGGTGTGTTCATTGGCTACTCACTGCAATCCAATGCTTACCGAGTCTATCTCAGAGACAAGCGGACTGTCATCGAGAGTGTAAACGTTACATTCTATGAAATGGCAGATTTTGCTATTGAACATCTCCAGACCGATCCATCCACTGATGTACCAGTAGCTTCTGATAAAGCTGAACCAAACACCGAATACGACGATGTGATTCTCGACTCTCTCTTCAGAAACTTTTACGAGAACTCACAATCTCCACCTCCTGCATACACTCCAGAGTCAACATCAACTCCAACAGCAGAGATTCCGCTCCTCACAGGACCAGATGACGTACCATCCACACCCTCAACCCCTCAAACCAATCCCAGAGGTGTGGATGATCACGGCTTTGCCATAAGTCCGGAATCATCTCCACTACACACCACAGCTGCCCCAGAGCCTTCAAACTCATATCAGGACTCAGATCAACCAATCATTACTCCAACTCCTCTAGCTCATGAGAGGAAGTGGACAAGAGCACATCCTGTTGAACAGATAATAGGTGATCCAAGTCAAGGTGTGCGAACAAGATCAGCAACAACAAATGAATGTCACTATGCATGCTTTCTAAGCAAGAATGAACCGTCCAAAGTCTCAGAGGCACTCGCTGATCCAGATTGGGTGATTGCCATGCAAGATGAGCTCAATCAATTTGACAGACTAGATGTATGGACACTCGTGCCTAAACCCCCTCAGAAAACCATCATTGACACAAAATGGGTGTTCAAGATCAAGAAGGACGAAGAAGGCATAGTGATACGGAACAAGGCACGACTGGTCGCTAAAGGATATAATCAGCAAGAGGGCATAGACTATGATGAAACATTTGCACCCGTAGCAAGAATTGAAGCAATCCGCCTTTTTCTTGCGTACGCAGCCCACAAGAACTTTACTGTCTTTCAAATGGACGTCAAGACTGCCTTTCTGAATGGAGTCTTGGAAGAAGAAGTCTATGTCGCTCAGCCCGAAGGATTCATAGATCCCAGATATCCCGACCATGTGTACAAGCTAAAGAAAGCTCTGTATGGGTTAAAACAGGCTCCAAGAGCTTGGTATGATGCCTTAACCGAATTTCTGGTTGATTCAGGTTTCTCAAAAGGGAAGATTGATACCACACTTTTCATCAAGCGACAGAAGTCTGACATCATACTGATTCAGATCTATGTTGATGACATTATCTTCGCCTCCTCAAATCCACGCCTGTGCAAACACTTTGAGAAACTGATGAAAACCAAGTTTGAAATGAGCATGATGGGCGAACTGAATTTCTTCCTAGGCCTGCAAGTAAGACAACTCTCTGACGGCATTTTCATCAATCAGTCAAAGTACATTCTGGAAATGCTTAAGAGATTCAACATTAATGGCAAATCTTCCATGACGACCCCCATGTCCCCAAACAACAAACTGGACTCAGACCCCTCTGGGAAGCCAGTTGATGCTACAAACTACAGGGCCATCATTGGATCTTTGCTATATCTCACATCAAGCAGACCTGACATTGTTTTCTCCACATGCTTATGTGCACGCTTTCAGGAAAATCCGAAGGAATCCCATCTGACCGCTGTTCGAAGAATTCTGAGATACCTCAAAGGCACTATGAATCTAGGCCTTTGGTATCCCAAGCACTCAGGTTTTGACCTAGTCGGATACTCGGATGCTGACTTTGCTGGTTGCCAGATGGACCGCAAAAGCACATCGGGGGCAGTCCAATTCTTGGGCGATAAGTTAGTCTGCTGGTCTTCCAAGAAACAGAACTGTGTGTCAACATCTACGGCCGAGGCAGAATACGTCGCGGCTGCTAGCTGTTGTTCACAAATATTATGGATGAAGACCCAGCTAAAGGACTACGGTTACACTCTTCGCCATATCCCGATCTACAGTGACTCTCAAAGCGCCATAGCCATCACCAGCAACCCGGTTCATCACTCCCGCACCAAACACATCGACCTGCGCTATCATTTCATCAAGGATCATGTGGAGAAAGGGGACATTGACATGTATTTTGTAAACTCAGAGCTTCAACTGGCTGACTTGTTCACTAAGGCATTGGATGAAAAACGATTCCAGTTCCTAGTCTCCAAGTTGGGCATGTTGAACCTCGAGCCCGTTTAATTATGTCTCCACTGATCTAAAAAGTGTGTGTGTGTGTGGGATTTGTAAATAGTGTGTGTGCGTTGCATGTGTTGAGGGGGAGAAAACCAGAAAAATAACAAAAAATAGTGTGTGTGCGTTGCATGTGTTGAGGGGGAGAAAACCAGAAAAATAACAAAAAATAGTGTGTGTGCGTTGCATGTGTTGAGGGGGAGAAAACCAGAAAAATAACAAAAAAAAATAGTGTGTGTGCGTCGCATTCTATACATAGTGTGAGTTGCATGTGTGTGTTTTTTTGGGTATCCAAATCAAGGGGGAGATTTTTTTCTTAAGGGCCAAATTTTTCAAAAAGTTTTTTTTAAACCCAGATCTCTGTTTTCGGGCCATACTATCAAACTGTTTCGAAAGCCCAATTTTCCTCTATAAAAGGGTCCCGAGAACGCTGAGGCTTTTCATTACCGTCTCTGCCTTCTTAGAGTTCTCGAGATCCTTCATCTCCCAAAATCGATCTCCCTCCTCTCGCTTCCAAAGATAAAGGTAGTTGATATGCTGTTTCATCGAACTTCACTAAATGGTTTTCGATCCTCGTCTCAAATCAAAACAAAGGAACTTTCTTGACGTTGTTTCGCCAAATCTCGCAAACGAACAATGAAACTCGGAACTGTGTTTTTGTGATTATATGTGTTTTTGTTTGATTGCAGGTGGTTTCATCTTCGGTCGAAAGGCAAAACGTCTCGATTTCTTTAGTTTTAAAGCTCAGGATCTCGATCTCGTCATTTGAACTTCGTGATGAGATCTCGAGATTTAAAACTCGAGATTGAGATCTCGAGATTTAAAACTCGAGATTGAGATCTCGAGATTTAAAACTCGAGATTGAGATCTCGAGATTTAAAACTCGAGATTGAGATCTCGAGATTTAAAACTCGAGATTGAGATCTCGAGATTTAAAACTCGAGATTGAGATCTCGAGATTTAAAACTCGAGATTGAGATCTCGAGATTTAAACTCGAGATTGAGATCTCGAGATTTAAAACTCGAGATTGAGATCTCGAGATTTAAAACTCGAGATTGAGATCTCGAGATTTAAAACTCGAGATTGAGATCTCGAGACTTAAACCTCGAGATTGAGATCTCGAGATTTAAACCTCGAGATTGAGATCTCGAGATTTAAACCTCGAGATACTGTTTTCGAGCTTTTGCCTTAGCCGATTTTGACCACCACCTGCACTCCACTTTTCAAAACCAAACAACAGTTCATCTAATTTCAGGAAACAAAAAAAAAATAATAAAAATGGACTTTTGCACTGACCCATGTTTTTCCACAGCTCATAATGGCAGGTACACAAAAGAGACATAACATTGACGACGCCATCTACCCACAAGATAGGTGGGTCAAGGTGCTGGACAACAACTTCCAGCTGGATCTGACTGTCTTCAAGTGTCAGGATCCAGTCATCCTCGGGATTCTGAAGCGCCACTATCTCTGGACCGCCTTCCACAAATCAAAGTCGGTGCCAGAAATCTACCTCCAACAAGTATGGGGACATATGCGCACCGAGTCCACAAAAGACCGCACCAAAATCCTCACAAAGCTCAACAACATGAGGATTGTCCTGACTCCAGCAACTCTACGCTCTACACTGGCGCTCCCCGAACATGACAGCTATGATCCTCTTCCTTCTATTCCGGATCTTCTCAAAGAGGTCGCGGCTCTGGGTTATGACTCTCTACTACCAAAACTGTCAAATTTCAATGGAGCATACCTTTATCGTCCCTGGAAGAGCCTATTCGGGCTAGTCAACAAGTGCCTCTCTCCAAAGCATGCCGGACTGGACAAATGCAACAAGCAAATACTCTGCGTCTTCCACGGCATCGCATATAACAAGAAGTATGACATGGCTCAGCTCTTCTTCTCAGAGCTGATGGACCTTGTAAAAGCCAAAGAGAAAAACAGGTCAGGCACCATTCCATACGCCAGGTGGTTGGGGCTGATCATCCTTGACTGCATGACCGCAAACACATCCATTCCCAGACGTATTGATGAACCACACTTCATAGCTCCAAAGCTCCAATACTTCAAAGCTGATAAGAAAGCAGCTCAGGGACTGCGGATTCCGGATGCTCTGCTCAACCTGGCAAATCAGTCAAATCCAATCATCATCGCATACAAAGAAAACCTTGAGAGAACAGTCCCTATGGTTCAGAAAAACCCATCTGGACCTACCCAGGGGACTAAACCGAGAGTAAGTAAGGGTCCCAAGAGCGCCCCAAAGCCACAAAAGCCAGTGGCACGTCGGCCCGATGAAGGAGAGTCCGATGAATCTCTCGAGAGGACTCGGACAACTGAGGGCAAACCGACGAACGCTGAGGAATCTGCTGATGACTCGCTCAGCTCGGCCAACAAAGAGGCTGACGACGAGGCTTCCGATAGCGTGGCCAGAAGTGACAACGATGATGATGATGATGACGATGATGTTGACGATGTGGACCACACTTTCGCTCTCATCAAAAAGGGTAAGCTGCCTATTGAATCTCCTCCGAAGAAAATCACCGCTGAGGATGCAGCTCCCATTATTGCTACACGCCCCAAAGAGCTCGTCATCAAAACCACGGCGGCCAGTCACAAAATAGCAAGTGCTACTGGCATCATCAGGGAGCAGCGCATCAAAGCGAAAAACGATGCTCCACAGTCACTCAACTCCAAGAAGCGACGCCTCGTCAAAAGACACCTTGTAGACGAGGACGAAATGCATATCTTCGCTGATTGCCAACCCTTCATTAATATAAGCCGAGCTGAATCTTTAAGTGCAGGAGCCGATCTTTTCGGTTCCCGGGTAGAAGTCGCAGCATCTGGCTCAACTGCGCAAGCACAGCCTTCTCCCAGCCACTCGATAGCCTCCCAACAGGCTATTGTTTCAAAACAGCGGGACTCACCCACCTCTCTGGTTCCCTCCGAACCAGTCGAGCGAACTAGTGGCCAACTGCCCGAGGTCACCACCACTTCCTTGAGCACATCGAGTCTAGGTGTCACACTCCCTACATTTTCTAATTTTTCTAGGACACCTACACTATTCACCGCACATACAGGTGCACGCACCCTGGAAGCAACGACCAGAGTACCAACGATGACGGTCGGAAGCCCTGCTACGCCCACAATGACTCCATCATTGAATGCAGGCCACACATCAGCTCTCTTCACTGATGCTGTGACAACAGTTAGAACCCCTGTAACTGAACACCTCACTACCGAAGACGTCACCGTTCTTATGCACCGTTTCGTGGATTCCACCATTAAGCCATGGGTGCAACAAGCATTTACCGCTTGGGCATAAGAATCCAAGACCACCCCGGCAGTGCATAGTGAACACAGCCAGCCTGAACCACACCCATCACCTTCTCACACCAAATCTCAAACCTCTCCAGTCATATCCGCCACCTCCACCAAAGTCCATAGCCCTATCTCTTCTCGGGGAACCCATGATACAGAACAAGTATCATCCCCACACCCGACCACACCTCCCATTGAACTACTATCCCAACCCTTCGAAGTCCTGGCATCGATCTTGCTGGATCATCTCCTACACATACCCCACACTGACCTCACTCCCTACCAGCAAGGCGTCCTTACTGCCCTTCTCGCTAATCCAGACACCAAGGGCACCTGCCGTGAAAGTCCCCGTGGTCGCAAACGTTCACATGAGGATCCCGATGATCCGGAACCTCATGAGGGGGAGAACAAGAGGCCACGGATACTCGAGCAAGGTGCCTCTACCACTCATAGCCCCCAAACCGAACAACCTGAGACTATCATCAACCAACCACCACCATCCCCTTGCCAAAACCAAGCCTATCTCTCTAGCGTGGTCGAGCTAGACAAAACATCCCGAGGCGTATCTCCCAGAGATACTGTTCGAGGAGGGGATGGAAGTCCTGATGATGCTACCACTGGTACATCCTTCACATCAGGCCATCAGTTGGAACCTAGTTCTAAGCTGATGTCAACGGGCAATCCAAGTGAACCCGGCAGAGCTACCAAGGAACAATCACCGCCTCAAAAGCAGCAAAGAGTTCCATACATCCCCCAAGGCAAAGACATCCATGATGCACTGGAGGAGGCGGTGATATACGACAAATGGCCGAGACAATGGACAGAATGGGATGATCTCCGGAATGACGCTGAACAAGAGGACATGCAAAGAAACTGGTGGCTACGAGAGCTTATTAACAAATGCTCTGAAGATATCATTAGACTTGAGGACGATGAACGCAAGGAAGGGGAGAACTACAAGGAATCCCAGAAAGCTCTTGAATCGGTCGTAAGACAATCAGCGGGAAGACTTCCCAAGACAGAGAAACCCTGGGTCAACGTTCGCATCAAAGCCCCCTTCCAAGAAGAAATCAGAAAGCATATCTGGCGTAGACCAGACAAAGTTAAGCCACTGAACGAACTGAAGCTAAGAGGCCTTACTCACTTGAAAGGAAAGCAGGCTGGAGGTCATCTGCATATGTTGCTTCAAAGGTCAACCGGTACACAGAGAGAACTGATGGAACAAGATCTGAAGTCGAATATTCTCCCGATTCATCAAATTCTGCAAGTGAAGGCTGAAGACTACCATGGAGTAACATTCTACACTTACAGACTTCAACGCACAGATGGGAGCGAATTTACTTGTCAAGAGAACGACTTCATCATGCTGAAACCGGATGACATCTACCAAATGCTCATGGCCTACAGATACCTTCCAGTCAGACAGAGCATAGTATACAGCGAAGGCCTCGCAGCTATCAAGAGATTCATGCTCAGACAAATCCGAGTACATTCTTCACATGACCTACAGATGGCTATTGAATGCAATCTGAAGAAGACAAATCTGACAAAGCCAAAATTGTATGGTCCAGAACTTGAAGATTTCCCAGCCTACCACATCTTCTTCACACCGCCAGCAGTCACCTATCTGAACCACAAGAACGAAAAGCGTCTGATGGTAGTCAGTGAAATTGAGAAGTACTGCGACGGAACACTGAAGATAATCAGAGAGCAGATTCTACAGATGAAGGCAAAGCTGGAAGAAAATCTTCAAGAGGCATCGTCTTATGTTCAAAAGGAACACTCTACTGTAGAGAAAATTTTAAAGGCCATTGACGATCGCCTCGAAAAGAGAAATATGCTGAGGCAGTATGAACATGCACTTGGTTTGAGGAAGCACTACTTCAAATCACAGAAGCAATAAGAGAATGGCACTTGATCACAAAGGGGGAGATTGTTGGAGATATTTTATTGTGAATCAAGTTGGTCATAGATTAGCTTTATATTGTATTTAAATAGTGCATAAATTAGATAGAAATCAGGCCAAGTGTTAGGCCCATTTAAACAGGCCAAAAGCCTGGTACGCCTAACCTAAACCTCGCCTATAAAAAGGGAGCCGAGGTTTAGGAAAAGGTTGAACGTCGTACTTATTATTCATAGCCTTACGCTTATCATTCTGCTGTACGTTCCACGGTTTATCAAAGAAGGTTTTACGGTGATTCATTCTGTGTTCATCTTTATGTTTAATCTTCCTTGTTAGATCGATTATTCATTGCTGTTACAGAAACAGGGACTAACAGGGATTTCTGGTGAGGAGATTGAGGTGGAGTAGTAAAGGGAGTTGGGATTCTGGGTGAGGATTGTGGTTGAGGAGGCGATATAGGAGGGGAGGGAATGTGAGGTTCTGTATGAGTACCTCAAGTACGGTTTCTGTGAATTGTGAGTCCCTCCATTCTTTGACCAGCTTCTCCATGGCCAAAGGGAGATCATTAGTTGTTGATGGTTCTCCTTCTGTATGGGCGCTTGGATGAAACTTGATCAAGGATTCCTTGCGCTTCTTCTCAATGACCCACTCATCAAAAGCATCCATTTCATCTTCTGCTAATGCTTTGACATGTTCCTCCTCATCAACATGAATCTGCTTGCCTTTCCCTTTGCATTCCTCCTTCTTCTTTTCTGCTAGAACAGATAGAAGGAAATCCTTGTCGAGGCATTGCTCAACATCTTGTGTTCCAGCCCACTTAAGGACTTCAGCTTCCTCAAAGATGAAGTTGGGGAGCATTCTGATCAGTTCAGAGAGAGATCCCACTCTCCACTTCCTCCATGCTAGAGACCTGATAAATTGTTTGTCCAGGGCAGAGGAGATATTCTCCTGAGGTTCTGAGGGCTCAGGGGTTCTGTTGACTTCATGATGTTCTAGTGAGGAAGTCAGCAGGGGTTGATCAGGCAAGGTTGCAGAGGGAGATCTGTGAGATTCTCCTTGAGTAGTGGCATCCAGCACTACTACTTCATCTTCTGAGTCACTTGACTCGAACACAATCTTCTTGCCTTGCCAGGCATTCGTGATGAGTTGCACAGAAGGAGTTAGGTTAACAGGTCCCCCCTGAATTGCAGGAGTCGGAACCTTGGCCTTCTTCACAATGGGAGAGGCAGAAGGGGTGCATTCTGTAGAGATAGAAGAGGGTGCCTTTCTCTTTATCACGGACTTCTTTGCCACCAGCTTCTGGACTTTAGCTGTGGCAGCCTTCTTTGTGACAACCTTCTTCATAGGCTTTCTTATCAGAAGATCTTCTTCCTCGGAATCTGAGGGGGAAGAGGGTTTCTGCTGTTTCTTCACAGCCTTCTTGGACTTGATCATCTTCTGTTGGAGTTTCTCCCGGTTAAACTCCAGAGTCCTCAACCTCTTCTGTTCAGCCTTCAGAGCTACTCTCCTATCATTTGAGGTGTTGAGGAAGAGTAATTTGGTGTAGTCAGTCTCAACGGGATTTCTCAACCCTATTCTGGCCTTTAGCAGAGTTTCTGATAGCAGAAGGCCATAACCCATGGGGTTTTTTGAAAAGACCGGTTTCCTTATCTTTCTTTTTTATAAATTCAACTAGGGACTTGATGATTACATGTCCCCAGTTGATGTTCATCCCATGATGAACTGCAAAAACAGTTTTTGCATTGAGAACTGTCATATCTTCAGTAGAGCTGCTCTTGCTCCAGACACACCTATGAAAGATGTTGACCAGCTTCTCATAGTCACTTTGAAGTAGATTCTTCTTCATGTATAATTTGGGAACTCCATCCACTTCAGGTCTGCAGTATAGTAGGACGAAGTTATCAACAGTGACCTTGACACTGTCTAGGGCTATGAAGCCTTCAGTGTCTTCTTCTTGGGGATCCTCCACTACGCCAAATAGGGCGTTGACAGTTTCTGGAGTGAGGATGATGTCATCACCATGGACATGAGATTTGATAGTCTCCCCTTCATATGTGGCATTGAGATAGAACTCAGCCACATCCTTTGTGCTGTAGGAATCGAAATGATATCCTACCACCTTGCAGAGTTGTGATTCCTCCATACCCTTGATGATTTTCATCATCGTTTCTTGATTTGCTGCTAGTTCAGAGAGTGCAGAAAGATCGCAATTCATCCCAGTATAGATGTTAGCGACCAAGGTATTGATTTCTTCTTCGGTGACGTTGTTGATGTTCAAGAAAGTCATTGCAGAGAGTTGTGAGAATTTGAGAGCTAGAGAGATATGGAAGTTCGAAGATTTGAGAGTAATGAGAGCAGTAGCGGTTTAGGTTAGAGGAAATGGAATATATGGGTTTGATTTAGTGGACGTTTGAGATTATTGGCGGTTCCGAGGTACCAATAAATGAAAATGGGGGCACAGTAAATATTTTGCGGCTCTAAAACCGTTTTAAGGGTAAAAGGGTAAAGGACCTTTATTAACTTACTAGGTCACCCGGTTTTCTCAAAATATTTCTAATTCCTCAACCTTCTGTTATGTGAATGAGTTTCTGAAGGTAAGAGGAGGGTTTCATTTGCTGAGGTATTCTGTTAGGAACGGATGTTCTCTATTCAGGATAGAGAACAGAAGGGGTTCTGCAACAGGAATTCTGTTAGCAGAGAGTCTGCAACAGAAGATCTTCCTTTTCAACTTTCTCTTGGAATTTCATCCATCATTCACAATTCTTCTCTCAGTTTGTTGAACCTAGCCTCAGGCAAAGGCTTTGTCAGAATATCTGCAAGCTGGTCTTCTGTTGACACATGCTCCATGCATATGTGCTTCTTTTCAACATGATCTCTGATGAAGTGATGTCGGATCTCAATATGCTTTGTCCTGGAGTGAAGAACTGGATTCTGAGTAACGGCAATGGCAATGGTGTTGTCACATAGCAACTTGATCTCCTTTGCTTGAATGCCATAATCCTTTAGTTGTTGCTTCATCCAGAGTAGCTGAGCACAGAACTCCCAGCTGCAATGTATTCAGCTTCTGCTGTACTGGTTGAGATTGAATTCTGCTTCTTGCTAAACCAGGAAACAAGCCTTCCTCCTAGTAATTGGCAGTGACCAGAGGTGCTCTTCCTGTCTAATCTGCAACCTGCAAAATCTGAGTCAGAGTAACCAATTAGTTCAAAGTTACCTCCCTGTGGATACCATAGGCCTGCATTTGGATTTCCTTTGATATATTTGATGATTCTCTTTGCAGCACTAAGATGTCTCTCCTTGGGCTTTGATTGGTATCTGACACAGATTCCAACAGAGAATGATATGTCTGGTCTACTTGCAGTCAGATACAGCAGAGATCCTATGATTCTTCTGTAGGTAGTTGCATCAACATCTTTGCCTTCATCATCCGGACCAATTCCTTGAGAAGTGTTCATGGGAATCTTCACTGAGGATTTGCCTTCTACTCCAAATTTCTTGATCAAGTCTCTGGTGTACTTCCCTTGATTGATAAAGATTCCTTCTGGAATTTGTTTGACTTGCAGTCCTAGAAAGTAGTTCAGTTCTCCCATCATACTCATTTCAAATTGACTCTGCATTACTTGAGAAAATTTCTTACATAACTCTGCATTAGTACTTCCAAATATAATATCATCAACATATATTTGTACTAGCAGAATATGGTTAGCAACAGAGATTTGAAATAGAGTTTTGTCAACCTTTCCCTTAGTAAACCCATGGTTCACTAGGAATAGGGACAGTGTGTCATACCATGCTCTGAGAGCTTGCTTAAGACCATAAAGGGCCTTTTTAAGCTTGTAGACATAGGAGGAGTGAGTAGGAATGACAAAACCTGGTGTTTGTTCCACATAAACCTCTTCTTCAAGATCTCCATTCAGAAATGCACTCTTGACATCCATCTGGTAGACCTTGATGTTGTTGTAGGCAGCATAGGCTAGAAATATTCTGATGGTCTCCAGTCTGGCAACTGGTGCAAAAGTCTCATCAAAATCTATTCCTTCTTCTTGGCAGTAACCCTTAGCTACCAGCCTTGCTTTATTCCTTACAATGTTGCCATCTTCATCAGCTTTGTTCTTGAATACCCATTTTGTTCCAATGACATTATGTTTCTTTGGCCTAGGAACAAGTTCCCATACTTTGTTTCTTTCAAATTGAGTAAGATCTTCTTGCATTGAATTGATCCAATCTGAGTCTGCAAGAGCTTCCTCTACTGTCATGGGTTCCATCTGAGATATGTAGCAGTCAAGAATTGCTTCTCTCTTTGGGTTTGAATGATTTGAATGACTTGTAGAAATATCTCCAACAATGGGTTTGAAAGAGTTCTTCTGTTGCTTTCCCTTCTGGCATGCACTGCAGAGAGTCTCTTTCTTGTATACTATGTCTGGAAATCCATCAACAATGTGTTCTCTTGCCAGTTTGTTGATTGTTTTGAAGTTCAAATGGCTAAGCTTCTTGTGCCAGTCCCAGCTTAGTTTTGAATCTCCCTTGGCTATCGGGCATACTCCATCTTTTGCAGTTTTCCAATCAACCACATAGATGTTCTTCTTCCTTATTGGTGTAAGAACCACTTCCTTTGTTGTCTCATGCTTCACATAGCAGAAGTCCTTTGTGAATTCAACAGTGTAGCCTTTGTCACAGAATTGGCTAGCACTCAGCAAGTTGAACTTCAGGCCTTTGACATATGAGACATCATCAATGACTATCTGGTTCTTGATCAGCTTCCCTCTTCCTTTTGTTTGACCTTCTTTGTCATTACCTCCAAAGGTAACTCTAGGTCCTTTGCATTTCTGGAATTCTGTAAGGCAACTTCTGTCACCTGTTATGTGCCTAGAGCATCCACTATCAATAAACCATTCTTGCTCTGAGATAGCTCCAGCACACAGTTCCTGCAAGATCAAAAGAAAGATTTAGGTACCCAAGCAATGTTGAGTCCTGGGGGGTCATGGAGTTTGGGTAGTTGGTACCATTTTTGTCTCATCAAGTGAAACCTTGGTGGATGGTACCCATTGTCCACCTGGTAGTTATAGTAAACTGAAGTGTGATTCACTTTGGGCAGATGCTTGTGAGGGTCATGCTTCCTGTTTACGTTCTTTTGCATAGCTTTCTTTGTTGGAAAGAAGTCCCATATACTATCAAGAGCAGAGGGGCGGTTAGCTTTGGGCTTCTGAAGTTGACCAGCCAACCTCTTCTGCCTAAAGTTAACTCTCTCTTGATATCTGCCCTTCTGGTGATCATTTATGGCATAGTCATCATGAGGTTGTCTGTTACTGATTTGTCTTTTATGTCTGTTATTCTGAAAACCCTTTCTGTTGTTAGGTTTTCTCCCATGTTCATTGATTTTCAAAGGGGGTTTCTGTTGAACCTTTATCTTCCCTTTTTCTGGTCTAGCTTCCTCATGAATAACCTTGGTGCCAGATACACCATCTTGGCAGATGGGACTAGAAATCAGTGGCACTATGACCTTGTCTACCTTAGCAACATTGGTGCTAGGCATTACAGAAGGCTCACCTGATTCTGTTGAGCCATAACCAAGTCCGAAGCCAACGCCAATCTGTTGATCAAGTAGTAACCTTTCCATTGAAGACTGGGCCTTCTGGTAGGTGTTGTACGTAATCTCGATTGACTCCATTTTCCTTACTTTCTTTAGAAGGGAAACATTTTCAGTTTCCAGCTGATCTCTTTGTTTAATGAGAAGATTGATTTTGATCTCAACCTACTTTCTTAAGTCAAGGATCCCAGACTTCAACTTACTGTTTTCTTCTTTGACATAAGAGTAAGTGGCTTGGATGGCTTTAAACTCTTCCCAAAATTCTGACATTGAATCAGAATCAAAAGCTAAGCCTACCGAAGAAAAGCTAGATGTAAAAGTAGAGGTTACCTCATCATCAGAATGAGCCATGAGGCATAGGTCTTCTGTCTCAGTATCAAGGCAACAGAAGGCCTCATCAGAGTCGGAGTCAAAACTGGATTCTGTCTGAGACAGAGGGTCTTTCTCGAGCTGTTCTGTGACGACTGCTTTCCTCCTTCTGGTATTGTCTTCATATTTCTTCTTTTCTCCATCATGCCCTTGTCTCTGGGAAACTCTTGGATGTGGACAATCTGCCTTGAAATGTCCAGGTTGTCTGCAGTTGTAACAGAGAAGCTCACCACTGCTTTTTGTTGATTTGACCTTCTGGAATGGTTTTCTGCTGGAAGATGGACTTCTTCCATCTTTGGGATTCTTCATGAATTTCTTGAATCTCCTCGCAAAGACAGCCATATATTCTTCAGATAAAATAATTAAAGGGTCAAAATCATTTACCTTTGATATACTGGCTGTGAGGGCTGTAGTTGTTCTTTCATCTGGTACATCCTCCTTTTCTTCAATCATCTCAAACTAATGAGCTTTGAGGTCTGAGATGAGCTTATCAGTAGGATAAGTCTTCACATCCTTGCTGGCTTGGACAGCAACCGCCTTCATCTTCCATGCTGAGGGCAATCCTCTCAACACCTTGAGGTTGATCTCCTTGGTGGTAAGTTCCTTGCCAAGCTCAGAGTGAGGAGCCTATCATACATCTTGGAGATGCTTTCACCAGGAAGAAGCTTGAAGTCATCAAACTTCTTGTTGGCTATTGTCAATTTGTTATCCTTTTCTTGCTCATCACCAGCTCCAATGAGCTCAAGGGTATCCGAGATTTCCTTGGCAGTCTTGCACTTCTTTATCCTGTTGAAGTATCTATCATCGATGGACTTGTAAAGAATGTATTTAGCTATATTGTCCAGATTGTACTTTCTTCTTTCTTCAGTAGTCCACTCAGATTTGGCCTTGTTGATCATCTGAGGTCTGGTGTTGTCAATAGCATGCTCAGGGTTGACCTTCTGAAAGCTTGTGAATGGCCCGATGTCAAGTACTTCCCACATCTCATCATGCAGAGCACAGAGATGTGCCTTCATTCGGATCCTCCAGTCATCAAACTTAAGATCTGAGAACATAAGATTCTTGGAAAGAGAGTGATCCATTATATCAGATTGAAAAAAAATGAGGCAAACAGAAAACAAGTGGATCTTTGTTCAGCAAATAACCTAATAGATTATTAGAACAAGGAGGTTCTGATACCACTTGTTGGTCCCGGTTGAACTGGATACAGTCTAGAAGGGGGGTGAATAGACTGTATTGGGTTTTTGCTTTTTCAAGCTAAGTACCAGATTTAACAGGATAGCCTGTTCTGTTGGCAGAACAGACTGGCAGCGGATGGGGTTCTGGTAGGGATTCTGTCAAATAAGCCTCAGAGAAGCAAAAGCACTAGGCCTTCTGTTAACTCACAAGACACGTTCTGCTGAACACAGAGACCAAGTCTTTGGAGTTAATCAGTTCAAACTAAATGCAATAAGTAAACGCAGTAAGTAAATGACACCAGGGATATTTATAGTGGTTCAAGGAACAACTTGTTCCTCTAATCCACTGTTCCACTAAGCTTGTAAAAACGTCCGTTTACAACGCCTTAGTCCTATCACTTAAGAAGCTCTCCACGTCTTCTTCAAGTGTAGATGTCTCCTGAGATGCACTTGCTGGATTCCTTTAAGACTGGTCCTTTCACTGAGCTTCCCGGAAGTATCACCACTTCACTGCTCCAGGTACTTGGATGTCCTTCTTGTGAAAGAAGAGTTTCTGTTGAAACATGGGTTCCTCTAACTTGCTTCGTTACAAAAGATTCGTAAATGAAGTGCTTGAAGTGTTGAAGAACGAATGGAACTTTGCTTGAGTTGGAAGTAGGAATCTTTCCAACGTCTGCCTTCTCTTGTAGAAGATGATGAAGATTTAATCTCAAAGAGGCTTATGCGTTTTGAGTGTTTGAATGTTTTTGTATTCGCACTGTTGTAGCAAAGTTGTTCGGTTGTTCTTCGTAGTGTATCTTTTATACTGGGGTTGTCTTCCCGTTGGAGGAGAAGGAGGACAACTGCATTAAATGCACGAACAGCTAACTTGACCAGTAGGACCCAGCAAAGTTGGTGGGTTACTATTTTGGGATAAAGCTATCTTGACATTGCGGCCAATCATCTGCATTTACTCTTCAGAGTACGGGAGGCATTAAATGTGCATTTAATGCGTGTACTGTAGCTTTTCCGTTGAAGTCTTCTAGCCGTTGAAGAAATCTTTCGTTGGTTTCACCGGTTGAAGTAGTATCAAGAAAATTCTCCAAGTGTCAGGCCTTCTGGTGTCTTCAGCAGAAAGTCTCTTAGAGAAGGTCTCGAGCACTTCTGTTTGAAAAGCTATCAGAGGGTCCTTTAGGTCTTCTGTCAGATGCAAGCTAACAGAAAGTGAAGAAGGTTTCTGTTGTGGTGCTGTCCAACAGAGATCCAGAGGTATTCTGTCGGAGTAAGAATCAACAGAGAGCCAACGTCTTCTGTCAGGAGGTCTTTTTTCAGTCGACTATTCTAAGAAACTTTACAAGGAAAATTTCTAATACATTGAATCTGAAGAGGGGATACTCTAAATTCCTAATTAATATAACGTCATCAAAATCTAATTACAATTATTCCTTACAACTACAAGAGGAGAATCCCGAACAAGGTAACGCATTGGGGTTCCAAGGTCAAAGGAGGTACGATCCGCATGGCAACACATACAATCCAGGATGGAGAGATCATCCAAATTTAAGGTATGGGAATCCTCAACAATCAAATTCTTTTTCCTAACAATACAACCAGCCCTCCCAAGGCCAAACTTCAAGCTCAAATATGTCCACTGAAGACATGATTCGAGCACTTACCATGAGTGTATCAACGATACAACAAAGTGTGGCCCAATTTCAAGAAACGGCTAAATCTAGCATTCAAAATTTGGAGAACCAAATGAGCCAAATTTCGAGTGCTGTGAGCCGGCTCGAGACAAAAGATTCAGGTAGACTCCCCTCTCAAACGGAGCAAAACCCAAGACAACATGTTAATGCAATCATATTGAGGAGTGGTACGACATTGAAAGAGGTGCATAGGGAAGAAGAGCAAGATGAAAAGGAGGTTGGCCTCGAAGAAGATTTTAAACCGGAAGGGAGGACCATAAAAGCAAAATTTCCACCATTGTCCTCATATGAACCACAACCCCCATTCCCCGAAGCACTGAAGGAAACAAGGAGGCTGGAGAAAGATGCTGACGTATATGAGACTTTCGCCAAATGTGAGGTAAACATTTCGCTCCTTAACTTAATCAAAAGTGTTCCCCGTTTTGCTAAATTTTTAAAAGAATTATGCACAATTAAAAGAAAAAGCAAATTAAAGGGAAAACAAAAGGTGGAGGTTAGTGAACGTGTCTCAACGATCTTTCAAAAGAAACTCCCCGAGAAATGTAGCGATCCAGGCATGTTCACAATTCCATGCAAAATAGGGGACACTTTATTTCCGAGGGCCTTGTTGGATTTAGGGGCTTCGATCAATGTCATTCCCTATTCGTTATGCAAGTCTCTAAAACTTGGCCCAATGAATGAAATTGGTGTGGTAATCCAATCGGCGGATAGGTCTAACACATACCCCAAGGGCATCGTAGAGGACGTACTCGTAAAAGTTGAAAATCTGATTTTCCCTGTTGACTTCTACGTCCTTGAAATGGGAGATGATAATCAAACAACACCCATCCTCTTGGGTAGACCTTTTCTAAAAACCGCGAAAACAAAAATAGATGTGTCTAATGGTTCGTTAACTTTAGAGTTTGATGATCAAAAGGTAGAATTCAACATTTTGTATTCTACGAAAAAACAAATTAAAGACCAATCTCTTTGTTCTCTAAATGTTTGTGAACCACAAACCCCGAATATTTTTGTTGAGAAAAAAACTGAGAAAATCACACTTTTTAAAAAAGAAGAATTGTTCAAATTTTCAAAAGGAGAATGGATCCCACCTGGGGTTGAAGTGATAACAGGGAAGAAATCCTGGCCTTACTGGAGAAGGCCGAAAAAGAAAAATGAAACAAGGGATGTTCACGATCCCACATAAAAGAAATAAAATAAAAATAACGTTGTGCCACGACATTAAATCAAACGCTTCTTGGGAGGCAACCCAATTTCTTCATTTTTATTTTCATTTGTTTTCAGTCGTGTGTGTTTTAAAAAAAATGAGCCTGGGCTAAAACCCGGTCGGGTATCTCAACAACCCGGTCGGGTTCCCTCATAAAAACACAATACCCGGGCAACACAGCCACCGGGTGAAAACGAAAAAAAAAGGGGGGGGCATAAGACCCGACCGGGTAATTCAACCACCCAACCGGGTCTGTGCATATTTTTGGCTTTCAAACCCACTGGAATACATACCCGTTCGGGTATTACCGAAAACCCGGATGAGTACGCATTTAAATTTTTGAAATAGCCACAAATCCGACCGGGTAGCCTATTCCACCCGGTCGGGTATAGCTTTCCAGTAGCCACTGGATACGAAACATCATAGCGCCCGACCGGGTAAAACACCTCACCCGACCGGGCGAACGGGAAACAGACCTATACCGGGTCGGGCTCACCTCTCCCCCTCCCACTTCATCTTCCTCCCTACGCACAAAACCCCCACAATCCACCATTTTCAACTACCCAAACCTTCGAATCTTCATCTTCCCTTAACCAAATCCACTAAAACCCCCATTTTCTTCATCTCCTCACTTCCTTCTTCATTTCTATAACCATAAAATCCCCCAAAACCTTCCAAATCAACCAAACCCAAAAACCCTACCCAACAATTTGAAAATCTCCATTCTTGGACATTCAAGGTCCGAAATCTTCCCAAACATTCTCAATCAATACCATATTCTTGCTCTTCTCACCATCCTCTTCAACACCATACCCATAAAATCCATCCAAACCTCACCCTACCCAAAAGTCCGAAAATCCTTTAAAAAAAATCCATTCCCATGGCTCCAAAAAAATCCAAAGATTCTTCTTCAAGGGCTATCCCACCGGTAGCGGGCTATGAAAGCGTGGAATTTGCAACGGAGGAACATAAGAAACTCTTCAAGGAACAAGCAAAAGGGAGGTAAAACAATCCCGGCTCATGTGCATTACTACTCTAGCACTCCTTTGGATTGATATGATCATGCGTGATATATTTGCAAGGATTGGAATTACTAGGTTGCTAGAAATGCAATATGTGATTTATCCTCATTTGGTTTATGCATTCTTTAGTTCATATTTGTATACAAAAGATGATGATGATCATGCAAATGACACCATCACCTTTCGTTTACTCAATGAAAATCGTTCATTGACCAAAAGAGAATTGGCACATCATTTTGGCATCCCTTTGTTTGATGAAGCTCGTGCTTATGATACTCTTGTGGGGTATGAGTTATGGAAAAGAATGACAGGACAAGGTGTGGTGGACCTTTCTAAGCTAAGTGTGAACTGTGTTCAACATCTGGTCTTCCAAATTTTCTTAAAATTCTGTTCAAATTGTTTCCTCGGAAGACCGAATAATCATCACACACGAATGTGGGATGTGTGTGTTCTGGCACAAGCTGTTTTACCTACACCAGAACCAGTTGACGTTGCCTCTATCTTATGGACTCATTTAAAAAATGTGGCAACGTCATCCGGACAAATTGTGATAGGGGGCCTAATCACACATCTAGCCACTTTATATGGTTTTGTAGACCCAGGCCCCATTACTCCGAAACAGCTCATTTGCACGTCATGGTTTGTACAAAAGACCAAAGATTTGGTTCTATCTCACATGACCCCTACTGGGACACCAATCTACAACTGGCTTATCATCCCACGTCAAAACATATCTATCCATATCCCATCCCCTGACGTCCCCCTAGATATCGTGGGCCATGAAATCGGTGATGGTCATCACTACTGTCTCCCCGGGGCAATCCCGGCGCACTGTGCACAAGATGAACCTGATCAAGAACATGCTGAAGAAAACCCGCCCTTCATACCTAATCCACCACCACAACAACCTGATGCTCCAGCCTACCAATACTCACCATTCGAGCAACAGATGCTCGATAACATGAACATGATCAACAACAACTACATCTAGCTTCAGGAGCGAGTTGATCAGTATAGAACTGAGCAGAGACATAGCTTTGAGAGGATGGAGGAACAACGGCAGGAAGACTGGCGGAGATATGAAGAGGACCAACGACGAACCTTTGGTCCGATATACTCCTATGTAGCACACGAGGGCTCCTTTTCCTCTATGACCACTCCCCCTCCCGCACCATCATGGTATGACCCCTCTCAGTGGGGTTACTTTGGAGGATCGAGTTCCGGTGGTGGAGGCGATGATGGTGGTTATGGTGGGGATCACATGGATGAGGACAGACACCAAGGTGGAGGTCTAGGCGGGCACTAGGGACAGTGCCATATACTAAGTGTGGGGGTGCAGAGATTGTTCTGGTATGCTCACAATCCTACTCTTTTTCATTTTATTTTCTTAAAAAAAAGCTTGTTGAGTTGAAAACCCACAAAGGGCAACTCAAGCAAAAATTAAAGCAATAAAATAAAGAGTGAGGTTGTGAGAATTAAAAAAAATGTGGGAAGCTGGGATGAAAACCTGAAAGGGCACCTAGGCAAAACGAGAGAATGAGAGAAATGTCTATTTTGCAGGATCCTGAAGGTGATAAGCTTAAAAGAGAAATGGAGAAAAAGATGAAGTTGAAGACCCCGTTTTACTTTAATTACTGTTGGGGATGCTTTATATTGTGGTAAAAACACTCTTGGATGTTTTGCGTTGATATTCTTGTCATTTTAAAAGGACTTCTTGGATTGTATTTGATTTACTCGAGACGAGTAAAGGTTTAAATGTGGGGGTGTTTGATGCACACTAATTAGTAGTGGATAATTATATTTTTTATGTTTCATTGATGGTGATTGTTTGACGTTTTATTTAGTTTGTAAACATTTGTGTAATTTTAGTTGTAATTGTTTTTTAGTTCTCATTTATAAGTTGTAAAGTAGAATTAGGAATTAGGATGTTGAAAAGGAGGATGTTGAAGTGAAGAAAAAGGAATTTTGACTATCCAGGAGCAAATACCCGACCGGGTAGGAAACTTCACCTGGTCGGGTCTGATTTGAAAACCGAACCGCTGAGGAAAGAGTTGGACCCGGTCGGGCCCCATACCTCACCCGGTCGGGTGAGAAGTGACCGGGGACAACCCGGTGTGCGAAGATCACCAGAACGTGGTGAGTTATCTGATTTTGACCGGACCCGGTCGGGTAAGTACTTGACCCGGTCGGGTACCCGGCCAAAGGTGTTGAAAAACACCTATAAATAGCACTTTTTTTCTTCTCTAAAAATCATCCCTTCTTCCATACTCTTAAGCTCAGTTTAGAATAGCATTTCTTTATATTTTTCTAGCTATGTTTAGTCTCCAAATGAGGAGCTAAACTTCCAATCTTGGTGTTGCTCTTGAAGTAGGTTGATTATTAAAGTTGTGAGTTATTTTCTTAACTTCTTTCCTTGAATATTAATTAATAGTTTCTTTCCTTCATACTATCTCTATATTAATATTGGGGAGTGTTGCTAAGATGACAATTAGTTAACATCTCGACATTAGTTAGAATAGTATTTTCTTCCTCTATATTAATGTTGGGGAGTGTTGCTAAGATGACAATTAATTAACATCTTGATATTAATTATAGTAGGATTCATCTCCTTTAATGATATTCTTCCTTGAATATTAATTAATTCCTATTCATATTTCATATTAATATTTTGAACATTGCTTAAAGGATCAACTAGTTTTGTTTCATATATTAATTATTGATGGGCACTAGTTGTTAGTGCCTAAGTATACATTTTTATTATTGTTTGTAATGTTTATTTACTAGTTTTGTGTAAGTTTATAGTTGCTAATTTGCATTTGATTGTAATCGTATTTTTAGCATTTTACTGTTTGTTGTAAGTTGTAGTTAGTTGAGCTATAAGTTTAGGATAGGTTTGGAAGCAAAAAGGATGAAGAAACCTGAGTTTTGTGCAAAACCCGGTCGGGTATGGACTTTACCCGGCCGGGTATGAAGTGACAAAGGAAATTGCTACAAAATTAGCAAATACCCGGTCGGGTATTCCATATACCCGGTCGGGTATTCTGTGATTTCGGACCAAAGAACGTGCAGAAGACACAAAAACATGGGAAAATATTTGATTTGGTAAATACCCGGTCGGGTATGTCAAAATACCCGGCCGGGTATCCGGCATTAGGTGTTGAAAACACCTATAAATAGCCCCATTTTCCTTCACATTTCATCATCCCTTCTTCCATACTCTTTAGCTCAGTTTAGAATAGCATTTCTTTATATTTTTCTAGCTATGTTTAGTCTCCAAATGAGGAGCTAAACTTCCATTCTTGGTGTTGCTCTTGAAGCTTGTTGATTATTAAAGTTGTGAGTTATTTTCTTAACTTCTTTCCTTGAATATTAATTAATAGTTCTTTCCTTAATATCATCTCTATATTAATGTTGGGGAGTGTTGCTAAGATGACAATTAGTTAACATCTCGACATTAGTTAGAATGGTATTTTCTTCCTCTATATTAATATTGAGGAGTGTTGCTAAGATGACAATTAGTTAACATCTTGATATTAATTATAGTAGGATTCATCTTCATTAATAATATTCTTCCTTGAATATTAATTAATCCCTACTCTTATTTCATATTAATATTTTGAACATTACTTAAAGGATCAACTAGTTTTGTTTCATATATTAATTATTACTAGAAACGATCAACGAACCGATGGTTAATCGTTGATGGTTTCACAAGTAAGTAGCTTCAGTTTATTAATGCACGGTCGTGGTTAATAAACTTAAGAGGGATTAATTTTGTTGGTTAAACCGAAACCGTTGTGTTGAGGTTATCAATCTCAATTGATTTCATCAAGGAGTTAGAAAGATTAAATGCTACTATTAAATCGGTATAAGACGTTGTTCTATATTTGATTAATAGTAAGGGTTATTAATGAACGGTTGTTGTTAATAACTACCCTCGATGAAGTGGATATACTCCCCGATTGAGTATTCGAGAGGGAATAAGTTATAGATATAACAATGATCGACTAAAATATATCAACAAGTGGAAAGTAGCAATGCCAAGTCCTTTTTATCATTGAATTAAACACATATAGGTTGTTCATCTTAGTTCTTAATTAAATTAAATCACTAAATCCAAATCCCCCCTTTTTATTTACTAAGTATCATAAAAAGAGAATTATTCCTTTCCCTGTGGATACGAACTCTACTACGCTATACTACGTATAAGTGTTAGTATTAAAAATTATTTTGACGCACCGTGACAAAGTGCTCGTCAATTATTACTAGAAACGATCAACGAACCGATGGTTAATCGTTGATGGTTTCACAAGTAAGTAACTTCGATTTATTAATGCACGGTCGTGGTTGATAAACTTAAGAGGGATTAATTTTGTTGGTTAAACCGAAACCGTTGTGTTGAGGTTATCAATCTCAATTGATTTCATCAAGGAGTTAAGAGATTAAATGCTACTATCAAGTCGGTATATGGCGGTGTTCTATACTTGACTAATAGTAAGGGTTATTAATGAACGGTCGTTGTTAATAACTACTCTCGATGAATTGGATATACTCCTCGATTGAGTATTCGAGAGGGAATAAGTTATAGATATAACAATGATCGACTAAAATACATCAACAAGTGCAAAGTAGCAATGCCAAGTCCTTTTTATCTTTGAATTAAATCTCATATAAGTCGTTCATCTTAGTTTTTTTAATTTAATTAAATCATTCATCACCAAAACCCCCCTTTATTTACTAAGTTTCATAAAAAGAGAATTATTCTTTTCCTTGTGGATACGAACTCTACTACGCTATACTACGTATAAGTGTTAGTATTGAAAATTATTTTGACGCACCGTGACAGAGTGCTCGTCATTTAGGGGCATCAATAAATGTCATCCCCTATTCTGTTTATAAATCTCTACAACTTGGCCCATTACATCAAACCGGTGTAGTGATTCAACTAGCGGATCATTATAGTACTTACCCGAAGGGTGTAATAGAAGATGTGCTAGTAGAAGTAGAAAATATGGTTTTTCCTGTTGACTTCTATGTCCTTGAAATGGGAACTAATGATCAAACAACACCCATCCTTTTGGGTAGACCCTTCATCAAGACCGCAAAAACAAAAATTGACGTTTCTAGTGGTTCATTAACTTTAGATTTCGATGACCAAAAAGTAGAATTCAACATCTTGGACTCTATGAAAAAACGAATGCAAAATCTAACTCTTTGTTCTTTAAATGTTGTTGAACCACAAGAACCAATATTTTTCAAAAAAGCGGATAAAATCAGATTTTTTCAAGAAGAAAAAAATAAACACAAGAAGTCATCTTTGATAGAAAGGGATGTGTTAAAATGTGAACTAAATCCACCTATGATTGAGGTAGTAATGAGAAAGAAATCCCGGCCTTACTAAAAAAGGCAGAAAAATAAAATTGAAAAATGGCTAAATAAGGCCACAAAAAATGAAACAATGGATGTTCACGATCCCACTTAAAAAAAATGAATAACGTCGTGCCACGACGTTAACTAAGGCGCTTCTTGGGAGGCAACCCAAGTTTATTTTTTTCGTTAATTCGAGTGTTTAAAGTTCATTTTTTTGTTTAATTATTTGAGAGATCAGTGAGAGAGGGAACTAATCACGGGTTTTTGGAGAAAAAGAAGAAAAAATGCAGGTTTTGAAGCATCTTGGGACATACCCGATCGAGTACCACCTTATACTCGGTCGGGTATGGCCAAAAGAAGGGGAACCGGACATTACTCGATCAAAGAAATGTTCATTTTTTTTTAAAAACAAAGGATACCCGATCGGGTATCACTACATACCCGGTCGAGTATGTACAAAAAGTTGAAGTTCAAGGGAAACTGATGCCCACATTCGATCGAGTACAGGGCTCGAGAATTCAAAAACAAAGGATACCCGATCGGGTATCACTATGTACTCGGTCGAGTATGTACAGAAAGTTAAAGTTCAAAGGAAACTGATCCCCACATTCGACCGAGTACAGGGCTCAAGAAGTGCAAAACAACGTATACCCGATTGGGTATCACTATATACCCAGTCGGGTATGTACAGAAAGGCTAAGGTTAAAGAAAGCTGACTCCCACACTCGATCGAGTACAGGCCTCAAAATGTGGAAAAAGACACATACCCGATCGAGTATTGTGTTATACCCGATCGAGTACCGGAGGCAGACTACTCAAAAATCCTGGTTTCCAGCCATATTCGACCGAGTAACAACACATACTCGAACGGGTATACGGGCGTTTTAACCCCAAAACCGCCCCAAACACTTCATCTTCCCCAAATTCCAAAACACAATTTCGAACCCCTCTCCCCCAACCTCCATTTTTAACATTTCTCTCTACCATATCTTCTTCATTTCTTCACCAAATCACCCCATTCCAACACCAAAATACTCCCCTCATCTTCCTCTACACACCCATACCCACCAATCCAACTTTCCCCCAGTTTCAAGAGGTCCGAAAAACCCTACCCCAAATTTCAATTTTCGGATTTCAAGCTCAAAATCCCCCCAAAATGGCACCAAGGAAGGAAAAAGGGAAGAGCTCCAACACTATGGCACCCATCCCAGGCTACGAGGACATCATCTTCGCCGACAACGAACACCGAACTCGCTTCCTCACCACAATTGCAAGGCAAGTAAAACCCTCCCGTTTTTTATGCCATGATGCTCTCAATGAGTTAGGAGTGTATAAGAGCACTAGGAAATTTTTTCATGAGTTGAGAATGGATAGTATATTCAAAATGCAATATCACTCTAACGAAAAAATAATCTATGAAATCATGAGTTCGGTGCAATTTGAGACCGATGAAGCTGATTTTAGGGATGATAGACTCAAGTTTCGTATGTTTAACCACAACCACTCCATAACCAAACTTGAGTTCGTCGAACATTTTGGTATTCCGGTTCCCTACCAAAAATCCATATCCGATAATACCGCTTTCGGCCATACCCTGTGGACAAAGATGACCGGGGAGGCTAAATTTAGCTCCTCCCAACTGTATATTAGTCATGTCCAACATCCCGTCCTCCGCTTATTCTTGAAATTTCTTGCCAATTGCTTGCTTGGACGTCTCAACAACCATCACACTAGGATGGGGGATGTATGCCTGATGTATGTAGCCCTATTCCATGTTCATGTGGATTTCAATCTGTGCAATCTTATGTGGGCACATCTGAAAAAGGAAAGCGCAGCCAAGGGCGCTATTGTTGTGGGTGGGGTGATTATGCACTTAGCCACCAAGTTCGGGTATACGGATAACTCTCCTATACCCGACTATTGTTTGATGAACATCTCTTGGTTGGGCCATTCGGGATGTACAGCCTTTTCCCACACAGTTTATGGTGGAGAAAGACCAAAAAATATGTACAACTGGCTCATACACCCCAAGCCTCTCAAATACTTCCTCCTACCCAACCAAGAACTTCCCAAACTACGCTACAGAGAAGCAGTAGAGGAGCCCCATTACCTATTCCCACACGCCCTTCCACCACATCTCCAAGAACCGGAGCAAGAGCCTCCCCAATACCAACCCGATTACAAACCCTATGCTCAACCCCATGGCCATGAAGACATGGAAAACGACATCCCCGAACAAACTCAAAACCCTCCACCACCCGACTTCTTTCAATAAATTTTGGAGGGTCAACAACAATTGCTTACGGGGTACACTCAAATGAACGAGAACTACATGGCTATGGGAGACCGGCTCAACCAAATACAGGAGGAGCAAAGGGCCTGTTTTCAGCGATTGGAGGAGCTCCGGGAAGCTGATAGGCATCGGTATGAAGTAGGTTCTAAGGACCTATGTACTCTTACATGGCACAGCAGGGATCTTTTCATACCATGGCGATTGGCGAACCCCCCTCCACCACCCTCGTGGTATGACCTCACTCATTGGGGTAACTTTGGAGGATCTAGCTCCGGGGCTGGAGGGTACGATGGCGGAGATGGCAGGGACACATACATGGGAGATGGCGGGCAGGGGAGCGGCTTCGGAGGCAGCTACTACGGCGGAGAAGGCGGGCACTAGGGACAGTGCTTGGTTCAAGTGCGGGGGAGAGACTCATCATGGTATGTAATTTTAATTTCCACCTCGCACTATGCATGTAATTCTTTTGACCCTTTTTTCACACACAAAAAAGAGAGAATAAATAAAAGAAAAGAAATGCTGGTTAGGTTGAAAACCCAACAAAATGGGCAATCTAAGCAAAAAAGGCTTATAAAAAATGATGAGTGAGTTGGGAAGAATGGAAAATGAAAAGAGATGCTAGGATGAAAACCTGGAAAGGCTCCTAAGCAAAATGAGAGATATGAGAGAAATGTATGTTTTTGCATGCACTCATTGTATCTCTTTGAAGAATAAGAAGATTCAGAAAACAAAGAAGAAGAAGAAGACGAAGAAGAAGAAGAAGAAGAAGAAGAAGAAGAAGAAGAAGAAGAAGAGAGGAGGAGAAGAGAAGATGAACACTAGAAGGTCGTAAAACCCAAGATGTTCTTTGTAAATTGAGCTTAAAACTCATTTTTGTTATCCTTGGTGGTCTTTGTGTTTGTATGTTTTTTAAACTGTGGAAACTTTGGAAAGACTTGACACTTGTGAACATTTGATTTTACTCGAGGACGAGTAAAGAAACTAAGTGTGGGGGAGTTGATACGTTTGTAATTTCCATGTATATGTTTGCATTTTTAATTAATTTTGCTTGATTTTTACTTTGGAAATTACACACTTTTGGTGTAATAGTTTAGTTTGTTAAATTCTTGTAAATAGTTTAGATTAGGTATATTCTGAGCTCAAACAGGTCTTGATCACTCAAAGGACAATTGGTGAACTCCAAAAGTGGAAGGAAGGTGCAAAAATAAAAAAGAAAGAAGGATCCTGAAATTTTGGTCTATACTCGGTCGAGTATCACCTATACTCGATCGGGTATTAGGTTGAAACTTCAAATCGGATCAGATCCGAAGACAAGGGAACATGCCGGGAAGATTTTGGCCACGATTGAGTGTCTATACCCGATCGAGTAGACCGACATACCCGATCGGGTATGCCTTTGAGTTTAAACGTAAAATCGGTCGAGTATGGCTCGAATATCACTTTCTATACATACTCGACCGAGTATAAACATATACCCGATCGGGTTTACCTTTGGAACATAGCCTAAAACCGATCGAGTATACCTCGAATCTGGTATTACACACATACTCGATCGGGTACCATGTATATACCCGATCGAGTACCCGAATCCCATCCCAAAAGGCTATAAATACACCCCCTTTCCTTCACAAATGATCATCCAATTCCTTTGTACATCTAAGCTCAGTATAGAATGGTTCTTTCTTTATATTTTTCATCATGTTTAGTCTCCAAATGAGGAGCTAAACTCTTCCATCTTGGTTTTGCTACTTTGAAGCTTAATGAATTTGTAAGTTGTGAGTTATTTTCTTTAATCTTCTTCCTTGAATATTAATTCTTCCTTTAAAATACTATTTCTATATCAAAGTTGGGGAGTGTTACTAAGATGAAAATTAGTTAACATCTTGACATTGGTTATAGTAATAGTTATTTCTTCCTCTATGTTAATATTGGGGAATGTTACTAAGATGACAATTAGTTAACATCTTGATATTAATCATAGTAGGATTCATATTATTTAATATTCTTCCTTGAGTATTAAATAATTCCTATTCATATTTCATGTTAATAGTTTAAACATTACTTAAAGTATCAACTAGTTTTGTTTCTCATATTAATTATTACTAGAATCAATCGGTTAATACGCTTGTTATTAATCCGGTTCTTTCAACGGTAGTAAACTTGGATTACTAATGCATGCATCACATGGTTAATATGCCAAGGGGAATTAATTATGTTGATTAAACCAATAAACCGCTTGTGTTGAGGTTATCAATCTCAATCGTTTTCATCTTAAGTTTATTGCTACTATCAAGTTAATATACGGCGCTTGTTCTATATTGACTCGATAGTAAGTTTTATTAATGAACGCATCTCGTTATTAATAACTACCCTCGATGAATTGGATATACTCATCGATTGAGTATTCGAGAGGAAGATAGTTAAAGATATAACCGGGATCGACGAACATTTCATTAAGCGGATAAAAGCAAAACCAAGCCACCACATCTATTAATAAAACTCATATAGGTTGTTCATCTTAGTATTTTTAAATCAAACAAATCTAAACCCCCCTTGTTACTACGTATATAGAAGAAAAGTATTCCTTTCCCTGTGGATACGAACCTTACTTCGTCATACTACGTATAATCGTTGTATTGTAATTATTTTGAGTGCACCTCACGGCAAGGGCACGTCAGCGACCCCGGCCCCTGCCACCGCGGCCTCGCCCGCGACCGCGGCCTCTGCCTCTCTGCTGGGAGCCTTGCTGCCGTTGGGACCCGACCGGGTGTTGTGTCTGCCCGACCGGGTAGTGTGAGCCCGACTGCTGCTGGCCCACCTGTTGGCCAGTAGACTGTCCGGGAACAGTGACAGCATCTCCGAAAGCCTGATGAATGGACGAGGACTCCTGGGAGCGTAGATAAAGAACTCGTTGTTCTAAATCCAGAAGATGATTACGGAGAGTTTCAAATGGGAAAATTTGTCCAAATAATGACACAGATTTGAATAAAGATTCATATTCAGGTCCCAGTCCCATAATAGTAGTTTTTAAAATTTCACGAGGAGGCACAGGGCAATTGATTGTGGCAAGATCATCAGCTAATGTTTTAATTTCTCGCAAATAATTATCCATTGACTAATCAGGTTTCATTTTAATTTGATTAAATAAGCGCTTTAATTCCATAGATCTGGCTAAACTAGCAGACATAAACCGTGACTCTAACCGCTCCCAAATTTCATAGGAATGTTTTAAATCACGTACATCGATAAGAACATCCTTAGATAGGGTTGCAAATAACCATGAACGGATTGTTTGATTAATTCTCAACCAAGTAGAAAATTCGGGATTGAGAGTGGGACGGTTAAGAGCATCTATGGAATAAGTAGGGAGTACCTGAATTGAGCCATCAATCATGCCAAGGAGTCCTTGTGAGACCAGAAACGATTCAAACTGAGTCCTCCAAGTGGTGTAGTCTTCTACAGCCAAATGTTTTGTAGTCACGATATTCGTGACGTTTGTTGCGACATGCGATATGGTGAGAGCGAGCTCGGCCAAAGGAGAAGCTGGCGGGCTGGCAGCAGGTCCACGAAGAGGATGAAGCGTGGAGGAAACACCGAGTGAGCCGACAAAAGTGGTACCGGCGAAGCCGGTGGTGGAGAGGGGTGGTGGTTCGAGCGGAACTGCTTGCACCGGAGTCGAGGCCGACCAAGGAAACGCCGGAGGAAAACTCTGGAAAAGAGAATATGGCATAGAGGCCCGACTTGGGGACGCAAAGTTGGAGGAGAAGATCACGCCGGAGAAGGACGCAAATTTGTTTAAAAATTACTCCGCATTTGTTAACAGTGTGCTTTCTTCATCTCAAATTAACCAAATTAATTTATAGTTTGTGCTTTGTAAGATCAATTGTAGAAAAGTTGAATATTCCGTTTATATAGTTAAATTTATACATATATACTCAACTTTAAATCTTAGTGTTAAAGACTTTGGGCGAACAATTCAGCGATTAGTGGATAGCGGAATATATTAACGGATTGTCAATAGCTCATTCAGTCATCGGATTTTGACTGGCAGAATAAATTTGCGGGTTATTAGAATATGTTTGGTAATTTAGCTGTTTTATCATAAAATTAGTAGAAAACATCATTTAATTTTCATAACGTCAATCCAAAACTCTTATATTAACAACGTTTTCATGTCAGCGTTTTTGTCCAAAAAATGTAGTGTCAACCCGCTATTTAGCAACCAGTTTTTTTCACGTATTGAAAATGGTGAAAGTGGTCAAACCGTAATTTTTCAGTTGAAATGCCGTTAGCAAACACACCCTTTTTGATCCACTGTATGAATTGCCATATCAAAGTTTTATAAAATAAGAGTCTTGATTTGTGAATTTGAAAATAAGATCACACAATGTTCACAAAAAGATGCAAGTTTTAGTTGGTCATCTTTAACTTTTTCAGTATAAATTTAGTTTTAGTCGTAGCTTATAAAATTTATACTTCTATGATAATATTTTTGACAATCAACATTTTTACATTTTAACAAAGATTTTTTTCATATTATCAATTAAAATTTAGTTTTATCGGCTTGAAAGTCAAAGTGGTTGAAAGCACTACCTCTGTCCCATTTAAAAAGCACAGAGAGAGTGATTTATTAACTATACATTGAGTAGTACTACCTCCCATTTGGTGCATCTCATTTAATTTTGACACAATTTTTAATAAAGTGATTGAAATGGTAAAAGTTGTCATTGAGATTTGAGTATATTAAAGGAAATCTTGTGAATCACTTATTTTTGAATAATCTAAAAAAAGTAAGACAAGTAAAATGATGAGACAGAAGGATAATTATCAATACTACGAACTTATATACATATACTACGGCTAGTACATACAGTATAAAACATACGTATATTATACTACCGAGTACTAGGTACATAGTTCTCCGTATGTTATAATGTTGAGCATGAAAATGTAGTTAAAACGTAACAGTGGTGAAGTAGGATACGATAGAAGATGGACAAGGAGGAGATGTGCTTGAGAGAAACGTTTGTTTGAGAGAATCCACAAAAGGGTAAAAAAGCAAAAAATGACTCAAAGACAAAGGACTTTGAACTGCTTTACGCTCACAGATAAATTGCCATCATTTCTGCTCAACTTCCATTACAATGCCGGAGGGTGCTACTGTTACAGTCTGATCGGTCATACATTATCGAGGTCGCGCACCGCCGTGGAGGACTGCCCGTCCGGCGCTCTCCGCCAACACACATACATACATATATAGCGATCGACTCATATTGAAAGGTCGATCATCGGAGATCGAAATGTCGCCCGTCGGATTGCCTCCGGGATTCCGGTTCCATCCGACGGATGAAGAGCTGGTCAACTATTACCTTAAGAGGAAGATTCATGGCCTCCAGATTGAGCTTGACATTATTCCTGAAGTTGATCTCTACAAGTGTGAGCCTTGGGAATTAGCAGGTTCTTAATTTAATCCATACATCAATCAATTCTTAATTAATTATTACTACAGTTCGTACATTTCCGACTTGCTCTTATTCATCCTCCTTTCCTTTTTTGTTTCTCGCTTTTGAGTTTTTCCCATTGGAAGAAGGCAAGCATGAATCATGAAATTCCAAATACAATATATACGCTTTTGCATTATATCTCTCATATTTTTACTTTTTAGTTGTAATATCTTGAATTTTACATTATTTACATTTTTTACGTTGATTATATTTTATTTATTAATTTATAAGAATATTTTAAAAAAAATATTATTCAATTCGTCTCCCTACAAATTTTTAAAATCTGATTTTAATTTTATTTTACTAACCGAGAATAAGATATATATATTGAAAGTAAAATGTGTGCATTGGAAAATATGCAAAGTGCAATGTTACAACTAAAAAAGAAAGGATCGAAGTATAAATATACCTTAATTAAAAGCATTTCTTTAAAAAATTTTAACACTAGACTTGTTTAACCAATGTTTGACTACTTTTGTTTGTACTTTAACTGATAGTTTATGTTAATGATTTACGATGTGAAAGTATTTTTTAATATATTGGTTCTTAAAAAATGTGATAACATCGTTGAACATAAATACTTTGACCAGAAAATTAAACTCGACAAACGTTTAAGGGCCAGAGTATATTGTTAGAGATAGTTTTTATCATGTTGTTGAATTATATATGTGGTTGAATTGATGATAAGCTACTTTTCATGTTGGAATATTTAATTTAGTACCAAGATTAAGGATTAAATGTAAATTCTCTTAAACTGATTTTTTATAAGATCTATTTAATCATTCTATAATTTTGAATACGGTGCCAAATTAATAGATAAAATAAGATAACTATTGATTACATTACACACACATGTAAGAATGGGGCGGATCAAATAAAAGGGTTTTGCTGCGTTACGATGCACTTTTTGTTCAGGTAATGCGCTTTTTCACGTTTGTAAAAAAGTTCAATTACTTATATAATTGTCATCGAGTGTTTTTATGAAAACACATATTTTACAAAAATGAAAAGTGCATTATCTGAACAAACTTAAAGACATTGAATAATGCAATTGATCTAAACAAATAATATTCTTGATAGCGCTTTACAAATTAATTGAGGGAAATTAAGGGAACAAACAAATGTGCATTATCTGAACAAACATATTTTAAAGACACATATTTGATCAGATCAAATGAAGTTTGTAGTATCAAATATGATAGCGCTTTACAAATTAATTAAGGGAAATTAAGGGAAATTGCTTGAAATAAGATTAAAAACGTTCTATGTATTTTAAAATAGGACTATTAAGTTTTTTTCTCCTAAATGGGAGTAATTACATATTCACCACGATGGTGTTTCTATAATTTCATTTTTCTTGATGTATTTAGAGAAATCGTTTTTGCCGAGTAGAGATCCGGAGTGGTACTTCTTCGGGCCAAGGGACAGGAAATACCCGAACGGTTTCAGAACGAACAGAGCCACCCGAGCCGGTTATTGGAAATCGACGGGAAAAGACCGGCGAGTGATGTCACAAAACCGGCCAATCGGAATGAAGAAAACATTAGTTTATTACCGTGGAAGAGCTCCTCAGGGCATTAGAACCGATTGGGTAATGCACGAGTATCGGCTTGATGATAAAGACTTCGAAGAGACCTCCGCTGGCATTCAGGTGGTTCGTATTCTCTCTTTAATCCTATTCTATCATCCAGTTTTTGTATGCAATATTGACTTTTTGTATCAAATAGACATATTTTATTTACTTAATTAAAATATCAATTCTCAATTAAATTTTAATTTATATTTTGCAATATTAATTCGGAGGTAGAACTATATAAAGATTCCACTTTGACTTTCTTAAATACTCTTTCTATATATTGATCGAGGGGTAAATAAAATTTTGTTCTAATGAAATTAATTTTATTGAAATGTATACTCTTTCAAACGTCCCGTTTTAGTTAGTCATTTGACTTTTGAAGTTAATGACGTTTAACTTTGATCGATTATATATTTAATACGACAAAAATATGAAAACGTTTATTGACAAAAATAATATCATAAAGGTATATAATTATTAAACTTTGCATGAACACGTTAAATAAAATAATTGGTCAATAAAGTACCATTTTTGTCATGTTTGAATTGCTCATGCTAAGACCAATGTGTCACACTAAATAATTATTTAATAGGAGTTGCTATATAGAAATGGAATTCCCTTGAGAGTGTACGAATTGAAGTGTGTAATTGTTTAATACTCGAAAGTTAGACTTGGATAGGATATACTTCCTCCGTTATTTTTTAGTTGCAACAATCAACTTTGGCACATTTGCCAACGCACACATTTGACCGTAAGTATATCTTAATCTCTATTAATAAAAAATATTAAAAATCAGATTTTGAAAATTTGTAATGAGATGAATTGAAAAATATTTTTTTAAAAAAATAATTTCCATAAAATAATAGTGTAAAATGTACGTAGTCAAACTAGATTATGTGAACAGTGCAAAAAGTCAACATGTTGCAATTAAAAAAAACGGAGGATAGTATTATATATAGCGAGATTAGTGTGCCTAACCCTAGTTTAATTAGCTATTAAATCACCTGATCCTTTTTCTTGGTGTCACGATGCTTGAGCCCTTTTATTTAGTTTTTCTTCTTCAAAATCTCTTGACATATGTAATCCAATATTGGTTATGTAAAGACCGGGTTGGAAAGAATGGAACATCCACACCCGGAATTTTATTGGAAAAGCAATTATTCCCTCATTTTTCTCTTCCTCTTTTACTCCTAAATAAAGCTAAGGGAGATAGATCGATAAAAAGCATATTTAATAGATCAGATCCACTATTCTGTACCATGTGCCCCCGTTGTATGTGTGAGATCCCTTTAATACTGCTCTCAAGTTATCAGAAAAGAAAAACAAATGGGATTCATCATTATTTCCAGCCTGGGAAAAAGAAATGATCGGAGAATAAATATTTGAAAAATACCCCCCAACACATGCATACAAACGCACCTTGGATCACTGAGAAAGACTATTCCATGCATAAAAAACCTTGTATATATTGCCCATCATGAAGTTCTGATTTTCGAGAAGGGCGTCCGTGCATATAAAAGAATATTGATAAATAACACATTACACATAAAAACAAACTTCATTTGATCTGATCACTGATCTATATTGAAAAGCTTATTTAATTTGTATTTACCATCTTTTAAGTTAAATCACTTATCGTGATAACCAATTATTGAAGAAAAGAGTTTTGTTTAAGATGAAAGTTTGATTCTGCCAATATGAACATGACTAAAGCAAGTTTAAATCGAGAGAACAATATGATGAAAAAGTGAACGTGAACTGTACTGCTGCATGCTGTGCATGCATGGAAAGATAATGTTTTTGTCCCTTTTGTGGCATTCTTTCACATTTACTTTGTTTTGCTTTCTTTCTTTGTATCTTTCTTTACTTTAACAAATACGAGTATGTTTTATGCTTCCGAAGTAACAGTGGGATGAATCATATATATAATGGTGATACTATAATACAAATAATTGAATATACCGGGGGGCAACATATATTCCTTGCTTGGATAGGAGTGTGATCTCTTGAGTATGTAATAAACAAGGAATTGCCTTGTTCACTTTTCATATACTCTATTTTCTTGATCCGCTAACTTGGTCACATTGGACTATGCCAACTTTGTTATCTTGAAAGTTTGTCACTTTCTTAATCAGAGTAACTAGTTTGTGGTTTTGTCATTTCTCTTCCCTTTACATAAATTTCCGTTATACAATATTTGCACTCACTTTCTTAGGGAGGTATTATGAAGAAAAGAACCACTGACCTCCTCATAATCCTACATTCCTACCCGCGCTCACCCACCTAGCTACCCACCTATGCAAGTACGTCATCCATATGTGTGATTAGTTTATATACCTCCAAGATAAGGTCACTATATATATATATATATATATATATATATATATATATATATATATATATATATATATATATATATATATATATATATATATATATATATATATATATATACTTAATTCTTTACTCTTTTTTGTTTAATTGGTGATGTCTACGGTTATACTGCTTCCGCTCCTTAAAACTTTGTCATCTTTCCTTTTTGGGATGTCCCAAAAAACTTTGTCACTTTCCCTTTTAATCAATTATTTTGTGGTTGTGGTTTATGTTATTTTTCTCTCCTCTGCACAAACTTCAACCACACAATTTTTACTTTATTATTTTCTGTACCGTTGGCAAAGTTTTAAGGGATGGAGGTAGTAAATTGTTTGATCATAGACTCCCCGTCCACGTGTTATATGTTTATGTTATTCAGATCTCAATCACTTTCCTGTAGTTTTTGTAAGAAGTGTGTCCACTGCTTTTTCACTTTATTCTATGAAATCGGGGAAGCCAACACGTGGCAACTTTAATTTACCTAAAAAAAAATGCTGTCCATCTTGCCCTACAATATCTAATTAATAAATTTTTATTTCTAAACAGGAAACAATAATTCTATTTGTAACGACGATGAATAACAATATACTCTATTTTGAAGAGTTTGTTTCGTGTTCCTAGCTACATTAATCTATTCCCTTATTAGAGATTTTAAGCATTTTATACACTTTTACAATTTTACTAAATTTAAAGGTGTTTTATTTTTAAAATAAAAATAAATCAAGTCCTGTTTTAAAAAAAATTATCCATTTTTATGCTACCAAACCTTCAAAGAAGCAGTTCTAATAGTTTTTCGTGCTATTTTCTCGGTCATCGTTATGATTTGAAAATGTACACTATCATTAACTGAACTTAAAAGTTAAAATCTACTTTGGTCAAATATATGAATCCCAATGGTCACTTATCAATTTTGTTCACCCCAACGGCCTTCACTTCATTTAAGGTCCTGTTTGGTTGGAGGGTTTCAGAGGAGAAGGAAGGAAAGTGGAGGATGTGTGTGTTTGGTTGAAGGAAATAGGGAGGAAGGGGAGGAAAGTGGAAGGCTTTCAAAATCCTCCACTTCCTCCCATTCTAAACCCCCCAAATCGGATATTTCGCAGGAAACGTGTTGATAACCACAAACTATCCATCTCCTCAGGGGCGGAACTACACTAGAGTTTGGGGGTGCTTGTGCCCCTGCGGCTCTGCAGATTTCTTTTTATTATATATATAGAGAAATTTTCAGGTCCAGCACGTTTCTGTCCGAACGTCGTCCGAACACCGCTGTTTGGGGCAGTTCCCAGTGAAACTTTTTGATGAAATTTTTTGAGCATGTTCCTCATCAAGTCTAGTTTATCCGTACTAAACTTCGGCTTAAAATTCGATCGGGAAGGCAGTAAAATAATTTTTTGAAGTTAACTGCGTTTTTCTATGTATAATTTGGCGCTGTTAACTTCAACAAATTGTTTGACTGCCTTCGTGATCGAATTTTAAGATGAAATTTGGTATGAATAAACTAGACTTGGTGAGGAACATGTTCAAAATATTTCATGAAAAAATTCCACCTGAAACCTCCCCAAACGGTGTTGTTCGGACGACGTTCGGACTGGGAGCTGTTGGACAGGAGAATGACTCTATACATATATATTATACAGGGTGGTCGATGATCAACTTTTGAATGTAAAAATAATTTAGAACCACAATCAAATTTGATATTGATCAATGTTAATGAGGCAGACTGAAAATAAAATGTAAGAAAATCTTAACAAAACAAAGGGAGTAATATATTTATGAGCTCGACTACTAACGTTGAAGCTTGGAGGGTTGATTACATTGAGAGAGTTTCTTTGGAATTCCCCGGAATTAGGCCGGAATAAGTGAATAACGCTGGCGACCATTAGATCTAGCGACTGATCGAAAGCATTATTTTTTTGAGGTGTCTAGCGACCACTAGGACTCAACTGAGCTTGTTATTTTTTGTTGTTGTGATAGTCAGGCTCAAGGTTGACAAAGAATTCATATGAATCGATTTTGTACACAGATTTCTAAAGATAGTAAAGAGTCGAGCCATCTGAGATAATGTGCCCCTCCAAGATCACGAAGCTGGTTCCGTCACTGTATCTCCTACGTGAATGAACAAAACGTTATAATATAAAAAGGTAAAAAAACAAAAAGTTTTGAAAAATTTAAAAATTTAAAAATTTAAAAATTTAAAATTTTAAAGATTAAAAAAATTAAAAATAAAAAAATTAAAAATTTTAAAAATGAAAATTTTAAAATTAGAAATTAAAATTTTAAAAATTAAAACTAAAAAATTTTAAAAAATAAAAATAAAAAATTAAAAATTCCAAACTGAAAAATGAAAAATTATAAAATTAAAAAAGTAAAAAATCAAATGAAATAAAATTATGACTCATGACCATAGGAGTAATATTCACAATAGTTAGACATGTATCTATTTTTTAAGTAAGCTATCAAATAAAAGTAAATTACGAAAATATTTTCAATAAACCTTTCCTCCTATTTCCTTCAACCAAACACAAATTTTTATCAAAATCCTTCCTTCCCCTTCCCTTCCCTCCCCTCCATGACTCTCCCCTTCCCTCCCCTCCTTTCAACCAAACAAGGCCTAAAAGAAAACAAAGATTTATCCGAATATTTAATCAGCACCTCTTTAATGTTAATTAATAGTCGAGAGTAGCGGTCTAGATAATGCTATTTGACTCGTTCGTTGATGTAAAGCAGGAGTACACAACAAATTAAACAACATCATTTCATTCATTTGATGTGATAGCTAACTTAATTAGCTGGGAAATTATATCGTGCAATCGGCGCACCATGAGGATGGTCCACCCGGTTGCAAAACGACGCAGCATGTTTTTTTTTTATTTTTGTTGTTAAAAAATGATAATAATTTTTTTATTTTTGATCCGATTTTTATAAAATTTATATCAACATTTTTTATTTTTCAAGATCTTTCGAATTAGACCAATATTGCTTATTTAATTTTAATAAATTATCGAACTATTACGGAGTATATTAATGAGTATTGGATTATAAGGAAAATTGAATCTGTTTGGGAGATGATAGGTTTGTGAAATAGAAGATCGAATCTGTTTGGGAGTGGATCAGTGGCCTCAGTTAAATTTGATAATACATTGAGTTACATCTTTTTATGAGCGAGTTACATCTTTTTATAAGCAAGTTACATCTTTTTATAAGTGAGTTACATATATATACACACGAGTTGCATTTGACATGCCTGAACGCGACTTACATATATTTACACGTAAAGTTCTATATTTTTACACGTAAAGTTACATATTTAGACACGCGAGTTACATATTTATACACACGAGTTGCATTTGACCTGTCTGAACGCGAGTTACATTATTTTTTACGTAAAGTTACATATTGTTAGACATAGAGATACATATTTATACACACGAGTTGCATTTGGCCTGACTGAACGTGAGTTACATATTTTAACACGTAAAGTTACATATTTTACACGCAAATTTTAATATGTTAGAATTACATAGGCAATATTGGTCTCATTTGAAAGATCATGAAAAATAAAAAATGTTGATATAAATTTTATAAAAATCGAATCAAGAATAAAAAAGTTATTACCATTTTTAAAAAAAGAGAAAATAATATCCTATGGGTTCACCATGCACCCGTTGCACAATATACGCACCCTAATTAGCTTGATAGGTCCTTATTCTTTAATTGTCCGATATAATTAATTACTATTTTATCATACGGAGCATCGGACTGTATACGTACGTTAAGAAAGTAAAAAAGAAGAATGAGATTAATTTAAAAATACACTAGCTAGTAATACAAACTAAAGGTTTGATTTCTTACAGTAAAAAAGGTCTCTAAAGACGACAAAATCACGAAAGACTTTTAAAGGTGCAAAAAATACTTAATTATTCAGTTGAAAAGAGATAGAGAAATTAAAGCCTTATTCATGTATAGCAAACTTGAAGTGACCATTTTAGAATGGAAGCCGTCTCCTAGGCTACTTCTTTTCTAGTGTTTTTTTGAGGGCTCTCAGGGCTGGGAGTAATCAGGTCTAAAGCTCATTACATTGAGCTTCAAACCTATATGTGTCTAGCAGGAGTTGGAATGTTTGTTTAGTTCTTTTAAGTGTATGTATGTATGGGTTCAAAGCAAACAGCCCAATTATTGAGTGCCGAAAATGATAGTGGGAGCTTAGCTTTTGTGGTCAGCAGATGCGGCCGCAAAATAAAAACTTTTTCTTAAAGCAGAAGATTCAATCTTCACTGAAACGATCAAAGACCGCAGCCTGATTGGCACGCCGATTTCTCAAAATCGGACTTCGGGTCAGCACTGGGATTTGGTACGTTGGATTACGTGGCCTCAAATCATCATATCACATACTCCCTCCCGCTGGACTTTGCCAACTTTCCATTTTTGTTTGTCCCAAAAAACTTTGTTACTTTTCTTTTAAAATAATGTTTTTGTAGCTCTGTTCATTTCTCTCTCCTCTACACAAACTTCAACCATACAAATTTTACTATTCTAATTTCACATCTAACATCAACTTGGCAAAATTGAGTGGGACGGAGGTAATATATAAAAGGTCTTCAACCAAAAATACTTTCAAATCGAGTTCCATTTGGGCAGGGACCCATCCATACTAGGTTGACCCGACTGGCCTCGTCCAATTTTCTAAACATTGCTTTATAGCTTCCTTCGGTTTCTATAAATACGGCTATCCCCCACCTCATTATTGAATAAATAAATCTAAAACAAAGATGAAATAATTATAATCAATAAATAAATATGTTTGCTTCTTCCCGATTCGATCTTAGGGTCTTTGTGTGGACTTTTGACCTTAAATATCTAAATATAGAATTGAGTAAAGTAATGTGAGTTTTGAAAATTAGTTTGACTCAAAAATCAAATTTGGAGATTAATTAAACGGAACGATGAGGTGTTAAGAACGGTAATTATTATCATGAACAATTGTGATGATTATAGAACTGATGGATCATGGATGGATGTGGGCAGGACTCATATGCATTATGCCGCGTGTTCAAGAAGAATGGAATATGCAGTGAAATAGAAGACCAAACACAGCCTTCGGTTCGCCGCTTACAATTACAGGACTACTCATCAACGCAAGTAGTGGTCCCCAATGAGTACGAAACCCCATCTCCAGATGTACCATTCACATCATCTTCTTGCGTAGAAGAAGATGACAACAGAGAAGATAAGGATGATTCTTGGATGCAGTTCATCACCGAGGATGCTTGGTCTTCCTTCACTTCCCCCTATGCTCCAGAGTTGGAAGTCTCTCCAACAACATTCACCAATTGATTTTTATTAACTACCTCATTAATTAAAATATTTACACTACAAACAAAATACGGGATTGACACGGATTTGACACGAATAGACTCATAATTTCGTACTTAACCGCGTGTGCAAAAATCTCTATCAATCCCGTTTTTTTATTTTGTAGTGCACCAATGACAAATGTTTTTTATCATATACGTATACAAATATCAATTTTACTTGTTTTGTGTTTGTAACGTCTATCGTTTTTTATTCAATTCGATACACACTGATGATAAATATTTTCTAATTAGGTGTATCGTTTGTTAATTATATTGGTTTGTGGCTGTTCGAATTGTATACAGCCGATTTATTTGAAGAGCTTTATTACAGGTTAGGCTCCAACTGGCCGGCCTCTTCCTTGACGTTTAATTCTGTCTATTATGTCTTCGTGTAACTCTTGATAAATGAATTAAATGATGTTTTTTCCGTTGTTTATGATGATCCATTGTGGTCTTTTTATGCTTTTTATTTACTCTTAATTTATTTTTATTCTTAATATTACTACCTCAAACTTTGATGGGATGTGAGATAAGCACCCCAAACTTGCATATGTAATTTAAATATTTCAAACTTTATATAATAAGTTATTTTAGCACCATGGTCATGTATTATTGCTTTCAAAAATATTAATTTTGGGTGTTTATTTCATAATTTGATATTTTTTACCATTAATAATGATACAATTAACATTCTAAGCTTTGATTGTAAAATAAATAGTGATGGAGTATATGGGTCTGAGCCCCAGGACCCACATACTCGGAAGAACGGAGCACAAGACAACAGAGTGGCGCCCTCGTCGGCCATGACGCCCCCGTCGGCCGAAAAGGTGCCAACTCGGATTACGGTCCTGAGTCTAAGGGACTCGGGTGCCCTCGTCGGCCGCGCCCTCGTCGGCCACGTCCTCGTCGGCCTCGAAGACCTCCCAGAATCAAGTCCTATACTTACTCATTTGTACAGCCCATTAGAGGCTTTGTATTCGGCCCAGTAGCGGTCCAGTTGTAAATGGGCCTCCCAAGCCCAAGGCTTGGGAGCCCAACCCTAATTTTCTCTATAAATACTCCCCTTGGGAGTAGTTATAGGGGTGACAAATTCATTCTATTGAAGCATATTATTGCACTTCTCTCTCTAGCTCTCACCTCTCTCTAGAATCTAGGAGATATACTCTATCATTTGGTGCTCTCGTTAAGAGCATGGGGAGAACTAAGTCAAACCGCAACCTCGTCAGCAAAGTCATCCCTGAGGACCAAGAGCCCAGGGAGCACGATGAGGACGCCACAGCCGACCAGGTCGGCGGAGGGGACCTCTTCCAGGAGGCCTTCAACCTCACAACGGACCTCCGCAACCAACTCAACGGCGGAGTCCCCGACGCCCGCCTCGGCCTGGAAAAGAAACGAGCTGAGAAAGCGGACCACGCCCCGGCCCAGCCTATGGCCGCGGCCTCTCCGTCCGTAGATCCTCAGGTCCAGGCCGCACTATCGGCTATCATCGCCAGCTTGGCTCAGAATCCCATCGTCCTCAGCGCACTTTTGCCAAGGACCGGGGGAAACGTCACCCCACCTCCTCATCCCCAACCGTTGGCCGTCCAGATAGGCAACAATGAGGGGGTTGTGGCCCAGGACACAGCGTCGTCCCATTCCCACCCTGCTTCCCCTCTTCGGCCCGGGTAGACCCCAGCGCGTGGAAAAGCCTCTGCCTTCAATAGGCGAGGGGACACGCGTCGTCGTCCGGTTTCGGAGAGGATGGCGGGACGGATTGGTGATCCTCGTCCTGGCTCGCCAAGAGAAAGCTTGGGGTCTGTGTCCCGGACAGCGGACCAGCCCCGCCCGGACAAAGGCAAGGGGAAGTTGCACGAGGATGACGTGCGCCACCAGATCAACGCGGCTCACAACGAGCGCCTGAGGAACCAGCCGGGTGTCGCCGCGGCCGACAGAGACCCCCGGGACGAGGTCATTGCCCAGCTGGAAAGGAGGTTGGCCCAGATGGAGGCCAAGCAGTCGGCCAACATCCCTACGGCCGGCGCTTCCAACGACCCCGGCCTCAACGCGCTCATGAACAAAGTCAACGCCCTGGAGAGGGAGCTGGCCGAAGGGCGAGGTGACCCCATCATCCAGGTCAGGACTAGGACCCCTTTCACCAACAGGGTCCTCTCGGCCCCCATCCCTGAGAAGTACAGGGGGAACGCCATCAAGTCCTACGATGGCCGATCAGACCCCCAGGAGCACTTCAGCCGCTATCAAAACAACATGCTGATGGTGAACGCGTCCGACGAATACCTCTGCCATTGGTTCCTCTCTACTCTCGAGGGGCCGGCGTACGAGTGGTTCAACGGACTGCCAGAGGGAAGCATTGACTCATGGCAAGATCTCGCCCAACGCTTCCTCACTCACTTTGCCGGGAGGAAACGCGCCAAGAAGTATTTCACCCACCTCCTCTCCGTCAAACAGCAGCACGAGGAGTCCCTCCGGTCATTCATCGACCAGTGGACGAGGAAGACCGAGGAGGTCGAGGGGGCCGATGAGCGCACCCTCCTCGCCTTGTACCAGGGAGCCCTCCGCAGCTCCCCGTATGCCAGGAGCCTCATCACTGACCCCCCGAGGTCGTACGCTAAGGCGCTCCAACGCGGAGGCTTGTACGCCGACGCCGACGAGCTCCACAATCACAAGAGAGAGGGGGGCCATCCCCCCAAGAAGACAAATCCTTCGCCGGCCTCGGGTCCGTCCCCGGCCGGCCAGGGTGCCCAGGGCCGCCACGGCTCTGGTGGACAAAGTAAGAAAGACCGCCACTGGCGGCCGAGGCTGGAACGGCCGGGGGTAGCCCTCACCCACCCGGTCGGCACCATCCTCGATTATGCCGAAAAGCACGGCCTCATCGAGCAGGCTCCTCGGCCTGCCGAGGAGATCCTGGCCATCCAGCAGGGCGGCACGTACTGCCGGTTCCACAAGAACTCGTCGCACAACACCGATGATTGCATCACATTGAAGAAGGCCATCGAGCGTCTTATTCACCAGGGGGAACTCTCCCAGTTTGTCAAAGGTGGCCCACGTAAAAACACTTGGGTAAACACCGGCAAACGTGGGGGCGAACCCTCTGCGAAGAAGCGCGAGATTGGTAGGCTCAGCGACGACGAGGACTTCGAGGAGCCTCCGCCGAAGAAGAATCACATCCACCTCATCGTAGGCGGGAACACTGGGGGGGAGTCCGCCACTCAGAGGAAGAAATGGGCCCAATCCCTTTACATTGGAGAGGTGTCCCACGTTCCCCCCCAGCCGAAGAAGCAGCGAACGGAAGCGATCACCTTCACCGACAAGGATCTGCCTCCGGGTACGGAGTCACACAGGGACGCCCTCGTCATCCGATGTGAGATCGGTGACTCCATCATCCACCGCACTTACATCGATACGGGGAGCTCCGTCAACGTGATGTACCTAGACACCTTCAAGCAGCTGAAGCTGGACAGAGCTCTGCTGAAGCCGATCAAGACCCCGTTATCCGGCTTCACCGGGGACTCTATCGACGCCGAGGGCACGATAGTCCTCCCCGTGGAAGTCGGTGACGGCCCCCACCATGCCAAAATTGACATGGAGTTCATGGTGGTCAACCTCCAGTGCGCCCACAACCTGATCTTGGGCCGGCCAGCGCTGAAGGACTTGGAGGCCATCATCTCCATGAAGCACCTATGCTTGAAGTTTCCCACCAATGACGGCATCGGCTACGCCAGAGGAAACCAGAGGATAGCCAGAGCTTGCTACCTCAAGCTGACGAGGCCGGCCGAAAAGGAAGGACAGCGGATAGACACCATCACGGCCGCCGTCGCCATGGACGAGGAGAGGCCACATGCGGAGCCGGCCGAGGAGGTCGAGGAAATCCCTCTGGATACCTCCCGGGCGGAGCGGGTTCTCAGGGTCGGAAAGCAACTCCCCCAGGACCAGCGAGACGCCATCCTCCTCGTCCTACGGTCATACGCCGTTGTCTTCGCATGGGGCCCGGACGATATGCCCGGCATCAGCCGCCAGGTGATCACTCACCGGCTGACCGTCGATCCGGCCTCCGCGCCCGTCAAACAGAAGCGGCGCTACTTGTCCGCTGACAGGCGGGACTTCGTCAAAGGGGAGGTCGTCATGCTCCTATCGATCAAACATATCAAAGAGGTGAAGTACCCAACATGGTTGGCCAACGTCGTCCTCGCACAGAAACCGCCGACGTTCAGAATGTGTGTTGACTACACTGACCTAAACAAGGCGTGTCCCATGGACCCGTTCCCTCTCCCCAACATTGATCAGCTGGTGGACGAGACGGCGGGGTGCGAGTTGATGTCGTTCCTCGACGCTTTCAGAGGGTACCACCAGATCTCCATGCACGAAGATGACGCCGAGAAGACGGCATTCATGACCCCAGAGGGAATATTTTGCTACCTCGTCATGGCCTTCGGACTCAAAAACTCCGGCGCCACCTATACTAGGATGGTGGCCAAAATCTTCAGAGCGGTCCTTGGCCGGACGATGGAGGCGTACGTCGACGACATGATCGTCAAGAGCAGGCAGGCCACCTCCCACGCCGACGACCTCCGGGAAATCTTTGAAATCATGAAGGAGTTCAGGCTCCGCCTTAACCCCAAGAAGTGCGCCTTCGGCGTCCAGGGCGGCAAGTTCCTTGGCTACATGGTCAGCCGGAGAGGCATCGAGATAAACCCGGAGAAGACGCAGGCTATCATCAACATGGAGCCGCCCTGCAACGTCAAGGAGGTACAACGACTGACGGGGCGCCTGGCGGCCTTGAACCGGTTCCTCTCCAGGTCAGCTGAGAGGGCACTTCCCTTCTTCCAGATCATGCGCAAGGCAAACAGCTTCAAGTGGACGACGGAGTGCCAGGAAGCATTCGATGAATTGAAAAGGTACCTGTCGTCCCCACCCGTACTCTCCAAGCCCAAAGCCGGTGAAACCCTCTTCTTGTACTTAGGGGTGAGCACGTCGGCCATCAGCTCCGTGCTCATCCGTGAGGACGAAGGGGTGCAGAAGGCCATCTTCTACATCAGCAAGACACTCAGGGAGGCTGAGCTCAGGTACTCCCCCATTGAGAAGACGGTGTTGGCCATCGTCCACACCGTGAAGAAGCTGGGGCACTATTTCCAAGCCCACACCATCCACGTGCTGACCCAGCAGCCTCTTGGCGCGCTCATGAGGAGCCCCACTAGCTCCTCGAGAATGGTGAAATGGGCGATCTTCCTCAGCCAGTTTCAGATTGAGATCAAGCCAAGGCCATCTATCAAAGGGCAAGCCTTGGCCGACTTCGTCATCGAATGCACAGCAAGGGAGACGGCCGTCGCCAACCCCGGACCGGAGCCGGACGACACGTGGACCCTGTTCACTGACGGCTCGTCGGCCGCAAAATCATGCGGCGGCGGCGTCGTCCTCATATCCCCTGAAGGATTCAGAGCCTACTATGCCATCCGCTTCAACTTCAGGGTATCCAACAACGAAGCCGAGTATGAGGCCCTCCTCAGCGGTCTCAGACTCGCCGCCGGTCTCAAGGCCAAGCACCTCAGAATCAAGTGCGATTCCAAACTGGTAGTGGGCCAGGTGGAGGGATCGTACGAAGCAAAGGAAGGCCGGATGAAGCAGTACAAACAAGCAGCGGAGGAATTGCTGAAAGCGTTTGAAACCCACGAGATCACCCAGATCCCAAGGGCCGAGAACGCCAAAGCCGACATCCTCTCCAAGCTCAGCTCGGACACCCCGGAGCACATCTCCCAGTTGGCCAAGATCGAGGAGTTGAGCATGTCCAGCATCCATGCCAGCCCCGTCTTGTGCGTCCAACAGCGACCAGAGGACTGGATCTCCGACATCGCCACCTTCATCACAACGGGGGAGTTGCCCCCGGACGAGGAGAGGGCCAAACTCGCCAAACTCAGGGCCCCAAGCTACACCATCGAAGATGGCAAACTCTACAAACGGTCCTATAATGGCACTCTCCTCCGGTGCCTGCACCAGGACGAGGCCGACACAGCCATGGAAGAAGTTCATTGTGGCGTCTGCTCCTCACACCAGGGCCCTTTCAGCATGTCCCGGCGTCTCGTCGTCCAGGGTTTCTTCTGGCCGACGATGGCACGCGACTGCGCTGACCTGGCCAGGAAGTGCACCACATGCCAGGTACTCCAGAAAGCCCCTGGTCGGCCAGCTGTCAATTATGCCCCTGTCAGCGCCGCAATTCCATTCTCCAGATGGGGGATTGACCTGGTCGGCCCCCTGCCCAGAGCCGCCGGGAATAACCGCTACATCATCGTCGCCGTCGACTACTTCACCAAGTGGGTCGAGGCGGAACCCTTGGCCAGCATCACGGGGGCCAGATGCCAAAAATTTGTTTACAAGAACATCATCACACGCTTTGGCGTCCCCCAGGAGATCATATCAGACAACGGCACCCAATTCGAGGCAGCCCCTTTCCAGGAGCTCCTCCGGGAGTTTGGGGTGAGGCACCGTTTCTCCTCCGTTGCCTATCCTCAGGGCAACGGGCAGGTCGAGAACGCCAACAGAACAATTATGGAGGGACTGAAGAAGAAGCTCCAGGCCGCAGGAGGTAGTTGGGTCGACGAGCTCCCCAACATCCTGTGGTGTTACAGAACCACGCCGAGGAGGGCGACAGGTGAAACGCCTTTCGCCCTGTGCTACGGCTTCGAGGCAAAGGCGCCCACAGAGGTTGCCATCCCCAGCCGGCGGGTGGAACAATACGAGCCCGACGCCAACGAGGAAAGCATGAAGATTGACCTGCACCTGGTCGATGAGAGACGTGAGCAAGCTTACGTCCGAGCAGAGAACTACCGGCGTCAAGTAAAATCATACTACGACGCCAAGGTACGTTCCCGGGAATTTCAGGTGGGGGACTACGTCCTCCGCCGAAGGGAAGCAAGCCAGCCGACAGAGGGTGGCAAGCTAGCATTGAAGTACGAAGGGCCCTACATCGTCAGTGCCGTGGTCAAACCCGGCACCTACAAACTTAAACGACCGAATGGGTCCAATATACCACGAACATGGAATGTACATCATCTGGTGAAGTTTTATCAGTAATCCGAAGGAGGTGTAGACGGCGAAGCCCTCACCCCTTAACGGGTTACTGATTGAACGCCACCCTCGGCCTCGAGCCACTTATGAATAAAATCATGTTCTGATTTTTTCTCTGGAATTTAAAGTAAAACATTAGCAGGTGCCTTCGTCGGCCACCTTAGAGCGAAAGGCTCAGGTCTGGCCGACATGGCCCCTTGCATTTGCAGCCTACGAGCGACAAGCTCAGGCACTCCATTGTATTTTGTATCAGCGAAGGGCTCAGGCCTAGCTGAGAGAGCACATCGTCCTGGCCCCGTAAGCCTAGAAGTGAAACACTCAGGTATGGCCGACGATGTCCCCAGGACGAGGGGCCCGCAAACGGCCCACGTCTTGAAACGGGAAGCTCACCGCGTCGTCCACGCGCCAGATCGCAGGACGACAGGCCTGAAATCATGGCCGAGGTGACAAAATCCCAAAACTCAGGGTTGGGCAACGACAGCCGTTGGAAACCGACCAAAAGTCTAGCCCGCGTCATAAATAGGCGACGGGACCCGCCCTGAGATCACGGACGTTATAAACGAAGTCCGAACCGGCCGAAGGACGAGCACACCCTTCGGCCGAAGCCTGAAAGAAGGATACCCCCGAAACGAAAAAAAAAAGACATACAAGGGAAAAAGAGGGAAGCCGACGGCCGCGCATACTAGCCGGCCTCGAGCAATGAAAAAATAAAATCCCCACAACTCAGGCCCAACTAGGCCAAGTACATATCAGTTGAACACAAGTGTAGTACCACTAACAGGTAGCATGGACGACACGTCCACACACCACGAGGGAACAATCAAGGCCGATACACACGCCTATAAAACCCTAACCACATCGGTTGGGTGACACGCGAGAGGTGACCTTCATCGGCTACAGTCCTTTGAAGCACCAACGCTTGGTATGTAACAAAGAATCACAATCCTGAGGATGACCAGGACGAAGCGGGCACTGCACACACCCGCGAAAGGATCAAGCAATCAGGAAACAACCTCTACTTGCCACCGCACCTCGGATGGCCGACGCAGGCACTGGAACCATGGTTAGCCGGCGAAGGCAGGACCGCCTCCTGAGACAAGCTATTCCCTATCCAGCACCCTCATCGGCCACAAGCCAGATATTGGCCGACAATGGCACCGCAAAGAAGTAAATGCCTAACATTTATACTTAAGAAATTATCTAAGTACTCAGAATGAAGGAATTCTAGCCGAAGCGGGTACCAGTATACTACAAAGCCGTTAGCTACCTACACCTTACATGTGTACTTGTGAAAATTTCAAAGTCCACAAGACTATGGTGAAGGTGCCCTTATCGCCCAGAACACAGGGATAAGGACGATAAGGACGCCAACGCCTGGACGGAACGGATACTACGGTCAAGGCTAAAAGGGGAGGCACCCAAAAGGAATCAAAAACACTTAGGAAATTTTGTGAAAAGATCCCAAGTGTTATGATAGCAAAGGAACACCGGTCAAGCCGACAGGGCCACCAGGCCGAAAGGAAAGCACCTAAGTGGATCCCAAAACACTTAGAAAATTTTTGAAAAATTCCTAAGTGTTATGAAACTACGTCCACGCCGATCAAGCCACTAGGCCGTAAAGACAGGAGCTACATGGACCCAAAAACACTTGGGAAATTTTTGAAACACAATCCTAAGTGTTATGACAACAAAGCAAAGAGTCATAGGCCGAGCAGACTACTGGACAGGAAGGCCAACCTCATGGACGTAGCGGACATTTAATTATGACTTGACACCGACAATTTATTGAATCGAAATGACAAAAGGCAAACAAGCATACAACGGATTCAAAGCCGAGAAGGATGGCAAAAATTCTTTCATTAATCAATTCATTACAATGGGGGCGCTTCGGCCGTTACATCACTTGGCAAAAATTGAAAAACTAATTACAAATAAGTAGCCTATCAAGCTTCGGGGGCACCTCCATCTGCGGGCGCCTCATCGGCCTCATCAGCTCCCTCTTCGTCCTCAGCTTCTTGGCCGGCAGCAGGTGCAGCACTGGTAGCATCATCCAGGAAGTCGAACTCAGTGTAGTCCGGCTCGCCGAGGCCGGAGCTTTCTATGGGGGACTCCCGCTCCGACAGCGGAAGCTTGGCCTGCTCTTCGGGATCCTTCATCAGCTTTGGCAGCTTCAGGTTTCGTCTAGCCCATCCAGACGTGTAATTCATGGCCTTCAACGCCCGGGATAGCCGCCGACACAGGAGCCTTTGCATCCGCTCCTGGCCCAGGTTGTAGTAAACGGACATCTCCCGGCTGAAATACTCCCGGCCGGCAGGGGAGTTCATCCCCCAATTCTCCAGCCTGGCGGCCACCACTTCGTAGCACCAGGGGAGCCTCTCATCGGCCTTCCACCCCTCGGCCAAGAACTTCTCGACGGCCTCATCGGCAGCCTTCACGACGGCAGCCTCGGCCTCAGCCTTCGCTTTGGCGGCCTCCTCGCTCCTGCGCCTCTCGGCCTCAAGCGCCCTGCGGGACTCCTCGAGCTCCCTTTTGCTCTCCTCGAGCTTGGCCAGGGCATCGTCCCTGGCTGCGACGGCTTCATCAGCTTTGGCCTGCAGCGCCTTGGCATCCTCCTGGAGCCGGTCAAGGCAAGCAACCGCCTCGTCGGCCGAGGCAGCCTTCTGCTCCAGCGCTTGCAGGCGGACTATCTCCCAGTACTGCCTCTTATGGCTTTCCATAAGCATGAAGGCACTCTGCAGAAGGAAAACAAAGGTCAGGCAAAAAACTCTACACAGACGAAGAGAGACAAAAATATAAGGGCAGTTACTTACTTGGACGAGGAGGTCCATGCCGCCCTCATAAATCTTCGGGTCCTCGAGCTTCTTCAAGTGAGACCGATCTTTGGCCGGCATGGCCTTGGCCAGGACGACGTGGCTGGGGACGAGATCATTAAACACGCCCCCGCCGACGGGGTACTCTATCACCTTCTGATAGGTGGCACCGGCAAGGAGCTTGCCGGCCCTCTGCGTCCGTGGTTCCGGGACGAAAGGAAGCGCTGGGGCGGCATCGTCAGCAACAGTAAGGTCCACGACGGGACCACCATCGCCCACGCTGGGGACAGTAAGAGTACCGGCCTCACTAGCCGGAGAAGGGGAAGCAGCCCTCTTCGTCTTCTTAGAGACGCTCACGCCGGCCTCAGTCAACTTTTTCTGGCCGTCAGTGGCCGGTCTCTTTTTCTTTGATGGGGCAGGCTTTGGGGCCGCATCTGCAGTAGCCCCGCTCCCACCGGCCGCGGCACGCCTGGCCGCCTCGGCCGCCTTAGCAGCAATCTCCTCGGCCGCTTTGGCCTTTGCAATAGCCATCATGGAACGGCGATCCATGAGAAAATCTACAAAGGAAAAAAAACAAACAGATTAGTAAGGCAAAGGACAAAACATAAAGACAGAAAGCCGAAGAAAGAATTACCATCGGCCTCAGCAGGAATGCCCAAGTCCGGGCCGTCGGCTTCCTCAAAGGTGGTGGTCATCCTCGGCCAGAGTTGGAGGTCATCCTCCTTGTCACCATAGACATAGTACCTCACGAAGCCGAGGGCGGCCATCTTGTACTCAGTGATGTAATCTTTCACGCTCCTCGGCCCCCCCTCCAGGAAAGCCTCCACATGAGCGTCCAAAATAGAGCTCTTCGGCGGATCATGCAGATTAAATCTCCCGGTGTGGCCGAGGGAGGGAAACTCGGTGCCACTCTCACCAATGGACACAAACACGAACTTGCTCTTCCACCCATGAATGGACGTAGGCAAATCCGTGAAGCTCCTCTTCTTCGGCAGCTGCTGAAGAGTCGCGTAGGCCGCACAGTTCTTGTGGCTTCCTCGGCCTATCTGGTACAGATTCATAAATAATGCCGTTGTCGGCTTGTAGCCCAACTCCTCACACCGGAGCAAGAACCCCACCATCAAGGAGTAGCTGTTCGGCGTCAGCAAGGCCGGAGGAAGCCCTACCATGTCCAGGTACTCAGTAATGAAAGGGTGAAGAGGAAACCTCAACCCCTTAGCAAAACTCATCGGGTATACTCCAAAGTATCCCGGTGGTGGAAGAAGAACATGGTCCGCCGGCTTGGGCGCCCTAACCCGCCCGAACGGCCCCACGTACATCTGGACAACCAGATAGTCGGCCGCACTGCTCTCCGGCTTTATCAGGTAGACGTTGGTGAGATCCAAGTAGGAGACGCCGGGCCCACTCTTCGGCCTCCTCACTCTCTTCGGCTTGGCGGCTCCCTTAACGGCGGACACCGGCCTCGGGCACGGAATGACAGCAGAAGTGGACGCCCCGTCCACCACTCGGGACGCACCTATGTCCTCACCCTTTGAAGAGGAGGCGGACTCCTCGTCCTCGCCTTCCTCGTCCATCAGCTCCGCGGACTTGTATGGACTTAAACGCTCTATCTCCTCCTCAAACTCCTCGAGCACCTCGTAGTCAAGCGACCTCGTGGAGGGCTGGTCGTCGTAGGGGTAGTAGTCGTCGTTCAAGCTCTTCATTACTACTACTACGGGCTTAAGGAGAACTTACGATCTAAAGGTGTTTAAACGCCTAACACTAGATCAACTACTTACGGAGCAAAATATGAAAAGTGAGGAAGATCGTGATGAACACTAACCTCAAACAACGAAGAACACGAAGAACAGGCTTGGGAGTTTATCTCTCTAGAAAATCGGCCAGCACTTCGACAAATTCAGAATGCAAATGTGATTCTTCGTCGGAGGGGAAGGGGTATTTATAGACCCCCCCACCAACGGTCACTACACGTGGCACTCCCCCAATGGCCACATCAACGGCCACCACTGGGGGGCCACCACGTCACCGACGGGCCAGGACCAACCCATATCAACGGCCCACCGGCAAATCAGACCCTACGGCCTACACACGCTCAGCGGCTTTACAACTGCCAGCAAGCGCCCACAACGTCCCACTTGCTCACCAAGATCACAAATGCCAAACAATAAGCGGATGGCAACGGCCAGGAACGTAACGGCCACAGAACAAAGGGGACAAATAGCCCACAGCCTTCGGCTCCTCGTAATAACCCTCGATGATAACTCTCTACAAGCGATCTGCGCACAAGGGTTCTCCCACAGGGTTACCTTGGCCAGAAAATCGCCATGAGAGTTGGATTCAGGGGGACTACGGTGAGAACGCTTCGGCCAGGGACTCAAGCAACTCCTTCACCCCTCACACTCTTCGGCCTGAAGCAGTGGGGGACTGGGGGACTACACCGGCCTCAACAAAACAAAAAAGTGCGAACAAGGTAACCACAAAAACATGGCCACATCATCCATACGGCACAACGGAACTTCATCGGCCAAAGGCCCATAACGTTACTAGCAACGGCCAACAAGCCACTAGAGGCAAGGACACTCATCGTCCTCTGCTAACAGATAATCTTGACGGGCTCTTCGGCCAAAAACACGAAGGCCAACCAGCAACGGCCAAAAGGAGTGCGCAAACACCCTCATCGGCCACACAAAGGAAATGAGGCCATCGTCTTCAAAGCAAGGAATAACCTCAACGACTACACCGGCCCAAACATAAACTTCAACCACCAACGTCCAGGAAAGGGAAAGCGCGCCTTCAACGTCCACCATTGAAAGAAGGACACTCATCGTCCCAAAACAAATTAAGGAAACAACGGCCTCCTCGCCCACAGCGAGGAACAGGTAACGGCCAAAGCACAGAACAGGATCACTGAAGAGGAAACAACGCCAACGCCGCAACGGCTAACGGCCTGGAAATGCCCGCGCCGGCCAAAAGCAACAAAGCACAGAAATCTACTCTCCTTCACTTCGTCTACGACTCAGCTTAGAGAGTGGGGGACTCCTGATGGAGTATATGGGTCTGAGCCCCAGGACCCACATACTCGGAAGAACGGAGCACAAGACAACAGAGTGGCGCCCTCGTCGGCCATGACTCCCCCGTCGGCCGAAAAGGTGCCAACTCGGATTACGGTCCTGAGTCTAAGGGACTCGGGTGCCCTCGTCGTCCGCGCCCTCGTCGGCCGTGCCCTCGTCGGCCACGCCCTCGTCGGCCACGCCCTCGTCGACCTCGAAGACCTCCCAGAATCAAGTCCTATACTTACTCATTTGTACAGCCCATTAGAGGCTTTGTATTCGGCCCAATAGCGGTCCAGTTGTAAATGGGCCTCCCAATCCCAAGGCTTGGGAGCCCAACCCTAATTTTCTCTATAAATACTCCCCTTGGGAGTAGTTATAGGGGTGACAAATTCATTCTATTGAAGCATATTATTGCACTTCTCTCTCTAGCTCTCACCTCTCTCTAGAATCTAGGAGATATACTCTATCAAATAGTATTACCCACCACTATATAATTCAAATGTTTTTCAATTTGCTACTAGTATTTTAAATCATTCATTTAACACCATAAATTTACATTTTTTAAAGAAATGATGAATAACCATGATGTTAAAATATCTTTTTATATTAAGTTTGGGATATTTAAATTACATAGGAAAGTTCGGGGTCTTTATCTCACACTCCTTCAAAGTTTGGGGTATTTTAATTATTTTCCCCTGTTATGAACTTAAAAATTTACTATTCCTAGATATTACTCCCTCCGTCCCTCAATACTTTGCCATATTTGTCCGGCACAGGAAATAATAAAGTAAAAATTGTTTGGTTGAGATATGTGCAGAGGACAGAGAAATGACAGGAACCACAAATTCATTGATTAAAAGGGAAAGTGACAAAGTTTTTGGGACATCCAAAAAAGGAAAGATGGCAAAATTATAAGGGACGGAGGGAGTATCATTATACTTGGTACTCCCTTCGTTCCCATAACTGTCCCATTTTATTTTTTTCGTCTGTCCCATTAAGTTTGTCTCATACCATATTTGGTAATATTTGAGTGGTTAGGATGTTTTTACTTGGATTGTCATTCGTCCCAGACCAGACCAGACTAGACCAGACTAGTTCAGACCAGACCAGCCTTGGATAGTTATAAAAATACAAAGAAACCAGACCAGACCAGAGCAGTTCAGACCATACCAGTAAATTACAGTCCAACTAAAAACATCCTTAGAATTCGTTGTTACTTTATTCACACTTTATCAATTCAATATCAACCACACAATTCTATTTTTTCTTAAAAATCACACCACACCCCTTTGTCCCAAACTTAGAGGACGGAGGTAGTATTTTATAGTTTGAGGTGATTTCATAAATAGAAGTAAATAAAATTTAAATTGCAAAAGTACGATCATAAGTCTTAATTTCTGTAGTATCCTAGTCATATATGTCGTCTTCGCAAAGTGTTATATGGTCTCAAACAGGTTCTTATAGTTTGGTTTAATTGTTTCGGCAGTTCTTTTACTTCGACATGGATTCTTTCATGGTCAAGCAAATATTTCTATGTTTGTTTATTGTCATCATCGTCATATTATATATCTGTTACTATATGTGGATGACATTATCATTATACACTAGTAATTATATGTCATTTTTTTACTTAATTTAGTAATTCCCTGGCCCGAAAATGTGGATGACATTATCTGTTACTTAATTTATGTCATTTCTATGTCATTATACATTATCATTATACAATAGCCGGGGGATCGAAAATGACAAAAACTCGTGTATAGATAGAGAGTCTTATACAATTTTATCAATACATGACTTGAATATTAGTTCACAATCAATAAGAGGCTTGAAAGGTATGTTCTCTCGATATAGGGCCAGAGTCATCGAAAACTAGCAATCTACGACTTAAAATATCATGAGTTTTATTAAACGTAACTAGTAAATCTCTGTGAAGAAAAACTCATAAAAATTAGCAATAAAATAAAAAATGATGGTCCCTGTTAGAGGTGAAAGTATAGGGGGGGGGGGGGGGGGGGTGAATAGACTTTTAAAGTTTTTTAGACTTTAAAAAGTTTTCCCTGCTACATAGGTTGGTCTACAATATTCTGGAAGATTGTAGATGCACAATGGAAGTCTTAACCTCTATATAAGTATGAACTTTCTATCTTTGGGTAAAGATTTGACTTAAACAGTGAGCAGGTTACTTAGCATTTAGCTTGGCAGTTGGATGAAAAACAGGGAACTGCTGATATGATTAGCTATTTCTTATGTATTTCTTTTACCGGCTCATCGATTCGTGGCAGGGGCTTTGGATATGATTGTAGGGCAAAAGTGGCTTGGGTTGGGTGTCGGTTGTTGGGGCGGGATGGAATAGCGGCGGTACTGTAGAGGGTGGGGAGTGGCAGGTTGGGGAGCTTGATAGAGGGTTGGGACCGGGAAGATGGGGATGGTGGACTAGAGAGCTAGGGTGGGGGGGTTGGAGATCTAGGGATGGAGGACAATGAGCATGAGAGGGTTTTGGGACTGGGGGAGCTGGGGATAGGGGCTGGGAAGCCAGGGAATTGTATTTTGTAACATTCTAGTAATAGATTAAATATGTCGTCAGTAACACCGATTTAATACATTTTGTTAGTCTATGATAATTTGTTGTATTGGAAGACGTGCATGGTAATTTACCGATACTGTACCGTTACCGAACCGAAATTTCGGTATACCGAAATGCGATATATCGAAACTTCGATAAGGTAACGATATATAGATTTTGTATACCGAAAGTTTTGTTACGACAAATGTATGATAGAAAATATTCGATATAGCTTAACGAAACACCCTTAGAGATAAATATAGACCCAAAATTAATATTCGTATACCAACTCCAAAATTAATTTGAAAGGGATAGAGTACAATTGATAATGCGTAACAGCAAATTCTTGCCGGCCCAACCACCTAATAGAACCAGCCCATCTGCGACAATCCAAATTCCGTACGTTCTGATGCTTTTCCCGACGGCCTGTTCGCCGGCAACCCTCGTCAATAGTCTCTGCACATCCACACCTATGAATGGACGTAGATAGATAGAGAGAGTTCGTAGCTATCGTTCTAATGGCGGGTCCGTCGCTGATGGATACTATCTTCCAGAGATCCTTGGATGACTTGATTAAAGGAATCCGGCTATTCAGCGGCGGAGGCGGGGAATCGGGTTTTATTAACAAGTCCGTCGACGAGATCCGCCGCGAGATCAAGTCTACTGATCTTCAGACGAAGGCCACTGCACTTCAGAAGCTGACGTATCTCCATTCTCTCCACGGTGTCGACATGTCATGGGCGGCTTTCCACGCCATCGAGCTTTCTTCCTCGCAATCCTTCATGTACAAACGCATCGCGTACCTCGCCGCCACGCTTTCCTTCGACCCTTCCACCACTGACGTCATCCTTCTTCTTACTCATCAGCTCCGCAAGGACCTCTCCTCCTGTAATCATCAAGAGGTTAGTCTTGCCCTCCACGCCTTTTCTTCCATTTCCACTGTTGACTTGGCCCGTGATTTGACGCCTGAACTTTTCTCTTTACTCAATAGTAACAAAAATATCATAAGGAAGAAATGTATTGCCACAGTATTGAAAATATTCGACCTATACCCGGATTCAGTCAGAGTATGTTTCAAGAGATTGGTCGAAAATTTGGAGTGCTCTGATCCTGGTGTGGTGTCAGCAGTTGTGGGTGTTTTCTGCGAACTAGCTACCAAAGATCCTAAATCATATTTACCCTTGGCGCCTGAGTTTTATAAGATCTTAGTGGACTCTAGGAACAATTGGGTATTGATCAAGGTTTTGAAGATTTTTGCCAAGTTGGCACCTTTGGAGCCAAGGTTGGCCAAGAGGCTGGTGGATCCTATTTGTGAGCATTTGAGGAGGACAGGGGCTAAGTCTTTGGCTTTTGAGTGTATTAGGACTATCATGAGCAGTCTGAGTGAGTATGAAACTGCTGTGAAGCTTGCAATAGAGAAGTTAGCTGAATTTATGGCTGATGATGATCCGAATCTTAAGTATCTTGGACTGCAGGCGCTCACGACAGCTGTGCCTAAACATTCATGGGCAGTTTTGGAGAATAAGGAGTTTGTGATCAAATCTCTGAATGATGTTGATGTGAACATCAAGCTTGAGGCCTTAAGGCTGGTGATGGCAATGGTGTCTGAGGATAATGTGCCTGAAATTTGTAGGGTTTTGATAAACTATGCTCTGAAATCAGATCCTGAATTCTGTAACGAGATTCTAGGGTCCGTCTTGTCTACCTGTTCAAAAAATGTCTATGAGATCATTATTGATTTTGATTGGTATGTGTCACTTCTCGGGGAAATGGCAAGACTTCCACATTGTCAAAAGGGGGAAGAAATTGAAAACCAACTTGTAGATATTAGTATTAGGGTGAGAGATGCTAGACCACAGCTTGTTCATGTTGGGCGAGATCTGCTTATTGATCCTGCATTGCTTGGGAACCAATACATACACTTTATATTATCTGCTGCTGCTTGGGTGTCCGGTGAGTTTGTTCAGTTCTCAAAGAATCCACATGAACTTATTGAAGCATTGCTTCAACCGCGAACTAGTCTCCTACCACCTTCAATAAGAGCAGTGTATATCCAGTCTACACTCAAGGTGTTGACCTTTTGCATTGGTCACTATCTTTTCTCAGGTCAGCCTGTTTCTTCTGGAGTAACACATTTAATCCCGTTCGAGACCACAGATTCCAATTCACCCATTAGTAGTACTTCACCAACTGGAATTGAAACAAACGAGGAAATCAATCCATGGGCTTTATATTGGCCAGCTGTAGCTGGAGATGTTTCTAGAGAATCTATTATAAATCTTTTCAATCTTGTTGAAGCAGGTCTGCATCCATTAGTAGGGAGTCATGAGGTGGATGTACAAGAAAGAGTAAGAAACGTCATAGGATTTGTTGAATTGCTGCGTGATGAATTTCCTGGTTTCTTCGCCCAGAGGGAAAATGAAAATGGAATAGGAGGAGAACTAAAAGCTCATGAAATTATCAAACTGTTGCGTGATGCATTTTTGGAGGAACTAGTTCCTATTTCTGTGATTTCTCAGGAAAGGGTACCTTTACCCGATGGACTAGTTCTTAATGAGAATCTGAGAGACTTAGAAGCAATCTGTGGTGGTGGTGATATTGTGTTGCCCACATCAGGTTTATTTTCTTTTGGAAGACCATGTCATGTTGAAAAAAATGATATTCATGGTTATGTTAGCCAAGAGAACGAGGAATCTGAACCAATGATTGAGTCAACATCTCTACTTGCCGAGCATCGTAAGAGGCATGGGTTGTATTATTTACCTTCGCAGACTATGAAGGACACATTACCTGATGATGACTACCCTCCTGCTAATGATCCTATTATTGGAGGAGATACTGACAAGACTGAGGATCTTATCAAGCTAACAGAGCAATCTTTTATGCCAAAGAGGAAATCAAACCAAACGAAGCCTAGGCCTGTGGTGGTAAGATTGGATGATGTTGATGGATCAAATATTGTGCCCAAAAAGCTTGAGTCAAAGAATGATCTAATATCGGTTGCGGTTCGAGATGTTCTTAAAGGTGATGATGATTCTCTAGCATCTACATCACGGGGTATGAAACCTGAGAAGTTATTATCAAGAAAGAGAAGGGAGAAGCAATCAAACATAGATAAAACTTCTGGACTAACTGATGACTTGATGACTGCCAAGAGCACTGAGAATGTAGATTCTGTGAAGAGCAAGCACCATGGTCATGGTAAAGAGAAGAAAAGTAAAAATCCGGTCAAGAACAAATCCCGACTTCGACCAAATATAGCTACATCTATTGAAGCTCAATCATCTGTAATTCCTGATTATCTCTTGTAGCTTTGGAGGCTCAGACAAATAGAAACTTAAAGTTGTGATTTGAAGGTGAGCTCTGTACATCCATCAGCATACTCTTTTCTCTTGGTTCTCAATACATCTCTTTTGAGTAGGACTGGCATGTTTTTTTTTGTATCTTCATCATTATTAAGAAATGATATTTTGTGTCCATACGATCTAGCCTAAGTATTACAAAGAGCCAATAGTAACTTATCTGCACCAGGTCTTCCTTCCTTAACACATTGATTGATTCACACTTTAATAGTAATCTTTCACTAGTAGCCTAGTTTTCATTTTGCAATATATATATTGTTATTGCCCCTAGTATTTGTAACATGCTCCTCAAGTAGCAGGCTGTGTAGTTTAGTTATAATCAACAAGTTCTGTAAAAAGTTAGACATAAATTTGATACTAGTATATCGCAGTAGCAAAGGTGGGCGTGTATGGGCGTGCCTTCTTTCAATATCACTCACAAATCACTATCAGAACTGCCGCATCAGAAACTTCCAGAATACTGGAAGGAGATGCAAACGCCGCCGAAGGAAGAGTCAGTTCATACTTTCTTTGGGAAAAGACCCCAAAGAGAAAGGGATTGCACTCGGTCGAGAAAACGCATAAATGTACCAAATGAATATGGGAACCCAAAAGGATAAATTGATGGGGAATTAGCAGGGTATGGGGTCAAAATCAGTTGATGAAACTTTTGTGGCTTAACTCTCTTCAAATGAATTGATGGCTTTTTGTTTATGTTTGTCTTAAAATCTTATTATTAGCAACTGTCTAGTTATTTTACTGTGCTCCACAAATCAGCGGATATTTAAAATGGTCAATCAGTATTGAGAAATTTAACCAATAATTTGGAAAGTAATTTTTTAATTTTGTTCTTAGATTTTTTTCCCATTAATGTACGACAACCATCTCTTAGAAAAATATTACTTCAATTCCGTCGTTCCATTACTTTTGTTCCATCTTTTCTATATAGCCAATCTCACTTACGGAGTATATAAAAAAGGATAGAAAGAGATCAATCCTCTACACATATATTTTACCTCCATTTCAGTCTTTCAAAACACATACTCTTGTCCAATCCGAAATATTTTGGAATATTATTGGTGTTGTGTGATCTAATCGGCTTTAGGTGCGCTATGAACTGGTCTTGTTTGTTCAAAGCCGTCCTAGTACCTTGTTCGATCATGTTCAGTTCGATATGAACATATAAATAATTAAAACAAAAGGAAAAAAGAAAAAATGAATGAAAAAAGAAAGGAAATAAAAAAACAATAAAAAAAGAAAAAAAAACAAAGTTATTTGTCAATAGTTGGGTTATAGCCAGTACTTATCTTATTAATGAAGTACCAAAAATGTCTTTTAATTGATGCGTAATTTGATATAACAATATATCTGTGTCATGAACTATTGATATATATACGAGTATAAAAATGTGAATAACTATAAAATGACGGCAAAACTAGAATAGGACAGCACCTATGTGTTACAGTGTTAGGCGTCATCTTGTCGGGGGAGAATTGAAAATAATATACTTTGACCAATGCTATTATTATTGCATTCAGCACCATGCAAAAACGCGATGGAGCCGTTAGTATTGAAGTTGTCAAACCAAGTAATCAGATGAAACGCGCGAGGTAATTAAATATATTATTATATGCATGGTTCATATGCAACGGGAAGACCATTTCTCCAAAGGTTGGGACGAGGAAACCCTGTCCCTAATTTCCCCTAGAAATATGCACATCTTTTCTCTTCCTGTTTTTTCCCAGAGGAGTAATTTCAAATTCCGAAGATGAGAAGACAGTTTGGAGATTCGGCCACTTGGTATGTATAACAAATGCTAATGAGGAGTAATTAACGTTAATTAGTATTCACCATCATATCTCTTTCTCTCTAAATAAATCTTGGCCTCTGATCTCCTTCCTTCTGATGTCGTCTGTCATTAACATGCCTGCAACTTCTTCATCGTTGCCAAACAATTTCATCGGTAATTAATTGCATGCTTTAAACCATAGCTCAATTGATCGATTTCTGTATTTCATTTCTATCGTTTGTTCCTTGTTCTTTGATCGCGGTCGGATTCAGCATCAATTAATTATTTCTCTACCTTCCTAGCTAGCTTAATTAATTAGTTAAGTCACACTTATTAGCAAACACATAAATACAAAAGAATCATGAGATAAGGCCGGATCAAAAAGAGCTGAGCATCAAAGCCCCTTTCTTGAATTGGTGATCAATAAGAATCTTTGTATTCCTACCCTCACCCCCACCCCCACCCACAACACCATCCTACGTACATAGGATACATGTGATGTACCAACATTTTTCTCGACAAAAAATAAAAATAAAAAATAAAGTCCCCTCATCTTCTAGCTAGCTTAGCTCCATTTTGATCTTATTTCAATTTCCTCTACCGTGAAAATGAAGAATGAAAAAGCCCCATTAATGACATCAAATAAGCTCATGAATTCTCAAAGGAATATTCAGAACCTCATTCTCTATTTCCTATTTTTTGTCTCCGGTTTAGTCATTGGAATGTCCATAAGTTTTTACCTAAAAGCCCCTCCCTTCAACCTACAACTCAAGCTGTTCTCCGCCCACCCCCCACCACTGAAGCCGCCCGCGCCTCGAAAAATCACCAATGAACCCCTCTTTGACTTCCCTCAGCTGGACGCGACGACATTTTCGCAGTTGGAATCTCCACCGCCCCCGAAAAAACGGGCAGAATATAAACGGGTGGTGACAACGTCCGACTCGGCCACCGGGAAATCCAGCCTACAAGAATACCTTAAGCCGCCGCCGTGCATGCATGGGATGAGTGATGAGGAGCTGCTATGGAGAGCATCAGTCGTCCCAAGAGTGAAAAATGCGCCCTTTACTTACCGCCCCAAAGTTGCTTTCATGTTCTTGGCTAGAGGAAGCTTGCCATTGGCACCGCTTTGGGAGCAGTTCTTCAAAGGGCATGATGGTCTTTATTCCATCTATATTCATTCCCAGCCATCCTTCAATGGAGTTGCTCATGGAGAAGGTCCTATGTTTCACGGAAGAAGAATACCTAGTAAGGTAAGTCACTCATTTTGTTCCTTTACTATTTATTTTACTTTATTTTTGTCAATTTTAGAATCTTCATATCCCTCTTTTACATTAGGGCCCTTCAGTATAATATTATGGAAAAATCCTCTACAAGTAAATATATTTTGAAATTAAATTTCAAAACAAAGTTGTCACGTTTTTAGTCTCTAAACATGAATAATTACTATATAAAGCTTGAAAAAAAGTTTAAGTCTTGTAATGTCAAAACATGATTGCACTTGCTCCTATTTAAGATTTTGAAATTTACAAACATTTTTTTTTCTATTTAGAACGTACAATTGGCTTAATACTACGTATAATACATACATTTTCAAAGTAATATAAACCATTACCTAAAATAGGACCCATTCAAAGAAGATTTGTACTTTTAATAAATCAAATAAGTCATATTTTCAAAATAAAACATGACTAGTCCTATTTAAAGACTTCATTTATGTTTTAGTTCTATTTGAAATAACTTTATCAAAATCAAATAATCTATGATTCATTTCTTGACAGCATTAGTGTTAACAATAATTTTTAAAAAAATGCAACCTCCGGTTACCACCGCCAGATTCAGCCACCTCCACTCTTTAGTCTTTACTTTCCCGTCCTTGCTACAATCTCCGTTACGTTATTGATATGCCAACCCTAAAATGAATCAAATTGTCATTGAATTGCCTGAAAAATGAAATAATTTCATTGTTAAGTAGTTGTGACACGACGGATCGGAAGAACTATAGAGTTTTAGAACATACATAAACATATATAATAGTGTTTTGGTATATAGTTCAGGGAAATCATAAAATTAAACAGTACATTAATAATAATCTTGCTCATTAAATGAAAAGGGAAAGAAATAAGCTAAACCGGTCATCCACTTCATGCTCTTCAACTCATTATAACCTTTTTTAGAATATCAACTAATAATAACCTAATTATTTGGCCACTACTTTAATCCTATAATCCATTTTCATACAAAGTATTGTTCCGTGGGACGTTCAAAAAAGAAAACCAACAACTAACAAAAACAAAATTTTCACTAGTTTTGCGTTTTTGTATATTTTAAGTATTGTTTCCTTAAATTAATATAAATCGCATGCAGTGTGTAAAACTGTAAAACTAGACCTTATGTTACGTTTATCATATGGACAACAGTTGTAGGTGAACATTTTGTTACAATTTGGCCTTATGTTTGTCTATATATTTCGGTACAACATGGCCTAATAGAATGGAATTAGGAACGTTTCTCAAAGTAAGACTAAAAATAATATACTATCTCCGTTCTCTTTTAATTGCAACGTTGAACTTTTTGTACTATTCACGTATTCTACTTTGACTATATTTTCTTTATTAATGTATTATAAATTCAATTTTTAAAAAACTTTGTTAAATTCTTCTCACTTTAAATTTTCAAAATCCGATTTTTTGAATTTTTTACTAATAAAGAATGAAAGATATTAATGATTAAACTTGTGCGTTGACAAACCTGAAAAGTGGACTTTGCAATTAAAAAAGAACAGAGGAAGTAGTATATATGTCATATATCTTCTCAATATGTGAGTCATAATCATCCCCGAATTCATATTTCATATTATGAAATTATTATTACGCCATTTACGCGTTAATATGGCAGTATGGTTTCATGATGTCATTATTTACTCCACATTAATGTCTCGAATGTCTCGAAATTACATTATTTTTAGGCTTAATTATTAAAATAGGACTAAAAGTCACTCACTTTGCACAAATAGGACCAAAAACTAAACTATGTTTTCATAGGACTAATTATGTGTGTCTTGGACAAATATACCTTCTAGCTATTGAAATGTTTTAATTCATAATAAAATATAAAAAAATAATAAAAATTCGTAAAAAATACTAAAAAACTAATAAAAATATTTCGATAATAATAATTAATTAATTTATTTTTTTTCAAAAAATAAAAAAATTAAAAAAAAATTAAAAAAATAAAAAACTCAAAAAAATAAAATAAAATTCACCGCCGCCTCTGCCGCCTCTGCACCACCACCTCCAGTCACCGGGAAAAAAATGCCAAGTTCATTACGAATGCCATATTTATGACAGAAAATAATGAAAATGTTGGCATTCTCAAAGAGAAATATGCCATGTTTTTGGCATTTTCAGGAAAAATGGCATTTTTTTCACCGCCCGGAGATGGTGTTGCAGGGAGGTAGTTCAGGCGGTGAGAAAGACATCCATATATTTTTTAATTTTTTTATGGAGTTTTACTATTTTTTATTAATTTTTTAAAAAAATAAAAAAATATTTTTTTTTAATTTTTTATTTTATAAATATTTTATAAAATTTTTAATTATTTTTATACGAATTTTTGATTTTTTTTCAAATTTAGTATGAATTAAACATTTAATTAACTCATATTTAAAGGAAGGGTAAGAATGGAAGGAAAAAATAGGTATGTTTCCAATATGCCTAATTTGGTCCTATTTTGAAAAGAAAAACATAGTAAGTCCTATTTTGAGTTTTTGCCATAGTTTTAGTCCCATTTGGAGTAATTTCTATTATTTTTACTCCAATTTAGAACCCAACAAACCTGGACTAAAACCAAATCACGTACAATTCAATTTTCAGTTCTCCAACACCTTTTAAAACCATATAAATCCTAATCAAGACATAATAAAATCAAATTGAGTAAAAACAACTCTTGAATCTTAATACTATATCATACCCTTGAAGAGCTTCTTATGTTGAACTGGACACACTTTAATAAACTAGAATGTCAAACATTTGCTTCTTGTTTCCCTTTCAAGGAATGGTTTGTGTTGCTAACATTTGTGTCACTACCGATTCAATCACAGTCATGCATTTGTGTCACAGTCATGCATTTGTGTCACTTTCTTAATAAACGTGTCAAATCAAAATAAATATAACGTTTCAAGACGGATATAATATTATTGATTACACTGGTTTGACATTATCTTGCATTGTTGACACCGTGGAGTCGCTGTTACTTGAGGATAGTAATAAATTGATACTAATTTATTTATCATACAAGGAAAGAAGTTAATTTAGTAACGGAGGAACATATATTTGAGCAAAATGCATGAAAAACCCAGACCAATTAGCTAAAGCAAACAATGTGGAGTCCAAATATAATGGAGTTTTTTATGAATATTACTAAATAGAACTTGAAAGACTAAGGCGAGCATTTATGTAATTTAATGAATTGTTAACTGAAAGCGTGCTTTGAGGAGACATGCAATTATTTATTTTAATACTTCAATTCAAAAACCTTGAAATCCTAAAAACTCTTCTTCTTAGGATGACGCATAGTAGTGAATTGGTAGGGAGAAAATTGTTGGGATTAGAAAATTCTTCTATTCAATATCAAGAACAGAATTATAATAGGAGGAACAAACTCTCACACTCAACTATTACAAAAAACCAATCCTCGCCAATACACTTCTACACCAAGTGTATTTCACTCTTCACATAATTTTCTCACTTTCTAAACCGATGATATGAACAATAATAGAACACTCTATTTATAGGCTAGTTTGGAGACAAGAGAAAGTTTCATCCAAGCTTCCATAGTTATCTCCATATCTTCTCCCATGTTTATTTGTTGGAGAGCTCCTTCCAAGAAGGTGTGAGATGCCTCTTGGCAACTTCCAAGAAAGAAGGTGGAATGTCTCTACAAATCTCCCCCTCCACCTGTTTCTTTATTTCTCTCGTTCCTGCGATGCTCGCTGGCTCCCTCTCGCTGGAAACAAGTATCCATTCGGATGTGGAGTATTTTCTCTGTGGAACTATGCCTCGCATATAACGTCTAACATGAGTACCTTCTGTTTCGTCTTCAGATGAAGGCTCCCCCTGCTGAGGATTATCATCACTGTGATAATCATTATTACCTACTGAACCATCACTCTCTTGTTCAGTAATATCATACATCTCCTCGTCGCTGAGAGGAATGTTTGATGATACAGGGACTTCGTCTTCTGAAGTATGTTGTTTGCGGATTATTGGAGCACACTCATGAAACTCGTTTTCATGAAATACAACATCTTTGCTTCGTATAACTTTCTTCACTTCGGGATCCCATAATCGGTATCCAAATTCTTTATCTCCATAGCTGATGAAGATGCATGAGTTTGACTTGAGATCGAGCTTCTGTCTCAACTCCTTGGACACATGTGCAAATGCCTTGCACCCGAACACTTTCAAGTGAGAGTAATAAACATCTCTTCCTGACCATTCCTCACTGGCACTTCAAAGTTTAAGGAACAGAAGGTGACCCGTTTATAAGATAACAAGCTGTCAGTACAGCTTCACCCCAGAATGGCTTAGGTAGTTTAGCTATACTCAACATGCAACGAACTTTCTCCACGATGGTCCGGCTCATTCTTTCGGCTACACCATTGTGTTGTGGAGTTCATGGAACTGTCTTCTCATGTTTGATTTCATATGTGGCACAATATGCTGAGAATTCCCGGGAAGTGTACTCTCCTCCATTGTCTGAACGTAGACACTTCAGCTTCTCCCCTGTTTCTCTTTCTACCATGGCATGAATTAATTTGAAACGATCAAACACTTGATCCTTACTCTCTAGACAGTAAGCCCATACCTTTCGTGATGCATCATCAATGAATGTCACGAAATATCTGCTTCCTCCAAGTGACTCCTCTTCAATGGGTCCACATACATCTTAGTGGACAAAATTGATTAACTGTGAATGGTTCTTCCTGGTAGAACAGAAGGAAACCCTGTGTTGTTTCCCGAATAAACACTGCTCGCATGGATCTAGGGCAACACCTTTGCCAATGGAAATGACTTCGTTCTTTGCAAGAGTTGTCAATCCTTTCACGCTTAAGTGACCTAACCTCCGGTGCCACAAGTTTGGTGATGTCACTTCTTCAACAGCATTGAGACTTGGATGACACAACTTTGCATGAGTTTTATAAAGAGTACCACAAATATGGCCTCTTGCAACAATCAAGGAATCTTTAGATAGTTTCCACGTACCTTCTTTGAATCAGTTAAGGTATCCTTGTTGATCCAGAGCTGTACCAGAGATAAGATTCAATCTAAGATCCAGAACGTGTCGAACATCTTTCAACAATGCCAACAATCTTCGAGAAACTCGTGTTTCCCATCTTCACACCTCCAAAGTCTCTGGACTTATAAGAAGTGAATAAGTTCTGGTGTGGAGTGGCGTGAAATGATGCGGCTGTGTCAACCACCCACTCAACATCATGAGTACCTATGTTTAAACATTCTTGTTCACCATGTGTAACAAGTAACACGTCTGATGACAAACTAAACATGGTCGCACCATCTTCTTGGCTATTATTTTGACTCGTCTGTGGCTGCTCTCGTAGAAACTTTCTACAATCTCTCTTTCTATGCTCATAATTACCACAGTAATTGCAATATCATTCAAACCAAGTATTGTTTTCAAAGGACATACCTCTCTCTTGTGATCTGCCGCGATCATGAGAGTTCCCTCTACTTTGACCTTGGCCTCTATCTCGACCTCGACTTCTTCCTCCATTTCTGCCTCCTCCTCGTCTGTTAGTTTCTGATATGAGGGCATATGATTGTTCTGTCCCGGCTTCCTTCCTTCGGGCTTCCTCATTCATTAGGGCATCTGTGACCATCTCCATAGTCACCTTCCCATTTGGACCAGAATTACTGAGAGTGACAACAAAAGTCTCCGAGCTGTCAGGTAGAGAGCTCAAGAGTAGTATCGTCTGCTCTTCATATTCGAGAACCCATCTGGTGGTGCTCAACTGATTAACGAGATCCTGGAATTGACAGATGTGTTCTAACACCGAAATACCACCTCGTAACTTGTGATTTACTAATCGCCTCATTAGTAACGTCTTATTATGGGCGGTTTTTGCTTGATACATGCTACCAAGCTTCTCCCATAATGTGTAAACACTCTATTCTTGAGCAACATGGTGTAACACACTATGATCGATCCACTGTCGAATTTGTGCGACAATTTTTCGATTCATTTTTGTTCATACTTCATCTGTCTTCTTATCCGGTTTGACGCCATTATTATCAAGAGGATCGGCTAAATTTCTCAAAATTAGCAATTCCTCTATCCGAGGCTTCCACATATTGTAGTTTGTGGAAGTGAGCGCAATCACGGTGTCCGATGATGCTTTATCCATAATAAAAACGCTTAATATATCTCGTACCTTATTTTCGAAGCCGAATTTGAAAAAACGGAGCTCACCGTTGAATTCGGAATAGTCGAAAATGGTAGGGACCGGTCTAACCTCGTCCAAAACCGGTCTTGAAGGCGTTGAACCGGGTTCCACAAATATGAACCGGTTCGGCCCGGTTAAGGCAGCAGCCCAATGTGCAGACCAGCTGGCAGATGACGTGGCATAATCTGGCTCTGCGCTGGTGCTGACGTAGCGCCGCGTGTCAGATGACGTGGTGTTGAACTGGCGGCCGGGATGGGTGATTGGCGCTGACTTGCCGAGAGTGACTTCACTCTCCGGCAATCGGTGGCGCGTACGGCTGCTTACGGTGGCCAAAAAATTCCCCAAAAATATCAGTTTTCTCCTCTCGACGAGACGAATCTAATGGTACAATCAGATCGTGATTCCGAGCAACTTCAAAAATCATGATTTTCTAACCTGTAGAAATTTTTCTGAAAAATGAGAAAAAGTGTATGGAAACTCAACCTCGCTTTGATACCACTTGTTGGGATGGGAAAATTCTTCGATTCAATATCAAGAACAGAATTACAATAGGAGGAAAAAACTCTCACACTCAACTATTACAAAAAACCATTCCTCTCCAATACACTTCTACACACTTTTCACACACTTTTCTCACTTTTCTCACTTTTTAAAATGATGTTATGAACAACAATAGAACACTCTATTTTAGGCTAGTTTGGAGATAAGAGGAAGTTGCATACAAGCTTCCATAGTTATCTCCATATCTTCTACCATGTTTATTTGTTGGAAAGCTCCTTCTAAGAAGGTGTGAGATGTCTTTTAGCAACTTCCAAAAAAAGGTGGAATATCTCTACATATGTGCTAGACAAGAGCACGTTTTGGTGTTATAATGTTGTCGGGTGTGGCACACAAGAAAAACAAATTCATTTTGAATTTAATTCAAGTTGAATGTTGTTCTCGTTGATGGAAGAAGTTTGTGCTGGAAAACGTGGAGTAGTAACAAATGCTCTAGTATTAGCTAGTCACTAAGATATTTTGTCTGTGAAATATGAGTTAATTATCAAAATTGAACTAAAAGCTGATCACTTTGCACAAATAGAATAAAAAATAAACTATGTTTTGATTGGACTAATTATGTGTGTGTTGGACAAATATATCCTTGTTGCTACCGAAATGTTTTAATTCATAATAAAATAATAAAAAATAATAAAAATTCGTAAAAAATACTAAAAAAATAATAAAAATATTTAAATAATAATCAAAAAATGTTTTTTTAATTTAAAAAAAAACGAAAAAATAATCACCGCCACCTCTACTGCCCCAGCACCACCACCTCCAGCCAGCAGAGGTAAAAAATGCCACATCCATTACGAATTCCATTTTTATGGCAATATCAATGAAAATTTTGGTATTCACAAAGAGTAATATGCCATTTTTTGACAGAAATAGTAACTATTCTTGGTCTGGTATTAGAGTATGTTACCTTCGTCCCACTCAACTTTGCTAAGTTGATGTTAGGTGGGAAATTAGAATAGTAAAATTTGTGTTGTTGAGGTTTGTGGAGAGGAGAGAGAAATGAACACAGTCACAAAAACATTGCTTTAAAAGGAAAGTGACAAAGTTTTTTGGGACAAACAAAAAAAGAAAATTGGCAAAATCCAGTGGGACGGATGAAGTATAATGTTAAGAACAATGACGTGTAAAGAACGAAATGGTAGCGATTGGCGGTATTTCATATAATAACTGATATTATTATATGTAGTAACTAATGGTATTCCTTACAGTGACTGAACTAGTCTGATCTGATCTGTATGATAAGTTTAAGTCTAGTCACTCGTGTGACAAAAAACTATTCAAGTAAAAACATTCTAATGTTGGTGCACATATGTTTATATTCATGTAATTTTTTGAAAAACTATAAATGACAAAATCGATTGAATTTGTAGAAAATGATAAAATTCTAGTCCAAAAGTTTGACTGAATTATAAAATACTCCGTATATTTTATTAATAAAATAAATAAATTTATAGATGAAAAAAAGTTAAAAACAAAGGAGAACTATCAAATAAGCTCTCGAACTTACATAAAAAGTGCAAATAAGCCCTTTTATAGGAGGCTTTGTCGAGCCGTCGCCATTTAGGGCGGTTCCCGGTTGATTTTTTTATGAATTTTTTGAGCATCTTATTCATTAAGTCTAGTTTACTCATACCAAATTTCAGATAAATATTCAATCCGGAAGGCACTCAAATGAATTTTTGAAGATAACTGCGCAGTTAAAAGAGCAGTATATTTCAGAAAATCATTTGACTGCCTTCTCGGTTGAAGTTTTAGTTGAAATTTGGTATGGTTAAATTAGACTTAATGAACAAGATGTTCAAAAAATTTAATCAAAAATTCCATCAGATACTGACCCAAATGGTGACGGTCGGACAGAACTTTCTATAGAAGAACTAATTATTTGCACTTTTTACGTAAGTTGGGAGACTTATTTGATTGTTCTATCTAAAAAAGATGTTCACGGATTTGAGTCAATTATACAACAAAATATAGTGAGATGTTTGATATAGAATTAAAAACAATCTTTGAAAATGATTGATATAGAAAATGATTCCACCGACCAAATGTTTGATATAGAAAATGATGTTATGATCTGACATGCAGACAGTAGAGTGGGGAGAGTTCAACATGATCGAGGCGGAGCGGCGGTTAATGGCGAACGCTTTGCTGGACTTCTCCAACCAACGCTTCGTCCTCCTCTCCGAAGCCTGCATCCCGCTCTTCAACTTCTCCACCGTCTACTCCTACCTCATGCGCTCCACCAAGACCTTCATCGAGGCCTACGACCTCCCCGGCCCCGTCGGCCGCGGCCGCTACAACAAGCTCATGGAGCCCGACATCACCCTCGACCAGTGGCTCAAGGGCTCCCAGTGGTTCCAGGTCGACCGCGACATCGCCGTCGAGCTCGTCTCCGACACCAAGTACTACGCCCTCTTCAGGGACTACTGCCAGCCCGCCTGCTACTCCGACGAGCACTACTTCCCCACCTTCGTCACCATGAAGTTCTGCGACAAGAATTCCAACCGGACGTTGACGTGGGTTGACTGGTCCAAGGGTGGCCCCCACCCCTCCACCTATGATGGCCCCGACATCTCCGCTGACTTCTTGAATACCCTCAGGAGTGGGACCCGCTGCCGGTACAACGGGAGGACAACCGACATTTGCTACTTGTTTGCTAGGAAATTTTTGCCCACGGCGTTGAATAGGCTATTGAGATTAGCACCAAAAGTGTTGATGTTTAATTAATTATATTACTCCATTATTTTTCAATCAATATACCAAAATTACGGAGCACTAATCATATCTTTAATCATTACTTTTATTAGCCTCAAATCCTCCACCACCCAATTCTTCTTTAAATAGCGTATAATAGGGAGTTCTGTCTTCATTAATTTTTTCCTTTTTATTATTTCCATAATATAACATTCCATCAACGGTCACTACCCACTTTTAAAATGTGCAATTGATGATTAGGGCAAAGATCCACATTTATGTAGCAAAATGTAGGGCCCCCGATAGGCCGATATAGTAGTACTAGGTTTAACTTTTCAATATTTAACAAGATTTAAATTTAGGTTTAATAACGTTTAATATTCCACATTATTCATGTATATCCACTTTCACTAACGAAACTTTAAAATATACAGAGCTGCACTTACGTTGTCCTTTAGATGCACCGGTTTCTTCTTGTTCTTCTTTAGTACCTCCCCACACCAACTTCTCCATTCCATTGTGTTCATCCGTGCATGTTCTCAAACCTACATCTTCTCCTGCTACAATGCACCAAATTACAGTTTCATTATACTTCAGACTCGTTTCCAACTTCAATTGCTTTCAAATTAAACTATTAACAACTTCAATGAACTTACCAGTCTCGATAACCGCAATAGTTTCTTTTCTCGCAGTACTTGTGGGCACAATCGCACCTTCCATTGCTTCGCTGTTAGTCGTCTTCTTCCGTTCCTCTTTACGTTTTGCACTCGCCCTTGTTTCCATGATTTATTTTGATTTCCACTTTTCTGAAGAGAAGATACCAAAATTGTAGTGTTCTATGTATGGTAATGGCGTTATTCTTGGTCATTGGCCACTTCTGCCGCCATTTTCTGCACACCGCATGCTTTTTTTAATATCTCAAATGTCAATATTGCCCCTCACGTGCCAATCATTTAATTACCAAAAAACTACCATTACTTTCTTTCCTTTTATTCGTTAATCGGCTGACATTTTTTGCACAACATGCAACCGTTGGATTTCAAAAATCAACAGCTCAAAATCGTTCTTATTTTTCTCCTAAACTAGTGTTGTTACTTGAATCTAACCCTATATATATCCCGAACTTTATATAAAAATTTATGTTAGCACCATGAATATATTTTTTTTATTTAACAAATGTAAATTTATGGTTGAAGTACATAATTTATAATACTTCTTTTAATTACTCTAGGCATTCGCGAGGATACAGTTAACATTCCAAACTTTCATTATGAAATAAATAATTATACCTTGTCTATATAATTGCAGCACTTTGATTTTTGCATCACATGACTTTCATAATTAACATATTTAATAGACCTTACAATATTCACACACTCTACTTGATGATGTATTAGCCAATTTTCTTATACAAAACATTATACATTTTGTTCCGGATAAAAAATTTAAAATATGACTTTTCACACTTTGTAATTTTTACTGATAGTCAAAGTCGTGTATTGACAACTACTACCTCCGTCTCATTCAAAGGTTGTCGTCCACTACTCACATGGTCAACTTAAATCGTTCTTAATCTTTTGCTTTATATATCAATTTTTCATCAAATATATTTTTTTATCAGGCTTTGTAGCGGTTTTAATGCAGTTTCTGAATATGTAAATTTTATTTACAAAAAATAATCAGAGTGTGAGCATGAATTAAATTGCTTTATCGTCAGTTAAACATCGTAAACCGTAATTGGAACCTCCTAATGGGACGGAGGGAATATAAAATTAAAAGCTTTGCAATTGTGTGTGTGTGTAGATTGAGGCAATATAGTTACATTATTTCACAAATAGATACGGAGTACTAAGAATGTTAACTACACTCCTACCAATGCTAAATGTATTTAAATTATTTAGTTAACACCATACTTTTGCATTTGTGAAAGAAAAATCATATCTTCATGATTCTATGCTAATACAACTATTAATTTATAGTTTGGGAGATTTATATTATGCATATATGCAAATTTAAGATGTTCACTGCACACCCCTTTAAAGTTGGGAACATTAAATTTACTTTTCCTTTATAATAAACGCAAAATATTTAATAAAAACATTTTCATATGATCGGTCAAAACTTAATTTCATTTCCTTGAATAGTAGGACCAATAAAATAGGACACGATCTTCGACCACATATTTGCATATTACGACATTCTTGTCCCTCATTAGTTTTACTAAAAATAATCTTCGACCACGATCTGAAACCACATTATCACACATTAATATGACATCAAAAGTTTTGCATAGTTTTTTAGTCACCTTCTTGTCCATTATAAAGAAGTCCCTCATGAGTTTAGAGAACTAATAATGCACACCTTCGGAAATTGAAGTAATAAATCAAAAAAACTTTTTGTGTTTGGACTAACCAAATACTCTCTCCGTTCCTAAAAATTCTTCCGGTTTGACTTGACACGCTTATTAAGAAAGTGGAATAAAGTGGAAATGTATGATTGTGGTTGTGTAAGAAAAAAGTAAAATGAATGTGAGCCACACATATTGTCCAAAATGGGAAAGTGGGAAGTATTTTTGGGAACAGCCCAAAAAGGAAAGTGAGAAGTATTTTTGGGAACGGAGGGAGTAAGTCTTATTGGAGAATAAAACATAATTGTTTCGAATTTGAAACAATTTATTTTACACAGAGTATATAATTATACATCGTGTATTCAATGAAAAAGTATCAAGTATTGATATAATTAAAGTAGGCGTGACGTATGTACATCCTAGTCTGCATACTAATATCTAATACACTACTAGAAAAATGCTTACAGTGACACTCTTTTAGTGACACTTTCTGCTATATTACCACTAATGATATAGAAGTGTCACTATTTTTTAACACAAATATTTCAATCTTAAGGAGTGACACTTAAGGCACTCTGCAGAAGGAAAACAAAGGTCAGGCAAAAAACTCTACACAGACGAAGAGAGACAAAAATATAAGGGCAGTTACTTACTTGGACGAGGAGGTCCATGCCGCCCTCATAAATCTTCGGGTCCTCGAGCTTCTTCAAGTGAGACCGATCTTTGGCCGGCATGGCCTTGGCCAGGACGACGTGGCTGGGGACGAGATCATTAAACACGCCCCCGCCGACGGGGTACTCTATCACCTTCTGATAGGTGGCACCGGCAAGGAGCTTGCCGGCCCTCTGCGTCCGTGGTTCCGGGACGAAAGGAAGCGCTGGGGCGGCATCGTCAGCAACAGTAAGGTCCACGACGGGACCACCATCGCCCACGCTGGGGACAGTAAGAGTACCGGCCTCACTAGCCGGAGAAGGGGAAGCAGCCCTCTTCGTCTTCTTAGAGACGCTCACGCCGGCCTCAGTCAACTTTTTCTGGCCGTCAGTGGCCGGTCTCTTTTTCTTTGATGGGGCAGGCTTTGGGGCCGCATCTGCAGTAGCCCCGCTCCCACCGGCCGCGGCACGCCTGGCCGCCTCGGCCGCCTTAGCAGCAATCTCCTCGGCCGCTTTGGCCTTTGCAATAGCCATCATGGAACGGCGATCCATGAGAAAATCTACAAAGGAAAAAAAACAAACAGATTAGTAAGGCAAAGGACAAAACATAAAGACAGAAAGCCGAAGAAAGAATTACCATCGGCCTCAGCAGGAATGCCCAAGTCCGGGCCGTCGGCTTCCTCAAAGGTGGTGGTCATCCTCGGCCAGAGTTGGAGGTCATCCTCCTTGTCACCATAGACATAGTACCTCACGAAGCCGAGGGCGGCCATCTTGTACTCAGTGATGTAATCTTTCACGCTCCTCGGCCCCCCCTCCAGGAAAGCCTCCACATGAGCGTCCAAAATAGAGCTCTTCGGCGGATCATGCAGATTAAATCTCCCGGTGTGGCCGAGGGAGGGAAACTCGGTGCCACTCTCACCAATGGACACAAACACGAACTTGCTCTTCCACCCATGAATGGACGTAGGCAAATCCGTGAAGCTCCTCTTCTTCGGCAGCTGCTGAAGAGTCGCGTAGGCCGCACAGTTCTTGTGGCTTCCTCGGCCTATCTGGTACAGATTCATAAATAATGCCGTTGTCGGCTTGTAGCCCAACTCCTCACACCGGAGCAAGAACCCCACCATCAAGGAGTAGCTGTTCGGCGTCAGCAAGGCCGGAGGAAGCCCTACCATGTCCAGGTACTCAGTAATGAAAGGGTGAAGAGGAAACCTCAACCCCTTAGCAAAACTCATCGGGTATACTCCAAAGTATCCCGGTGGTGGAAGAAGAACATGGTCCGCCGGCTTGGGCGCCCTAACCCGCCCGAACGGCCCCACGTACATCTGGACAACCAGATAGTCGGCCGCACTGCTCTCCGGCTTTATCAGGTAGACGTTGGTGAGATCCAAGTAGGAGACGCCGGGCCCACTCTTCGGCCTCCTCACTCTCTTCGGCTTGGCGGCTCCCTTAACGGCGGACACCGGCCTCGGGCACGGAATGACAGCAGAAGTGGACGCCCCGTCCACCACTCGGGACGCACCTATGTCCTCACCCTTTGAAGAGGAGGCGGACTCCTCGTCCTCGCCTTCCTCGTCCATCAGCTCCGCGGACTTGTATGGACTTAAACGCTCTATCTCCTCCTCAAACTCCTCGAGCACCTCGTAGTCAAGCGACCTCGTGGAGGGCTGGTCGTCGTAGGGGTAGTAGTCGTCGTTCAAGCTCTTCATTACTACTACTACGGGCTTAAGGAGAACTTACGATCTAAAGGTGTTTAAACGCCTAACACTAGATCAACTACTTACGGAGCAAAATATGAAAAGTGAGGAAGATCGTGATGAACACTAACCTCAAACAACGAAGAACACGAAGAACAGGCTTGGGAGTTTATCTCTCTAGAAAATCGGCCAGCACTTCGACAAATTCAGAATGCAAATGTGATTCTTCGTCGGAGGGGAAGGGGTATTTATAGACCCCCCCACCAACGGTCACTACACGTGGCACTCCCCCAATGGCCACATCAACGGCCACCACTGGGGGGCCACCACGTCACCGACGGGCCAGGACCAACCCATATCAACGGCCCACCGGCAAATCAGACCCTACGGCCTACACACGCTCAGCGGCTTTACAACTGCCAGCAAGCGCCCACAACGTCCCACTTGCTCACCAAGATCACAAATGCCAAACAATAAGCGGATGGCAACGGCCAGGAACGTAACGGCCACAGAACAAAGGGGACAAATAGCCCACAGCCTTCGGCTCCTCGTAATAACCCTCGATGATAACTCTCTACAAGCGATCTGCGCACAAGGGTTCTCCCACAGGGTTACCTTGGCCAGAAAATCGCCATGAGAGTTGGATTCAGGGGGACTACGGTGAGAACGCTTCGGCCAGGGACTCAAGCAACTCCTTCACCCCTCACACTCTTCGGCCTGAAGCAGTGGGGGACTGGGGGACTACACCGGCCTCAACAAAACAAAAAAGTGCGAACAAGGTAACCACAAAAACATGGCCACATCATCCATACGGCACAACGGAACTTCATCGGCCAAAGGCCCATAACGTTACTAGCAACGGCCAACAAGCCACTAGAGGCAAGGACACTCATCGTCCTCTGCTAACAGATAATCTTGACGGGCTCTTCGGCCAAAAACACGAAGGCCAACCAGCAACGGCCAAAAGGAGTGCGCAAACACCCTCATCGGCCACACAAAGGAAATGAGGCCATCGTCTTCAAAGCAAGGAATAACCTCAACGACTACACCGGCCCAAACATAAACTTCAACCACCAACGTCCAGGAAAGGGAAAGCGCGCCTTCAACGTCCACCATTGAAAGAAGGACACTCATCGTCCCAAAACAAATTAAGGAAACAACGGCCTCCTCGCCCACAGCGAGGAACAGGTAACGGCCAAAGCACAGAACAGGATCACTGAAGAGGAAACAACGCCAACGCCGCAACGGCTAACGGCCTGGAAATGCCCGCGCCGGCCAAAAGCAACAAAGCACAGAAATCTACTCTCCTTCACTTCGTCTACGACTCAGCTTAGAGAGTGGGGGACTCCTGATGGAGTATATGGGTCTGAGCCCCAGGACCCACATACTCGGAAGAACGGAGCACAAGACAACAGAGTGGCGCCCTCGTCGGCCATGACGCCCCCGTCGGCCGAAAAGGTGCCAACTCGGATTACGGTCCTGAGTCTAAGGGACTCGGGTGCCCTCGTCGTCCGCGCCCTCGTCGGCCGTGCCCTCGTCGGCCACGCCCTCGTCGGCCACGCCCTCGTCGACCTCGAAGACCTCCCAGAATCAAGTCCTATACTTACTCATTTGTACAGCCCATTAGAGGCTTTGTATTCGGCCCAATAGCGGTCCAGTTGTAAATGGGCCTCCCAATCCCAAGGCTTGGGAGCCCAACCCTAATTTTCTCTATAAATACTCCCCTTGGGAGTAGTTATAGGGGTGACAAATTCATTCTATTGAAGCATATTATTGCACTTCTCTCTCTAGCTCTCACCTCTCTCTAGAATCTAGGAGATATACTCTATCAAATAGTATTACCCACCACTATATAATTCAAATGTTTTTCAATTTGCTACTAGTATTTTAAATCATTCATTTAACACCATAAATTTACATTTTTTAAAGAAATGATGAATAACCATGATGTTAAAATATCTTTTTATATTAAGTTTGGGATATTTAAATTACATAGGAAAGTTCGGGGTCTTTATCTCACACTCCTTCAAAGTTTGGGGTATTTTAATTATTTTCCCCTGTTATGAACTTAAAAATTTACTATTCCTAGATATTACTCCCTCCGTCCCTCAATACTTTGCCATATTTGTCCGGCACAGGAAATAATAAAGTAAAAATTGTTTGGTTGAGATATGTGCAGAGGACAGAGAAATGACAGGAACCACAAATTCATTGATTAAAAGGGAAAGTGACAAAGTTTTTGGGACATCCAAAAAAGGAAAGATGGCAAAATTATAAGGGACGGAGGGAGTATCATTATACTTGGTACTCCCTTCGTTCCCATAACTGTCCCATTTTATTTTTTTCGTCTGTCCCATTAAGTTTGTCTCATACCATATTTGGTAATATTTGAGTGGTTAGGATGTTTTTACTTGGATTGTCATTCGTCCCAGACCAGACCAGACTAGACCAGACTAGTTCAGACCAGACCAGCCTTGGATAGTTATAAAAATACAAAGAAACCAGACCAGACCAGAGCAGTTCAGACCATACCAGTAAATTACAGTCCAACTAAAAACATCCTTAGAATTCGTTGTTACTTTATTCACACTTTATCAATTCAATATCAACCACACAATTCTATTTTTTCTTAAAAATCACACCACACCCCTTTGTCCCAAACTTAGAGGACGGAGGTAGTATTTTATAGTTTGAGGTGATTTCATAAATAGAAGTAAATAAAATTTAAATTGCAAAAGTACGATCATAAGTCTTAATTTCTGTAGTATCCTAGTCATATATGTCGTCTTCGCAAAGTGTTATATGGTCTCAAACAGGTTCTTATAGTTTGGTTTAATTGTTTCGGCAGTTCTTTTACTTCGACATGGATTCTTTCATGGTCAAGCAAATATTTCTATGTTTGTTTATTGTCATCATCGTCATATTATATATCTGTTACTATATGTGGATGACATTATCATTATACACTAGTAATTATATGTCATTTTTTTACTTAATTTAGTAATTCCCTGGCCCGAAAATGTGGATGACATTATCTGTTACTTAATTTATGTCATTTCTATGTCATTATACATTATCATTATACAATAGCCGGGGGATCGAAAATGACAAAAACTCGTGTATAGATAGAGAGTCTTATACAATTTTATCAATACATGACTTGAATATTAGTTCACAATCAATAAGAGGCTTGAAAGGTATGTTCTCTCGATATAGGGCCAGAGTCATCGAAAACTAGCAATCTACGACTTAAAATATCATGAGTTTTATTAAACGTAACTAGTAAATCTCTGTGAAGAAAAACTCATAAAAATTAGCAATAAAATAAAAAATGATGGTCCCTGTTAGAGGTGAAAGTATAGGGGGGGGGGGGGGGGGGGTGAATAGACTTTTAAAGTTTTTTAGACTTTAAAAAGTTTTCCCTGCTACATAGGTTGGTCTACAATATTCTGGAAGATTGTAGATGCACAATGGAAGTCTTAACCTCTATATAAGTATGAACTTTCTATCTTTGGGTAAAGATTTGACTTAAACAGTGAGCAGGTTACTTAGCATTTAGCTTGGCAGTTGGATGAAAAACAGGGAACTGCTGATATGATTAGCTATTTCTTATGTATTTCTTTTACCGGCTCATCGATTCGTGGCAGGGGCTTTGGATATGATTGTAGGGCAAAAGTGGCTTGGGTTGGGTGTCGGTTGTTGGGGCGGGATGGAATAGCGGCGGTACTGTAGAGGGTGGGGAGTGGCAGGTTGGGGAGCTTGATAGAGGGTTGGGACCGGGAAGATGGGGATGGTGGACTAGAGAGCTAGGGTGGGGGGGTTGGAGATCTAGGGATGGAGGACAATGAGCATGAGAGGGTTTTGGGACTGGGGGAGCTGGGGATAGGGGCTGGGAAGCCAGGGAATTGTATTTTGTAACATTCTAGTAATAGATTAAATATGTCGTCAGTAACACCGATTTAATACATTTTGTTAGTCTATGATAATTTGTTGTATTGGAAGACGTGCATGGTAATTTACCGATACTGTACCGTTACCGAACCGAAATTTCGGTATACCGAAATGCGATATATCGAAACTTCGATAAGGTAACGATATATAGATTTTGTATACCGAAAGTTTTGTTACGACAAATGTATGATAGAAAATATTCGATATAGCTTAACGAAACACCCTTAGAGATAAATATAGACCCAAAATTAATATTCGTATACCAACTCCAAAATTAATTTGAAAGGGATAGAGTACAATTGATAATGCGTAACAGCAAATTCTTGCCGGCCCAACCACCTAATAGAACCAGCCCATCTGCGACAATCCAAATTCCGTACGTTCTGATGCTTTTCCCGACGGCCTGTTCGCCGGCAACCCTCGTCAATAGTCTCTGCACATCCACACCTATGAATGGACGTAGATAGATAGAGAGAGTTCGTAGCTATCGTTCTAATGGCGGGTCCGTCGCTGATGGATACTATCTTCCAGAGATCCTTGGATGACTTGATTAAAGGAATCCGGCTATTCAGCGGCGGAGGCGGGGAATCGGGTTTTATTAACAAGTCCGTCGACGAGATCCGCCGCGAGATCAAGTCTACTGATCTTCAGACGAAGGCCACTGCACTTCAGAAGCTGACGTATCTCCATTCTCTCCACGGTGTCGACATGTCATGGGCGGCTTTCCACGCCATCGAGCTTTCTTCCTCGCAATCCTTCATGTACAAACGCATCGCGTACCTCGCCGCCACGCTTTCCTTCGACCCTTCCACCACTGACGTCATCCTTCTTCTTACTCATCAGCTCCGCAAGGACCTCTCCTCCTGTAATCATCAAGAGGTTAGTCTTGCCCTCCACGCCTTTTCTTCCATTTCCACTGTTGACTTGGCCCGTGATTTGACGCCTGAACTTTTCTCTTTACTCAATAGTAACAAAAATATCATAAGGAAGAAATGTATTGCCACAGTATTGAAAATATTCGACCTATACCCGGATTCAGTCAGAGTATGTTTCAAGAGATTGGTCGAAAATTTGGAGTGCTCTGATCCTGGTGTGGTGTCAGCAGTTGTGGGTGTTTTCTGCGAACTAGCTACCAAAGATCCTAAATCATATTTACCCTTGGCGCCTGAGTTTTATAAGATCTTAGTGGACTCTAGGAACAATTGGGTATTGATCAAGGTTTTGAAGATTTTTGCCAAGTTGGCACCTTTGGAGCCAAGGTTGGCCAAGAGGCTGGTGGATCCTATTTGTGAGCATTTGAGGAGGACAGGGGCTAAGTCTTTGGCTTTTGAGTGTATTAGGACTATCATGAGCAGTCTGAGTGAGTATGAAACTGCTGTGAAGCTTGCAATAGAGAAGTTAGCTGAATTTATGGCTGATGATGATCCGAATCTTAAGTATCTTGGACTGCAGGCGCTCACGACAGCTGTGCCTAAACATTCATGGGCAGTTTTGGAGAATAAGGAGTTTGTGATCAAATCTCTGAATGATGTTGATGTGAACATCAAGCTTGAGGCCTTAAGGCTGGTGATGGCAATGGTGTCTGAGGATAATGTGCCTGAAATTTGTAGGGTTTTGATAAACTATGCTCTGAAATCAGATCCTGAATTCTGTAACGAGATTCTAGGGTCCGTCTTGTCTACCTGTTCAAAAAATGTCTATGAGATCATTATTGATTTTGATTGGTATGTGTCACTTCTCGGGGAAATGGCAAGACTTCCACATTGTCAAAAGGGGGAAGAAATTGAAAACCAACTTGTAGATATTAGTATTAGGGTGAGAGATGCTAGACCACAGCTTGTTCATGTTGGGCGAGATCTGCTTATTGATCCTGCATTGCTTGGGAACCAATACATACACTTTATATTATCTGCTGCTGCTTGGGTGTCCGGTGAGTTTGTTCAGTTCTCAAAGAATCCACATGAACTTATTGAAGCATTGCTTCAACCGCGAACTAGTCTCCTACCACCTTCAATAAGAGCAGTGTATATCCAGTCTACACTCAAGGTGTTGACCTTTTGCATTGGTCACTATCTTTTCTCAGGTCAGCCTGTTTCTTCTGGAGTAACACATTTAATCCCGTTCGAGACCACAGATTCCAATTCACCCATTAGTAGTACTTCACCAACTGGAATTGAAACAAACGAGGAAATCAATCCATGGGCTTTATATTGGCCAGCTGTAGCTGGAGATGTTTCTAGAGAATCTATTATAAATCTTTTCAATCTTGTTGAAGCAGGTCTGCATCCATTAGTAGGGAGTCATGAGGTGGATGTACAAGAAAGAGTAAGAAACGTCATAGGATTTGTTGAATTGCTGCGTGATGAATTTCCTGGTTTCTTCGCCCAGAGGGAAAATGAAAATGGAATAGGAGGAGAACTAAAAGCTCATGAAATTATCAAACTGTTGCGTGATGCATTTTTGGAGGAACTAGTTCCTATTTCTGTGATTTCTCAGGAAAGGGTACCTTTACCCGATGGACTAGTTCTTAATGAGAATCTGAGAGACTTAGAAGCAATCTGTGGTGGTGGTGATATTGTGTTGCCCACATCAGGTTTATTTTCTTTTGGAAGACCATGTCATGTTGAAAAAAATGATATTCATGGTTATGTTAGCCAAGAGAACGAGGAATCTGAACCAATGATTGAGTCAACATCTCTACTTGCCGAGCATCGTAAGAGGCATGGGTTGTATTATTTACCTTCGCAGACTATGAAGGACACATTACCTGATGATGACTACCCTCCTGCTAATGATCCTATTATTGGAGGAGATACTGACAAGACTGAGGATCTTATCAAGCTAACAGAGCAATCTTTTATGCCAAAGAGGAAATCAAACCAAACGAAGCCTAGGCCTGTGGTGGTAAGATTGGATGATGTTGATGGATCAAATATTGTGCCCAAAAAGCTTGAGTCAAAGAATGATCTAATATCGGTTGCGGTTCGAGATGTTCTTAAAGGTGATGATGATTCTCTAGCATCTACATCACGGGGTATGAAACCTGAGAAGTTATTATCAAGAAAGAGAAGGGAGAAGCAATCAAACATAGATAAAACTTCTGGACTAACTGATGACTTGATGACTGCCAAGAGCACTGAGAATGTAGATTCTGTGAAGAGCAAGCACCATGGTCATGGTAAAGAGAAGAAAAGTAAAAATCCGGTCAAGAACAAATCCCGACTTCGACCAAATATAGCTACATCTATTGAAGCTCAATCATCTGTAATTCCTGATTATCTCTTGTAGCTTTGGAGGCTCAGACAAATAGAAACTTAAAGTTGTGATTTGAAGGTGAGCTCTGTACATCCATCAGCATACTCTTTTCTCTTGGTTCTCAATACATCTCTTTTGAGTAGGACTGGCATGTTTTTTTTTGTATCTTCATCATTATTAAGAAATGATATTTTGTGTCCATACGATCTAGCCTAAGTATTACAAAGAGCCAATAGTAACTTATCTGCACCAGGTCTTCCTTCCTTAACACATTGATTGATTCACACTTTAATAGTAATCTTTCACTAGTAGCCTAGTTTTCATTTTGCAATATATATATTGTTATTGCCCCTAGTATTTGTAACATGCTCCTCAAGTAGCAGGCTGTGTAGTTTAGTTATAATCAACAAGTTCTGTAAAAAGTTAGACATAAATTTGATACTAGTATATCGCAGTAGCAAAGGTGGGCGTGTATGGGCGTGCCTTCTTTCAATATCACTCACAAATCACTATCAGAACTGCCGCATCAGAAACTTCCAGAATACTGGAAGGAGATGCAAACGCCGCCGAAGGAAGAGTCAGTTCATACTTTCTTTGGGAAAAGACCCCAAAGAGAAAGGGATTGCACTCGGTCGAGAAAACGCATAAATGTACCAAATGAATATGGGAACCCAAAAGGATAAATTGATGGGGAATTAGCAGGGTATGGGGTCAAAATCAGTTGATGAAACTTTTGTGGCTTAACTCTCTTCAAATGAATTGATGGCTTTTTGTTTATGTTTGTCTTAAAATCTTATTATTAGCAACTGTCTAGTTATTTTACTGTGCTCCACAAATCAGCGGATATTTAAAATGGTCAATCAGTATTGAGAAATTTAACCAATAATTTGGAAAGTAATTTTTTAATTTTGTTCTTAGATTTTTTTCCCATTAATGTACGACAACCATCTCTTAGAAAAATATTACTTCAATTCCGTCGTTCCATTACTTTTGTTCCATCTTTTCTATATAGCCAATCTCACTTACGGAGTATATAAAAAAGGATAGAAAGAGATCAATCCTCTACACATATATTTTACCTCCATTTCAGTCTTTCAAAACACATACTCTTGTCCAATCCGAAATATTTTGGAATATTATTGGTGTTGTGTGATCTAATCGGCTTTAGGTGCGCTATGAACTGGTCTTGTTTGTTCAAAGCCGTCCTAGTACCTTGTTCGATCATGTTCAGTTCGATATGAACATATAAATAATTAAAACAAAAGGAAAAAAGAAAAAATGAATGAAAAAAGAAAGGAAATAAAAAAACAATAAAAAAAGAAAAAAAAACAAAGTTATTTGTCAATAGTTGGGTTATAGCCAGTACTTATCTTATTAATGAAGTACCAAAAATGTCTTTTAATTGATGCGTAATTTGATATAACAATATATCTGTGTCATGAACTATTGATATATATACGAGTATAAAAATGTGAATAACTATAAAATGACGGCAAAACTAGAATAGGACAGCACCTATGTGTTACAGTGTTAGGCGTCATCTTGTCGGGGGAGAATTGAAAATAATATACTTTGACCAATGCTATTATTATTGCATTCAGCACCATGCAAAAACGCGATGGAGCCGTTAGTATTGAAGTTGTCAAACCAAGTAATCAGATGAAACGCGCGAGGTAATTAAATATATTATTATATGCATGGTTCATATGCAACGGGAAGACCATTTCTCCAAAGGTTGGGACGAGGAAACCCTGTCCCTAATTTCCCCTAGAAATATGCACATCTTTTCTCTTCCTGTTTTTTCCCAGAGGAGTAATTTCAAATTCCGAAGATGAGAAGACAGTTTGGAGATTCGGCCACTTGGTATGTATAACAAATGCTAATGAGGAGTAATTAACGTTAATTAGTATTCACCATCATATCTCTTTCTCTCTAAATAAATCTTGGCCTCTGATCTCCTTCCTTCTGATGTCGTCTGTCATTAACATGCCTGCAACTTCTTCATCGTTGCCAAACAATTTCATCGGTAATTAATTGCATGCTTTAAACCATAGCTCAATTGATCGATTTCTGTATTTCATTTCTATCGTTTGTTCCTTGTTCTTTGATCGCGGTCGGATTCAGCATCAATTAATTATTTCTCTACCTTCCTAGCTAGCTTAATTAATTAGTTAAGTCACACTTATTAGCAAACACATAAATACAAAAGAATCATGAGATAAGGCCGGATCAAAAAGAGCTGAGCATCAAAGCCCCTTTCTTGAATTGGTGATCAATAAGAATCTTTGTATTCCTACCCTCACCCCCACCCCCACCCACAACACCATCCTACGTACATAGGATACATGTGATGTACCAACATTTTTCTCGACAAAAAATAAAAATAAAAAATAAAGTCCCCTCATCTTCTAGCTAGCTTAGCTCCATTTTGATCTTATTTCAATTTCCTCTACCGTGAAAATGAAGAATGAAAAAGCCCCATTAATGACATCAAATAAGCTCATGAATTCTCAAAGGAATATTCAGAACCTCATTCTCTATTTCCTATTTTTTGTCTCCGGTTTAGTCATTGGAATGTCCATAAGTTTTTACCTAAAAGCCCCTCCCTTCAACCTACAACTCAAGCTGTTCTCCGCCCACCCCCCACCACTGAAGCCGCCCGCGCCTCGAAAAATCACCAATGAACCCCTCTTTGACTTCCCTCAGCTGGACGCGACGACATTTTCGCAGTTGGAATCTCCACCGCCCCCGAAAAAACGGGCAGAATATAAACGGGTGGTGACAACGTCCGACTCGGCCACCGGGAAATCCAGCCTACAAGAATACCTTAAGCCGCCGCCGTGCATGCATGGGATGAGTGATGAGGAGCTGCTATGGAGAGCATCAGTCGTCCCAAGAGTGAAAAATGCGCCCTTTACTTACCGCCCCAAAGTTGCTTTCATGTTCTTGGCTAGAGGAAGCTTGCCATTGGCACCGCTTTGGGAGCAGTTCTTCAAAGGGCATGATGGTCTTTATTCCATCTATATTCATTCCCAGCCATCCTTCAATGGAGTTGCTCATGGAGAAGGTCCTATGTTTCACGGAAGAAGAATACCTAGTAAGGTAAGTCACTCATTTTGTTCCTTTACTATTTATTTTACTTTATTTTTGTCAATTTTAGAATCTTCATATCCCTCTTTTACATTAGGGCCCTTCAGTATAATATTATGGAAAAATCCTCTACAAGTAAATATATTTTGAAATTAAATTTCAAAACAAAGTTGTCACGTTTTTAGTCTCTAAACATGAATAATTACTATATAAAGCTTGAAAAAAAGTTTAAGTCTTGTAATGTCAAAACATGATTGCACTTGCTCCTATTTAAGATTTTGAAATTTACAAACATTTTTTTTTCTATTTAGAACGTACAATTGGCTTAATACTACGTATAATACATACATTTTCAAAGTAATATAAACCATTACCTAAAATAGGACCCATTCAAAGAAGATTTGTACTTTTAATAAATCAAATAAGTCATATTTTCAAAATAAAACATGACTAGTCCTATTTAAAGACTTCATTTATGTTTTAGTTCTATTTGAAATAACTTTATCAAAATCAAATAATCTATGATTCATTTCTTGACAGCATTAGTGTTAACAATAATTTTTAAAAAAATGCAACCTCCGGTTACCACCGCCAGATTCAGCCACCTCCACTCTTTAGTCTTTACTTTCCCGTCCTTGCTACAATCTCCGTTACGTTATTGATATGCCAACCCTAAAATGAATCAAATTGTCATTGAATTGCCTGAAAAATGAAATAATTTCATTGTTAAGTAGTTGTGACACGACGGATCGGAAGAACTATAGAGTTTTAGAACATACATAAACATATATAATAGTGTTTTGGTATATAGTTCAGGGAAATCATAAAATTAAACAGTACATTAATAATAATCTTGCTCATTAAATGAAAAGGGAAAGAAATAAGCTAAACCGGTCATCCACTTCATGCTCTTCAACTCATTATAACCTTTTTTAGAATATCAACTAATAATAACCTAATTATTTGGCCACTACTTTAATCCTATAATCCATTTTCATACAAAGTATTGTTCCGTGGGACGTTCAAAAAAGAAAACCAACAACTAACAAAAACAAAATTTTCACTAGTTTTGCGTTTTTGTATATTTTAAGTATTGTTTCCTTAAATTAATATAAATCGCATGCAGTGTGTAAAACTGTAAAACTAGACCTTATGTTACGTTTATCATATGGACAACAGTTGTAGGTGAACATTTTGTTACAATTTGGCCTTATGTTTGTCTATATATTTCGGTACAACATGGCCTAATAGAATGGAATTAGGAACGTTTCTCAAAGTAAGACTAAAAATAATATACTATCTCCGTTCTCTTTTAATTGCAACGTTGAACTTTTTGTACTATTCACGTATTCTACTTTGACTATATTTTCTTTATTAATGTATTATAAATTCAATTTTTAAAAAACTTTGTTAAATTCTTCTCACTTTAAATTTTCAAAATCCGATTTTTTGAATTTTTTACTAATAAAGAATGAAAGATATTAATGATTAAACTTGTGCGTTGACAAACCTGAAAAGTGGACTTTGCAATTAAAAAAGAACAGAGGAAGTAGTATATATGTCATATATCTTCTCAATATGTGAGTCATAATCATCCCCGAATTCATATTTCATATTATGAAATTATTATTACGCCATTTACGCGTTAATATGGCAGTATGGTTTCATGATGTCATTATTTACTCCACATTAATGTCTCGAATGTCTCGAAATTACATTATTTTTAGGCTTAATTATTAAAATAGGACTAAAAGTCACTCACTTTGCACAAATAGGACCAAAAACTAAACTATGTTTTCATAGGACTAATTATGTGTGTCTTGGACAAATATACCTTCTAGCTATTGAAATGTTTTAATTCATAATAAAATATAAAAAAATAATAAAAATTCGTAAAAAATACTAAAAAACTAATAAAAATATTTCGATAATAATAATTAATTAATTTATTTTTTTTCAAAAAATAAAAAAATTAAAAAAAAATTAAAAAAATAAAAAACTCAAAAAAATAAAATAAAATTCACCGCCGCCTCTGCCGCCTCTGCACCACCACCTCCAGTCACCGGGAAAAAAATGCCAAGTTCATTACGAATGCCATATTTATGACAGAAAATAATGAAAATGTTGGCATTCTCAAAGAGAAATATGCCATGTTTTTGGCATTTTCAGGAAAAATGGCATTTTTTTCACCGCCCGGAGATGGTGTTGCAGGGAGGTAGTTCAGGCGGTGAGAAAGACATCCATATATTTTTTAATTTTTTTATGGAGTTTTACTATTTTTTATTAATTTTTTAAAAAAATAAAAAAATATTTTTTTTTAATTTTTTATTTTATAAATATTTTATAAAATTTTTAATTATTTTTATACGAATTTTTGATTTTTTTTCAAATTTAGTATGAATTAAACATTTAATTAACTCATATTTAAAGGAAGGGTAAGAATGGAAGGAAAAAATAGGTATGTTTCCAATATGCCTAATTTGGTCCTATTTTGAAAAGAAAAACATAGTAAGTCCTATTTTGAGTTTTTGCCATAGTTTTAGTCCCATTTGGAGTAATTTCTATTATTTTTACTCCAATTTAGAACCCAACAAACCTGGACTAAAACCAAATCACGTACAATTCAATTTTCAGTTCTCCAACACCTTTTAAAACCATATAAATCCTAATCAAGACATAATAAAATCAAATTGAGTAAAAACAACTCTTGAATCTTAATACTATATCATACCCTTGAAGAGCTTCTTATGTTGAACTGGACACACTTTAATAAACTAGAATGTCAAACATTTGCTTCTTGTTTCCCTTTCAAGGAATGGTTTGTGTTGCTAACATTTGTGTCACTACCGATTCAATCACAGTCATGCATTTGTGTCACAGTCATGCATTTGTGTCACTTTCTTAATAAACGTGTCAAATCAAAATAAATATAACGTTTCAAGACGGATATAATATTATTGATTACACTGGTTTGACATTATCTTGCATTGTTGACACCGTGGAGTCGCTGTTACTTGAGGATAGTAATAAATTGATACTAATTTATTTATCATACAAGGAAAGAAGTTAATTTAGTAACGGAGGAACATATATTTGAGCAAAATGCATGAAAAACCCAGACCAATTAGCTAAAGCAAACAATGTGGAGTCCAAATATAATGGAGTTTTTTATGAATATTACTAAATAGAACTTGAAAGACTAAGGCGAGCATTTATGTAATTTAATGAATTGTTAACTGAAAGCGTGCTTTGAGGAGACATGCAATTATTTATTTTAATACTTCAATTCAAAAACCTTGAAATCCTAAAAACTCTTCTTCTTAGGATGACGCATAGTAGTGAATTGGTAGGGAGAAAATTGTTGGGATTAGAAAATTCTTCTATTCAATATCAAGAACAGAATTATAATAGGAGGAACAAACTCTCACACTCAACTATTACAAAAAACCAATCCTCGCCAATACACTTCTACACCAAGTGTATTTCACTCTTCACATAATTTTCTCACTTTCTAAACCGATGATATGAACAATAATAGAACACTCTATTTATAGGCTAGTTTGGAGACAAGAGAAAGTTTCATCCAAGCTTCCATAGTTATCTCCATATCTTCTCCCATGTTTATTTGTTGGAGAGCTCCTTCCAAGAAGGTGTGAGATGCCTCTTGGCAACTTCCAAGAAAGAAGGTGGAATGTCTCTACAAATCTCCCCCTCCACCTGTTTCTTTATTTCTCTCGTTCCTGCGATGCTCGCTGGCTCCCTCTCGCTGGAAACAAGTATCCATTCGGATGTGGAGTATTTTCTCTGTGGAACTATGCCTCGCATATAACGTCTAACATGAGTACCTTCTGTTTCGTCTTCAGATGAAGGCTCCCCCTGCTGAGGATTATCATCACTGTGATAATCATTATTACCTACTGAACCATCACTCTCTTGTTCAGTAATATCATACATCTCCTCGTCGCTGAGAGGAATGTTTGATGATACAGGGACTTCGTCTTCTGAAGTATGTTGTTTGCGGATTATTGGAGCACACTCATGAAACTCGTTTTCATGAAATACAACATCTTTGCTTCGTATAACTTTCTTCACTTCGGGATCCCATAATCGGTATCCAAATTCTTTATCTCCATAGCTGATGAAGATGCATGAGTTTGACTTGAGATCGAGCTTCTGTCTCAACTCCTTGGACACATGTGCAAATGCCTTGCACCCGAACACTTTCAAGTGAGAGTAATAAACATCTCTTCCTGACCATTCCTCACTGGCACTTCAAAGTTTAAGGAACAGAAGGTGACCCGTTTATAAGATAACAAGCTGTCAGTACAGCTTCACCCCAGAATGGCTTAGGTAGTTTAGCTATACTCAACATGCAACGAACTTTCTCCACGATGGTCCGGCTCATTCTTTCGGCTACACCATTGTGTTGTGGAGTTCATGGAACTGTCTTCTCATGTTTGATTTCATATGTGGCACAATATGCTGAGAATTCCCGGGAAGTGTACTCTCCTCCATTGTCTGAACGTAGACACTTCAGCTTCTCCCCTGTTTCTCTTTCTACCATGGCATGAATTAATTTGAAACGATCAAACACTTGATCCTTACTCTCTAGACAGTAAGCCCATACCTTTCGTGATGCATCATCAATGAATGTCACGAAATATCTGCTTCCTCCAAGTGACTCCTCTTCAATGGGTCCACATACATCTTAGTGGACAAAATTGATTAACTGTGAATGGTTCTTCCTGGTAGAACAGAAGGAAACCCTGTGTTGTTTCCCGAATAAACACTGCTCGCATGGATCTAGGGCAACACCTTTGCCAATGGAAATGACTTCGTTCTTTGCAAGAGTTGTCAATCCTTTCACGCTTAAGTGACCTAACCTCCGGTGCCACAAGTTTGGTGATGTCACTTCTTCAACAGCATTGAGACTTGGATGACACAACTTTGCATGAGTTTTATAAAGAGTACCACAAATATGGCCTCTTGCAACAATCAAGGAATCTTTAGATAGTTTCCACGTACCTTCTTTGAATCAGTTAAGGTATCCTTGTTGATCCAGAGCTGTACCAGAGATAAGATTCAATCTAAGATCCAGAACGTGTCGAACATCTTTCAACAATGCCAACAATCTTCGAGAAACTCGTGTTTCCCATCTTCACACCTCCAAAGTCTCTGGACTTATAAGAAGTGAATAAGTTCTGGTGTGGAGTGGCGTGAAATGATGCGGCTGTGTCAACCACCCACTCAACATCATGAGTACCTATGTTTAAACATTCTTGTTCACCATGTGTAACAAGTAACACGTCTGATGACAAACTAAACATGGTCGCACCATCTTCTTGGCTATTATTTTGACTCGTCTGTGGCTGCTCTCGTAGAAACTTTCTACAATCTCTCTTTCTATGCTCATAATTACCACAGTAATTGCAATATCATTCAAACCAAGTATTGTTTTCAAAGGACATACCTCTCTCTTGTGATCTGCCGCGATCATGAGAGTTCCCTCTACTTTGACCTTGGCCTCTATCTCGACCTCGACTTCTTCCTCCATTTCTGCCTCCTCCTCGTCTGTTAGTTTCTGATATGAGGGCATATGATTGTTCTGTCCCGGCTTCCTTCCTTCGGGCTTCCTCATTCATTAGGGCATCTGTGACCATCTCCATAGTCACCTTCCCATTTGGACCAGAATTACTGAGAGTGACAACAAAAGTCTCCGAGCTGTCAGGTAGAGAGCTCAAGAGTAGTATCGTCTGCTCTTCATATTCGAGAACCCATCTGGTGGTGCTCAACTGATTAACGAGATCCTGGAATTGACAGATGTGTTCTAACACCGAAATACCACCTCGTAACTTGTGATTTACTAATCGCCTCATTAGTAACGTCTTATTATGGGCGGTTTTTGCTTGATACATGCTACCAAGCTTCTCCCATAATGTGTAAACACTCTATTCTTGAGCAACATGGTGTAACACACTATGATCGATCCACTGTCGAATTTGTGCGACAATTTTTCGATTCATTTTTGTTCATACTTCATCTGTCTTCTTATCCGGTTTGACGCCATTATTATCAAGAGGATCGGCTAAATTTCTCAAAATTAGCAATTCCTCTATCCGAGGCTTCCACATATTGTAGTTTGTGGAAGTGAGCGCAATCACGGTGTCCGATGATGCTTTATCCATAATAAAAACGCTTAATATATCTCGTACCTTATTTTCGAAGCCGAATTTGAAAAAACGGAGCTCACCGTTGAATTCGGAATAGTCGAAAATGGTAGGGACCGGTCTAACCTCGTCCAAAACCGGTCTTGAAGGCGTTGAACCGGGTTCCACAAATATGAACCGGTTCGGCCCGGTTAAGGCAGCAGCCCAATGTGCAGACCAGCTGGCAGATGACGTGGCATAATCTGGCTCTGCGCTGGTGCTGACGTAGCGCCGCGTGTCAGATGACGTGGTGTTGAACTGGCGGCCGGGATGGGTGATTGGCGCTGACTTGCCGAGAGTGACTTCACTCTCCGGCAATCGGTGGCGCGTACGGCTGCTTACGGTGGCCAAAAAATTCCCCAAAAATATCAGTTTTCTCCTCTCGACGAGACGAATCTAATGGTACAATCAGATCGTGATTCCGAGCAACTTCAAAAATCATGATTTTCTAACCTGTAGAAATTTTTCTGAAAAATGAGAAAAAGTGTATGGAAACTCAACCTCGCTTTGATACCACTTGTTGGGATGGGAAAATTCTTCGATTCAATATCAAGAACAGAATTACAATAGGAGGAAAAAACTCTCACACTCAACTATTACAAAAAACCATTCCTCTCCAATACACTTCTACACACTTTTCACACACTTTTCTCACTTTTCTCACTTTTTAAAATGATGTTATGAACAACAATAGAACACTCTATTTTAGGCTAGTTTGGAGATAAGAGGAAGTTGCATACAAGCTTCCATAGTTATCTCCATATCTTCTACCATGTTTATTTGTTGGAAAGCTCCTTCTAAGAAGGTGTGAGATGTCTTTTAGCAACTTCCAAAAAAAGGTGGAATATCTCTACATATGTGCTAGACAAGAGCACGTTTTGGTGTTATAATGTTGTCGGGTGTGGCACACAAGAAAAACAAATTCATTTTGAATTTAATTCAAGTTGAATGTTGTTCTCGTTGATGGAAGAAGTTTGTGCTGGAAAACGTGGAGTAGTAACAAATGCTCTAGTATTAGCTAGTCACTAAGATATTTTGTCTGTGAAATATGAGTTAATTATCAAAATTGAACTAAAAGCTGATCACTTTGCACAAATAGAATAAAAAATAAACTATGTTTTGATTGGACTAATTATGTGTGTGTTGGACAAATATATCCTTGTTGCTACCGAAATGTTTTAATTCATAATAAAATAATAAAAAATAATAAAAATTCGTAAAAAATACTAAAAAAATAATAAAAATATTTAAATAATAATCAAAAAATGTTTTTTTAATTTAAAAAAAAACGAAAAAATAATCACCGCCACCTCTACTGCCCCAGCACCACCACCTCCAGCCAGCAGAGGTAAAAAATGCCACATCCATTACGAATTCCATTTTTATGGCAATATCAATGAAAATTTTGGTATTCACAAAGAGTAATATGCCATTTTTTGACAGAAATAGTAACTATTCTTGGTCTGGTATTAGAGTATGTTACCTTCGTCCCACTCAACTTTGCTAAGTTGATGTTAGGTGGGAAATTAGAATAGTAAAATTTGTGTTGTTGAGGTTTGTGGAGAGGAGAGAGAAATGAACACAGTCACAAAAACATTGCTTTAAAAGGAAAGTGACAAAGTTTTTTGGGACAAACAAAAAAAGAAAATTGGCAAAATCCAGTGGGACGGATGAAGTATAATGTTAAGAACAATGACGTGTAAAGAACGAAATGGTAGCGATTGGCGGTATTTCATATAATAACTGATATTATTATATGTAGTAACTAATGGTATTCCTTACAGTGACTGAACTAGTCTGATCTGATCTGTATGATAAGTTTAAGTCTAGTCACTCGTGTGACAAAAAACTATTCAAGTAAAAACATTCTAATGTTGGTGCACATATGTTTATATTCATGTAATTTTTTGAAAAACTATAAATGACAAAATCGATTGAATTTGTAGAAAATGATAAAATTCTAGTCCAAAAGTTTGACTGAATTATAAAATACTCCGTATATTTTATTAATAAAATAAATAAATTTATAGATGAAAAAAAGTTAAAAACAAAGGAGAACTATCAAATAAGCTCTCGAACTTACATAAAAAGTGCAAATAAGCCCTTTTATAGGAGGCTTTGTCGAGCCGTCGCCATTTAGGGCGGTTCCCGGTTGATTTTTTTATGAATTTTTTGAGCATCTTATTCATTAAGTCTAGTTTACTCATACCAAATTTCAGATAAATATTCAATCCGGAAGGCACTCAAATGAATTTTTGAAGATAACTGCGCAGTTAAAAGAGCAGTATATTTCAGAAAATCATTTGACTGCCTTCTCGGTTGAAGTTTTAGTTGAAATTTGGTATGGTTAAATTAGACTTAATGAACAAGATGTTCAAAAAATTTAATCAAAAATTCCATCAGATACTGACCCAAATGGTGACGGTCGGACAGAACTTTCTATAGAAGAACTAATTATTTGCACTTTTTACGTAAGTTGGGAGACTTATTTGATTGTTCTATCTAAAAAAGATGTTCACGGATTTGAGTCAATTATACAACAAAATATAGTGAGATGTTTGATATAGAATTAAAAACAATCTTTGAAAATGATTGATATAGAAAATGATTCCACCGACCAAATGTTTGATATAGAAAATGATGTTATGATCTGACATGCAGACAGTAGAGTGGGGAGAGTTCAACATGATCGAGGCGGAGCGGCGGTTAATGGCGAACGCTTTGCTGGACTTCTCCAACCAACGCTTCGTCCTCCTCTCCGAAGCCTGCATCCCGCTCTTCAACTTCTCCACCGTCTACTCCTACCTCATGCGCTCCACCAAGACCTTCATCGAGGCCTACGACCTCCCCGGCCCCGTCGGCCGCGGCCGCTACAACAAGCTCATGGAGCCCGACATCACCCTCGACCAGTGGCTCAAGGGCTCCCAGTGGTTCCAGGTCGACCGCGACATCGCCGTCGAGCTCGTCTCCGACACCAAGTACTACGCCCTCTTCAGGGACTACTGCCAGCCCGCCTGCTACTCCGACGAGCACTACTTCCCCACCTTCGTCACCATGAAGTTCTGCGACAAGAATTCCAACCGGACGTTGACGTGGGTTGACTGGTCCAAGGGTGGCCCCCACCCCTCCACCTATGATGGCCCCGACATCTCCGCTGACTTCTTGAATACCCTCAGGAGTGGGACCCGCTGCCGGTACAACGGGAGGACAACCGACATTTGCTACTTGTTTGCTAGGAAATTTTTGCCCACGGCGTTGAATAGGCTATTGAGATTAGCACCAAAAGTGTTGATGTTTAATTAATTATATTACTCCATTATTTTTCAATCAATATACCAAAATTACGGAGCACTAATCATATCTTTAATCATTACTTTTATTAGCCTCAAATCCTCCACCACCCAATTCTTCTTTAAATAGCGTATAATAGGGAGTTCTGTCTTCATTAATTTTTTCCTTTTTATTATTTCCATAATATAACATTCCATCAACGGTCACTACCCACTTTTAAAATGTGCAATTGATGATTAGGGCAAAGATCCACATTTATGTAGCAAAATGTAGGGCCCCCGATAGGCCGATATAGTAGTACTAGGTTTAACTTTTCAATATTTAACAAGATTTAAATTTAGGTTTAATAACGTTTAATATTCCACATTATTCATGTATATCCACTTTCACTAACGAAACTTTAAAATATACAGAGCTGCACTTACGTTGTCCTTTAGATGCACCGGTTTCTTCTTGTTCTTCTTTAGTACCTCCCCACACCAACTTCTCCATTCCATTGTGTTCATCCGTGCATGTTCTCAAACCTACATCTTCTCCTGCTACAATGCACCAAATTACAGTTTCATTATACTTCAGACTCGTTTCCAACTTCAATTGCTTTCAAATTAAACTATTAACAACTTCAATGAACTTACCAGTCTCGATAACCGCAATAGTTTCTTTTCTCGCAGTACTTGTGGGCACAATCGCACCTTCCATTGCTTCGCTGTTAGTCGTCTTCTTCCGTTCCTCTTTACGTTTTGCACTCGCCCTTGTTTCCATGATTTATTTTGATTTCCACTTTTCTGAAGAGAAGATACCAAAATTGTAGTGTTCTATGTATGGTAATGGCGTTATTCTTGGTCATTGGCCACTTCTGCCGCCATTTTCTGCACACCGCATGCTTTTTTTAATATCTCAAATGTCAATATTGCCCCTCACGTGCCAATCATTTAATTACCAAAAAACTACCATTACTTTCTTTCCTTTTATTCGTTAATCGGCTGACATTTTTTGCACAACATGCAACCGTTGGATTTCAAAAATCAACAGCTCAAAATCGTTCTTATTTTTCTCCTAAACTAGTGTTGTTACTTGAATCTAACCCTATATATATCCCGAACTTTATATAAAAATTTATGTTAGCACCATGAATATATTTTTTTTATTTAACAAATGTAAATTTATGGTTGAAGTACATAATTTATAATACTTCTTTTAATTACTCTAGGCATTCGCGAGGATACAGTTAACATTCCAAACTTTCATTATGAAATAAATAATTATACCTTGTCTATATAATTGCAGCACTTTGATTTTTGCATCACATGACTTTCATAATTAACATATTTAATAGACCTTACAATATTCACACACTCTACTTGATGATGTATTAGCCAATTTTCTTATACAAAACATTATACATTTTGTTCCGGATAAAAAATTTAAAATATGACTTTTCACACTTTGTAATTTTTACTGATAGTCAAAGTCGTGTATTGACAACTACTACCTCCGTCTCATTCAAAGGTTGTCGTCCACTACTCACATGGTCAACTTAAATCGTTCTTAATCTTTTGCTTTATATATCAATTTTTCATCAAATATATTTTTTTATCAGGCTTTGTAGCGGTTTTAATGCAGTTTCTGAATATGTAAATTTTATTTACAAAAAATAATCAGAGTGTGAGCATGAATTAAATTGCTTTATCGTCAGTTAAACATCGTAAACCGTAATTGGAACCTCCTAATGGGACGGAGGGAATATAAAATTAAAAGCTTTGCAATTGTGTGTGTGTGTAGATTGAGGCAATATAGTTACATTATTTCACAAATAGATACGGAGTACTAAGAATGTTAACTACACTCCTACCAATGCTAAATGTATTTAAATTATTTAGTTAACACCATACTTTTGCATTTGTGAAAGAAAAATCATATCTTCATGATTCTATGCTAATACAACTATTAATTTATAGTTTGGGAGATTTATATTATGCATATATGCAAATTTAAGATGTTCACTGCACACCCCTTTAAAGTTGGGAACATTAAATTTACTTTTCCTTTATAATAAACGCAAAATATTTAATAAAAACATTTTCATATGATCGGTCAAAACTTAATTTCATTTCCTTGAATAGTAGGACCAATAAAATAGGACACGATCTTCGACCACATATTTGCATATTACGACATTCTTGTCCCTCATTAGTTTTACTAAAAATAATCTTCGACCACGATCTGAAACCACATTATCACACATTAATATGACATCAAAAGTTTTGCATAGTTTTTTAGTCACCTTCTTGTCCATTATAAAGAAGTCCCTCATGAGTTTAGAGAACTAATAATGCACACCTTCGGAAATTGAAGTAATAAATCAAAAAAACTTTTTGTGTTTGGACTAACCAAATACTCTCTCCGTTCCTAAAAATTCTTCCGGTTTGACTTGACACGCTTATTAAGAAAGTGGAATAAAGTGGAAATGTATGATTGTGGTTGTGTAAGAAAAAAGTAAAATGAATGTGAGCCACACATATTGTCCAAAATGGGAAAGTGGGAAGTATTTTTGGGAACAGCCCAAAAAGGAAAGTGAGAAGTATTTTTGGGAACGGAGGGAGTAAGTCTTATTGGAGAATAAAACATAATTGTTTCGAATTTGAAACAATTTATTTTACACAGAGTATATAATTATACATCGTGTATTCAATGAAAAAGTATCAAGTATTGATATAATTAAAGTAGGCGTGACGTATGTACATCCTAGTCTGCATACTAATATCTAATACACTACTAGAAAAATGCTTACAGTGACACTCTTTTAGTGACACTTTCTGCTATATTACCACTAATGATATAGAAGTGTCACTATTTTTTAACACAAATATTTCAATCTTAAGGAGTGACACTTAGCAATTAGCCCCGGCCCATTTTTTATTTGATCTATTCTACATATAGATTTTCATTTTAATTTCTAACATTTCAACACATCCCTATTTTTCCTCTCCCGTTAACTAAGTTTCCTCTCCTCCGTATTCACTCTTTCATTTCACTACGAACCCTAACTTTTCTTCACCAGCGTGATTATCCATTTCTTGACCCAGCCGCACGACTCCATCGATCTCCTCACTAGGTCTTCTTCGTGAGGGATTTTCTTTTACTTCAGGTATGTCATTTTTCCTTCATCTCCTTCCTAGATTATCCTTCATTAATGACGTTAGAGCTTCTATTTCTAGATTTACGACCCAGATTTTGTGTCACAAGCTACAGCCAGTCCATGGGTTTGCAGGTCTGATTTCATTTTTTTCTTGTTGTTTCCTAGATGTAACTCACCTCTAAATCCATTCCCGACCTCGATTGAGACAGGAAAGATGTTGTTTATGGCCAGAAATGGGATATTGAATCGCGATTTGTACTGTTCATCTCGAACTTTTTTCTTCTTGTCTTCTGCTCCCAATCTTCGAACACGAGATTCTCAGGGTGTTTTCAGGTACGCTGGGTTCAGATGGGGTGACTGGCTGCTACGCCTTGACACTGGTTTGAAACTTCTTTGTTCCCGCTTGACTGGTAATCTGCATTTACGAACATAGTTGTTTGCATATGGCGAAGAAAAGTTGGGGAATGGCGAGTCTACTCAGTTCAAAACCATGTCAAATTTTAAGGGATAAGCATCTATTTTGCTTCTATTCTGGTTTGCACCAACTATTTTCTCAAACTTGAGTTTATTTAGCTTTGCCCCCAACTATTTTGATTATACAGATTACACATTGTTTCACTGCTTAAGTTTCATTAATTTTTTGTATAGCACTGAAGTCGGTGAAAGTTCATGAGATGTGTTGCTTTGGTCTCGTGTTTGTAGTATTGTCGTTCATTATCTAGTGGACAATATGGAAAGGAAGCCAATATTAAGTAATGTTATCTACCCTTTCTATAATCATTCTCATCTTCCCATACAAGATGCCCACACAACTAATGCATTTTGTTGCATGCGTTTTGCATCTAAATCACTGTTGACTGCACCAGGAAATTTGGGCATATATTGTTATCCTTATAAATAAATATATGTGCATGTGTGTGAAAAAAGACACGGTGGCAGAGACTCTTTTCATTGATTTTTTCCCTTTTATTTGTGTAGGAGAAAGACTGAGACATTAGTGACGTTGAACTGGAGCCTATGTAAGGGTTTATAAGATTTAAATATATGGCAAATGGTTACCATGATTATAAGGTAAGTTTCTGGTGTTTTTCTTAAAAAATTAAGAGATAAAGGTTGGATGCTTTAGCATTCCTGTCCTGCTCTTCAACTATCCTTTTTTATATCTACTTTGAAATTATGGATGACTGAAATCATGTTTACTGAATATCCAGGGTGATGCCTTCACCAATGTGCTTGTTTGTTATTGTAAAGATCTGGTAGGTTGTATTATTGCATCCTTACGTTAGCTACTAGATTACTCCAACTTTTTAATATACTAATGTTTTGTTTTATAACCCTTCATTCTTGATTTGTAGGCTGCTTCTACACTAAAGAGTATAAAAAACGTCAATGTTTCCTCATGCATTATAGAGGGTCTGCCAGATTCCAATGTTTTACTTTTCAAACGTGATGAATTTCTGGATATGCAGTTCATTGTATTTTTTACATTAGTAGATTCACATTTTAAGTTTTTAACTAATTTGGGTTATTCTTTACTGAGCCGGAATTTGAGAGAGAAACAAAGAGGTTGAGCTGATAGCATTATTCGGTATTCATATTGCATATTGAACGTGTACTCATGTTATCTATGGAAATGATATTATTGAAGGGACAAGCATTTTGAGGTATGGATTTATTTGTCAATCTCAGCTATTCTTTTGATTTTTAGTATTTGTATTAATTAGTTGATAACTTCTTTCTCATACTCTATACTCGATACCTTTTTTCATTTCTGGTTTGCTTTTTCATTTATTAGTATTGAATGTATGTGTGTTACTTGTTCAAAGTAATTCAGGTGTTTCTGTTTCATAAACACAATATCATTCAGTCCTAGATGGAGATTCACGTGTGCCATTAATTGAGACAAGATATTTCTCCTAATCTGTTTCAAGATTGACATGTCTACCTAACCATTGAATGTTTCTGTGGCAGGGGATCTCATAATTCCATTTTTTAGTGTTGGTATGTTTATAAGAGTGAGGTTTTATATATTGTTGTATATTATTCTGCTTGATGATCAATAGTTTAAGTACTAAATATATAAATTGTAATAGAAGCCATCAATTATATGCTTGTGTTCATATATATCAAACATGGATAATTGTATATATTTGTATAAAATGGAGTACATTTTTGTCATTAAATATTATATACACATCTATCTAAACCCCTCTTTCAATTTTTTTACTAAATCCATTTTGTAAACTTGTAGTGCTTGATGAAGTGTTCTAACCTCCATCACTTTTTTTGCAAGGTCACTGGGGCAGGCAGCACCACATGTTACAACTTTTATCCATGCCAAGGCAGCTGCTTATCCTATTTTTGAGATGATCGAGAGAAATGTGGCCAACAAAACTGGCTCAAAGAGTGGGAGGAAACTGAACAAATCAGATGGACACATCCGATTCAAGGATGTTGGATTTTTTGTCATGTTTTGTCCAGGCTCGAGCAGAGTATTTTTGATTGTGCATACCTAAAATGCAAACTTCAACTACAATGTAGCTTTAGTTTTGAAATGAATATTGTACTTTAAACATTCAATCTATGGTTTGAGATTTATTGATTTTGTTATCGTTTATGGGTTTACTGAATATTGAATTGGAATTTCTAAAATATAATTGATTTGGAATTTCAAAATTATATTGTTTGGGAATGCTGAAACAATACAAAACACAGTGACAACAAAGTGTCACTATTTAGTGATACTTTAGTGTCACTAGAGTATATGATGTTAAAGAGTCGCCGAATAGACATGTCGCCAATGTGTCACTATATTGTGATATCGTAGTGTCACAATTTTGTGACACTTGTAGTGACACTTAAAAAGTGTCGCTTGTAGTGTCACTAGCCCCCACTTTCAGCAACACTTTTTTAGTGTCACAGAAACTTTCAGTGACACTAATTCGGTGTCACTGTAAGGCATTTTTCTAGTAGTGGTTGGGTCCAATAGCCACAACCGTGTGGGCAGCAATCAAGGCGGTAATCGTTTTGATCAAGTTGTGATCGAAGATGAAGGTTCTAGGTCACGACGGAGTGATTTCCGGAGGCGTAACGACAACACGGCAGGACATGAGGATCTGAGAAATTATGTCCAAGGCGTTGGAGGTTCCAGACGAACAGAGACGCGACCACCGCAATTCCAGACGCCAGGCACTGGAAATCGTATTCCCAACGTTGATCCGGCTCGGGCCTTAGCGAGTTTGGCGACGTTTCCAAGGGCAATGGAGACTCTTACCACCGCCTTCCAAGGTATCATCCCTAATGTAAATTCGAGATCACCTTCCCCTCGCCGAGTTCCGTTTGTGCCCCGAAAGGAGGAAGAGAGACGTGAGCGGTCTAGGAGGGACTCCCCGCCGCTCCGATCTCAGCGGTCCCATTGCTTCAGACCAACCCCGAGGACCTCAGTGATGGACCGAATCGGTGAGCAGAGAGTCTCTGTGCATGACAGGATCTCATCCTGGCCTGAGCCGAGTGAGGAGGCATCATCCGTGGCCGTTTCATCCCATCACCGTAACGTGCGTGGGGGAGATCTCAGAAACGAGATCAACGCCAACTGGCAGGCCCACGGAAATCACCGATCCCCACCTCGGCTACGCGCCGGCAATGGTAACGACAATTTTAAGAGGAGGCTAGATGAGATCCGGAGGGAAGTAGACGCTAGAAACAACCCTAATCATGAGGTAAGGATTCCCGAACCATTCACTCGTCAGATCATGGATGCTCCGCTACCGCAAGGGTACAAGCCGTGCAATATATAGGCCTACCGGGGAAAGACAGACCCACAACACCATGTTTCTAGGTATGTGGCTTACATGGTGATGATGGGATATGATGACGCCATCAAGTGTAGGGGGTTTCGGTAACGCTCGACGGGCTAGCCCGGGAGTGGTATGATTCCCTACTTAATGGAAGGATCCGGAACTTCAGGGAGCTGGTCCATGCTTTTGTGACCCGGTTCTCCAGCTCCAAGGATTCCAAGAAGAATTTCTCTCACCTCCTGGGGATTAAGCAGGGGTCCCAACAGAGCTTGGCTAATTTCTTAGTCCGATGGAGGGATGAATCAGTGAAGATAGATGACCTGGATGACAAGTCCGCCGTCGCTATACTCACCAACGCACTGAGATCGGGTGAGTTGTACAAAGATTTTGTGTGAAACTCTCCAACCTCACATGAGGAAGGCCTACAGCGTGCCAACGCGCAAGCCGGAGTAGAGGAGGCTGAGAGGAAAAAGAAGGAAGAAGAAACCGGGAAGCGCCAATCTGAGGGCGAGAAGAAGAAGTCCTCGGAGAAAGAAAGCCACGACTTGGACAAGGGGAGTGGATCCAGAAAGAAGAAGAAAGGATGGGGAAGAGGCAAATTAGGTGTTCCTGAGGGGCCACTAGCCAGCCAGCCAGAATTTTCTCCATCCACGCACCAGGTGACTACTGTCCTAGACTACGCTGCGAAGCAGGGGCTGATTGCCACTCCTGAGGGGTGCAATGTCGTCCACAATCAGAACCCCAAAAACAAATATTGCAAGATCCACAAGAGCGACACTCATCACACTGACAATTGTTACATACTGAAGAAGTACGTGGAAAGGCTCGTACGAGAGGGTCAACTGGACCAGTTTGTGAAGAAAGCCCAGCAGGGACAACACCCACCGAAGAAAAACACTTGGAGCAGGGAGAAGGACGCGCCGACCTCAAGTTCAAAGAAAAGGGAGGTCGGGGCCCAGTTCGAGGATGACGAAGAAGGAGAGGATTCTGGTAGGAAGAAACGATCACACGTCAACCAGATCTATGGCAGACCTGTGGGAGTAGACACAGTGAGGGAGAGGAAGAAATGGAGTCCCCAACTGTTTGTTGGCGAGATCAATCGTCTTCTCGCCGACAAGAAACAGAAGCGTGAGTATATAACCTTCATAGATGATGACTTCCCCCCGTGTCCCCCGCCACATAGGGATGCATTGGTGATCAAGATGGAGGTCATGGACGCGATTGTTCACAGGGTACTAGTGGACAACGGCAGTTCAGTCAACATACTTTACATGGATGCTTTCCTAGAAATCGGGCTCCAGAAGGTGGCACTCAAACAGGTGAAAACTCCTCTCTCAAGTTTCACGGGAGATACAATTGAGCCTGGGGGAATGATAACCCTCATGGTCCAGCTTGGATCGGAGCCCTGCATACGGGAGATTGAAGCAGATTTCATCGTTGTCCAATTACCAAGTGTGCACAAAGCCACCCTGGGAAGACCTGGGAGCCATTGTTTCCCAACATCATGAGTGCATGAAGTTCTACACTCCGGCTGGAATTGGCACAATAAGAGGAGATCAGAAGATGGCCATAAGTTGCTATGTGAGGGCCTGCAAGGCTCATGGGAGGAATGATGTAAGGATCAATGCCATTGAACAAGACCTATGATACGTTTGTAATTTCCATATGCATGTTTGTGTTTTTAATTAGTTTTGCTTGATCTTTACTATGGAAATTACACACTTTTGGTGTAATAGATTAGTTTGTTAAATTCTTGTAAATAGTTTAGATTAGGCATATTCTGAGCTCAAACAGGTCTTGATCACTCAAAGTACAGTTGGTGAACCCAAAGAGTGGAAAGAAGGTGCAAAATTGAAGACAAAAGAAGGATCCTGAATTTTGGTCTATACTCGGTCGAGTATTAACTATACTCGATCGGGTATTAGGTTGAAACTTCAAATCGGATCAGATCCGAAGACAAGGGAACATGTCGGGAGGATTTCGGCCACAATTTAATGTCTACACCCGATCGGGTAGACCGACATACCCGATCGGGTATGCCTTTGAGTTTTAAACGAAGATCGGTCGAGTATGGTCCGAATACCACTTTCTAAGCATACTCGACCGGGTATAAACATATACCCGATCGAGTATACTTATGGAAAATAGCCTGAAACCGATCGAGTACACCTCGAATCGAGTATTACACACATACTCGATCGGGTACCATGTATATACCCGATCGAGTACCCGAATCCCATCCCAAAAGCCTATAAATACACCTCCTTTCCTTCACAAAAAGATATCCAATTCCTTTGTACATCTAAGCTCAGTATAGAATAGTTCTTTCTTTATATTTTTCATCATGTTTAGTCTCCAAATGAGGAGCTAAACTCTTCCATCTTGGTTTTGCTACTTTGAAGCTTAATGAATTTGTAAGTTGTGAGTTATTTTCTTGAATCTTCTTCCTTGAATATTAATTCTTCCTTTAAAATACTATTTCTATATCAAAGTTGGGGAGTGTTACTAAGATGACAATTAGTTAACATCTTGACATTGGTTATAGTAATAGCTAATTCTTTCTCTATGTTAATATTGGGGAGTGTTACTAAGATGACAATTAGTCAACATCTTGATATTAATCATAGTAGGATTCATATTCTTTAATCTTCTTCCTTGAATATTAATTAATTCCTATTCATATTTCATATTAATATTTTAAACATTACTTAAAGTATCAACTAGTTTTGTTTCTCATATTAATTATTACTAGAATCAATCGGTTAATACGCTTGTTATTAATCTGGTTCTTTCAATGGTAGTAAACTTGGAATATTAATGCATGCATCTCATGGTTAATATGCCAAGGGGAATTAATTATATTGAATTAAACCAATAAACCGCTTGTGTTGAGGTTATCAATCTCAATCGTTTTCATCTTAAGTTTATTGCTACTATCAAGTTAATATACGACGCTTGTTCTATATTGACTCGATAGTAAGTTTTATTAATGAACACATCTCGTTATTAATAACTACCCTCGATGAACTGGATATACTCCTCGATTGAGTATTCGAGAGGAAGATAGTTAAAGATATAACCGGGATCGACGAACATTTCATTAAGTGGATAAAAGCAAAACCAAGTCCTCATCTCATTGAATTAAACTCATATAGGTTGTTTATCTTAGTGTTTTTAAATCAAACAAATCTAAACCCCCCTTGTTACTACTTTTATAAAAGAAAAGTATTCCTTTTCCATGTGGATACGAACCTTACTTCGTTATACTACGTATATTCGTTGTATTGTATTTATTTTGAGTGCACCTCACGACAAGTGCACGTCAAATTTGGCGCCGTTGCCGGGGAAAGGCAATTATTTTTCTTTTTATTTTATCTCAAAAAAAATCAAAAAAAAAATATTAAACAAAAATATAAAGACTGTTTATTTTTTCTATTTTCTGAGCTTAGTGGAGTTTATGGTTAAACATCGTTCCATAAACGAAATCACATATCACAAAAACCCAGAAATAGAACAAACTTTCGAGCGGTTGAAAAGTAAAATTTCTAGTACCGACTCGGAAGAATCATCTACCAGAGACTCATACACTGCTAGCTCCAGTTCTAGCGACACCGAAGAGCCAACCACTATGGCTCTTGAAACAATAACGTTGAGGGAGCTCACAGCTCCAAACCTCAACCAACAACCACTGTGTATTACCTTCCCTACACTTGATGAGGGTAATACGTTTGAGCTAAAATCTGGGCTCATTCATCTGCTGCCATCCTTCCATGGCCTGAGGGGAGAAGACCCGAACAAACACCTATCGGAGTTCCACGTCGTTTGCACAAGCATGTGCCCAAACGGTGTGACAGAAGAACAAATCAAACTGCGGGCGTTTCCATTTTCACTGAAGGATACCGCAAAGGATTGGCTATTCTATCTTCCTTCAGGAAGTATAGGTACATGGGCGGCCATGAAGAAAGCGTTCCCGGAAAGGTATTACCCTGCCTCTGTCTCCTCCTCTCTAAAAAAGCAAATTAGCAACGTGGAGCAGAAGGATGATGAATCGTTCTACGAATATTGGGAACGATTCAAGAAACTATGTGCAAGCTGCCCATATCATGGCTATTCGGAGCAAGACCTCATCTTATACTTCTATGATGGTCTTTGCAATGAAGATAGGCGGATGATAAACGCCGCATGTGGAGGAGGGATTGTCAACAAGACCCCTTCTCAAGCTATAAACCTTATCTCGGAGTTGGCCGAGAATTGTAGGCACTATGATCGGCGGTCATCAAAACGAGTTATGGCGGCAGAATCCAATAACTCATTGGAAAGTCAAGTAGCCGGCTTGACTTCTTTGGTTAAAGATTTTCTCTTAAATCCAAAAACTCAAGAAGTCAAGGTCTGCGGCATATGCTCGACACAAGGGCACCCCACCGACTCTTGCCCAACATTACAAGAGGAGAACGTTGAACAGATCAATGCTTTGGGGTTCCAAAATCAAAAGAGGTATAACCCTCAAAGCAACACCTATAATCCGGGATGGAGGGATCATCCTAATTTAAGGTACGGAAACTCTCAACCTCCTCAACCATTAAATCTTCCTCCTCCACAATATAAACAGCAAAGCCAAACTTCAAACTCGAACATGTCCACCGAAGACATGATTCGATCACTTGCCATGAATATGGCAACAATGCAACAAAGTGTGGTTCAATTTCAAGAAACAACAAAATCCAGCATCCACAACTTGGAAAGTCAAATCAGCCAAATCTAAAATGCCGTGAGTAGGCTTGAAGCTAAGGATTCGGCAAGGCTACCATCTCAAACGGAGCTGAATCCTAGGCAACAAGCCCATGCAGTCACATTAAGGAGTGGCATGGAGTTGGTTATTGTCAAGGAGAAGGCAAAGAGCCACATTGGCGAAGAGGAGGAAGAAGAGGAGCTGGTGGAAGTAACTCAACCGGAGGTGGAAGTTCAAATCCCAACCCCACCACCGGTCATTCCCGAGATTGAAGCACCCTTCCCCGAGGCTCTAAGGGAAACGCGAAAGCTGGAGAAGGACAAGGACATCTATGAGACATTCTCCAAATGTGAGGTAAATATTCCTCTCCTTAACTTGATAAAGGGTGTACCTAGATTTGCAAAATTTTTCAAAGAACTATGTACAATAAAAAGGAAACATAGACTCAATGGAAAACAAAAAGACCAAGTTAGTGAACGTGTTTCGACAGTTTTTCAAAAGAAACTCCCAAAGAAATACAATGATCCGGGCATGTTCACTATACCTTGCAAGTTGGGAGGAACTACGTTTTCAAAAGCCATGCTTGATTTAGGAGCATCAATTAATGTCATTCCTTACTCTTTATACAAATCACTTGAGCTTGGCCCTTTTAAATGAAACTGGAGTAGTCATTCAACTTGCGGATAGATCAAATGCTTACCCTAAAGGTATTGTCGAAGACGTACTAGTTATGGTTGACAATTTGATTTTCCCCGCTGACTTTTATGTTTTGGAAATGGAGAATGATAGGAATGCGGTTCCTATCCTTTTAGGAAGGCCATTTTTGAAAACCGCTAGAGCAAAGATTGACGTATTTAGCGGCTCTTTAACAATGGAATTTGATAGAGATAAAGTTGAATTCAACATTTATGACTCCATGAAATATCCAAATAAAAATCATTCTTTATTTGCCATTGATATTGTTGACCCCCTTGTACAAAATACTTTTGAAATCAATGGAGAGGACGAATTGTTGAGTATACTTGAGAATGACTTCGGGGAGAACTCTTCAGAACTTGCCTTGACCCCCAACACATAAGCTATGATAGTGGAATTGGATACTCACTTCCAACTCCCACTTACGCCACCGGGGTCTAGGGCATTTCCGTTAACCATCCCCGAGGAAAAGCCTCTACCTTCAGTTTTGCAGGCACCCGAAGTTGAGATGAAACCACTCCCAAAACACTTGAAATATGTGTTCTTGGGGGAAAACGAGACACTACCGGTCATTATCTCAAACAAATCGACCGGGGAACAAGAAGGCAAATTGATAGCGGTGCTCAAGGAGCATAAACTAGCAATTGGATGGACTATAGCCGACATCAAATGCATTAGTCCATCTACTTGCATGCATCGTATCTTAATGGAGGATGAAGCCAAGCCGATGCGACAGCCGCAACGAAGACTAAACCCACCTATGATGGAGGTGGTCAAAAAGGAGGTGATCAAATTACTCCAAATGGGGATAATCTTCCCCATCTCCGACAGCAAATGGGTTAGCCCAACCCAAGTGGTTCAAAAGAAGACCGGAGTCACGGTAGTGGAAAACAAACATGGAGAACTTATGCCCACCCGAATTCAAAACGGATGGAGGGTATGTATAGATTACCGTAGACTCAATGCGGTAACTAGAAAGGATTTCTTTCCTTTACCCTTCATCGACCAAATGCTTGAGAGACTTTTCGGGCATAAGTTCTATTGCTTTCTTGATGGCTACTTCGGGTACTTTCAAGTGCCTATAGCCCCTGAAGATCAAGAGAAGACCACTTTCACTTGTCCATTTGGCACCTTTGCATACCGGCGCATGCCATTTGGACTTTGCAATGCCCCGACCACATTCCAACGATGCATGATGAACATATTCTCTGAATATGTTGAACTATTTATGGAAGTCTTTATGGACGATTTTACAATCCATGGAGCCTCATTCGATTCATGCCTACTTCATCTATTTCTTGTTTTGAAGAGTTGTTTAGAATCAAATCTTGTTCTAAACTCTGAAAAATGTCACTTTATGGTGGAGGAAGGAATTGTCCTAGGCCATGTGATCTCGTCCAAAGGAATAGAGGTGGACAAAGCAAAAGTGGAAGTTATCCAATCACTACCTTATCCTACCACCGTTAAGGATATACGATCATTTCTTGGACATGCATGTTTCTATCGGAGGTTCATCAAAGATTTCTCAAAGATTGCATCTCCTTTATGCACACTTTTGCAAAAGGAGGTGGAGTTTATTTTTTCCGAAGACTGCAAGAAGGCCTTCAATGCTTTGAAGGAGAAGCTAGTAATCGCACCTATCATCCAAGCCCCGGATTGGTCTCTTCCCTTTGAGATCATGTGTGATGCTAGTGACTATGCGGTCGGGGCCGTTTTGGGCCAAAAGGTGGGAAGAGCATCTCATGTGATCTATTATGCATCCACCACACTCAATGATGCCCAACGCAACTACGCCACCACCGAAAAAGAAATGTTGGCCGTCGTTTATTCGCTTGAAAAATTCAGGTCATATTTACTTGGTACCAAAGTGATCATTTACACCGATCATGCGGCTATTAGGTTCTTGATGACAAAGAAGGATGCCAAACCACGGCTGATTCGATGGATATTACTCCTGAGCGAGTTTGATGTTGAGATCAAGGACAAGAAAGGCATGGAGAACTTGGTGGCCGATCACTTGAGCCGTTTGGTCTTGGGTGAAGGAAACAATCATATCAAAGATGATATCCGAGGAGAATTTCCCGATGAGACCCTCTTCTCTCTTAAGGAAATTTGTCCTTGGTACGCTCATATTGTTAATTTCCTTGTTCTAAACAGGTTTCCACCAAGCTTCTCTAAAGCTCAAAGAGAGAAACTCCAGCATGATGCAAAGCAATACGTATGGGATGAACCATATTTATGGAAACATTGCAAAGATCAGGTCATTCGAAGGTGCATTCCCGAAACAGAAATTGCATCCATACTTGCTTTTTGTCACTCACATGCATGTGGTGGCCACTTTGGAGGGAAACGAACATCCATGAAGGTACTTGAATGTGGTTTTTGGTGGCCAAGCTTATTTCGAGATGCTCATGTCTATTGTCAATCTTGTGATAATTGCCAACGCATGGGCAACATCTCTCGAAAACATGAGATGCCACAAGTTCCTATGCTCTACGTGGAGATCTTTGATGTGTGGGGAATAGATTTCATGGGACCTTTTCCTAATTTCCATGGAAATCTATATATTCTATTGGCGGTAGATTACATATCCAAATGGGTGGAAGAAAAAGACACAAAGACCGACGATGCCAAAGCGGTGACTGAATTCCTCAAAACCCGCATCTTCTCAAGGTTTGGAGTCCCACGCATCTTGATAAGCGATAGAGGCACTCACTTCTACAACAAAACTATGAGTGCCTTATTGAAAAAATATGGCGTCACACATAAACTCTCCACCGCCTACCACCCACAGACAAACGGTCAAGCTGAGGTATCAAACAGAGAGCTGAAATCTATTCTTCAAAAGACAGTAAATCCAAACCGTAAGGATTGGAGCCTACGCATGGATGATGCCTTATGGGCATACAGGACCGCTTTCAAAACCCCAATTGGAATGTCACCCTATAGACTCGTGTTCGGTAAGGCCTGTTATCTTCCGGTCGAACTCGAACACAAGTCTTATTGGGCAGTAAAAACATTCAATCTCGATATGGAAAAAGCGGGAGAGCAAAGGAAGTTACAACTCCAAGAACTAGAGGAGCTTCGATTGGAGTCCTATGAGAATGCCGCCATCTACAAGGAAAAGGCGAAGGTATGACATGACAAAATGATAATAAGAAAGGATTTCCAAGTTGGAGACAATTCTTTTTCTCTCACGCCTTCGCCTTTTCCCCGGAAAATTGAGATCACGATGGGAAGGACCATTTGAGGTGGTCAAAGTCTAAACCCATGGAGCAGTGGAAATAAAAAGCCTCGACACCGGAAAAATCCTCAAGGTTAATGGACATCAACTCAAACCATTCCTTGAAGGTTTCCCAAAAGAAAGCGTTGAATGTATGGATCTCATCGATCCAATCTTTGAAGAATGAACACAACAATGGCGTCATGCCGTGACGTTAACTAAGGCGCTTCTTGGGAGGCAACCCAAGCAAGGTACAATTTTCTTTTATTGTTAACTCCCCTGTCAAAATTTCAATTCTATTTTTGGGAGGTTGAGAGAGAGGGCACTAATCACAGGTTTTTGGAGGAAAAGAAATAAAAAATTGCAGGTTTTGGAGCATCTGGGGACATACCCGATCGAGTACCACCTTATACCCGGTCGGGTATGGCGAAAAGAAGGGGAACCGGGCATTACTCGATCGAGGAAGCACGGATTTTTGAAAGAAAATAGACATACTCGATCGGGTATCACTATATACCCGGTCGAGTATGTACAGAAAATCGAAGTACCAGGGAAACTGATGCCCATATTCGGTCGAGTACAGGGCTCGAAAATTGAAAAACAAGGGATACCCGATCGGGTATCACTATACACCCGGTCGGGTATGTACAGAAATGCTAAAGTTGAAGAGAACTGATTCCCACACTCGACCGAGTACATGCCTCAAAACGTAGAAAAGAACACATACCCGATCGAGTATGGAATGATACCCGATCGGGTACCGGAGGCAGACCACTCAACAACTTCATTTTCCAGCAATACTCGACCGGGTAACAACACATACCCGATCGAGTACCGGAGGCAGGCTGCTCAAAAACCCCACTTTCTAGACATACCCGACCGAGTAACATCACATACTCGATCGGGTATACGGGCGTTTTAACCCCAAATCCGCCCAAAACACTTCATCTTCCCCAAATCCCCAAACCAAATTCGAACCCCTCTCCCCCAACCTCCATTTTCGAAACTTCTCTCTACCATATCTTCTCCATTTCTTCACCAAATCACCCCATTTCAACACCAAAATACTCCCCTCATCTTCCTCTACACACCTATACCCACCAATCCAATTTTCCCCCTAGTTTCAAGAGGTCCGAAAAAACCCTACCCCAACCTTCAATTTTCGGATTTCAAGCCCAAAATCACTCAAAAATGGCTCCAAGAAAGGAAAAAGGACAGAGCTCCAACACTAGGGCATCCATCCCGGGCTATGAGGACATCATCTTCATCGACAACGAACACCGCACCCGCTTCATGTCCACCATTGAAAGGCAAGTAAAACCCTCTCGCTTTTTATGCCATGATGCCCTCAATGAATTAGGAGTGTACAAAAGTACTAAGAATTTTTTTCATGAGTTGACCATGGATAAGATATTCAAAATGCAATATCACTCAAATGAAAAAATTATCTATGAATTCATAAGCTCGGTGCAATTTGAGAACAATGAAGCAGATTTTAGGGATGATAAACTCAAGTTTCGTCTGTTTAACCACAACCACTCCATCACGAAACTTGAGTTCGCCGAACATTTTGGTATTCCGGTCCCTTACCAAAAATCCATATCCGACAATACCGCTTTCGGCCATATTCTATGGACAAAGATGACCGGGGAGACTAAATTTAGCTCCTCCCAACTCTATATTAGTCATGTCCAACATCCCGTCCTCCGCCTATTTTTGAAATTCCTTGCCAACTACTTGCTTGGACGTCCCAACAACCATCACACTAGGATGGGGGATGTATGCCTAATGTCTGTAGCCCTATTCCGTGTTCACGTGGATTTCAACATGTGTAATCTTATGTGGGAACATCTCAAAAAAGAAAGCGCAGCCAAGGGCGCTATTGTGGTGGGTGGGGTGATTATGCACTTAGCCACCAAGTTCGGGTATACGGATAACTCTCCTATACCCGACTACTGTTTGATGAACATTTCTTGGCTGGGCCACTCGGGCTGTACATCTTTTTCCCACACAGTTTATGGTGAAGAAAGACCCAAGAATATGTACAACTAGCTCATACACCCCAAACCCCTCAAATACTTCCTCCTGCCCAACCCAGAACTCCCCAAACTCCACTACAAAGAAGCAGTAGAGGAGCGCCATTACCTCTTCCCACACGCCCTTCCACCACATCTCCAGGAACCGGAGCAAGAACCTCCCTAATACCAACCCGATTACGAGCCCTATGCTCAACTCCATAGCCATCAAAACATGGGCCCGGACATCCCCAAACAAAGCCAAAACCCTCCACCACCCGACTTCTTTCAACAACTTTTGGAGGGTCAACAACAACTGCTTACGGGGTACGCCCAAATGAACGCAAACTACACGGCTATGGACAACCGGCTCAACCAAATACAGGAGGAGCAAAGGGCCGGTTTTCAGCGATTGGAGGAGCTTAGGGAAGCCGATAGACATCGGTATGAAGAAGACCAACATAGGTTCTACGGACCTATGTACTCTTACATGGCACATCAGGGATCCTTCCATACCATGGCAAACCCCCCTCCACCACCCTCGTGGTATGACCCCATTCATTGGGGTAACTTTGGAGGATCTGGCTCCGGGGGTGGAGGGTACGACGGCGGAGATGGCGGGGACACATATATGGGAGATGGTGGGCAGGGGAGCGGCTTCGGAGGGAGCTACTACGGCGGAGATGACGGGCACTAGGGACAGTGCTTGATTCAAGTGCGGGGGAGAGACTCATCATGGTATGTAATTTTTATTTCCACCTAGCACTATGCATGTAATTCTTTTGAGCTATTTAAAAAAATAAAAAAAAGAGAATAAATAAAAGAAAATAAATGCTAGTTAGGTTGAAAACCCAACAAAATGGGCAATCTAAGCAAAAAAGGCTTATAAAAAAATGAGTGAGTTGGGGAGAATGGAAAATGAAAAGAGATGCTAGGATGAAAACCTGAAAAGGCTCCTAGGCAAAATGAGAGATATGAGAGAAGTATTTGTTTTTGCAGGCACTCATTGTATCTCTTTGATGAATAAGAAGATTCAGAAAACAAAGACAAAGAAGAAGAGAGGAGGAGAAGAGAAGATGAACACTAGAAGGCCATAAAACCCAAGATATTCTTTGTAATTTGAGTTAAAACTCATTTTTGTCATCCTTGGTGGTCTTTGTGTTTGTATGTTTTGTTGCTAAAACTGTAGAAACTTTTGAGAAACTGGACACTTGTGAACATTTGATCTTACTCGAGACGAGTAAAGGTTTAAGTGTGGGGGAGTTGATACGTTTGTAATTTCCATATGCATGTTTGTGTTTTTAATTAGTTTTGCTTGATCTTTACTATGGAAATTACACACTTTTGGTGTAATAGATTAGTTTGTTAAATTCTTGTAAATAGTTTAGATTAGGCATATTCTGAGCTCAAACAGGTCTTGATCACTCAAAGTACAGTTGGTGAACCCAAAGAGTGGAAAGAAGGTGCAAAATTGAAGACAAAAGAAGGATCCTGGATTTTGGTCTATACTCGGTCGAGTATTAACTATACTCGATCGGGTATTAGGTTGAAACTTCAAATCGGATCAGATCCGAAGACAAGGGAACATGCCGGGAGGATTTTGGCCACGATTTAATGTCTATACCCGATCGGGTAGACCGACATACCCGATCGGGTATGCCTTTGAGTTTTAAACGAAGATCGGTCGAGTATGGTCCGAATACCACTTTCTAAGCATACTCGACCGGGTATAAACATATACCCGATCGAGTATACTTATGGAAAATAGCCTGAAACCGATCGAGTACACCTCGAATCGAGTATTACACACATACTCGATCGGGTACCATGTATATACCCGATCGAGTACCCGAATCCCATCCCAAAAGCCATAAATACACCTCCTTTCCTTCACAAAAAGATATCCAATTCCTTTGTACATCTAAGCTCAGTATAGAATAGTTCTTTCTTTATATTTTTCATCATGTTTAGTCTCCAAATGCGGAGCTAAACTCTTCCATCTTGGTTTTGCTACTTTGAAGCTTAATGAATTTGTAAGTTGTGAGTTATTTTCTTGAATCTTCTTCCTTGAATATTAATTCTTCCTTTAAAATACTATTTCTATATCAAAGTTGGGGAGTGTTACTAAGATGACAATTAGTTAACATCTTGTCATTGGTTATAGTAATAGCTAATTCTTTCTCTATGTTAATATTGGGGAGTGTTACTAAGATGACAAAATGGTTTTCACGTGGGGGGCTGAGGATATGCCCAGGCTCGATCCAAGCATAGCTGTTCATTGCTTGAACGTAGATCCAAAGATAACACATGCGAAGCAAAAAAGAAGGTACTTATCTCTGGACAGAAAGGAATTCGTGAAGGGTGAAGTGAACATGTTGTTAGGCATTGGGCACATAAGGGAAGTACAATATCTGGAGTGGCTCGCCAATGTGGTTCTGGCCCCTAAGCCACCCACCTGGAGGATGTGCGTGGACTATACGGACTGGAATAAGGCCTGCCTGATGGACCCATTTCCTCTGCCCAGCATAGATCAGCTTGTGGATCAAACTGCCGAGTGCGAGCTCCTCTCCTTTATGGATGCATTCAGGGGATATCATCAGATCTCTATGCAACGTGATGACGTAGAGAAGACCTCATTCATCACGCCCGAAGGAGTTTTCTGTTATCTTGTGATGGCCTTTGGATTGAGGAATTCTGGGGCCACCTACACGCGTATGGTGGCCAAGGTATTTCGAGCAGTCCTTGGAAGGAACATGGAAGCCTATGTTGATGATATGATCGTGAAGAGACAAAAGGCGAGTGATCCTGCAGAGGACTTGAGGGAAGTGTTCAATATCATGAAAGAGGTAAATCTACGACTCAATCCCAAGAAGTGCACTTTTGCTGTCTAGGGTGGGATGTTTCTAGGATTCATGGTTACACACTGAGGCATTGAACCTAACCCAGAAAAGGTCAAGGCAATTCTGCATATGGAACCCCCGAGGAACGTCAAAGAAGATGAAATCCTCACGGGCAGACTGGCAGCCTTGGGGAGGTTTCTATCCAGGTCAGCCGATAAATTCTTGCCATTTTTTCAAGTGTTAAAGAAAAGCAACGGGTTCCAATGGACACAAGAATGTCAAGCTACGTTCGAGGACTTAAAGAAATACCTGCAATTAGACCTGCTCCTCACCAAACCTGAGGCTGGCGAGACGCTAGTCTTTTACTTGGGCGTAACTCAAAGCGCGGTAAGTTCTGTTTTGGTGCGAGAAGAAGGGCTCATCCAGAGGCCGGTCTACTATGTTAGCAAGGTCCTCCATGGGGCCGAGCTCAGGTATCCAGCCTTGGAAAAGACTGCCCTCGCAGTCTATGTCACAGCAAAGAAGCTTGCCCACTATTTCCAGGCTCATCCTATCAGGGTAGTGTCAGACCTTGGGGTGGGGAACCTATTCCGAACAGCCAAGACCGCACGGGTTGTGAAGTGGTCCTTATTAATTAGCCAATATCAGGTAAGCTTTCAACCTAGAACCGCGATCAAAGGGCAAGCCCTAGCAGATTTTCTAGTGGAATGCACCGCGAGAGACGTGGCTGAAGAAAGGCGACGCGAAGAAGAAGACTGGTGGACCCTAATGACTGATGGATCATCATCAGGGTCCAAAGGTTGCGGAGGTGGGGTAATCCTCATCACCCCTGAGGGCTTCAAATCGTACCATGCCCTAAGGTACTCATTTACATTATCCAATAATGAAGCAGAATATGAAGCCCTGCTACCTGGCCTCAGGATAGCGAGGTATTTCAAAGTTCAAAAACTGAAGATCAAAAGCGACTCTAAGTTGGTCATCAAACAACTTAGGGGGGAGTATGAGGCCAAGGAAGCTCGCACGCGGAAATACAGGGATGCAACCCTAGAGATCATAAAAGAATTTGAGGAGTCTGACCTACTCTGCGTTCCACGGGCTCATAACACGGAGGTGGATACCTTGTCGAAACTGACGATCGATGCTCCCGAACATCTCACATGCATACCTCAAGTACACGAATTGAGCAAACCAAGCATCGAAGTCACCAAGGATCTGGAGGTCTTACCAGTAAACCAAGCTCCAAGGTGCTGGATAGATGACGTGGTGGAATATATTGAGAACGGAACGCTACCCCAAGAGGAGGATAAGTCAAGAGTGGTCAGGAGAAGACCCCTAACTACGCCATCCAGGATGGCAAACTCTATAAAAGAAGCTACAACGGAGTGCTCTTGAAGTGTTAGAGACCGGATCAAGCCCGTCAGGTAATCAAAGAATTACACGAGGGTATTTTCTCGTCACACCAAGGTGCGTTTACTTTGAGCAGAAAGGCTATTTTACAAGGATACTTTTGGCCGACCATGATAAGGGACTGTGCGGATTTTGCACGATGGTGTGAGGTTTGCCAGAAATTCAAAACGAATCCAGGCAGGGCGGCCACCTTATATATCCCAATCAGCACAACAATCCCCTTCTCAAGGTGGGGAATAGATCTCGTGGGTCCCCTTTCGCAGGGCTCAAGAGGTCGGAAATTCGTGATAGTGGCGGTGGATTACTTCACTAATTGGGTTGAGGCCGAACCAATGGTCACGATCACTGCTGAGTAATGCAAAAAATTCGTATGGAGAAACATCTTCTGCCGGCTCGGTGTTCCCATGCAGATTATCACTGATAATGGGAAACAGTTCGATTCCGAGCCCTTTAAAGAATTTTGTGAACAATGGGGAGTCGAGGCTAGCGGGCATCCGTTGCTTACCCTCAGTGCAACGAATAGGTTGAAAACGTGAACAAAACGATCGTTAGTGGCCTAAAAAAGAAGCTGGAATCCATGGGAACAACTTGGGTGAACGAGCTCAACAATATCCTATGGGCCTACCGGACAACACCAAGGAAAGCGACTGGAGAGACCCCATTCGCCCTAACCTATGGGTTCGAGGCGCGAGCGCCTTCATAAGCTCTAGTCCCGAGCTAAAGAGTAGAAGACTACGATCCTAAGGACAACGAGGAAATGTTGAGAGCTGAACTTCATCTAATTGAAGAAAAGAGGGATAGAACCTTCATTAAAGCCGAAAATTATAGAAGGCAAGTGAAGGAATACCACGACGCAAGAGCTAGACCAAGACAGTTTAACGTTGGAGATCCAGTTTTGAGAAGGAGGTTGGTCAGCAAACCTCTAGAGGGTGGAAAATTTGCCAAGAATTGGGAAGGCCCGTACAAGATCAAGGGGATAATCGGGCCTAGGACTTACAAGCTGTGTACTCCTAAAGGAAAATTGGTAGATAGAGTGTGGAACTCTGATCACTTGATGAAGTTCTATCAGTAAGCATATAATCCTCTATTTTTCGCTTCGAATTTCAATAAAAGTTTTGATTTTATTCACCAAGTCCTTTATAAGTTAATTGCGAAGGTTTTTCGACCAGCCAAAAAAAAAAAGCAAAGGCTACGCCTAATTGGTACTCGCAAAAGACAAAGTACAAATTCCGAACTCATCTAATTCCAGAAGCTCAACCTAGTCTTTCTAAACACAAGAGCGGGAATAAAACAACCTTTCTCAAGGTTAGATAACACTATACACAAAACTAGATTTCCTCAAATAGGAAGAGACATCCTTCTGCAAGGTTAAGATTTTACAGGGCTAAAGATGAAACTTATGGAATTAACTTTGTACCAGGGAGGCTAACAAGCCACGTCAATTAAGAGGCCAATCACCAAAGTCTAAGTAACCTAGGGTGAGGCCCACCCAATCTGTCTCAACTATTAAGAGCCTAAGGGTCCAAGATTGGTAAAGTCATCCTTAACAAAGGAAAGATGACCTTGACAGGAAATTCAAGGCCAAATATATAAAGGACCAAGTGAATGAAAACAACTAAGCAGGGAGGCTCAAGGGCCACCCTAGAGCATGTGAATCATACAGGTCTGAAGCAGAGGTCAACTCCTAGAAGACAACGAAATCCAAGGGAAGAAGCCAGTCCAGAAAAGGGCTGGAAGCCTTAGACAACGTCAAAGTACCGGATGAATCAAGTCAAGCAACCAACAGAGATGGTCAATAGAGCAGTTATCAAAATGTGTACGCACAGAAAATAAAGTGAAAGTATAAGATGTCAATTACACGCCACACCAAGGGTGGAAAACAGTTGCAGGCATGCATGCCTAGATAAGATGTTTGTTAAAATGTCATTGAAGGAAGTTTTTATCAGTTACCGGATTGAGCAGGAGGATCTTCAGGAGCAGGGATGTCAGCAGTCGGGGTCTCTTCAGGTGCCTCTGGATTCTTCATCAACTCCGGGAGATCCCATGCCTGGGCAGAAAAGGAGGGGTCTCTCTTTTCAAGGAGGTCATACAGGGTCTTCTGCATCCCGTATTGACCCAGCTGAAAGCATAAGGCCCCTTCATCATCCAGCTTGGCTTCACCTTAAGGGGTCTAAAGCGAGCCTAGTGCTATCTCCTCCCTCTGACCCAGGATGGCCTACTCCAGCTCAGCCCGGAAAGCTGCGCTCCCCTTGAAGGCCTGGACAGCGGCCGGGCCAACTTCCTCAGCCTTCCTCCTCAGCTCCACTTCCACCACTCGGTGCGCAGCCTCAACGTTGCTCAACCTTTTCTGCAGTGTCTCGCCCCTCTGCACCGCCACCTCCAGACTCTTCTCCAAATCAGCGGCCTGCTCCTTGAGACCAGCCATCAAGTTCTGAGCATCATCCTTCCCCTCGTCCAAAAGAAAGGAGCTTGAAGAAGCCAGAATGAAGGCCCAAAGTAGCAAAACCAGAGTTACGAAAAAGACAAACGGAGATCTCAAAGTGACTGTGGAAATAGCGGACAAGGCATACCTCAGATAGAGTGATAGCTGTCTGGGGCATCGGATGGCTGTCTGGGGAGACAAACTCCAGATCTCCTCAGCATCAACAGGAGGAGTGATAGCTAGGCCCAGCGACACCGGGTTCACGGTGTGGCGAAACAGGGAAGCGGAGCGAGACTTCATGGAGAGGCGAACAGAATGAATGGGTGCCGGGGTTTCCCCCTGATTGCTACCCCCTGGGACTGAGCATCTGAGTCGGAATCCACATCTACAACATCCTCAGAGGATTTAAAAGCAGCTTTTCCTTTCTTCCTGGGCCCAGAGATAGGCCGGAGTGCCAGCCTCTTCCCAATCCCCTTATCAATGGGGGCTGAGGGTCAACGGTAGGCGTATTCAAATGCCCGACACTATCTCTAGGGATGCATCCCCCTAACTTCTCTGAGGCGGCCCAAACGCTCCCCCGAGTCTGAATCTTCCAGGAAGGAACTAAGGGACCAGGAGTGGTACCAGCCTTCGCTGCAAGTCGTTCCAGCCGGGAGGTCATCTTGTCACCCGCTGTAACAAGCACAAACCAAGTAAGAAAGGAAATACCCAGGGAATAAAAATTCAAATGAACCCCAACTCAGACAAAGCCGACCTGGCAAAAAGGTAAGTACAACCACCCTGTCTTCACCTACATAATGACCAATCAGAAATGGTGCACCATTAGCGATCAGCTTGGCAGCCTCCGCATTACCCTCTGACAGAAAAGTAATGGCCCACTTCGAATCATCTCACCCCACATGTTCTCAAACTGCAGCCTCCCAACTGCAGGGGTGACCCATACCCATTTCTACCTCCAACCCTTGAAAGAGTCGGGATAAGATTTGGCCTCGAATAAACGGTGGCCTACCCGTTGAGAAATCGAGAGGTATCATGGGGACTCAGAACCACCAGGTCGTACAAAGTGAAAGAAATGGAGGAAGAGATCGATTGCGGGACGAATACCTAGATGCAGGCATCGAGAAAGGAACCTGGCTATGAACATGTGGGTATGACGTGCACTTTATCGTGGTGTGCACTTCAAAATAGTTTCAATACTAGCACTTATACGTAGTATAGGTGAAGTAGAGTTCGTATCCACAGGGAAAGGAATAATTATCTTTTTATGTACTTAGTAAATAAAAAGGGGGGGGGTTGGATTGAGTGATTTAGTTTAATTAAAAACTAAGATGAACGACCTATATGTGTTTTAATTCAAGGATAAAAGGACTTGGCTTTGCTACTTTCCACTTGTTGATATATTTTAGTCGACCCTTGCTATATCTATAACTTATCCCCTCTCGAATACTCAATCGAGGAGTATCTCCAATTCATCGAAGGTAGTTATTAACAATGACCGTTCATTAATAAACCTTACTATTAATCAAATATATAACAACGCCGTATACCGATATAATAGTAGCATTCAATCTTTTTAACTCCTTGATGAAATCAATTGAGATTGATAACCTCAACACAACAGTTTCGGTTTAACCAACAAAATTAATCCCTCTTAAGTCTATTAACCACGACCGTGCATTAATAAACCGAAGTTACTTAATTGTGAAACCACCAACGATTAACCATCGGTTCGTTGATCGTTTCTAGTAATGATTAATGTCGGAATGTTAACTAATCGTCACTTAGCAACCTTCCAACATTAATAGAGAATGAGATTAAGGGAAGAATTAATAATCAAGAGAAGAAGTTAAGAAAATAAATCACAACTTTAATAATCAACAAGCTTCAAGAGCAAAACCAAGAAATGAGAGTTTAGCTCCTCATTTGGAGACTAAACATGCTAGAAAAATATAAAGAAATATTATTCTAAACTGAGCTTAGAAGTATGGAAGAAGGGATTCTCCAAAAGTGAAGGAAAATGGGGCTATTTATAGGTGTTTTACAACACCTTTGGCCGGGTATCCAACCGGGTAAAGTGCCCACCCGACCGGGTGCATGTCAAAATCAAATATCCTCCACGTTCTGGTGATCTTCGGCATGTTAAAGTGTCCTGGGTCAAGTCAGACCCGACCGGGTGGGGTAGGGGACCCGACCGGGTGAGTGCACTTTCCAGGCACTTTCGATTGTTGAATCAGACCCGACCGGGTGACGTCTTATGCCCGGTCGGGTATTTGCTCTTGGACAGTCAAAATTCCCTTTTCTTCACTTCAAAGTCCTCCCTTTCAACACCATTATTCCTAATTCTACTTTACAACTTACAAATGAGAACTGAAATACAATTACAACTAAAATTACACAAAAGTTTACAAACTAAATAAAATGGTAAACACTACACACAAATCAAATATAAAAATATACATTTATGCACTACTAATTAGTGCATATCAAATACTCCCACACTTAAACCTTTATTCGTCTCGAGTAAACCAAATCCAGTCCAAAAAGTCCTTAAAATGACAAGAGTATCAACACAAAAATCCAAGAGTGTTTTTCGAAACACATAAAGTGTATCTCCAAAAATATAATAGTAAAGAGGCGTCTTCAACTCCATATTTCTTATCAACCTCAACTTTTTTTTCCGTTACCCTTAGGATCCAGCAGAATTAAAAGAAAATACTTTCTCTCATTCTCTCATTTTGCTTTATTTTTGCTTAAGTTGCCCTTTCGAGTTTTCAACTTAACAAGCTTTTATTAATAATATTTTTTTTAAACCAGAATAAGGAGTATGAATGTGAGTATTCCATAAAACTCTCCCCCAAGCTAACCAAAGCACTGTCCCTAGTGCTTGTGTCCGAGATGTCCAATAGAATGAGCCCCTTAGCGCTTTTTGGTGTCATTTATTTTTGGTTGAGCAAAAATTCTGACTTGGTGTAGGTGGAGTCAGAGAATTTGGATTTCTTTTGGTGATGGATTTGGGGTGGGATTTTTGGGTAGAAAATGGAAGAGGGTGTTGAGGAGGAGAAGAAAATGTGTTTAAGTGATGGATGATTTGGTTGAGAAATAGGGGGAAATTGAAGGTTTGAGGTGCGAACATGGTGGAAATGGGGGAGGTTTTTCGAAGGTAGAAGATGAAATGGGGAAGAAAGGTGGTTTGCCCGACCCTTATCAGTGATTTTGCCCGATCGCTCGGCCGGGTAGAGCAAGAGACCCGGTCGGGATTAACTGTTCACTATCCAGAGAGGTTTTTCGTCAATACGCCCGGCCGGATAATTTTAGTAGACCCGGTCGGGCCTAATTTTAGCTTATCCAGAAACTTTTTGGCAAAACGCCCGGCCGTGTATATGAAGGTGACCCGGTCGGGTGATGTGTTCCAGGGGCCAGGTTTTGCAAAACTTTAATCGCCCGGTCAGTTTTTGACTCTAGGTGCTTTTATTAGATTCATCCGGCCGGGTAAAATAGCAAACCCGGTCGGGTGAAAATCATTTTAACTGAAAAAATTGGCCTGGCTCGCCCGTGTGTGTGCCGGGTGTGGGTTTTTATGATGCAATCCGACCGTGTTGAGTTGGAACCCGGCTGGGTTCACCGATATTTTTTTTTCTTAAAGCGTAAACTTAAACTAGAATAAAAAGTAAACGTACCTTACATGCTTTGCCTCCCAAGAATTGCCTTATTTAACGTCGCGGCACGACGCCATCGTTGTGTTCAATCATTTAAACTTGGATCGTGATAGTTTATATTTCCCACATTTTCACTCCTAGGACTTCCATAGGAATGCTCAATTTTCTGACCCTTCACTTTGAAAATCCCTCCAGGATCAAATATCCAGATTTTCATTGATTCATGTGGTGGGAGTGAGGGAAAGAAATTAACGTTTAACATGGTCAATGGAAAATGTTTGGATCCCTGAATTTTGCTGAGAACTTCAAAGATGTCACTCTTCTTTTCAATTTTATGAGTTTCCCTCAAAGTTTTCAGAACTGATGGGGGTACCTCAAAGAATGATAAGGATAGGTATTTGACCTTGAAACTCGGTTCATCCTCTTCTTTGACCAGATGGAGCTCTGTGTCTTTTGCTTCTTCTACTTATTCTGGATTTTGGATCTCTTTTTGCATTTCCTTCTCATTTGTCAATGTGATTGCAAAAGTTTGCTGTTTAGGATCACATTCTATTTGAGAGGGAAGTTTTTTCGAATCCCTTGCTTCTAGCCTACTTACGGCTCTGGCTATTTGACTCATTTGAGTTTCCAAGTTTAAAATGCTAGACTTGGTCTCATTTTGGAATTACACCATGTTGTTTTGCATGGTGGTCATGTTGGTAGCAATAGCTCGGACCATATCCTCCGTAGACATGTTAGAGTTGGAGAACGGATCATACCTCATGTGAGGTCCATCCCTTTCGTAACCAACATCATCAATTTGTTCAAGGTATTCATCTTGGAGCTTTGGGCAGAAATCCGTAAGATGCCTGTGAGACATGCAAATGTTGCATGTCTTGGCATCTTGAGCTTTTGAGCTTAAGGTAAATTCCTTTATTAGAGAAGTCAAGAAGGAAATTTGACTCTCTAAGGATGAAGTGTTGGTATCCATATACTCATAACTCATGTAAGCTCAGAAAATAGAAGAGTAAGATTTTTTTTTCTATATTTTTTTTTTTGTTTTTGATTTTTATGAGAAAAAAGAAAAATAATTGTCTTTCCCCAGCAACGGCGCCAAATTTGACGTGCACTTTATCGTGGTGTGCACTTCAAAATAGTTTCGATATTAGCACTTATACGTAATATAGGTGAAGTAGAGTTCGTATCCACAGGGAAAGGAATAATTATCTTTTTATGTACTTAGTAAATAAAGGGGGGGGGGGGGGGGGTTTGGATTGAGTGATTTAGTTTAATTAAAAACTAAGATGAACGACCTGTATGTGTTTTAATTCAAGGATAAAAGGACTTGTCTTTGCTACTTTCCACTTGTTGATATATTTTAGTCGACCCTTGTTATATCTATAACTTATCCCCTCTCGAATACTCAATCGAGGAGTATCTCCAATTCATCGAGGGTAGTTATTAACAATGACCGTTCATTAATAACCCTTACTATTAATCAAATATAGAACAACGCCGTATACTGATATAATAGTAGCATTCAATCTTTTTAACCCCTTGATGAAATCAATTGAGATTGATAACCTCAACACAACGGTTTCGGTTTAACCAACAAAATTAATCCCTCTTAAGTCTATTAACCACGACCGTGCATTAATAAACCGAAGTTACTTACTTGTGAAACCACCAACGATTAACCATCGGTTCGTTGATCGTTTCTAGTAATAATTAATGTCGGAATGTTAACTAATCGTCACTTAGAAACCTTCCAACATTAATATAGAATGAGATTAAGGGAAGAATTAATAATCAAGAGAAGAAGTTAAGAAAATAACTCACAACTTTAATAATCAACAAGCTTCAAGAGCAAAACCAAGAAATGAGAGTTTAGCTCCTCATTTGGAGACTAAACATGCTAGAAAATATAAAGAAATACTATTCGAAACTGAGCTTAGAAGTATGGAAGAAGGGATTCTCCAAAAGTGAAGGAAAATGGGGCTATTTATAGGTGTTTTACAACACCTTTGGCCGGGTACCCGACCGGGTAAAGTGCCCACCCGACTGGGTGCATGTCAAAATCAAATATCCTCCATGTTCTGGTGATCTTCGGTATGTTAAAGTGTCCCAGGTCAAGTTAGACCCGACCGGGTGGGGTAGGGGACCCGACCGGGTGAGTGCACTTTCCAGGCACTTTCGGTTGTTGAATCAGACCCGACCGGGTGACGTCTTATGCCTGGTCGGCTATTTGCTCCTGGACAGTCGAAATTCCTTTTTCTTTACTTCAAAGTCCTCACTTTCAACACCATAATTCCTAAGTATACTTTACAACTTACAAATGAGAACTGAAACACAATTACAACTAAAATTACACAAATGTTTACAAACTAAATAAAATGGTAAACAATACACACAAATCAAACATAAAAATATACATTTATGCACTACTAATTAGTGCATATCAGGGTAGTTGGGGAAAATTTACCCGGAATCACGCCATAATAGCCCATAACGCTCAGGTGGGCATTATGAAGAGGAAATCGAAGGCCTACTTGCAGACTAGCCAGATGTACCCCAAAATGAAGAGGGGAGGGGGGTTATACAATGTTCTACCTGGGGGAAGGGCCCGCATGGGCCACCGCCTCGCCCAATTCGGCGTCAGATAAAGCGACAGTCAGGACCTGTCGGGCATAGTCACGAGAAAGGAAGTCTGTTGGCATATTTGGAAGATTTATTCTGGAATTATCTGGGGTAATAAACCCTCAACTATCATTCCCGATAAAATTATTTGGCAGATAAAATTATATACGCAATCTTGGGTTCTCAGTCTGTCGAGCATGAAAGTCGTAGTGACTGATAAAATTCTTTTCAGTGAAAACCTAATCCCATCTACGTTTAAACTCACGGATAGAATTCTCAAGCCTATTCGATGGAAAAAACCCAAAGGCTTAAAATTGAACACATATGCTTCTTACCTTCCTAATATGGCGCCGGAAGGAGCCTTGATGAGGAACGCAAGGGGGAACTCATCTTTGCTATCCAGTTTCCATTGAAGGCGGACTCGAGTTTGGAGGCAGAGTTTGAAGCCATGAGAGTTGCGATGAACTGGGCGATCGATAAGGGCTTCGTTGATTTTCAGGTGGAATTTGATTCGGTAGAGGTGTTGAACTCCATTTCAGGAAAGCCAACTGGGAAATGGAAAGGGTTGATTGACGATATTCTGGTTAAGGCTAGGAGGGCCGGTGTTTCTTTCGGACAGGTAATGAGGCAGGCTAATTGGCCGGCCCATTATCTTGCGGGTATTCAGGTGGCCCATTTAAAAAATTTTCCTAATATTACTTCTCTTCCTTCTACTGTTAGATCTGCTTACTACTTAGATTTTTTCGATATCCCGTCTTTTTGGAGTATTTGGTAGTTTTCATTTTTCTATGATCTTCTGTATTTACCTTTTGGAGTGTATTTTTGAAAGGGAATGCCCTTTCTGAAGAGGTTTTGATCTAGTCCCCCTCTTCGTTTTGTTTTCTCTCTATTTTTTAATAAAATCTGGCAAATGTTCCCCGGCGTTTGCCCCACTGATTTTGGTGGTTTGCCTACCAGGTTCCAAAAAAAAAAGGTGCCACAATTATTTGAGTATTTTGAGTTCAGCTGTTATCAAGTAAGTTCACTACCACCTGTACATGTTTGTTCAACCAAATGAAAGAAAGAAGCCTGGTTGATTTTTAAAAGATGATTTTTAGACTATTTGCTATTATGTGAATTTGGTGAATTATTTGATGATTTATTTATTTGTCATATTTAGTTATGTTCATCATTCTGGCATAGTCAAGATTATGTCAGTACTTTTATTTCAAGATTTTAATGATATTTTTATTCAAACGTCACCGTAAAAAGAATTAATACTTAAAGTGAAAGATCAGGTGATATGTACTCGAGAACAAGTTCCCTCAGATTATCAGTTTATCAGTTTCAGAGAGTCCGATATGTTTAGTGGCTCGCTCCCCTGAGCTGTCGGATTGGCGCCTTTGAGTACATATCACGGGCCCACAGTTAAAATTAGCCACAAAGAGTTTTACAGCAAAGTTTATGAGATCTCTTTCAGAAAGTTTTACAGAAAGTTTTACAGAAAGTTGTTTTTGAGATCTCTTTCAGAATGTTTTACAGAGATGTTTTGAGAAAGAAAATTTTGAGCTCTCCAGTAGTTTTGAGAAATTATTTTAGAAAATATTTTCTTTTGAAATCTCTCTCAGAATTTATTTGAGAAGCTATTTGTTCGTTGTATGTTTAGTGCATGCTTATAGCCTAAAATTATCTATTGATAAATTAGCATAGACTTCTCAGATATTTTTGTGGATCCATAGTGACTTACTAAGCGTAAAGCTTATCAGTTTTCTTTCTTCGCATGTACAGATATTAAAGGTAAGGCCAAGGCCTAGGAAGATGATGAGAGAGTGCAACGCGTGCAAAAATAAGTTAACGGGAACGACCTTGGCGGCTTCTAGCTAGTTATTATGTTATTTAAGTATTTCAGATGTTATAATAAAGTGATTATTATTACTTTATTTTATTTGAGAATTTGAAGTTCTAGTAAATTCCTGGATCCAGGTGGTTATCACATTTGCTGGTGATAACTAGATTTTATTGAGTTTTATTTGGAGTTATATTTTAGTTATATTTGAGATTTTATCAGGGTTATTTCTTAAACAAACGGCCGTTATATTGCAGTTTTTTTTAAAGTAGTAAATTTATGTAACGTTTCCTTTAACCCTGAGAGGGACATTACAAATTTGGTATCAGAGCCCAGGTTGTCCCGTAACTTCATTCGTCACCGTACACGTGCTCCTCATCTTCCAAGTAAGTACTTATGTATGTTAAAAGTTATGTATGTGAAAATATGTTTGAGCCTTGTTAGTATGAGTTACATAGAAAAGTCAAGTTAGAGTAATGTGTACTCAACTCGTAAAAACCCCTGTGTTACTACGAGTTATGCAGATTAAATTTTATTCGCGTGCATATATTGTTGAGTTAGGTCTTCTATTTCATATAGGAAGCACTAGGGTCGTTATCTGAAAACACCATCGTTGTAGTCATACACCTCTCATAAGTCCGTATTCACAACCTTCCATTTTTGCCTCTAATGATCTTTCATAGCAAGAATTTCTCATACATAGAGGTTATTCATGATTAAAATTCGATTAATTTTTTTTTTTAAAAAAGTGTCATATAATCTATATTTTCTAATGATTGAGTACTTGAGTTATGTAACATTCAGTGCTAATCCAGCTGTCTTTTATTATAGCTCGTAGTTCACTCATGGTCTTGTTAGTTATTTTTAGGAAGAATGGTAATGAGTTCATCAGATATTTTTAAGCGTCACATGTAATTGAGTTTACATGAGATGAAGAATTCCATAAGCATACAAATTAGTTTGTTATGTATTATTATTATTATTTTTATTTGTTATTATTTTAAAAACGCCCATGCGTACATTATCTTATTATATTTTTGTAAGTAAAAATAAAATGAAACTAAAGGAGTTATAACTTATAGCTTAATTTTCTTATATAAAATGTTGAAGCTTCACTTTAGATTTTGAAAGCTCTTTAATAGTGGATTCAAATGTTTTATGAATAGTATCATAAGCTGCATGATTTTTCTAGAGTGTTGAGCGTCGTTATTTCATGTTGGAATCTTGAGTTGCTGAGAGGGCCCCTCATCAATTTGATGGTTCCAATAGGAGATATCGGTGGTCGGACATCGCTTGAATATGATCAATGGTCAAATTATATGTGGTCTTTTAGTTGTAAATGCTTATTTTCAAAATAAGTTTTAAAGTGTGTTGATTAATCATTAAAGACATTTAGTGATTAATGATCAATCACATGATAGTGATTTTTCTAAAAGTCAAATAAGTAGTTTTTTTAATTGATATATTAGTATAGTATCGAGCTATTTCCTCAAAGGTATGTTTCAGAAGAAATTTTGAGTTTTAAAATGTCCCAAAGAATTTTTTCGAGTAATCTTAACCTTTGGCACTGAGATTAAAATAGTGTTGTACATTCTTTTTACCAAGGCTGTCCTCATATTATTGTTATCATCCGGTTACCAAAAAGATATTGAGCCTCACCATTTAAAATCTTTATAATGACCTACCATTAAAGTCTATATACATGATTCAAATTTTTTTTAATAGTATCTGGTTCTTAAAAAGTAAGACTAGAAGAGATGAGTGGAAGGATTAGATTAAACCACTCCTTGGTAAACCATGAGTGTTATGACCTCTAGTACACAATATAAGGATTGTCAAGTGTGTCTCAATACAATAAGATCAAGAGACAAGACTTTCAATAGAATATAGGATATGGCACCAACAAGTCCTTTTTAGCATATACGTACGAGTACATGTAGACAGCAGCCTATGAGCTCGTGTTGGGAAGTAGTATGCTCTTTGAATAGTAGAAGTCTCAGTAGGAATAAAGACTATAATGAGTTTGGCACGACAAACTATTCTTCTGTTATAAGTCATCAGCAATTCAAGGGCTTGAACCCCAACAGTTGAGTAAATTATATAATGTGATTTTTTTATTGAGTAAAATAGTGTCAGTCAAAGCTAAGAATATACGAAACTAGTAAGAAGGACCTATCGATGATGTTAGATTTTCTTTTGAATGATATCAATGTCAATTCTTGATCAGTTGATTATTATTGCAATTGAAATCTAAAGAGCATAATAATAAAGAGGTTGTGTAAAAAAATGACTGTGTATAGAATTTTATTGCGGAAAATTTTCTTTGTTGAGTCTAAGTTAGCCTTAGATACATTCTCATACAGTTTATTATCAGATGATTTAACGGGTAATCATTTGTCAGTTTTTTGTGGAGTTATGTGTTGCTTACTGTTTGACTTTCTTATTGTTTAGAAGGCTACGTAAACTTTACCGCTATGAATGAACAATACTTCCTAAGTTATATAGTTAGAAGATTAAAGTTAGAAGGAACAATAGTGTGCAATATCAGTGAAGAAATAACTATTGATAATGAACGGTCTAGAAGAAGTTTACGATTAAACTATTAATATATTTTTTGTCTCGTTTAGACTACATGTTTCAAGATATCACATTTTTTTATTAGTGAAGGGATGAAGGGATTAATTTAGAGAGGAAGAAAAAAAATTAGTAATTAGTGAAAACAAAAGAATTTATGTTGTCAAGTATTTGTTTTTGTGTCAGACATTTATGTGTTTGACTACATCAATTTTTTGTTAAACAGAACAATCATTACGTCGTTCATTTAAGAAATATGAAAATTTGAAACTAAGCAAAATAATCCTTATAGTGTTAAAATTTAATTGTTAACCCACATACTGATTTTCCAGAAGGAGTCCAAGGAGATTTAGTTCAAAACTTATAACATAACTTGTCAACAAAAGGCTTAACCACAAGAAAGTTTCCTCTAAATATTAAGGCAATTAGCCTCAATTAGTAAATTGTGTTCAAGACTAAATAAGATAGGTGCTCACCTCATTAGAATTCGTTCTTTTCAAAACTGAAATTCTAAAGTATAATGGAGAATCTATTTTAAAATTTCATTCAACTTTCCTGACTACTTCGGGACACTAATCAATGAAGTTATAGTTTTTGGTTCCAGAGGTACAGAACCATAAGAAAGTTTTTCTTTTGATGAAAAGATGTTTTTGAGATGCTTGAGTGGTAAAAAATAAAATAAAAAGAGTTTAGTAGTTTAATCTACTTTAGACGTTAAAAAAAGAATTCCTTTTGATATAATACTTAAGTCAAACTATTGCGGATTTTTTAAAAAAAAAAAGAGAAGAAGATTTTCTCATAAGCTAGATTAAAGTTTTTCCCGATAATGAGCAGTCTTGATAGCAGAGAGTATAAAATTTGTCTCACAGATACAACAATAAACTTATAACACCGTCCAATTATTAACATCATTAAAATAGTGCGATTTTAGGAGTTTCTAGGGTCAGATAGAGAGTCCCTGTCATGATCATTAAGAACATATTATGAGATGGTAGTATAAAAAAAGTGGCAATATAGCATAATTAAAACCATCAACTGGACAGAAGGGAGAAAATGCAGAAGGGAGAAAATGGTGAAAGAGATAACTCCATCCGTCCACACTACATAATCTTGTTGTGAGGATGAACTCTTAAAACTGACGGAGAATGGAACACATTTTTTTCATATGTTATAATCCCAGAATGTCAACAATCCAGGATGATATTTAGAAAGAGTTCTATTCTCCAATTAAAAAGACAAGTTGACCTATGTAATATGTGGGATAAGTTCTTATGACGAGGTTAAAATTTAGTATTGTCTTTCTTGTCATATTAATAAGCAAACAGGTTAAACTAATTCATTTATAAAGATTGATGTGAGCTAGTACTTTTGTGTTGTAGCGCCTTAAGAATTCATGAGAAGTGGATTTAAACAGTGAGAGTTTTCTTGGTCCTTGTTTTGGTCATTATATGAAGTAGTTGTGTGTTTCGCCAATCTTAGAAATTTGATCAATTTAGTAATAAGAAGAAAAGTTAGTACAAACTTCTCGCGTTTAAGTTATATACTCAAGAAATAAAGGAAGTTACCTTGTGAAAGGTATAAAGCTATTACAATTTTACTAAAGTCAAGTGAGGAGTCTAGATTGAAATTATGTGAGACTATACCAAGTTGTTTAAGTTTCGAGGACGAAACTTTTATAAGGTAGGAGGGGTTGTAACACCCCGATTTTTATGAGCTAGTTATATTAATCATTATTGATATTTATTTTAGTCAATTAAATAAGTTTCTTCTATGACTAATGTGATTTATTGTTTGATCACGTATTGTTCTGGCAGGTAACGTTGACCAGTAAGCTCTAATAATTTTAAGTAAAGAAATAAGTAATGTTTTAAAGCTTAATCATTTTATTTTGAAATAGAGAATACTTTTAAAGTTGGATTTTTTTAAAAGAATATTAGGAGCCCAAATCAATCTTAGCCTCTCTTTTAAACTAAAGCCCTAGAGAAGTTACGTCACTTTCTTTGATAAGAGCTGAGTACTAAGCCGCTGAGGTGCTCGAAACTTTCCTATAGCAGTCTGTTCTCTTGTTTCTCTACTCACCGAAATATTCCTTTGGAGCACCGGAATTCATCTCGTTTATCAATTTGGTCACATCTGGTAAGTTTAATTTTCAGTCTTCTAAATTTTGCTAAAGGTTCTACTCTCATGCTTTTAAATATACGTTTGAAACGGGAGGCTGTTTTCGCTGCACCGGACAGTTTTCGCTGCTAAGGTCTGGTTCTTAGTTTTATATGTGTGTATATATATATATATATATACATATACACACACACATACATATACTGAACTAGGCTTCTTGAGTTTTAAATCAGGTTGGGTTCTTGTTGTCTGTTTGGAATTCTGAAAAGTGATTCAAACATAGGCTTGTGTTGTTTTAAATAAGTATTTCTAATTTGCAGGGGGTTAGCTTCTTTTTGTTTTAATTTTAGGACCTTATTTGATTGGGTTAATTAGTTGATGCATGGAGATTGTAAGATAGAAGAATTCCATTTTTTCATGTCTCCAGAATGTATAACCACGATCTGGTGCAAAGCCAGATAGTTCTTATTTTTTTAACAACTAGCTTGGGTAATAGCAAAGGGCTAATGTATTAATCTTTTGGGTCAGCATTTTTTTAACAGATATATAGATTTTCAATTTCAGAGTTTTGGTTCTCAGTTATAGTATAATGAGATTTAATTGTAATGTTATATTTAATATTTAATTAAAGATTTCAAAGAAGAGCTTACTGGAAGATGTTATCAAGGTGCCACAATTATTTGAGTATTTTGAGTTCAGCTGTTATCAGGTAAGTTCACTACCACCTGTACATGTTTGTTCAACTAAATGAAAGAAAGAAGTCTGGTTGATTTTTAATAGATGATTTTTAGACTATTTGCTATTATGTGAATTTGGTGAATTATTTGATGAGTTATTTATTTGTCATATTTAGTTATGTTCATCATTCTGGCATAGTCAAGATTATGTCAGTACTTTTATTTCAAGATTTTAATGATGTTTTTATTCAAAGGTCACCGTAAAAAGAAGTAATACTTAAAGTGAAAGATCAGGTGATATGTACTCGAGAACAAGTTCCCTCAGATTATCAGTTTATCAGTTTCAGAGAGTCCGATATGTTTAGTGGGTCGCTCCCCTGAGCTGTCGGATTGGCACCTTTGAGTACATATCACGGGCCCACAGTTAAAATTAGTCACAAAGAGTTTTACAGTAAAGTTTATGAGATCTCATTTAGAAAGCTTTACAGAAAGTTGTTTTTGAGATCTCTTTCAGAAAGTTTTACAGAGATGTTTTGAGAAAGAAAATTTTGAGATCTCTCCAGTAGTTTTGAGAAATTATTTTAGAAAATATTTTCTTTTGAAATCTCTCTCAGAATTTATTTGAGAAGCTATTTGTTCGTTGTATGTTTAGTGCATGCTTATAGCCTAAAATTATCTATTGATAAATTAGCATAGACTTCTCAGATATTTTTGTGGATCCATAGTGACTTACTAAGCGTAAAGCTTATCAGTTTTCTTTCTTCGCATGTACAGATATTAAAGGTAAGGCCAAGGCCTAGGAAGATGATGAGAGAGTGCAACGCGTGCAAAAATGAGTTAACGGGAACGACCTTGGCGGCTTCTAGCTAGTTATTATTTTATTTAAGTATTTCAGATGTTATAATAAAGTGATTATTATTACTTTATTTTATTTGAGAATTTGAAGTTTTAGTAAATTCCTGGATCCAGGTGGTTATCACATTTGCTGGTGATAACTAGATTTTATTGAGTTTTATTTGGAGTTATATTTTAGTTATATTTGAGATTTTATCAGGGTTATTTCTTAAACAAACGACCGTTATATTGCAGTTTTTTTTAAAGTAGTAAGTTTATGTAACGTTTCCTTTAACCCTGAGAGGGGCGTTACACACTCCAATAGTCATAGCTTTTGTCCATTGAACATCGGAGTTGATACCGAGAAGCTTGATGTCGCCATAATGCCCGCTTATGATCGAACAAGCTCTGATACCACTTTTTATAAAATAGAAGAGGTTGTTGGTTGTATGAGTAGAATAAGTGATTTTAGTGAGGTGTAATGTAGATGATGTGTTTTAGAGGAGAGCTCTTGTCTCTAGAAAAGTAGTATTGTATTGATGTTTCTTGGTTTTGCTTGGTATGCAAATGAGTACAATGAGTCCTATTTATAGGAGCTAGAGGATCATTCTAGATCCTTATTAAATGCTATGATTCTAGAGTATTCTACATCTATGTCTAATTACTCTAGATTTTACACAAGAATTCTCTAGTAGAGAATTTTTTAGAATACTTTCTAGCTTTAACTCTCTAGATTATCTCTAGCCTTTTCTACATAGATTATTCTAGATAAATGCATCACTATTTAATAGTTATAATTTTCTTTTTCCTCTTGGACCAGATAGTAAAATGTTCACTTAGAATTTTTTAATAAATGCCTTTTGTTTTGCACAAAATCAAATATAAATTGAAATTTGCATTTCCCTTACTTGTGAACTTAGAGTCCACATTGTTGGTGGTATTGGTCCACCTCACCCAGGCCACCTCTATGTCTTTGGTCCACCTCATTTATTATGCTGGTCTCCTATTAATTGTTCTGGCCCAACTGGGCTGGCAATCCGACCAAGCCCATTCCCCTTGCCCGTGTGGCCCTCTCTTATATTGTCTGGTTCTTTCTCGAATCTCCTATTTGACTCCTCCCCTTCTTCCCTCTTCCGATGAAGCAATCGATTGGTTTCCCTAGACCTAGAGTGAGAGAGATACAGTTCCCTGAGTGTATTAGCTCCGGCTATACTCCGGTGATACGTTGGGGTTCCCTTGGGGGTCTTCACTCTAGTCTGGTAGTGTGGTGGGTTGGTTTCTTCTCCGGTGGGTCTTCTGGGCTGGGTTCTGGGTTCTGGTTGTGAGGGCTTGTTGGCTGTCGCCATTCGTCTTCCCTAGTTGTAACTCTGGTGGTGAGTGTGAGCAAGCCCTTGGGCTTTGTGGTGATTGAGGTCTGAGCCGGTCCGGATTTCTAACAGTGGTATCAGAGCCTGGATGTTGCTGCCTCTCGCTGACGCCGGAAGCTCGCCGGACAACTCCCACACCGGAAACAACTGGAGCTCCATCGATGTTGGTAAGTCGGATTGTCTTTGCTGGACACCCGCTCAGGTATAACACTAAAACCCTACCCTTTGGGCTGCCGGAGTGCCACCGGCTTCTGTGATGCATGGGTAGTTCTGAAACCCTAGGTTGAGGAACTGCCGGTTAGAAACCCTAGCTTTTCCGTTTGCATGTGCAGATTCTGTCTAGACAGATCTGCAGAAACCCTAGCTTTGTTGAACTAGTGCATGAGTGGTCCAATCTGTTTCGAACTTGGCCACTGGTTATATGTGAACTTGTTTTTGCTAAATTCATTCTTTGTGCGATTACCTCTGAACCTGTCTCTGTATTGCTGTAGCTTGCCTTATTTCTGTTGCATTATTTGTGCTATTTCTCTGCTCAGTCAGTCTGTCAATTTCCTGTGCTTGGTGTTAAGTTCTGGTAATAGTGTGGCTTTCTAACCCTTAGTTGGATAGGGCACCTGAGGTTAGCGCTAAGTGATTCCCTGCCAGCCACTTCAGTGGCCCCGGAACTGCGTGGTCACTTAGTCGCAGCCCAAACCACTAGGGTTAGCCTTTATATTACCTGTATCTCAGCAGCTTTGTATTGACTATTATCATGGCTTCAAACCAGTATGGTATGATGCCTTTTAATGGTAAGACTGATTTTGATATTTGGAAACTGGAAAATAAAATGTGTGTTAATTCAACAGAAAGTATATAGAGTTGTTACTGGACAATACTTAGAAACTGAGGATAAACCTAAACAAGTTGAAATGAATGAAACAGCCTGCTCAACCATATATTTAAACTTGTCTGACTCTGTCCTTAGAAAGGTTGGAGTCATTGAGTCTGCTAAAGACCTCTGGGATAAACTTGAGTCTCTATATACTGATACTTCCCTTCCTGGCAAACTGTTTTTGTTGGAAAAGTTTTTTACGTTCAGACTTGACCTAACAAAAGATATTGATGAAAACCTAGATGTTTTTAATAAACTAATCCAAAACATTAAGCAGGCTAGGGATAAACATATAGATGACTACACTGCCATAGTCTTACTGAATGCTATACCTGATTCATATAATGATGTTAAGTCAGCCATTAAGTATGGGAGGGATGACATAACCCTAGATATTGTTATTAATGGCCTGAGAAGTAAAGAACTTGACTTATAACATTCTAGGAACCATCATAGGGAATCTGGGGAAGCTTTGTTTGTTAGGGGAAGGTCTAAAAGCAGGTCTAGACACCCTAAAAAGGACAATCAGGATAAGAATGGTAGATAACCTAGTAAGAAGAGGTTTAAGTCTAGGAAAAGAGTCTGCTATAACTGTGGTAACCCAGGACACTTCATAAAAGATTGCACCCAACCTAAGAGAAATGACCAGGCTAATGCTGTGACTAGTAAACCTGTAGAGGAAGAAGTCTTTATGGTCTGTGATCAAGCCAATTCTGTGCTTAGTAGTCTGACTGAATCTGAATGGTTAATAGACTCTGGGTGTACCTACCATATGACCCCTTTTAGGGATCTGTTTTCCTCCTATAACTTATGTGAAACTGGTTTTGTTTCCCTAGCTTATAGCAAAAGGTGTAAGGTCCTTGGTATTGGTGACATCTATCTAAAATTTGAAAATGGAACTGTTTTTCAAATTAAAAATGTCAGGCATGTACCTGATCTAAGGCATAACCTATTTTCAGTCTCTGCTTTTGAAGAATGTGGTCTTGAGGGTAAATGGGGTAATGGGTGTATGAAAATTCTGAAAAACTCCCTTGTTTTGTTTAAAGCTTTGAAACAAAATAACCTTTATGTTGTGCATGCCAAACCTTTTTCTGAAAATGCTAATGCTGTACTTAGTGACAAGTCTGTGCTTTGGCACCAAAGACTGGGTCACATGGGTAATAGAGGATTAAACATTTTGAAACAAAATGGGTGTTTTGGTAATGACTTGGTGTCACCTATACCTTTCTGTGAAGGTTGTGTCTTAGGTAAACAACATAGGGTTCAGTTTCCTGTTTCTAGCTATCCTAGTGAGCCTAAGTCCAAAGTTGTCCTTGACTACATACATGCAGATGTATGGGGTCCTTCCAGTGTCCCTACCCATGGGGATAGAAGGTATTTTCTGTCCATAATTGATGACTTTTCTAGAAAAGTCTGGGTCTGTTTGTTAGAACATAAATCTGATGTGTATGTTAGGTTTAAAGAATGGAAAATTATGGTAGAAAATCAAATTGGATGTAAGGTTAAAACCCTTAGAACTGACAATGGATTAGAATTCTGCAATAAGGATATGGATAGGTTGTGTATTGAGAGTGGGATTAGGAGACACAAAACTGTGCCATATACTCCCCAACAAAATGGCTTGGCTGAGAGAATGAATAGGACCCTCCTAGACAAGGTTAGGAGTATGCTTGCCACTTCTGGCCTCCCCAAGAAGTTTTGGGGAGAAGCTGTCAACACTGCCACCTACTTGATAAATAGATCTCCTTCTGTACCCTTACATGGTAAATGCCCTGAGGCTGTCTTCTCCGAGAAACCCATTGACCTGTCACACCTAAAGGTGTTTGGGTGTGCTGCCTATGTACACCAACAGACTGATAAGCTGGACCCTAGGTCTAAGAAATGCATTTTCTTAGGATATTCTGAAGGTGTTAAAGGGTATAGGATCTGGGATAGAAACCAGAGTGGTTTTAAGGTCATTATAAGCAGGAATGTTGTGTTCAATGAAAGTGATTTTCCATGTTTAGTTAAACAAGTGACTGGCCCTCAAAGTGTGCATGATGGAACCACTCCCAGTGAGGTGGAGCCTATCCAGACCGCTGCTGCCCCTCTGTTAAATGAGTTTGTTACTCCTGACTTGACAAACACTATGCATGACACCCACTCCACCTCCAGTGAGGTGGAGCAGCCCAGTGGATCTAATAATGATGATGAAATTTTGCATGATGTGATTGTTCAATCTGATTTTGCTGATAATGAAGAACTTGGTGAAATCCAAGTTGAGAATGAAAGTATAGATTATTATGTGTTAGCCAGAGATAGGACTAGAAGAAACATAAAGAAGATTTCTGATAGCATGACTGACTATGCTTTTCACCTCTATGATACTTCTTTATTTGCTTTCTCTGTTTTTGAAACTCTTGAGTTGAATGAGCCTAAAACCTACCAGGAAGCCCTTGCCTCTAGAGAATCTAAAAATTGGCTAAGTGTTATGCAAAGTGAAATAGATTCTCTTAAGTTGAATAAAACATGGACCCTAGTTCCTAGGACTCCTAATTGTTCTGTTGTTGAGTGCAAATGGCTTTTCAAAGTTAAAAAAGAACCTAATGACATTAGGTTTAAAGCTAGGTTAGTGGCTAAAGGTTTCACTCAAAAGGAAGGGGTAGACTATGCTGAATTTTTTGCTCCCGTAGTAAAATTCACCACAATTAGGATGATGTTTGTCCTAGTTGCCCATAATGACTGGGAGATGAAGCAGATGGATGTTACCACTGCTTTCCTGCATGGTGAACTAGATAAACAGATTTTCATGACCCAACCTGAGGGTTTTGTTGACCCTAAGTACCCTAGACATGTCTGTCTACTTAGGAAAGCCCTCTATGGTCTGAAACAGTCTCCCAGACAATGGAATATCAAGTTTCACCAGTGTATGTCTTCCCTGAGTTTCAAAAGGTCTGATTCTGACCCTTGTTTGTATTTTAAGAATACTGCCTCTGTACTTGTTTTCTTGTTGATCTATGTTGATGACATGCTTATCATTAGCCCCTCTGTGAATGCTATTAAGATTGTTCAAAAGTGCCTTTGTGAAAACTTTGCTATGAAAGACCTTGGAGATGTTAAGAGAATCCTAGGGATTAATATACTTGGGGATAGGAGTAGGTGTACCCTTACCCTGAACCAAACCTCCTATCTAGAAAAGGTCTTGAAAAAGTTCAATATTGACTCTGCCCAACCTGTGAATGTTCCTTTAGCACCCCATTTTGTGCTAAGCAAGGACCAGTCCCCAAGGACTGCTCCTGAGATAGATAGGATGAAAGCTGTGTTAGTATATATGTCCTAGCGACAATCACTTTTTAGAGATATATGTACTTGATCACATTCAGTTTTATATATTTGATATATACGGTATTACACATTGATGATTAAGTATTTCGATTGTCAATATCTTATTCATAATTGTGTTCCCTTGGACTTATGTTGTCAATAAGTAAGTGGGAGCTTATATGATATAACATAAAGTTCTAAAATAGCCCCAATCAATGATCATCAAGAATGGGATATTGATGATATGCGATAAGATTGGTATGTGGACTGCATCATACTTTTAGAAAGTATAGTTGATCTCACAACTATGAGTTCATGTAATTCATGATGTTCACATAGATATTTTGGAGAATATTGGCATACCCACCGAGAAACCATTTGATAAGTTCTATTCATGTGTCTATGGGATTATCGGCATATAGAGTAGTGTAATAGTCCTCCGACTTGAGGTCAATACGTACTACATGTGCAGAGTGATGTACTTTGACCATGACCAACGCCTGCACTCCAATCGGGGTAGATACAACATGTGTTGGGTGCATCACGAAGCACATGGAGTAGTAGTTGAGCCAAGAAAGGATTCATTCCTCATAATAGATTAAGAGAGAACATTCTACTTCTCATATCTCGATGGATCATAAAGTCATTGGCCAATGCAAAGATATATTCGTTTTGGATATCGAATATGATCGTTATGGATCATCTAGAAAGATTGGGAGACAGAGACTGAGTTATTGGGATAGACACTATATCATGTTCTAGACTTAGTTGAATGTTCGCTGAATGAAAGGATTGTATCCCTATGAGCTCTATATTACAGGGAGTTTGAATAGTCCTCGCAAACGTCCTTATATATTAAGTTTGTCTGGTAAATCGTCTAGGGATTCTACTAAGACCTTAATTTGATTAGTGTTTAATATATAAGGCCCTATGGGTCACACAACAAGTGATTATACCTTCCGATTGAATTGTTAGAAGGAATTATATATTATTAATTGGATTAAATAATATTTAATTAGTAATACTGAAAATGGATTAATTAGATTAAACATATTTAATTCATGAAGTTGAAGGAGAGTTCTATTTGATAGAATTAATTAAGTGGAATAAATTGGATTCATTGTACTTAATTAAGATGTATTTTTAATTAAATAAAGTTGGTACTTTTCTTTATAATTTTGAATTAAAAGAAAAGAGAAAATAAAAATAAATAATGATCATGAGTAAAAGTGGCGTGCAACCCCACTTTACTCTTATTGTTGGTTATTTTTGTTTTGTTTAATTAATTGAATCATTAATAAGGAGTATTGGTCCTGTTAGGATTAAAACTCATTAATGAAGAACACTTTCATTGTGATTGGGAAACTAGTTTAGAACTAGTATAAATACATCCTTCTCCTTCATAAATGATAGACCGGTTTTCGGATTCAGTATTATCAGTTTATTTCCCTGCGAAGAGATTTCCTAGCCTTTCTCTTAGGGAGATCTAACCGTTCTTTCGGAAAGGAGAAATCACGTGAATACCTAAGGTCAAGGATTATCACCGCTAGGCTGGAAGATCTGTAAGTTCTAACTCAGATCTGTTATTATTATCATATTCGTTGTTTTGTCATAATCAGGAGAGATCTGTTTGGGAAAATTTTAAACTTCCGCTGCTGTACTTTCGAGGTATGTTACATCAATTTCCTAACAGTGGTATCAGAGCCAAACTGATTCTAATGACATTATACGAATTTTGATCAATAAATTCGTAGGTCAAAGATATTGTTTATATTAATTGACCTATTTTTTTAGAATTTAAAATCTGGGATATCCTAATTACGAATGGTTTCTAAGAGAAAAGGTAGGTGTTGCGTTTGTTCCTTGCACGATGTATTTCTCTCTTGCGATTTCCTTCCGCTCCTTTTTCGACAAGTTGCGATTCAAGACTGGAAGATCTATCGCAATCCCAGAAAAGCCACAAGATAGCTTCATTTTTTTATCGATCTGGAAGTTTTAATCGTTCTGCCTTGCGTATCGAGATGTCGTCGGAGTCCTCATGCTTTGCTCGTTATTGGTGTTTCATCGCCGAAAATAATGGATGCGTACGAACAGGGTTACTAGGTTTAAATAACAGACAGGAGCAGGAGGTTAAAATAGTCTGGTGAATATAGAGTGGCCATCGCTGCACCTTCGATCTGAGTTTTTTTAATAAGCCATCTGGTGTCAGCGATGCAGCTTTTGGGTTTCTCCCATAACAAAGGACAATAACATGACAGCGGAGGATTTGCGACGGATGACAATTTCGAACCAATTTCTTCCGACGAAATCCACGACGAACAATTCTGGAGTTGAACATCAAATTGTGCCCAGAATAGAGTTCTTTTAACGTTGTGCTATTTTTTTGGAAAATACATTGAACTAAAAGTCCCTTAGAGAATTTCGGAAAGTGCGTGAATCATTAAAGCCTATTTTGGAAATTAGATTTAACCAAGTACTCTTTACAATTTTAGAAATTGTAAACATAAGTTGATTCCTCTTACTTCGTACATTAGTAAACGCATCAATGATTCTCATTCCTTATTAGATAAAAATAGTTATCATTATTATTGATAATGAAATTAAAATAACCTTAATTTAATTAGATTAAATATCTTAGAGATTAAGGATCTTGTTAATTTCCATTATATATTTCGGTTGTGTTATTACAATTATTATTATTATTGTAAGTATGTTGATATTAATTGTTGATTATATATCTTTATAAATTAGATGTATATGCATACTTTAATTTTAAATGTTTGAGTTAGATCTCATTAACATATTATTTGATAATATGTTATTAGCTTCTTGATTAAATAATCTAATACCCCGCTAAATGTTCCCCATAAATTAAAATTTAAGTCTTATCTGGGATAACGACATCACCCATCATAATTAAATTAGTAGAAATATTTTTTCGTTGAAGAATATTTCACCCAAGTGTTTATTCCATTCGACAAAATATAGAACTAATTTATAGATACATATGTTTGTGATCGTGTGATGGTTTTTGACTTACTTAAATTAGCTCGAGTCGCCCAAGCGTCAGTGTTAATTTAAGGATGTCGATCAATTTAAAAATTGATCAACCAAGAATTGCTTGGACGCAATTGGTCTACGGACCTACCCATTATATTATTGCAGTGATCAGCCCAAGCTGGGACTGTAATAGTATGAATGTGGATCTTGGCCACTATGATTGTGAAAACAATCCATGTTGTTTTTATTGGGGTCAAAGACCATGCAAAATAGTGGGAGCTAAATAATTAAAAGTCCATATTATTTAGTTAACTAGATATGATCATAGGAATTAATATATGATTTTAATTCCGTTCTATTTGAACTTCTTTAGGCTTTTAGGAATGTCGAATTTATCATTGAGAAGTATTTTGGATACATGCAAGCTTACTAGACCAAACTTTCTGGACTGGGAAAGAAATGTGCGTTTAGTTCTTAGACAAGAAAATATTGAGTATGTGTTAGACACACCGGTACCCAAGATCCCTGATGCCAACTCTCCTGAGTTTGCCACGTTTGACCTAATTGCTCGAGAGAAACACGTCACTGATGCTAAAATTGTGCAATGTGTTATGTTGGCTGCAATGTCTATGGAGTTGCAAAGGCAACACGATAGGATGAGCGCCTTCGAGATGCTTGAACACTTGAAAAGTCTGTTTGATTCAGAAAGTCAGACTCTAGAGTATGAACTTCTGACAGACATTTTCAAGTGTAGGCTTCAAGAGGGTGGCAACGTGTCTGAGCACGTCCTCACAATGATTGGCTTTATTGAAAAAGTTGCTACCACTGGAATTAAGTTTGAGGATCGTGTCTCGGCTTCTATCATCCTATATTCGCTTCCGAGTTCATTTACTAACTTCATTGTGAATTATAATTTGAACAAAATGAAAGCGACCATGCCTGAACTCCATAACATGCTCAAGTCTTATGAAGCATCAACCTCTAAAGGAAAGACTGTTCTTATGGTAAGCTCTAATGCTAAGTCCCGTTCTAAGAACAAGAATAAGCAAAAGAAGAAAGGTAAGATTGGACCTACTCCTACAGCTATGAAGCCTAAAGGTGGAGGTCATATGAAGCCAAAGGTTGCAAAGGATGTTTGCCTCTACTGCAAAGAGAAGGGGCATTTGAAGAGAGATTGTGAGTTGTATAAGGCTAATCTAGCCAAAGCACCGGGTGCTTCAAGCTCAGGTATTTTTATCATTAAATAAATATGTCTATAACTAAATCTCATTGTTAAAGTATTAGATACAACTTATGGCTTACACATTTGTAAAAATGTGCAGAAGCCTGAGAAGCAGTGTAGCAGTTGGACTGGGTAAAATTGACCTACGCGTGAAGGCTGGAGCAAAAGTTGCTGCTGAACATGATAGGATCTTATAGTTTAGATTTGCCAAGTGGTTTTAGATTAGAAATAAATAATTGTTATTTTATTCCTTCTATTACCAAGAACATTATTTCCATTCATATGTTAGACATTAAAAGATTTCTATTTTCATTTTGTTAATAATAATTGTTATTTTCGTAAAATGGTGTTGTTGTGGAAATGCTTTTCTTATGAATGGTTAATTTTCAATCGACATGTTAGATATTAAATGAATAAAATAAAAGGATCTCGATTAAGTAATCAAAAAAATTACTACTTATCTATGACATTGCAAACTTGGTCAAATTAATGAAACAAGAATAGCAACGTTAAATAAATTAGATTATTTAACACCATTTGCCTTGAGTCATATGGAAATTGTGAATCTTGTCTTTCAAGTAACTTGACTAATAAACTTTTTCTAGGAAAAAGGATAGCAAGCCAAAAGTACTTAAGTAAAATTTCTGATTTATTTAAAAGGTCAAAGAATTCGGTCATAATGAACTCCTCCAGAACACCTTAGAAGTCCGGCGTTTCTGCAAGGAGAAATAGGGCTTTGTTAGACATGGATAGATCTATGATGAATTCATTTTCTCTTCCAAACATTCTTTTGAGGATACATGCTATAAATCTCAATATGCATTCTGAATAGTTTGATTAGTGAAAAACGTACTATATGAGTTATAGTATAATAAAAGACATTTTCTTCACATATTAAATATGGGTTGCCCTACATATGTAAAGAAATGTGCACTAATCAAATTGAAAGTTGAAGTAACATAGAAAATCAAGATTCGTTAGATGGTCTGACGAAGGATTCAGTGGGAGAATTAAGTTGAAGAATGTCTCTAGGAGGATATACTTCAACTAGTGGGAGTAATATAGGAAGCGCTTCGCACCAACAAGTGATTCTTATGAAGAAAGTAATGGCATGATTGTCATTCCTTCTGCACCTAACTCTCCCTCTATGAGTATAGCACCAGAAAACTCTCTGAGCATTATATAGTCCAATAAAAGAGAACCTCTTCATGATCAGAATGAAGAGTCTGGACAAAATGCAAATCATTCAATTCTGTGGGTCTACTAGGATTCGTCATGAACTAACTAGGTTTGGCTTCCTCATGGAGGATCATGATGATGTTAAGATTCCTGATACGGATGAACCTGAGACCCACATAGAAGCAATATTAGATGTTGATTCATAGAGGTGGCAAGAAGCCATAAAATCTAAAATGGACTCGATGTGTATCAATCAAGTATGGAACTTGGTTGACTTGCCTATTGGGGTTGGACCCGTTGGATCCAAATGATTTTCAAGAAGAAAATTAATGCTGAAGGCAAGGTGCAAACATACAAAGGTAGGCTAGAGGCTAAAGGTTATAGTCAAAGAAAAGGAATTGACTATAGTGATACCTGTTCACCAGTTGCAAAACTGAAGTCCATTTGGATTTTGCTTGTTATAGCTGCATAATATGATTATGAGATTTGACAAATAGATGTCAAAACCCCTTTCCTTAATGGAAACCTCGAGGAGGAGGTGTACATGGTACAACCTGAAGTTTTTTTTATCCAAATCAAATTCTATATCAATATGTTAATTGGAGAAATCTATTTATGGGCTAAAACAAACTTCTAGGAGTTGAAGTGTTAATTTTGATGAAATAGTCAAATCGTTTGACCTCATCAAATGAAATGAGGGTGCTTGCGTGTTTAGAGTGCGCAACAAGGATAACGTGGTCTTTATAATGATATATGTTGATCATAGAGAATGATATCCCCTCATTGAAGTCCGTGAAAGGATGGTCACCCAAAATCTTCATGAACATCTTTTTGTCTATGGTAGACAAAAAGAACTAGTAGAATTTAATTATTCTAGCACTAGTTTCATGTATGATAAGAAAGACTACGAGTCACAGTCAATATATGTTTTTAGTCTCAATGTAATAGTAGTGCTGAAAGAGTTACAAGTTAGAAACTACTATAAATTCGACAACTAGAGCCTAGTAAATTGTTGCATTTGATGCAACATAGGTCAGCGTTTAGATACGTTAGTTCCTTAAAGACATAGGGGTAGTTCCTAGCGACAGTTATCCAATAATTGTCATTATGATTGTACCTGGTGCATTTGCACAAGCTAAGGAACCAAGATGCGAAGTAAGGAACTAGAAAATACCAGTATGCTATCATGTTTTGATAACAAATAGCAAGATGAGAAGTTGCAATAGAATGCCTCCCCGTAGAGGACAATTTGGCTCACCCATTCACCAAACCTTTGAGATGCGAGAAACATACTAGATCTTTAAGAGACTAGGTGTTAGACGCATCGGTGATTGGCACTAGGCCAAGTGGGAGATTGTTAGTATATATGTCCTAGCGACAATCACTTTTTAGAGATATATGTACTTGATCACATTCAGTTTTATATAATTGATATATACGGTATTACACATTGATGATTAAGTATTTCGATTGTCAATATCTTATTCATAATTGTGTTCCCTTGGACTTATGTTGTCAATAAGTAAGTGGGAGCTTATATGATATAACATAAAGTCCTAAAATAGCCCCAATCAATGATCATCAAGAATGGGATATTGATGATATGTGATAAGATTGGTATGTGGACTGCATCATACTTTTAGAAAGTATAGTTGATCTCACAACTATGAGTTCATGTAATTCATGATGGTCACATAGATATTTTAGAGAATATTGGCATACCCACCGAGAAACCATTTGATAACTTCTATTCATGTATCTATGGGATTATCGGCGTATAGAGTAGTGTAATAGTCCTCCGACTTGAGGTCAATACGTACTACATGTGCGGAGTGATGTACTTTGACCTTGACCAACGCTTGCACTCCAATCGGGGTAGATACGGCATGTGTTGGGTGCATCACGAAGCACATGGAGTAGTAGTTGAGCCAAGAAAGGATTCATTCCTCATAATAGATTAAGAGAGAACATTCTACTTCTCATATCTAGATGGATCATAAAGTCATTGGCCAATGCAAAGATATATTCGTTTTGGATATCGAATATGATCGTTATGGATCATCTAGAAAGATTGAGAGACAGAGACTGAGTTATTGGGATAGACACTATATCATGTTCTAGACTTAGTTGATTGTTCGCTGAATGAAAGGACTGTATCACTATGAGCTCTATATTACAGGGAGTTTGAATAATCCTCGCAAACGTCCTTATATATTAAGTTTGTCTGGTAAATCGTCTAGGGATTCTACTAAAACCTTAATTTGATTAGTGCTTAATATATAAGGCCCTATGGGTCACACAACAAGTGATTATACCTTCCGATTGAATTGTTAGAAGGAATTAAATATTATTAATTGGATTAAATAATATTTAATTAGTAATACTGAAAATGGATTAAATATTAATTAGATTAAACATATTTAACTGATGAAGTTGAAGGAGAGTTCTATTTGATTGAATTAATTAAGTGGAATAAATTGGATTTATTGTACTTAATTAAGATGTATTTTTAATTAAATAAAGTTGGTACTTTTCTTTATAATTTAGAATTAAAAGAAAAGAGAAAATAAAAATAAATAATGATCATGAGTAAAAGTGGCGTGCAACCCCACTTTACTCTTATTGTTGGTTATTTTTGTTTTGTTTAATTAATTGAATCATTAATAAGGAGTATTGGTCCTGTTAGTTTAGAACTCATTAATGAAGAACACTTTCATTGTGATTGGGAAACTAGTTTAGAACTAGTATAAATACATCCTTTTTCTTCATAATTGATAGACCAGTTTTCAGATTCAGTATTATGAGTTTATTTCCCTGCGAAGAGATTTCCTAGCCTTTCTTTTAGGGAGATCTAAACGTTCTTTCGGAAAGGAGAAATCACGTGGATTCCTAAGGTCAAGGATTATCACCGCTAGGCTGGAAGATCTGTTAGTTCTAACTCAGATCTGTTATTATTATCATATTCGTTGTTTTGTCATTATCAGGAAAGATCTGTTTAGGAAAATTTTAAACTTCCGCTGCTGTACTTTCGAGGTATGTTACATCAATTTCCTAACAGGTTGTACCCTATTCGAGTGCTATAGGGTCAGTCATGTATCTCATGGTAAGCACAAGGCCTGATATAGCTTATGTTGTTAGCTGCTTTAGTAGATATATGGCAAACCCTGGTATGTCTCACTGGACTGCCCTTAAATGGCTCCTTAGATACCTTAGGGGTACATCTTCTCATGGTCTTGTGTTTTCTAAAACTGAAACTGGCATTTTACTTACTGGCTATTGACGAGCACTTTGTCACGGTGCGTCAAAATAAATTCAATACTAACACTTATACGTAGTGTAGTGTAGTAGAGTTCGTATCCACAGGGAAAGGAATAATTCTCTTTTTATGATACTTAGTAAATAAAAAGGGGGGATTTGGATTGAGTGATATAATTTAATTAAGAACTAAGATGAACAACCTATATGTGTTTAATTCAAAGATAAAAAGGACTTGGCATTGCTACTTTCCACTTGTTGATATATTTTAGTCGATCATTGTTATATTTATAACTTATTCCCTCTCGAATACTCAATCGGGGAGTATATCCACTTCATCGAGGGTAGTTATTAACAACGACTGTTCATTAATAACCATTAATATTAATCAAATATAGAACAACGCCTTATACCGATTTAATAGTAGCATTTAATCTTTCTAACTCCTTGATGAAATCAATTGAGATTGATAACCTCAACACAAGCGGTTTCGGTTTAACCAACAAAATTAATCCCTCTTAAGTTTATTAACCACGACCGTGCATTAATAAACCGAAGTTACTTACTTGTGAAACCATCAACGATTAACCATCGGTTCGTTGATCGTTTCTAGTAATAATTAATATATGAAACAAAACTAGTTGATCCTTTAAGTAATGTTCAAAATATTAATATGAAATAAGAGTAGGGATTAATTAATATTCAAGGAAGAATATTATTAATGAAGATGAATCCTACTATAATTAATATAAAGATGTTAACTAATTGTCATCTTAGCAACACTCCTCAATATTAATATAGAGGAAGAAAATACCATTCTAACTAATGTCAAGATGTTAACTAATTGTCATCTTATCAACACTCCCCAACATTAATATAGAGATGATATTAAGGAAAGAACTATTAATTAATATTCAAGGAAAGAAGTTAAGAAAATAACTCACAACTTTAATAATCAACAAGCTTCAAGAGCAACACCAAGAATGGAAGTTTAGCTCCTCATTTGGAGACTAAACATAGCTAGAAAAATATAAATAAATTCTATTCTAAACTCAGCTAAAGAGTATGGAAGAAAGGATTGATTTTTAGAGGAGAAAAAGAGTGCTATTTATAGGTGTTTTTCAACACCTTTGGCCGGGTACCCGACCGGGTCAAGTACTCACCCGACCGGGTCCATGTCAAAATCAAATATCCTCCACGTTCTGGCGATCTTCAGCATGTTAAAGTGTCCGGGTCAAGTCAGACCCGACCGGGTGGGGTAGGGGACCCGACCGGGTGAGTGCAAAAATTGGATTTTCTACACGTTCAGGTGATCTTTGCACACCAGGTTGTCCCCGGTCACTTCTCACCCGACCGGGTGAGGTAGTGGGCCCGACCGGGTCATGCACTTTCTTTGCATTTTCGTTTTTCACTTCTTACCCGACCGGGTCAAGTCTTATACCCGGTCGAGTATTTGCTCCTGGGCAGCCAAATCTTCTTTTTCTTTACTTCAAAGTCTCCCTTTCCAAAACCACAAATCTTAACTAAACTTTACAACTGACAAATAAAGACTAAGATACAATTACAACTGAAATCACATAAATGTTTAAAAACTAAATAAAACGTCAAACAATTAACATAAATCAAACATAAAAACATGTAATTATGCACTACTAATTAGTGTGCATCAAACACCCCCACACTTAAACCTTTACTCGTCTCGAGTAAATCAAATCAAATCCAAGAAGTCCTAAATGACAAGAGTAGCAGCACCAACATCCACAAGTGTTTATAACAAATACATAAAGTATCTCCAAAACAAAAAGAGTAAAGATGGGTCTTCAATTTCAATCCGAACTCTCAATAGTAATCGCCCTCAGGATCCTGCAAAATCAAAAGAAATAACTTTCTCTCATTCTCTCATTTTGCCTAGGTGCCCTTTCAGGTTTTCAACCCAGCTTCCCACATTTTTTTTTAATTTTTCTCAAATCTCACAAACTCACTCTTATTTTTGCTTTATTTTTGCTTAAGCTGCCATTTGTGGGTTTTCAACTCAACAAGCTTTCGTTTTTTTTTTTTGAGATAACAAGAATAAAGAGTGTGAATGTGAACATACCGGGAAGATCTCTTCACCCCCACACTTAGGATCTGACACTGTCCCTAGTGTCCGCCTAGACCTCCACCTTGGTGTCCGTCCTCATCCATGTGATCCCCGCCATAACCACCATCGTAGCCTCCACCACCGGAGCTCGATCCTCCAAAGAAATCCCACTGAGAGGGGTCATACCATGATGGAGCAGGAGATGGAGTGGTCATAGAGGAAAAGGAGCCCTGGTGTGCTATATATGAGTATATCGGACCAAAGGTTCTACGCTGATCCTCCTCAGATCTCCGTATGTCTTCCTCATACCTACGCCAGTCTGCTTGCCGCTGCTCCTCCATCCTCACAATGCTCTGGTTGAGCGTGACCATGTTATCGAGCATTTGTTGCTCGAAAGGTGTGTAGTGGAATGCTTGAGGTTGTGGTTGTTCGGGTATGATTGGGGGTTCTTCATCATCGTCATCGTGGATGGGTTCTTCATAATGATCCGGGATTGCCCCGGGAAGACAATAGTGATGACCATCCCCGATTTGGTGATTGATGATATCCAGGGGGACGTCGGCTGAGGGTATCTGGAGGTAGATGGAAGTGTGTGGGAGAATGCGCCAATTATAGATGTGTGCCCCAGTTGGTGTTGTGTGCGAGGGGACCAAGTCTAGCGTCTTTTGTAAAAGCCATTCAGTGCAAATAAGGTGTCTTGAGGTGATGGGGCCGGGGTCTATAAAACCATATAAAGTGGCTAGATGTGTGATGAGGCCCCCCATAGCAATTGGTCCTGTTGACGTTGCCACGTTGTTGAAACGAGTCCATAAGATGGTGGCAACATCAACGTGATTTGGACCCGGCAAAACAGCTTGTGCTAGAACACACACATCCCAGATACGTGTGTGATGATTATTCGGTCTTCCGAGGAAACAATTTGAACAAAATTTTAAGAATAGTCGGAAGACCGGATGTTGCACACGATTCACACTCAGTTTAGATAGATCAACCACATTCTTTCCGGTCATTCTTCTCCACAATTTATACCCCACAAGAGAATCATTTGTACATGCTTCATCAAACCATGGGAGACCAAAATGTTGAACAAATTCTCATTTGGTTAATGAACAATCCTCATTTAGTAAACGAAAGGTGATTATGTCATTTGCATGATCATTCACATCTTTTGTATACGCAAATGAGCTAAAAAATTCATACACCAAATGAGGATATGTCACATATTGCATTTCAAACATTCTAGATATTCCAATTCTTGCAAATATGTCACGCATCACAGTATCAATCCATAGTAGCGCTAAAGTAGTTAAGCACATAAAACGGGATTGCTTTACCTCCCTTTTTGATTGGTTGATGAAGTTGTTCCGTTGAGCCTCCGTAGCAAACTCCACGCTCTCATAGCCCGCTACCGGTGGGATAGTTCGATTTCCCCTTGAGGAAGAGGCTTTTGACTTTCTTGGAGCCATTGAAGTTCAATTTTTTTTTTTGGATTTTTTTTTGTGATTTTCGGACTTGGGTAGGGTGGGGTTTGGAACTTTGGGATTTTGGTGGGTCTTGGGTATTTTGGGGTTGTGAGAGTGGAGAGGATGATTATTAGGAGAAGAAATTGGGATTTCTTGGGATTTTTGTAGAAAAATCGGAACTTTGGGGTATTGGGGGTTAGGGTTTCGGATTTTTGCAAATGGGGAAGAAAATGGGATTTTATGGATATGGGTGTGTTGAGAAGGTTGAGGAGATGAAGATTATGGTGTTATTTAGTGGATTTGGTGGAGAAATGGTGTAGAATCGAAGGTTTTGGTGTGTAAAAATGGGGGAGTTTGGGGAATTTTTCGTGGGGAGGAAGAAGAAGTGGGAGATGAAGGGGTGAGCCCGACCTGGTAATGTGCTCATTTCCCGTTCACCCCGGTCGGGTGAAGTCTCCCGCCCGGTCGGGCTGTGCAATGTTTTGTTATCCAGTAGCTACTGGAATGAGTACCCGGTCGGGTGCTTTAGGGTACCCGGTCGGGTCTTTGTGATTTTTTAAAAAAATAAATTCGTACCCGCCCGAGTTTCAGAAATACCCGAATGGGTATGCATTCCAGTGTGTTTGGAGCCAAAAAAATGCGCAGACCCGGTCGGGTTTTGGAAGGCCCCGGTCGGGTATATGTCTTTTTTTTTGTTTTTGCTAGCAACCCGGTGGCCTTGTGCCCGGGTGTTCCTTTTTTATTAGTAAACCCGACCGGGCTGTTTGAGATACCCGGCCGGGTTTCAGCCCAGGCTCAATTTTTTTTTTTTGAAAAAAATTATAACACACGAACTGAAAAAAAAAATGAAATTAAAAATAAAAACTTGGGTTGCCTCCCAAGAAGCGCTTGATTTAATGTCGCGGCACGACATTATTTTTATTTTATTTTTTTGTTTTTATGTGGGATCGTGAACATCCCTTGTTTCATTTTTCCTTTTCGGCCTTCTCCAGTAAGGCCGGGATTTCTTTTCCGGTATCACTTCAATCCCAGGTGGGATCCATTCTCTTTTTGAAAATTTGAATAATTCTTCTTTTTCAAAAAGTTTGATTTTCTCATTTTTTTTTCCAACAAAAATATTCGGGGTTTGTGGTTCACAAACATTTAGAGCACAAAGAGATTGGTCTTTAATTTGTTTTTTCGTAAAATCAAAAATGTTGAATTCTACCTTTTGATCATCAAACTCTAAAGTTAATGAACCATTAGCCACGTCTATTTTTGTTTTTGCGGTTTTCAGAAAAGGCCTACCCAAGAGGATGGGTGTAGTTTGATTATCATCTCCCATTTCCAGAACATAAAAATCAACAGGGAAAATCAAATTTTCTACTTCTACTAGCACATCTTCTACTACACCCTTCGGGTAGGTATTAGACCGATCCGCTAGTTGAATCACTACACCAGTTTGATGTAGTGGGCCGAGCTGTAAGGATTTGTACAAAGAAAAAGGAATGACATTTATTGACGCTCCTAAATCCAACAAGGCCTTAGAAAATAAGGTATCCCCTATTTTGCAAGGAATAGTGAACATGCCTGGATCGCTACATTTCTCAGGGAGTTTCTTTTTAAAAATGGCCGAGACACGTTCACTCACTTCAACTTTTTGTTTCCCTTCCAGTTTATTTTTCTTTTTCATTGTGCATAGTTCCTTTAAGAACTTTGCATAACGGGGAACACTTTTGATCAGTTTGAAGAGTGAGATGTTTACCTCAGAATTGACGAATGTTTCGTAGATGTCCCGATCATTCTTCAGCTTCCTCGTGTCTTTCAATGCCTCAGGGAATGGAGGGAGTGGTTCATATGATGACAGTGGAGGGAATTTAGTCTTCGTTGACTTCTCCTCTTCCTGTTGAAAGCCTTCTTCAAGATCAACCTCTTGCTTCTCCTCCTCAACTTCCCGTGGTTGCAATTCTTTACCGTTCCTCAACATGATTGCATTGACATGTTGTCTTGGGTTTTGCTCAGTTTGGGAGGGGAGTCTACCCGAATCTTTTGCTTCAAGTCGACTTACGGCATTTGAAATTTGGCTAACTTGAGTTTCCAAATTTTGAATGCTCGACTTGGTTTCATGTTGGAATTGCATCATTGTTTGTTGGAATTGCCCCATGCTTTGCTGCATTGTTCCCATATTAACGGCCAGCGCTCGAATCATGTCTTCGGTGGACATACTCGAGTTCGATGTTTGGCCTTGGGGTTTGTATTGTTGAGGAGGAGGATTTGTTTGAGAATTTCCGTACCTTAAATTCGGATAATCCCTCCATCCCGGGTTGTAAGTATTTCCTTGAGGATCGTACCTCCTTTGACCTTGGAACCCCAAAGCATTGACTTGCTCGGAGTTCTCTTCTTGTAGTGTCGGGCAAGAATCTGTGGGATGCCCTTGTGTTGAACAGATGCCGCAGACCTTGACTTCTTGGGTTTTTGGTTTTAAAAGGAAATCTTTAACCAAAGAAGTCAAGCCGGCTACTTGACTCTCCAACGAGTTGTTGGATTCCGCTGCCATGACTCGTTTTGATGATGACCTTCCGTCGTAGTGTCTCGAGTTTTCGGCCAACTCCGAAATGAGGTCTCTTGCTTGAGAAGGGGTTTGTTAACAATACCCCCTCCGCATGCCGCATTCACCATGCGTCTATCTTGATCAACAAGTCCATCATAGAAGTAGAGGATGAGATCTTGTTCTGAATATCCGTGATATGGGCAACTAGCACATAATTTTTTAAAGCGCTCCCAATATTCATACAAGGTCTCATTATCTGTTTGCTCAATGTTGCTGATTTGCTTCTTGAGACTTGAAGAGATAGATGCGGGATAGTACCTGTCAAGGAAGCTCTTTTTCATTTGAGCCCATGTGTTGATGCTTCCCGAGGGAAGATAGAATAGCCAATCTTTGGCGGTGTCTTTGAGGGAAAATGGGAAGGCTCTCAGCTTGATTTGTTCTTCGGACACGCCATTGGGGCACATGCTTGTGCACACAATATGGAATTCTGACAAGTGTTTATTTGGATCTTCCCCTCGTAGGCCATGGAAAGAGGGAAGTAGATGAATGAGCCCAGATTTTAGCTCGAATGTGACCCCCGTATCAAGAGTTGGAAAAGTGATACATAAGGGTTGTTGATTTAGATTCGGAGCCGTTAGCTCCCTCAACGTTCTTGTTTCAAGAGCCATGTGAAAAGACTCTTCGGATTCGCTAGAATGAGAACTAGCACTGGATGATTCCTCCGAAGAAGTATTCGGAAATAGATTCCTGAACCTCTCGAAGGCTTGTTCTGTTTCGGACTTTGTTTGGTAGGTGATTTGGTTTATAGATCGGTGTTTAACCATATACTCAAACAAAGCTCAGCCAAAATAGAAATCTTTATATATAATTTTTTTTTTATTTTTCTTTGAAATAAAATAGAAAGAAAAATAATTGCCTTTCCCCGGCAATGGCGCCAAATTTGACGAGCACTTTGTCACGGTGCGTCAAAATAAATTCAATACTAACACTTATACGTAGTATAGTGTAGTAGAGTTCGTATCCACAGGGAAAGGAATAATTCTCTTTTTATGATACTTAGTAAATAAAAAGGGGGGATTTGGATTGAGTGATATAATTTAATTAAGAACTAAGATGAACAACCTATATGTGTTTAATTCAAAGATAAAAAGGACTTGGCATTGCTACTTTCCACTTGTTGATATATTTTAGTCGATCATTGTTATATTTATAACTTACTCCCTCTCGAATACTCAATCGGGGAGTATATCCACTTCATCGAGGGTAGTTATTAACAACGACCGTTCATTAATAACCCTTACTATTAATCAAATATAGAACAACGCCTTATACCAATTTAATAGTAGCATTTAATCTTTCTAACTCCTTGATAAATCAATTGAGATTGATAACCTCAACACAAGCGGTTTCGGTTTAACCAACAAAATTAATCCCTCTTAAGTTTATTAACCACGACCGTGCATTAATAAACCGAAGTTACTTACTTGTGAAACCATCAACGATTAACCATCGGTTCGTTGATCGTTTCTAGTAATAATTAATATATGAAACAAAACTAGTTGATCCTTTAAGTAATGTTCAAAATATTAATATGAAATAAGAGTAGGGATTAATTAATATTCAAGGAAGAATATTATTAATGAAGATGAATCCTACTATAATTAATATCAAGATGTTAACTAATTGTCATCTTAGCAACACTCCTCAATATTAATATAGAGGAAGAAAATACCATTCTAACTAATGTCAAGATGTTAACTAATTGTCATCTTAGCAACACTCCCCAACATTAATATAGAGATGATATTAAGGAAAGAACTATTAATTAATATTCAAGGAAAGAAGTTAAGAAAATAACTCACAACTTTAATAATCAACAAGCTTCAAGAGCAACACCAAGAATGGAAGTTTAGCTCTTCATTTGGAGACTAAACATAGCTAGAAAAATATAAATAAATTCTATTCTAAACTCAGCTAAAGAGTATGGAAGAAAGGATTGATTTTTAGAGGAGAAAAAGAGTGCTATTTATAGGTGTTTTTCAACACCTTTGGCCGGGTACCCGACCGGGTCAAGTACTCACCCGACCGGGTCCAAGTCAAAATCAAATATCCTCCACGTTCTGGCGATCTTCAGCATGTTAAAGTGTCCGGGTCAAGTCAGACCCGACCGGGTGGGGTAGGGGACCCGACCGGGTGAGTGCAAAAATTGGATTTTCTACACGTTCGGGTGATCTTTGCACACCGGGTTATCCCCGGTCACTTCTCACCCGACCGGGTGAGGTAGTGGGCCCGACCGGGTCATGCACTTTCTTTGCATTTTCGTTTTTCACTTCTTACCCGACCGGGTCAAGTCTTATACCCAGTCGGGTATTTGCTCCTGGGCAGCCAAATCTTCTTTTTCTTTACTTCAAAGTCTCCCTTTCCAAAACCACAAATCCTAACTAAACTTTACAACTGACAAATAAAGACTAAGATACAATTACAACTGAAATCACATAAATGTTTAAAAACTAAATAAAACGTCAAACAATTAACATAAATCAAACATAAAAACATGTAATTATGCACTACTAATTAGTGTGCATCAGCTATGTTGACTCCAATTATGCAAATGATAGGGACCATAGAAAGTCTAATACTTCCTACATTTTTACTCTTTGTGGTTCCTGCATAAGATGGAAATCTCAACTACAACCTATTGTTGCACTGTCCACTACTGAATCTGAATACATGGCAGTCACTAAGGCCTTTAAAGAGGTTATTTGCCTTAAACGAATGCTAACTTAAATTGGTTTTCTTAAGCAGGTTGTGACAGTCTACTCTGATAGCCAGTCTGCTATCCAATTGTGCAAAAATCCTGTATTCCATGATAGAACAAAGCACATTGATGTCAGGTTTCATTTTATAAGAAATATTGTGGATGCAGGTTGGATAAAGCTGTCCAAGATACCTTCTGAATTTAATCCTACTGATATGGGGACTAAATGTTTCACTTTTGAAAAACTGTTGTCTTGTAAACGTATTCTTAATTTAGATTGTGGCTAGATAAGAACTGAAAAACAAGAAAATCGGCGATGATGATTCTCCCTTTCACGTTGTGCTCTACACCACCAGGGGGACCAATAAGGTGGAGATTGTTGATGGTATTGGTCCACCTCACCCGGGCCACCTCTATGTCTTTGGTCCACCTCATTTATTATGCTGGTCTCCTATTAATTGTTCTGGCCCAACTGGGCTGGCAACCCGACCAAGCCCATTCCCCTTCCCTTGTTTTATTCCCAGTCCATGCTCGTGTGGCCCTCTCTTATATTGTCTGGTTGTTTCTCGAATCTCCTATTTGACTCCTCCCCTTCTTCCCTCTTTCGATGAAGCAATCGGTTGGTTTCCCTAGACCTAGAGTGAGAGAGATACAGTTCCCTGAGAGTATTAGCTCCGGCTATACTCCGGTGATACGTTGGGGTTCCCTTGGGGGTTTTCACTCTAATCTGTTAGTGTGGTGGGTTGGTTTCTTCTCCGGTGGGTCTTCTGGGCTGGGGTCTGGGTTCTGGTTGTGAGGGCTTGTTGGCTGTCACCCTTCGTCTTCCCTGATTGTAACTCTGGTGGTGAGTGTGAGCAAGCCCTTGGGCTTTGTGTTGATTGAGGTCTGAGCCGGTCCGGATTTCTAACACACATTTTAAAATTTATGTGCTTGTGAACTGAGTTAGCCTGTTGATGATAGCTTTTTTTCCTGCATATGACACTATGAAGTTAACATATGGATCCAACTTCATTTGGAGAATCTCATGCTTAAAATAGAAGGGCCACTATTTTAAAGAAAAAAAAGAGCAGTGGTAGTTTTTTAAAATAGTGCGTAGAAGTATAGTCCTAGGTCTCTAACATACAAGAGTGTATAGATGCTAACATAATGAATTTTACTTTAAGTCTAGAGTGCATATCATACAAGCTTCAAGCTGTACTATGGATAAGTTGATAAGGAATAGCAATTGATTTTTTAATATCTAGTCTAAACTACACACACTTCTTTCTGTAATGAATTTTACTTTAGGTCTATGATATAGCAGTTGTGAGCCTACTTACGCCTATGAGACTTGATTACATGCTTCTCTTCTATGATTGAATTGTTAGCCTTTATATTGTGAAATCTGGTTCTCCATATGCTTATGGAGTTTTGGATAATGGGTATCGGTATGATTCATCCGTTGGAGAAGCAGCAGATTTAGGAAAACGGGCAATTTATCATGCAACATTCCGAAATAGGGCCAGTGGACATGTCGCAAGTGAGAGTGTGTTCTAGATTTGATCTGCTTATTTCCTTTCCCTACTGTTATTTTGTGCACAATCTTGCATGTTTTGTTTTCATCAGATTAGTAAGTTATCACTTCTTGACTATATATCAATGTTGTACTATTGGTTATTTTGGTTATCTTATTATGTAAGAGCTCTAGCTCCAAATATGGTCATTTTGAATATGTATTATACTCGATCAGATCACTGCATGCTCGAAGTTGTTTAAAAAAATGTTTGTGTTTATTTTTATATACTAATGAATCCCTTAGGAGAAGCTGTGAGACTAAATTGTTGGATAATTAATGACCTGTTGATTGACAAGGTGCATCAGTGCCTTCGTCTAACCTCCGAAGGAAAACTAATTTCAGTGGGTTTAGCAGTACTCGTGATTCTTTTCTAACATTTTAATGTTTGATTGCATCTTAAGTTCTTAACAAGGAAAAAGAATAATAATACACATTGATACTTGGTTGGAAATTGATTAGGCATTTGCGGTTAACCTTGACAAACTTCAAAAAAAAATGTGATCGACGAAATTAAATGGTCCGTGTTCATTATGTAATACTATACCTGTTGATTTGAAGCGCAAGAAAAGACTTGATTACTTGTTAATTTTTCCCGTTGTTTTTATTACTACAACTATTTTCTTACATCTCTTGCTTTAATTTTCTTCATGCACTACAACCCAATGAATATCTGACTATTTCTCCAAGCAAAACATTTTTGTGTTTGTTATCGTGTTTTCATATAACAACACAAATGCATGTTGTTGTTTCATGTGAACCTTACTCCTACTACTATGTTTATTATACACATCCTAGGATTCCTTATCAATAAATAACAAACTATGTGTATTCAAATATTGTATTCATATTACTCATATATTGATTCAACCTAAATCGAGGAATTAATATCCCTGCGATGGCCTTGGGCATTACCAAGAACGCGCAACGCGCTTTAGAAAACTAGTAACTTAAATATATAAACAATAGAACAACTTATTGTTTAAGATTTAGGATACTTATTATATAAAAATTCTTTTATTTCAACTTGTGTTTAAAAATATGGAAATTATCACTCTCAAAGTAGACTTTTATTTAATGTGTGTTTATTTTAGATTATAAATTGATTTGATATCTCAATGTTTATCTCAAGTTATATTTGAGACGTTTATACATCTGGATTCACATTTGCAAATTATTACAACCCAAGAGTTATTTGGATAAAGAAATTTCCAAGTAAATTTGAAAATATAAGTTTTGAAATAAATCCCTTAATATAAGAGGATTAAATGTGATTATCTCATCAGGATATATATAACTTGAAAATATACTTTTAGTTTTAACCTTCGTAGAATCCCTTAATAAGAGAATATAAATCAATTTTCATGATTGTCTACTATTCTCAGAATAAGAACATTCTCTAATTGTTGGGTTTATCCATTTTTTATTTTACTCCTTCATGAGTTTCATAAATATGAACATTACTACTTCTAATTAGACTTTTATTCAAGTCTTAAAGTTTGGTATAAATTATATATATTCATTTGAGATTTTTAATTAATTTAACATCTCATTGTTCTATCTTAAATTATATTTGAGATGTTTATGCATTCGAATTCATTAAATGCATATTTATGAATTTTATTCATAAAAGAATGGATACACAGGAATATATCCATAAAATAGTAGAATGATATGTACCACATTCGACTTGAGGTCATAGCACTCTAAGGTATACGAGTGACATTTGTAAATTATTGCAATCTATGACAAATAGGTGTTTTAACACATTGTGGTGATGCACAATAAATTAAGGAATATATATTTATCGAAGTAATTCCTTAAAATGATTTATGATTGAAAGAAGTGTACACATGACCTCTAAATGCATCTAGAAGTCACCAAAGGTTGCTACGTTCTAAATTTGTTCATCACAATAGTCCTCACATAGAATGGAATTATGTCATGAGTTCGAATCTGGTGAGTAGCCTCTTGTCAAAGTAACAAGAATGGCTTTATACACCTTTGTGGGGCTTCCCCGAACCCTCACAATGTGAGGACACCAATGTCCACCGAGGTACCCTCAATATTTTTTTTACATAGAAAGTTGCTATAAAAATGAGAGAAAATATTAGATTGCATCTAATAAATGCAAAAGAAAATGCATATTTAAGCAGGTTATGAGTCAAAGTGGTCATTGACTCATACAAACTTTGAAATAACTCATTCAGGTTATTTATCATTCGAATAAAGGATGAAATGAGATCCAACACAACGTTAATTGTTGGTTTTGGCATTGATAAATAGAAAAACAATATCAATCTTCTAAAGTAAGAGAAGAAATATTTACCTTTCGTTATGCCTTACAGATATAGTACAAGGCACGTCAGTTATTTCATAAAGTTTACTCCTTAGTGATAATGGAATCGAGACTTGTCTATGCTAGTGATATAACAATAAAGATACCTCGTTTTTCTGAGATCAATGTGGCATGTGAGAACTTACCTACCAAAATGCGGACCATTTAAGTAATAATGGATTTGTAGAAATTTCCCCATGCTATCTATTTTTTTGTTACATAAAAATGTTGCCTTCGCAAAACTTCTAGCAAAAATTATTCAAGGGCCCACCACCCGACCAATCAAGTCTATGACTTGTTATTGCTAGACAGTTCTCATCTAAAGTACTTGATGAGTATTGCATATTGTCGAGATTATATATATGCGCGCACTAATATATATATATATATATATATATATATATATATATATATATATATAGGGAGCGGTTCTGGTAAGAACAGATCTTAGGAGAGAAATGAGAACGAATCTGGACCGTGGGATTGAATTATGTGAAACTGAATTGTGCATTTGGTGAAACTGAAATGTGCAGAATTAAAATTTAAACTCACATGTGCATTAGGTGAAACTGAAATGTGCAGAATAAAAGGTACAAAAATAACATCACATCGTATATTTTATTCTGCACATTTTAGTTTCATCTGGTGCACATTTAAAATTCACCCAATGCACAATGTCACTACATTGTACCATATGTGTTGCACATTTCAATTTCACCTAATACATATTACAACTTCATCTAATGCACATTGAATTTAACATAAAGCAAATCTAACGGTCCAGATTCATTCTCATTTTTCTCATAAGATCATGTTCTTATTTGAACCAAAACCTATATATATATATATATATATTATGGGATTATGCATTATTGCAAGCACTCTTACACATTTGTTTTTTTAGACCGATAGTAGACAACCATTTTTATGTATACCAATTAGTGACTGGATTTTCGCCTGAGATGTTCTACATATTTATTATATGTGGTTGTTAACTAATTGTGCCCAATGCGCCTCCCATAGTGAACTATAATTGGTCTTAAGAAACAAATGATTTTGTGTTGGATACGAATCTCCAACAATAACCCGCTATTAGCCTTAACAGATAATGTGTGCACCGCTTTGCGGGATATGACTTTGATGAGACAATTGATTTTCCTGTTATTAGAGGAGATTAAAGAAAGAACTCTCTAATTGAATGACAAAATCATTATGATGGTACATCACTACTTTGTCTCAATGATAAATCTTAGACTTCAAAATGTAACATTGAAGTTAAAGTGTTTATCAATGATTTAAGTAATCAGATTATACACACTAGCTGCAAACATATTTATAAGACTTGAATTTAAATTAAAAGACACAATGCTAAAGGAAGAAGCATTGCAATCACAAGCAGTGGGGTTGTGGTTGAGGTCGTGGCTCTCTAAAGGAATAGAGGGAAGCCACATGGTTCGATTAATTATCCACCCCAAGTAGTAGAGGGTAGATAAGGCATAAACCAATATACTGGTCAAATAGAGGACCTGACCGGGTCCAGTGACTTTCTTGGCAATTTCGTCTGTTAAATCATACCTGACCGGGTGGGGGTTTCTACCCGATCGGGTTTTACTCCTGGGCAGTCAAATTTCTTGTTTTCTTCTCTTCAAAGTCTTCCTTTCCAACACCATAATTCCTAATTCTACTTTACAACTAATAAATGAAGATTAAAATACAATTACAACTAAATTCACACAAATGTTTACAAACTAAATAAAACAGTAAACAATACACACAAATCAATCATAAAAATATACATTTATGCACTACTAATTAGTGCATATCAAATACCCCCACACTTGAACCTTTACTCGTCTCGAGTAAATCAAATCCGGTCCAAGAAGTCCTTAAAATGACAAGAATATCAACACACACATCCACGAGTGTTTTTAGAAACACATAAAGTATATCCCCAAAAATATAACAGTAAAGAGGGTCTTCAACTCCATATTTCTTTATCAACCTCAACCTTTTTTTTCGTTACCCTAAGGATCCTGCAGAAATAAAAGAGAATACTTTCTCTCGTTCTCTCATTTTGCCTAGGTGCCCTTTCGGGTTTTCATCCCAGCTTCCCACATTTTTCTGTTTTAATCCTCACAACTCACTCTTATTTTTGCTTTATTTTTGCTTAAGTTGCCCTTTCGGTTTTCAACTTAACAAGCTTTTATAAATTTTTTTCTTTTTTTTTACTTTTTTACAAGAATAAAGAGTATGAATGTGAGTATTCCATAAAACTCTCCCCCCAAGCTAATCAAAGCACTGTCCCTAGTGCTTGTGTCTGAGATGAATGTTTTTTTTTTGTTACTTTTTGGGAGGTTTTGTTGGTGATTCGTGGGTGTGGAGATGAAAAGGGTGAAGAGGTGATGAATGAAATGGGTTTAATTGGTGGATGGATGTAGGAGATATGACGCTTTTGACTTTTTGAAATGGAGGAAATTTGGGGTGTGGTTCGAATGGGAAGAAAAGAAATTGGGGAAGAAAAGCTGCCCGCCCACACCCTTATCGGGCTTTTGCCCGACCGCCTGACCGGGTATAGGGACTGACCCGGTCGGGTGTAAGCTGTTCACCCGAGGCAGAGAGTTTTTTGCTGGGTTGCCCGGCCGAGTATAGGGGTCTACCCGGTCGGGCGGTTGATTTATCCTTTGTTCTTCATCTGCTTCGCCCGTGCGGTTGGCTGGATGCTGTGTTTTAAGAGGTAACCCGACTGGGTAAGATTTTATACCCGGCCGGGTTCAAGCCCAGGTCATTTTTTTTTGGAAATGTGTAAAAATAAAATAAAACAAGTAAACGTACCTTGCATGGGTTGCCTCCCAAGAAGCGCCTTATTTAACGTCGCGGCACGACGCCATCATTGTGTTCAGACATTCAAACTTGGATCATGATAGTTTATCTTTTTCACACTTTCACTCCTAGGACGTTCATAGGAGTGCTCAACTTCTCGAATCTTCAATTTGGGAATCTTTCCAGGATCAAATATCCAGATTGTCATTGATTCATGCGGTGGGAGGAAAGGGAAGAAATTATCGTTTGCTATGGTCAATGAAAAGCTTTTCGATCCCTCAATTTTGAAGAGGATTTCAGAAATATCATTGTCCTTTCCAAGTTTATGAGTTTCCCTCAAAATTTTTGGAATTGATGGGGGTACCTCAATAGATGACAAGGATAGATATTTAACCTTGAAGCTCAGATTATCCTCTTCTTTGACCAGTTGGAGCTCCGTGTCTTTTTCTTCCTCTACTTCTTCTGGATTCTGGATCTCCTTTTGCATTTCCTCTTCATTTGTCAATGTGATTGCAAAAGTTTGCTGACTAGGATCACATTCTAGTTGAGAAGGAGGTTTTTCTGAATCCCTTGCTTCAAGCCTACTCACGACTCCGGCTATTTGACTCATTTGAGTTTCCAAGTTCAAAATGCTAGACTTGGTCTCATTTTGGAATTGCACCATGTTTTGTTGCATGGCGGTCACACTGTTAGTAAGAGCCCGAACCATGTCCTCCGTGGACATATTAGAGTTGGAGAATGGATCATACCTCATGTGAGGTACATCATCAATTTGTGCAAGGTATTCTTCTTGGAGCTTTGGGCAGAAGTCCGTAAGATGCCTGTGAGACATGCAAACGTTGCATGTCTTGGCATCTTGAACTTTTGAGTTAAAGATAGATTCCTTTATTAGAGAAGTCAAGAAGGAAATTTGACTCTCTAAGGATGAAGTGTTGGTATCCATATACTCATAACTCATGTAAGCTCAGAAAATAGAAGAGCAAGAATTTTTTTTTATATTTTTTTTTGTTTTTGATTTTTATGAGATAAAATAAAAAGAAAAGTAATTGCCTTTCCCCGGCAACGGCGCCAAATTTGACGAACACTTTGTCACGGTGCGTCAAAATAAATTCAATACGAAAACACTTATACGTAGTATAGGTGAAGTAGAGTTCGTATCCACAGGGAAAGGAATAATTCTCTTTTTATGAAACTTAGTAAATAAAGGGGGGATTTGGATTGAGTGATTTAATTTAATTAAAAACTAAGATGAACGACCTATATGATTTTTAATTCAAAGATAAAAAGGACTTGGCATTGCTACTTTCCACTTGTTGACATATTTTAGTCGATCATTGTTATATCTATAACTTATTCCCTGTCGAATACTCAATCGGGGAGTATATCCACTTCATCGAGGGTAGTTATTAACAACAACCGTTCATTAATAACCCTTACTATTAATCAAATATACAACAACGCCTTATACCGATTTAATAGTAGCATTTAATCTTTCTAACTCCTTGATGAAATCAATTGAGATTAACCTCAACACAACGGTTTCGGTTTAACCAACAAAATTAATCCCTCTTAAGTTTATTAACCACGACCGTGCATTAATAAACTGGAGTTACTTACTTCTGAAATCATCAACGATTAACCATCGGTTCGTTGATCGTTTCTAGTAATAATTAATATATGAAACAAAACTAGTTGATCCTTTAAGTAATGTTCAAAATATTAATATGAAATATGAATAGGAATTAATTAATATTCAAGGAAGAATATTATTAAAGAAGATGAATCCCACTATAATTAATATCAAGATGTTAACTAATTGTCATCTTAGCAACACTCCCCAACATTAATATAGAGGAAGAAAATACTATTCTAACTAATGTCGAGATGTTAACTAATTGTCATCTTAACAACACTCCCCAACACTAATATAGAAATGGTATTAAGGAAAGAACTATTAATTAATATTCAAGGAAAGAAGTTAAGAAAATAACTCACAACTTTAATAATCAACATGCTTCAAGAGCAACACCAAGAATGGAAGTTTAGCTCCTCATTTGGAGACTAAACATGATATAAAAATATAAGAAATGCTATTCTAAACTGAGCTGAGGAGTATAGAAGAAGGGATGATTAAAAGTGAAGGAAAAGTGTGCTATTTATAGGTGTTTTCAACACCCTGGGGCGGATACCCGACCGGGTAAAGTGAAATACCCGACCGGGCATCAGTCAAAATTAAATATTTGCCACGTTATGGTGATCTTCGCACGCCGTTTTGTCCCGGGTCACATCTGACCCGACCGGGTCAAGTAGGGGACCCGACCGGGTCCAGTGACTTTCTTGGCAATTTCGTCTGTTAAATCATACCCGACCGGGTGGGGGTTTCTACCCGGTTGGGTTTTACTCTTGGGCAGTCAAATTTCTTGTTTTCTTCTCTTCAAAGTCTTCCTTTCCAACACCATAATTCCTAATTCTACTTTACAACTAATAAATGAAGATTAAAATACAATTACAACTAAATTCACACAAATGTTTACAAACTAAATAAAATGGTAAACAATACACACAAATCAATCATAAAAATATACATTTATGCACTACTAATTAGTGCATATCAATTGGCCTAAATGCATAGAAGTAATACAAGTATAAATTTAATATTTGACTAAGAGACATGTTGCTACGTTTGTAATTTCCATGTACATGTTTGCGTTTTTACTTAGTTTTGCTTGATCTTTACTTTGGAAATCACACACTTTTGGTGTAATAGTTTAGTTTGTTAAATTCTTGTAAATAGTTTAGATTAGGTATATTCTGAGCTCAAACAGGTCTTGACTTCAAATCGGATCAGATCCGAAGACAAGGGAACATGCCGGGAAGATTTCGGCCACGACTGAGTGTCTATACCCGATCGGGTAGACCGACATACCCGATCGGGTATGCCTTTGAGTTTAAACGTAAAATCGGTCGAGTATGGCTCGAATATCACTTTCTACACATACTCGACCGAGTATAAACATATACCCGATCGGGTATACCTTTGGAAACATAGCCTAAAACCGATCGAGTATACCTCGAATCTGGTATTACACACATACTCGATCGGGTACCAGGTATATACCCGATTGAGTACCCGAATCCCATCCCAAAAGCCTATAAATACACCCCCTTTCCTTCACAAATGATCATCCAATTCCTTTGTACATCTAAGCTCAGTATAGAATAGTTCTTTCTTTATATTTTTCATCATGTTTAGTCTCCAAATGAGGAGCTAAACTCTTCCATCTTGGTTTTGCTACTTTGAAGCTTAATGAATTTGTAAGTTGTGAGTTATTTTCTTTAATCTTCTTCCTTGAATATTAATTCTTCCTTTAAAATATTATTTCTATATCAAAGTTGGGGAGTGTTACTAAGATGACAATTAGTTAACATCTTGACATTGGTTATAGTAATAGTTATTTCTTCCTCTATGTTAATATTGGGGAGTGTTACTAAGATGACAATTAGTTAACATCTTGATATTAATCATAGTAGGATTCATATTCTTTAATATTCTTCCTTGAGTATTAATTAATTCCTATTCATATTTCATGTTAATATTTTAAACATTACTTAAAGTATCAACTAGTTTTGTTTCTCATATTAATTATTACTAGAATCAATCGGTTAATACGCTTGTTATTAATCCGGTTCTTTCAACGGTAGTAAACTTGGATTATTAATGCATGCATCTCATGGTTAATATGCCAAGGGGAATTAATTATATTGATTAAACCAATAAACCGCTTGTGTTGAGGTTATCAATCTCAATCGTTTTCATCTTAAGTTTATTGCTACTATCAAGTTAATATACGGCGCTTGTTCTATATTGACTCGATAGTAAGTTTTATTAATGAACGCATCTCGTTATTAATAACTACCCTCGATGAACTGGATATACTCCTCAATTGAGTATTCGAGAGGAAGATAGTTAAAGATATAACCGGGATCGACGAACATTTCATTAAGCGGATAAAAGCGAAACCAAGCCACCACATCTATTAATCAAACTCATATAGGTTGTTCATCTTAGTATTCTTTAAATCAAACAAATCTAAACCCCCTTGTTACTACTTATATAGAAGAAAAGTATTCCTTTCCCTGTGGATACGAACCTTACTTCGTTATACTACGTATAATCGCTGTATTGTAATTATTTTGAGTGCACCTCACGACAAGGGCACGTCACATGTATTTGGTATGATAGTGTTAATCAACCAAGTGTAAAGCCTGTAGGACATGAAATAATTCTTTGTTAGAAAGCGTACTGAGATAATGAGATCCTAATTATTCTCACAATGCCCTAGATTCAAATATGAAAAGTTATACTTCTCTATTTTGAACACAAAAATGTTCAACTACTTAATCTATAAGTAGACTCCAAAGTAATGGAGACGCGGCTAAAGATTGTGGATATTAAATGTCTCAATAGAATTTCATTAAAGAGATGTATATGATGTTTTGTTATGTTTTTATTATCTTTAATCGAGTGGTTTTAAATTACATTGTATATTTACATTGAAATGTTCACATTTGGATTAAGTCAATCCAGACGAGAGTGACATACCCGTCTAAGTGACCACTTGACTGAAAAGGGATAGAAAAAGATAGATTATGTTTTCCCTCCAATTATCATTATATGTTGAAGATATAGACATGGTATGTACTCATACTAAAGAAAATTAGAAATCCTAGATACTTGACAGTCATAATTGATATAAAAAATCTTGGGAAACTCGGGTTGTTTTGAAACCACTGAGTTGGTTGAATAATAATTCACCAGTTGCATATATCCAAAAGGGTTCTCAGGCAAATCAACATGGATAAATGCAAACTGTTAGCACTCCCATGATTGGTCGAAATATGGATGCTAGAAAATATATCCATTATTGGAAAATTATTGGGAGAAGGAATTCCCTATGAAAGTGCAATATGCGCATGATTGTACTTTGACAAACACATTCAACCAAATAATACATTCTCAAGAACGTGTTAGCTGAAAATAGCTCAGGACCAATACATCATATATCATCATTGAAATAGTATCAAGATTGTACTTTGATATCTATATGAAACCATTGGTGTAATCTTTATTCATCCCTTATAAATTAATTAAATGATTGGTGATAATAATATTTCTAAAGGAATTGGAAATGTCAAAAGTATCACTCTATCACAAAGTAACGTGATTAGAGTTTTACCGATGATGGTTATCCCCTTACCTCATTGATACTTTCTTAAATGAGTATATATTTACCATGAAAGAAACCAAGATTTTATATGCGGAATACCTTGATAAAAGTATATATCAAGTACATATCGAATTCTTATTGATGTGTTGCATTCAGGGGGAGTCGTTACATACTTATTTATCATCAGTTATATTGGTGCGTTGTACTCTTTTTCTTTTCCCTTTTTGACCAAGGTCTATTTTTTCCCATTGGGTTTTGTTACTTGGTAAGGTTTTTTTTAATGAGACAACAGAATATGCACCATGCCATATTTTAATTTTGCGAAAGTAAAACAATGTTGAAGAAAGAACATAATTACTATATCGCAGTCAAAAGTAATTGACGCGTAGGTATTAGTGCACCATACTTCTTTTTCACTTTGACTGATGTTTATTTTTTTTCCCATTGAGTTTTGTTCATTGGCAACGTCTTCGCAAGTTAAAAATTTGGGAAAATTCCCTACGCTCGACACACAGGGGGAGAATTAAAGGAATTATATTCCTCTATTATGTGCCTTCGCTAAGGTAATTAATGTAACAAGTATTGAAATGCACATATTTTACAAACACCCTTGATTAATGTAAATATTAATGGTAGATGAAGAATTGAGGGGGAGTACCCCAACTAGATTACGTTACACTCTTTTCCTTTACCCAAGTTTTATTTTTTCCCACTGGGTTTTGTTACTTGGTAAGGTTTTTAATGAGGTAACGATACATATAAACTTTAATGATCAAAGCAAAGATCAAATAAAGATAGACTTAATGAAAGAAGCCTATCTTGATGCTATACTCCTTTTTCTCCAGTCAAGGTGATATTCATGTAATTTCCGATTGTATGTTTGTATTTTTAACTAGTTTTTATTAGTTCTAGTTGAGGAAATTACACACTTTTGGTGTAATACTTTATTTTCATATTTATTTGTAATTTGTTTAGATTAGGACTTTTCTGAGCTAAACACGTCATAGATCATCCAAGGGATCAAGATTGGACCTTAAAAGATCAAGGAAAGTGCAAGGAGGCAAGAAAGATTTCGATTTGGAAAAAATACTCATGTACCCGGTCGGGTAATGCCTATACCTGATCGGGTATTTGCTTGATTCGATTGTCCAAATCAAATCCGGGAACAAATGATCGTGGGAGCAAGATTTCGTTAAGATTTGTCACATACCCGATCGGGTATGCCGACATACCCGGTCGGGTATGCCCAGAAAAGTGACTTTCTGGGAAATTTCCTAAGATACCCGGTCGGGTATCCTATATACCCGGTCGGGTATCAGCCCCTGCAGCTCCCAAAAGCCTATAAATACACCCCTTTCCTTCACAATAAAAGATCCAATTCCTTTGTACATCTAAGCTCAGTATAGAATAGCTCTTTCTTTATATTTTTCATCATGTTTAGTCTCCAAATGATAAGCTAAACTCTTCCATCTTGGTTTTGCTACTTTGAAGCTTAATGAATTTGTAAGTTGTGAGTTATTTTCTTTAATCTTCTTCCTTGAATATTAATTCTTTCTTTTAAAATACTATCTCTATATCAAAGTTGGGGAGTGTTACTAAGATGACAATTAGTTAACATCTTGACATTGGTTATAGTAATAGCTATTTCTTCCTCTATGTTAATATTGGGGAGTGTTACTAAGATGACAATTAGTTAACATCTTGATATTAATCATAGTAGGATTCATATTCTTTAATATTCTTCCTTGAGTATTAATTAATTCATATTCATATTTCATGTTAATATCTTAAACATTACTTAAAGTATCAACTAGTATTGTTTCTCATATTAATTATCACTAGAATCAATCGGTTAATACGCTTGTTATTAATCCGGTTCTTTCAACGGTAGTAAACTTGGAATATTAATGCATGCATCTCATGGTTAATATGCCAAGGGGAATTAATTATATTGATTGAACCAATAAATCGCTTGTGTTGAGGTTATCAATCTTAATCGTTTTCATCTTAAGTTTATTGCTACTCTCAAGTTAATATACGGCGCTTGTTCTATATTGACTCGACAGTAAGTTTTATTAATGAACGCATCTCATTATTAATAACTACCCTTGATGAACTGGATATACTCCTCGATTGAGTATTCGAGAGGAAGATAGTTAAAGATATAACCGGGATCGACGAACATTTCATTAAGTGGATAAAAGCAAAACCAAGTCCTCATCTCATTGAATTAAACTCATGTAGGTTGTTTATCTTAGTGTTTTTAAACCAAACAAATCTAAACCCCCCTTGTTACTATTTATATAATAGAAAAGTATTCCTTTCCCTGTGGATACGAACCTTACTTCGTTATACTACGTATATTCGTTGTATTGTATTTATTTTGAGTGCACCTAACGACAAGTGCACGTCACAAGGTTATTTTTTCCCACAGGGTTTTTGATACTTGACAGAGTTTTGAAGAGGCAACAAGACACATACAACATTCTATCTATAACTCAGCACAAAGGGGAGTGTTAAAGGAAATTATATGTTGTGTGCTATCGTTTAGATAGAATATGTATTAGAGCCTTTCTATGTAAATTATGTATTATGGGCCTATTGGCCTGTACTTGTAAACCCTACTCTATCCCTATTTATATGGGCTCTTGGTAATGAAACTCTACGAATCATTCTCCCTACAACAGTAAATAACTTGACTCCAATTATTCCTTAAATTCCGAGATAAATTTAATCTTAACTGTAATAAATTAATAAATTTGTAGAAGAAGTATGATGAAGAGTTGGAGAAGAAACGGGCCCAACTAAGTGACTCTGATGCTGAACTCGATGAGATTCAAGATGATGGGGCTTATTTGGCGGCTTCCGGGGTTTATAAAGGCCGGGTCTCGTGCATGGGTGCTGAAGGCGTCCGGATTCTGTACAACTCCAGAGGAGCTAGTTCATCTTCTCAACCGACGGTTGATGAAGATGCTCGTCTGGAGAGAGAATTGCAAGAACAACGGGAAGAGGACCGGAGAACAAGAGAAAGGATGGAAAAGATGCAACAACAAATAGATCAATTCTACGCCACATATCGGCCTCTCATGCACATAATGCACCCTGAGTTGACCCCTCAAATTCCTTTCATGGGCAAAATGAGTTTCTAGCCTAGCCCCAGTAACTTGTCCGGGTCTTTTCCGTATGCATATTATTATCAACCATTTCACACACCTGGAGGTGGTGACAGGTGCCCAGGGCCGTCTAGAGTGCAAATGAGGCCCTAGACAATTATACAGATATTTTGTTTAAATATTTTTTTCAACATAATAATATAAAAAACATAATATCATTTAAATAGAGTAAATTACATATGAAATGCATCATATACTAGTGATACAACGAGAATATTCTTCTAAGGAAAATATTCAAAATTGAATAAAATCACTTCTTCACACTCATTCTCAAACACGACATTTGTAGTTATGTACCTCATCCTCAACAACGTACATTTGACGAAGAAGGTTTTGTGGTTACGTACCAATTATCGATCCATAGAGTTGACATACGATTTTATAACCAAATCCTTTCTTAATTTGTTCTTTCTCTTTGTATATCCCGAATCATGTTTTCATTTTCCCGTCATCATAAATCATACTCTGTACAATTTTATTAATAAAAATAATACGGAATACTAAATAAGTTAATGATGTATAAATATAAATTCAATCCACTGTTTTAGTTGCATACAGGGGCGGATCCTTGTGTGAGCAGGAGTGGGCTCCAGCCCAGCCTAAATTTTATTTTTTAATTAGTATATGCATAAATTTAATGTCCAGCCCATCCCAAAATTAACTCCTAGCCCACCCCAAAATTAATTCCCAATCCAATCCAATCATATTATCAACTATTTCAATCAAATTATTTATAATACAATTGAAGATTAGAGAATAATTTATTTATTATGTGGACATGTCAGAAATAGTTAAAAATTTCAATTGAAATTTGAAATATTAGAATCTTTAATAATCATTAATAAATTTATAAAATCGCACTAAAAATGTTTAAATTTTAAGTTATATACGATTTTTATTTATTCCTATGATTTATAAGTTAACGATAGGTCGAGCCCGGATTGAACCGAACATCACTAAGCTCAAACTCAGCTTGAATAACTATTCGAACTGAAAATCTAGCCGTTTTCGACTTCGAAGCTTGTTAAGCTTGAGTCATTAAATTAAACTAGTATTCCACCCGTGCGATGCACGGATGAACATTTTGTCTATAAAAGTAACGTACACTATAGAAGTACGCAACAAAAATACTATTACTACCTACTTCGTATATCAATGCCATGAAAGTACTGTACACTAAATAGTAATTAAAAGGGTACAAAAAAGAGAGGATTGTACAAACATTGAAACAATCGCGAGTACAATTGATTGAGACTCACGATAAATAATGTAATTTTAAAAATAAATAGGTCCTCCCTCCATTTCTTAAAAAATTGCTAATTTTACATGCACAGATGATGGTAACTTAAAAACTGTGTGGTTGATGTTTGTATACATGAAAGAGAAAAAAATCACAAAGTAATTGATTAAAGTGGAAAGTAACAAAGTCTTTAGGACAACCCGAAAAGAAAAGATAAAAAAGTTTTAAATATATATTGGCCACTTTCCTTAAAACTTTATCATCTTTGATTTTTTTAGTCGACCGAGTTAAAAATGATAAGAGTGTTCTTTGTTTAAAATATCTTCATAAAAGTATAAAGTTTATGAACCTCATAAAATAATATTAAAATAATTAGTCCAATGGATTGCTATCAACCACCAGAAATTTTGATGATCGATCTTTGGAAAGTCATTGATCGCCCGTTGATGGACCTATAATACTAAACTCTAAAGACGGAAATCCAAAACACTGAAAATTCCTAAGAATATTTTGGGCTAATACTTTTACCCTTCCCAAATGAAGGATTATGTAAGTGAGGAATAAACCCTATAGTAGTTGTATTCTCCAAAGAAAACTGAATTTAGTGCTATAAGTAGGCATTTTCTATTTGTAATTCATTATACATTATAAGTCCAATGGATTTCTATTTTCAAATCATAAAAGTAAAATGTAAACATTATACATTTAGAAGGGGTAAATATTATAATAGATTTGAAATCGCGTTCAAACTCGAGTAGTTCAAAAAAAGCTTAGTTCGATAACAATCCTAAATTAAACATTTTGTGTGCAGTAACAACTTTTTTTACTACTTAGCCCACCCCACATCCCGTTCCTGGATCCGCCCCTGGTTGCATATAAAAGATTATAAGTCTTCACTATATTAATGAAAATAAAAAATTACAATTGTAATATATCAAGATACTTATAATATACCCTAAATCCCTAAGTCCTACTGCCCAAATCATTTAGTAAAGTTAATAAAAGACCTAAGACTAAAGTCTTATGTAAAGTTAATGCAGAGTGCTGTAAGTGTTGACCCGTTATGCTTGTCAATAAGGTAAGTCTTATGCCATTTTCTCAGCTTCGACCTTCTGCCTTCCTACTTGTCCAGCAGGGCCTTGTGCAAGTTTTTTAGATTACAAAATATACTAAACGACGAAGACCCCCCCCCCCCCCCCCCCCCCAACACGTAGCTAGTATATTTTAAATTTGAATTATTGTTAAATTATTGTGATTGTATGAATTTTCATTTTTTATTTAATTATTATAATTCCGCTGTAATTTTTTTAAAATAAAAAAAGTTTGTCACGGATTCCATCCGTGACAATTTTTTCTAATGTAACAAAAATTTGTCACAGATTGCGTCCGTGACAAAATAATTCAAATCTTTTTTATTTCCTTCACTTTCGTTTCCAAAAAATTAAAAAATCAATTTGGATTTTTTTAATGTAACGAAAGTTTGTCACAGATTCACTCTATGACAAAAATTCAAATTTTTTAAAATCCCGCCGTTCCCGTTTCGAAAAATTTAGAAAAACAATTTAATTTTTTTTAATTTTTGTCGAGGATAAATCTGTGACAAATATGAACCGACACAATACTCCGGTGACCATGTGTCACGAAATTAGGTTGTGACACATCCGTGAGAAATCTTTTGTCATGGATCCCTATCCGTGACAAATATTTGTTACGCCCGTTTTGTCGCAAAAAATGTCTAAAACAAAATCCGTGATAAAGTTGTTTGTCACCGACTTCTAAAACTGGAGTCCGTAATAACATCCGTGACAACCGCTTTGATTTTTTGTAGTGACTAGATCGTGGCTCCACCCGTGATCATATGAGTGACTATTGATGGTCTTAGGGTCATAGGTCCACAACTTTTTTTAATTTGGCGGAGGTGGCAGTGTGACCCTTTCCCAATTGCCAAGTTAGCTAAACTTGATCTATACTAGTATTATTTTACATTGGAAATGATATTTCAATTTTAGAAGTGCGGTGGAATCGCGATGAAGAATCTATTCAAAATTAAATAGATTGATATTTATAGATGTAATAGTTATCACTGTTTTCTTAACGCAACAAGCTTTAGAAATAAGCATTCTTACAAACAAAATAAAGGGAAATAAACAAAAACACATGTAATACCAATTAAGCACATTGGTACCATTTGTCAAACAAAATAAATAGGCAGATAAATTAATTTTGAAAAAGGAACGTAATTAAGCCACAGTTGGATAGGAAGCACTCGTGGCAAGTCCACAGAGTCCCTTGGCGTCAAGAATGCCTCTTTTCATTTTAATGTAACCCTCTTCGCCCCATTCAGATCCCCATGAGTTCTTTACAACCCAATAATCTGTGCCGTTCACAGTTGTTCCATACCCGACGATCGTAACGTCGTGATTAAGCTGGCTCCCGCATCTGCCAGAGAACACGCCGCCATGGTAGAACTGGAACTCGGACGCCTGTCCGCCGCCTGCGTCAATTCCGACGGAGACCGGCTGGTTAGCCACGGCCTGTAACAAAGCCGTCTCGTTATTGATCGGAACGTTTTCGTAGCCCGTGATCCGAGCAGCTGCCTTTATGGCCGGCGAGTTTTTGCTGCGGCAGCCGGTCTCGCTTACTCCCGTATATGGGTAGCTTTGGTCATTTGTGAGACCATTATTGTTATTGATGATAAACTCGAAAGCTTGGCCCACATTTCCTCCGTTCTGGCAAGTCATGTTCACGCTGTTGCAATCGATCAGTTGTTGTTCAGAGAGTGAAATTAGCTTCCCCGTTGATATTTGGTGTATGCCCTCTACCGCCGCAACCGCGGAAAATGCCCAACAGCTTCCTGTCGCAGTATTTAGTTAAAGTTAAATTATAGAGAGTATGTTTCAAAACATTTATGTATAGTTATTGTATTGATTTGATTCATTTAAAAATTAAGATATCAAAATCAATGTTCTAAAAGTAGTTAGGCGCTAATCCCAGGGCAGATTGGGCCCAAGGCCAGGGAGGGTCCAGGGCCAGGGAGGGCCCAGGTCCATGCTTATATTTTTTTTTTTAAGTAGGGAAATTCTAAATGCACACACATATTTACTAAACATAGCCTACATATATCCTAAATTCCTAATATATCCTTCTAACAATACCGGCACGACCTTAGCTTCCGGTGATACTGGCAGCGCCATGGAACAAATACCAACTACATTCCAGTAGACAACAAGACTTCAACTTCTGACCACCTACCTTCGACGGCGACGACGGCAGTCCGAATCGCCGCCGAAACCAGTAATAGAACCGACGACGGCATAACGATATCGGCGGCCAAATCTTTACACTGTTGAGCTTCCGAACGTCTTCTTCTCGACGAACATGCAGACGAGACAAGAAAAATCTGCAACCTAGCGAAGTAGCAACACCTTTCTGATAGCAACATCAATGATAATTCTCCCAAACCTTAAACTGCCAAATCGTTTCTTCTCCTCGATGCAATTTCTAGTAATAACGCTCACAAGTGTGATCTTTAAAATTAAAGGTTGCGACCTATATATACCCCAATAAATCTATTGATCTATTGATCTGTTCCTGGGAAAACTCCAATCAGATTCTTGATAGTTTAATGCTTGTTTACTGTTAAAATCTTGGGGTTCCATCCTAAAAGGTCAACCTAATAGGAGGAGTAGATCATGTCTTAATATAGCACTTTGTTGATTCAAACTTCTCCGGTGTAGGATTTTAACACCCCTCCTCAAGACCAGACACTTCGTCTTGATCGTGCCGTCAGTCATTTTTTCGTCGGTTCGTCATTGTCATTTTTTAATCGTGTCGTCATTTTTCATAAGGGGCCCACACCATGGTTATGGATCAGTTTGGCTCTGGTACCATGTTAAAATCTTGGGGTTCCATCCTAAAAGGTCAACCTAATAGGAGGAGTAAATCATGTCTTAATATACCACTTTGTTGATTCAAACTTCTTCGGTGTAGGATTTTAACATTTACTATGAAGTTACAGCGGCATAAAAGGATGAACTAATGTTATTTTTTTGATAGTTTAATGGTCGGACTTCATAGCCTTAGCGTTTTTGCCTATTATGGCGGCAATTGGTACTGCCATCATGACCATAGGAGGTCCCTGGTGAGCTGGTTAGAAGCTGTGTTGTCATCTTCTCGAACTCTGTTGCTAGTCGTTCCATGCCAATATCGTCAAAGCTAAGTGCGTCTCGTATTGTCAGAATGATATATTAGGAATTAAGATATATGCGGGTTGTGTTTAGTAAATAAGTGTGTGTATTTAGAATTTCCTTTTAAGTACTCCCTCCGTCCCTTAAAACATTGCCAAGTTTGACCGGCACGGAGAATTAACTGGAATCACAAATTCTTTACTTAAATGGAAAAATAGCAAAGTTAGTGGGACATCCAAAAAAGTAAAGTTGACAAAGTTTTAAGGGACGGAGGTAGTAGTATATAGGTTTAAAAATCAGACCCAGTCTCAGTTTTTTAAAAATCAGGCCCAATCAAATTAACAAGTCCAGCAGTCCGCTTCTTTCTTTCTTTCTGCTTCAGCGAGTTCGGCAAAACCCCCAAACGCCAAAAACCAATTCCTGACCTAGAAATCTAGCACGCAAGCACGCAACAGCTAAGTAGCACGGAAACGGAAAACGGGAAACGGGAAACGTCGGAAACACCATTTGCCAAAAATACAGGACACGAAACGTGGGGGAAACACGCAAATATTAAAAATATAGAGGTTATTTTATAAATATTATATACACGTAGTATATATTTGTGAATTTTTGTATGTATGTATATATATATATATATATATATATATATATATATATATATTCACACACACATATATGTATTATTAAATTTACGCACACACACAAGCTATTAAATTTCACTTTGGCTACCACTCACAGACACCCACCGACACTAAACAGTAAACACAATAAATAGACGACTGGTGGCTACGACCTGTACAACACGACCCTGGCCCTGCTGAAAACGTTTTTAGAACCACCTGCTGAAAACGACGAAGGCAGGGGATGAGAGGAACTATTTCAAACTCTCAGAAACTTACCTAAACGACGAAGACCTGTGATGAAGCCGGCGAAGTCTGCTGAAGCCGGCGAACTGTGCTGAAGCCTGCGACGGAACTTGACTGCTATGCGACGGAACTTGACTGGTATGCGTAGGGTTGAAGACTTGAAGAGTGAAAGTAAGTTGGGCCAATTTTTTTTATCAGAACCGGTTTTTTTACTGGGAAACGGGTTTCCAAACTTCCCAAAATTAAGAAACTGCCCAGAAACGCGTTTTCCCCGTTTCCCACGATGGGAAACATTCGTACGTTTCCAAAACGGGGAAACTCCTACCCCCAGCCGTTTCCGTGCTTCATTGCGCAGTAGCCCTCGTCCATCTTCAGTCGCTGCCGGACGGTCAGGACGGCGCACGGTGGCTCATCCCGCTCAGGCGCTCAGCACTCGGACGGTCGGATCGCCGGACGGCGCACTAGAGGCTGCTGCTCTAGTTTCTCTTTGGTGAACGGTGGTAATTGGTAAACTGACACTTTAATTAACCATTGAGATATTCAACCCATGCCAATTGACTTCGAATATTCAGAGCCAATTGACACTTTTTTATAGAGCACTAACATAGTTTTCAAACTTAACTGCTATTTCAATAAATTAATTTTACAGAAGAAAAACGGCAAGTGAGTGGTAATTAGGAAACTGAGAGCTGTTCTTGGGTGGTAACCGGTAAGCAGAGCTGCAGAGGCCTGACTCCCGACTCCTGAGAACGGCTGCCTAATTCCTATGTGCTTAAGAGGTTATTTTTTAATCTTTTAATTTTATTGTGTTTTTAACTTACTTGTTTGATGTGAATTTGATTATTATTTGTAAACTTGTAAATTGTACTACCTCCATTCCCATTTTAACTTCCAAATGGGTTTGGCACAAAATTTAATATAGTGGATATTGTGTGGTGGAGAGTTGTGCGGAGGAGAGAGAAATGTGTAAGAAATGTTGTGAACCACAAATTCTTTATCAAATAGGGAAAGTGAAAGTTTTAATTGGAACGGACAAAAAAGGAAAGTTGGAAGTTTATTTAGGAACGGAGGGAGTAGTAATCAATTATAGTATGAATTTGCTTCTGACTTGTTCTTATTAATTTAATTATTAAGTTTATTAATATTAGTGTAGTAATTAGTCATCCCGTGATTTTGAATAAAGGTAATGAAGAGATATTGCAACCCTTTTGAAGAAAAAGCTAATGGAAGAAGCTCATCCAAAATTGAAGTGCCGTCAAAGGATATCAATGGATGAAAACCCGTAGAGAACGGTTGTAAAATTATGGTGTTTTTGTATTTGACTTTAATGAAAATTCTTGTTCCTGTAATATTTATTTTTGCCTTTGATTTTGTTGCTAGAATAAGCGTTTTTTTGAATATTCATTTTAATTAAATTTTGGCCCCAACTGGATGCCAAAGCTAGATTCGCCCCAGGCTAGTCGGGCGTTTGCCCAGGGCCTAGCGCCTAAACGGTTAGGCGGGGGCCTAGCCGGAGACATAGAAATTGCATTTTTATATATATTTTTGCATAAATATGTTAAGTAATATTGTATTTTGTGTGTATAAAATACATATATACACACACATTAACAAACATGAATGATATAATTATTACATTTAATCAAACGTAGTACTCCCTCCGTCCCTAATAACTTTTTCAAGTTTGACCGGCACGTTAAACTGTGTGGTAGAGGATTGTGTAGAGAAGAGAAAATTAACTGGAACCACAAATTCTTTATTTAAAAAGGAAAGTGGCAAAGTTAGTGGGATATCAAAAAAAAAGTTGACAAAGTTATAAGAGACGGAGGGAGTATATGATAACTAATCACTTAACTTCATTGTGTTGTAAATATAAATAATAATAAATCTTAGGTATATAAACAAACATATAGAGTTTTTATCTTAATTTATAACTTCATTTCTGTATATTTGTGGCTAAAGTTAAAGTACTTATGTCGCTTAGAGAAAAAATTAAAAAGTAACGTAGTGTTCGGCGAATCTAGACGGCCCAGACGAACGATTAGCCGCTCTGGACGAGCAACTAGGCGCCATGGGCGGTCGACTAATTCACCTAGGCGGCAAATCAATTAGTCGGAGCGTCTAGACGAAAATCGGGGCGCCCGTCCACCGCCTAGCGCTTAGGCTGGGACTAGTCGGACGCCAAGAATGATTTTTAGATCAGAGACCAAAACGCAACAATATCAATAGTTGAGGTATCATTTATACATTTCACCCGAACAATAATTCTGAAAGTTACATTTATCAAAAGTTATAAGTTTTATACTTTTATAAATGAGAAAATAATTTCAATAGTCAAACTTAGAAAGGATGTGAGGTAAATACTCAAAACTTATATATGTAATATATATATCCTAAACTTTATATAAAAAGTTATATTAGCACTATGAATATTTTTTTTCTTTAACAAATGTAAATTTACGGTTGAAGTACATTATTTAGAATACTTCTTTTAATTACTCTTGGCATTCCTGAGGGTACAGACGTACAGTTAACATTCCAAACTTCCATTATGAAATAAATAATAATACCTCGTCTATATAATTGCAGCACTTTGATATTCGCATCACACGACTTTCATTATTAACATATTTAATACACCTTACAATATTCACACACTCTATTTGATGATGTATTAGCCAATTTTCTTATACAAAACATGATGCATTTTGTTCCGGAAAAAAAATTAAAATATGACTTTTTACACTTTGTAATTTGTACTCATAGTCAAAGTTGTGTATTGACTATAAAATTAAAAGTGTTGCAATTATGTGTGTAGATTGAGGCAATATACTTACATTATTTCACAAATAGATACTAAGAATGTTAACTACACTCTTACCAATGCTAAATGTATTTAAATTATTTAGTTAACACCATATTTTGCATTTGTGAAAGAAAAATCATATGTTCATGATTCTATGCTAATACAAGTTTTAATTTATAGTTTGGGGTATTTATATTATGCATATATACAAGTTTAGAGTGTTCACCTCACACCCCTTTAAAGTTGAGAACATTAAAATTTTTTTCCTTTATAATATACACAGAATACTTAACAAAGAACATTTTTAAATCATCACTCAAAACTTAATTTCATTTCCTTGAATAGTAGGACCAATAAAACAGGACACGATTTCCGACCACATTTTTGCATATTACGACATTAATGATGTCATATTAATGTCTGATAATATGGTTTCAAGAGGACAACACTTACATAGGGAAAACACACTCCTATATATCTGAAAAACTACATGCGCAACACTTACATAGGGAAAAATATACTCCTCTCTAGAAATATTAAACGGTTTTTAGTCCTACTTTGAAAATTTCGCGAGGTTTATTATTTTGTTCGCTAATTAAATGTAGTAGATTTAGTATTGTAAGATACGCATGGCCCATTATTATTAATGAACAATGTTAAAATGAATTGTAACCCTATGAATATTACAAAATATTGTATGAGACAAACTTAGTGGAACGCCGAAAAAAATAAAATGAGACACAGATAGGAGGACGGATGATTGTAGTATAAAATTACCAAATAAGACTTGGTGGAACGGCAAAAAAGATGTAATATTGCATGGAATTATATTGAAAAATGGCAAAATCATGTTACCTCTACATTTTCTGAAGACGAAAATATGACTAGTTTTTATTTTTCCAAAAATGTTGCTTTAACTTTTATTGAATTAATACATACATTTCTTTTACTTAACTTTTAATTGCCAACTACGTACACCCACCCGTACCCCCATCGCACACTGTTGTGCCATTGTTGCTTCTAGCAAGCACTACCTTTGGTTGCTACCGGAAACCGCCTCTTCCGCCGGGTGCCGGAAAATTTACTGGAATCATTTATTTTGTTTTATTTTAATTTCCTCTAGAAACTTTTCACATCGATTATAGTGACATTTTCGCGGAGGGAGTGGCATCGGTAAGGCGACGGTCACTTCAGTGGTGGCAACAATGACACTTGAAGTCATTGAAAGTATCCAAATGTATTGAGAGTCACATTTGTACTAAACAGGTAGTGATTTTCATGACTTTTTCAAAAGTTTTACATAAATTTCAACAGAATCAGTCAGAATAGTCGATTTTGGTGCTGCTAAACGGGCTCTTAGTCACATTGTTGTCCATTTATAAAGAAATCCCTCATAAGTATAGAGAACTAATAATGCACACCTAGGGAAATTGTTGTAATAAATCAAAAAAGCTTTTTGAGTTTGGACTAACCAAATACTCCCTCCGTCCCAAAAAGGTTGGCTAAAGTTGACTTTCACGTGAATGAATAAAGTAAAAACTGTATGGTTCAAATTTGTGCAGAAGAGAGAGAATTAATTTTAGCTACATAATCCTTACATTAAATGGAAATGACTGTGGATATTGAAAATTATAAAATTTGTTTCACAATAACAAATCTTTTTGGGACATTCAAAAAAGAAAATTTGGTAAACCTTTTCAGGCCGGAGGGAGTAAGTCTTATGTGGAGAATAAAACATACAGTAATTATTTCGAATTTGAAACGATTTCTTTTATATATTGTGTATTGAATGAAAAAGTATCAAGCTAAGTATTGATGATATAATTAAAGTAGGCGTATATATGTACATCTTCCATACTAGCTAATAAGTAATAATTGCATACGTACCACATTGGAAGCCTTGAGCCTTGACAGCAGTAACAGCTCCTTTCTTCCTCCAATCGAGGCTGCTTGGAATATCAGTGAAATTGCTGTATCTAAAGGGGTTGGGGTGAGGAGGGTTAGCATCACTATTGTCATTGAGACGAAGATTGCGGCTACTTTTGTATCCAGTGGCTCTAAGGGCTCGGAATTCTTGATTAGTCAAATCAGCAAAGGCATTGACGCCGAGCCTGAAAGACCGGTTCTTCTTCCGGTTGAAGGCGTGAATGAACTCCAGGTTCTCTTTGAATACTGCAAACCGAGACTCCTTCTCCATCTCGTTTTCATACACTCGTCCATAATAATTCATCCATTTCTCGTGCCCCTCCTGCGTTATGGGTAGCAGCGACGAGCTTGTACTCATCATCACAAATATCATCTGCCAAATTAAGACTAGCCAACTAAATCCCACCCATGAAACCATCATATATACTCCGTATATATATATTAAGCTGTAGTATATAATATACTTGCTGGCCGGCAAGAGGGTATTTATACACCCTATTTCAAATACGTCATGTGTTATGCAACCTCACTAGAGTAGAGTCACAACAATAATTGTGGACTTTATGTTGCGGTTATAGCACGGTACCACATCAATCAAATCGATCGGATCACAGAATTCCTTTCACGCTCAATAACTGATTGAAGTTTTTTTTAACTACGTACATACTAATAGAATATTACAGGGACTCTTATATAAGGGGTATTTGGAACTGATTCTGCTTCTGCTTCTGCTTCTGCTTCTTTTTTAAAGAAGAAGCAGAATCAGAATCAGATTTCAGAAGCTGGTCACCCCCAGCTTCTAAAAAAACTGATTCTAGTAGTAAATTAGAGCATCAGAATCACTTGTGCACTTTCACCCAAACACTGCAGCTTCTGCTTCTGCTCCTTGAAGGAGCAGAATCAGTTTTAAGAATCAGATCCAAACACCCCCTAAATACTATCCTCCGTTTCATAAAAGTTACAACATTTTGACTTTCACATTTGTCAACGCGCAACTTTGACTGTAATTATATTTATTTGTGTATTAGTAAACATTAAAAAAAGTTAATATATTGGAAATTTACATTAATACAAATTTATTAATATTTTATACATAATATTTTTATTATATATATTATTAGAAAATCGTAGTCAAAGTAAGGTGTGTGAATAGTGAATAAATTCCAATGTTGCAACTTTTATGGAACGGAGGAAGTACTCTTTTATTTACGAGTATATATACAGTGGCGGAACTAGAGAAAAAATTAAGCAGGGGCACAATCACTTTATGTAAATTGAAAGTTTTTGGTATTTTTTTCCGGGAAAAATACTTCTCAATTGACATCCCCTAATGACAAATATTGAAACAACAAATAATTAATTCAAGATTTCAAGTCGAACTATTAATCTATTATAAATACTTCATTAATACAAACAAATGAAACAATACATTAACACAAAAAATTACAATAACACATAAATACATAATCGTTATATTTAGTTAATTAGTTCAATCTATTTTACACAATTACATATAACATCTTTTTCAAATCATGACTATGAATTTAAAAAAAAAGAATATTCAAATACCAAATTTTATTTAATTTCAAAGAAAAGAAATAGGAAATCGGAACTCGGAACATACCGTTGCCGTCGGGACTCGGGGCGTCGCCAACTCGCCTGTGAGGGTGAGGCTGTGACCGGTGGGAGTGTGGGACCAACGCCGGCGGCCTGCGGTTTGAAAGGCGGAATCAACCGCCGGTTTGTGCAGAGAGGCAGAGAGCTGAGCGGGCGGCGGTGGCTGGCGGACTGCTTGACAACGAGAGCAGAGTGCAGAGAGAGCTGGAGCCGGTTTGTGTCTTGCGGGCCTGCGTACTAGGTAATTAGTTGACCCTGGGCTGGGCCAAACCTGATTGGCCCAATTTTTTTCCCCAACCCAATACGAAACGACGTCGTTTCGTTAAACTAAAAAAAATCCCCCTTCTTCCTCATTCGGTCGCAGCAGCCATGGTTCAAGCATTCTTCGCCGGAAATGTCAACGCAGAGCCGCAAACCACCGGCGCCCGGCGGACCCCCACTACCCCATATCTCCGGCGGCCGAAGCAGGGGCACCGGCCCCCCTTGCCCCCCCGGCAGTTCCGCCCCTGTATATATATGATGCTAGGGCTCCCAAAAGGGAAAGTCATTCTATGCTCACAATTATTCTTTCATATGGTATCAGTAGACTAGGTTTTTCTCCCTAAAACCCTAGCATCATATGTGACTGAAAAAATTTTAAAAAGAAAAGATAGTAGTTGTTTGGTAATTAAAAAGGTGACTGTTTGATTTAGTTCTGTTTGGTATATAAGCTGTTAGAACTAATTAATACTAAAAATCATGGGCTTTTCTCAGATGCTACTCCTTGTAGCATCTCAAAAAAGTTCTTAAAAATTGTCATGTCAAACGTAAAACTAGAAGCTTTTAGAGACATATTAAAAAGTACGAAAGCTAGAAGACGTAGAATTATGTCCTCCAAACGTAACTAGCTTTAGAAATAAGCATTCTTGCAAACAAAATAAAGGAACAAAAACAAAAACACATGTAATACCAATCAAGGACAATGGCACCATTTGTCAAACAAAATAAATAGGCACATAAAATAATTTCAAAAAAGAAGGTAATTAAGGCACCACAGTTGGATAGGAAGCTGCGACGGTTGTTTCTCCCTCAAAGTTGTGGAAAAGGAGAATGAGCTTCTTGGGCTAGTCGACGGTGACCCTCTGTCAGCCTTCGCTGCAGCCGCTTCCGTCGCAGGAACGCCGGTCACCGCGTGAGGTTTGCTTCTCCACCTTGTTGTGGGCGTGGCCTGAAGGATTTTCCGGCTTGGACTTCTTGATTTCCGCCATTAATGGTGGTTTGGAGGTCACAGAAGATACATTTCGAGGCTGAGCCGATCTCCCACCGGAAGCTAGCTCATGTAGCCTTCCTTGCCCTGCTGCGAGCCTGCGACCATCATCTCCACCGGCGGAGAGTGGCCGACACGTAAAACCTGCCTCTGGGAAGGAAGATCTGTGTAACACCCCGACCCCGTTGGTATGAGTAGTCCTATTAATCCATTTAAATTAAATCTCAAGTGTTACAATCTGGTTCAGAGGAGGCTACACAAGGGTGACAAGTTAACTAATGAGGTGGCTTTTTATTTTGTCATATCACTAATCCGTTTGCCACCTATGCGTTTTAAACGCTCTAATACCCCGATGGACTCAATTAGCACTGATTTGGCGATTTCATGTACCTCAAAATCACACTTGCAAAATGATGTACTCTTTACTCCCCCGCTTACAACCTCATGTACTAAATTGACACTTTTCTCGTTATCATTATACTCCCTTCGTATTTTAAAGTTTCATACATTTTTTATTTTGGGATGTATTTAAAAGTTCCATACACTTTCCCTTTTTGGTAAGTTTTCCATTTAAAAGTACCCAATCACCCTTACTTTTTCTACTTTTTATCCTCTATTTCCTACTTTTTCACCTTTTCTCCTACTCTTTCTATACTTTTTTTCTATACTATTCATTATCCGTACTATTCTCCCTTAAATCTTGTGACATAACCAAACATACTCATAGGGTATGTTTGGCACAACTAGCTGAAAAGATAATTTTGTGAGCTTTTTAGTAACTGTTGGATTTTGGTGATTTAAAAGATCTTAAAAAGAAAGGGTGATAGCTGTTTGGTAATTAAAAAGGTGACTGTTTGATTTAATTCTGTTTGGTATATAAGCTGTTAGAACTAATTAATACTAAAAGTCACGGGCTTTTCTTAGATGTTACTCCTTGTAGCATCTCAAAAAAAGATGTTAAAAATTGTCATGTCAAACGTACAACTACAAGCTTTTAGAGCCATATTAAAAAGTACAAAAGCTAGAAGACGTGGAATTATGTTCTCCAAAGGTAACTAGCTTTAGAAATAAGCATTCTTGCAAACAAAATAAAGGAACAAAAACAAAAACACATGTAATACCAATTAAGGACCATGGTACCATTTGTCAAACAAAATAAGATGCCGTTTGGCAACCCTCATTTTCGGCTTATCAGGCTTATCAGCCAACTTTTTTACCAAACACGTAAATTTTGCTTTCGCGCGCTGAATTGTGTAATAAGCCGAAAAAGTAAGGTTGAAGTTACTTTTCTGGCTGTATTGGTTGAAGTTACTGTAGATGATCATTTTAGCAATTTTTAGATATAATTTTTTCTTTATTTTATTAATAAAATATATTTTAAAAATATTTTTTTCTTGTATCAGCAGAATCAGCCAATGCCACCACTTCAGCCAGAACTTCATAAATTTCAGCAGAATCAGCCGAAACAGCCGATTTTCGTGCAGACTGACGTGCACTTGTCGTGAGGTGCACTCAAAATAATTAATCAATACAACGAATATACGTAGTATAACGAAGTAAGGTTCGTATCCACATGGAAAGGAATACTTTTCTTTTATATAAGTAGTAACAAGGGGGGTTTAGATTTGTTTGATTTAAAAACACTAAGATAAACAACCTATATGAGTTTAATTCAATGAGATGAGGACTTGGTTTTGCTTTTATCCACTTAATGAAATGTTCGTCGATCCCGGTTATATCTTTAACTATCTTCCTCTCGAATACTCAATCGAGGAGTATATCCAGTTCATCGAGGGTAGTTATTAATAACGAGATGCGTTCATTAATAAAACTTACTATCGAGTCAATATAGAACAAGCGCCGTATATTAACTTGATAGTAGCAAAAAACTTAAGATGAAAACGATTGAGATTGATAACCTCAACACAAGCGGTTTATTGGTTTAATCAATATAATTAATTCCCCTTGGCATATTAACCATGAGATGCATGCATTAATATTCCAAGTTTACTACCGTTGAAAGAACCGGATTAATAACAAGCGTATTAACCGATCGATTCTAGTAATGATTTATATGAGAAACAATACCAGTTGATACTTTAAGTAATGTTTAAAATATTAACATGAAATATGAATAGGAATTAATTAATACTCAAGGAAGAATATTAAAGAATATGAATCCTACTATGATTAATATCAAGATGTTGACTAATTGTCATCTTAGTAACACTCCCCAATATTAACATAGAGGAAGAAATAGCTATTACTATAACCAATGTCAAGATGTTAACTAATTGTCATCTTAGTAACACTCCCCAACTTTGATATAGAAATAGTATTTTAAAGGAAGAATTAATATTCAAGGAAGAAGATTAAAGAAAATAATTCACAACTTACAAATTCATTAAGATTCAAAGTAGCAAAACCAAGATGGAAGAGTTTAGCTCCTCATTTGGAGACTAAACATGATGAAAAATATAAAGAAAGAGCTATTCTATACTGAGCTTAGATGTACAAAGGAATTGGATATCTTTTTTTTTTGGATAAAATGTAAATGTATTATATCCAGAAAAATAGCATAGTACAATGCATCAATCGTACAATCAAAGTGCATATCCCAATATACGGAATACCACAAAATCAAAACCACATGATCTCACACGTCCACCATATGGGCCCCAAAAAGAACAACAAGCATAGTCTTACAAGTCAACAAGAATTAGGTATCCCTAATTTAACATCCAAAGAAACCCCGGAAAGGAACAGTGAACTTTGAGTCAAAGACAACTTCTCCTTTCTTCTTAGTAACTCCCGGTATGGCTTCGAGACATTTAGCGGTGAACGTTAAACCCTTTTTGTCCAAATCATCCGTAAGGCGAAGAGAGACATCAACTCTTATGACACTAGCATGCACAAATCTAAACGGTTTGACTACTAACTTGAGTGTCTTACCATTTAGTATCTCACATTTGGTGACCACATCATGTTGATGCAATTCCAATTCATTTGTCACAACCCTCTCAATTTCTTCGAAATTAGCCTCATGATCCTCATTCATTTGTTTCTTAGACGAAATAGCCTTTTTTACACCCTCAGAAGTTTCCTGGACACACGGCTTGCCCCCAACAGAAGCTGCAGGAGGCTGCGAAACATTCTGCCGCAGGGACCCGGTCGGGTTGTGAGAAGGCCCGCTCGGGTTTAGGCCCAGGACCTTGTTATTCCCCTGTGACCCGGTCGAGTTAAGAGGTGGCCCGGTCGGGTGTTCCCCCTGAACAGACTCTGGCTGAACAGCATCATGTTTAGCTACCTCAAAATCACCAACAACCACAATAGATTTTCCATTCTCCTTGTTTTCCCCAACCCCACATTTAGATAACTTCTTACAAATAAAAGGATGATGGCCAAATTCTTTACAATAAAAACAATAACTAGGAAAAGTTTCATATACCACACTTTGCTTAATTACCTTTTTGGAAGGTAGTCTTATAGGAAAAGAGAGTGGTGGTGGTTTTGAGATGTCTACCTCTATCAACACTCGAGCATAATCATTGTTGATCCGTTCTTGAGTGATTTTATCCGTTGTTATCGGGACACCAACCATGGATGCGACCTCACTCATGGCTTCATCATTCCATAATTGCATAGGTAAATCATGAAACTTAACCCAAATGGGTACTTTTAGGAATTCTTCATCCTCAAAAGAAAAATTTTCTGAGAGTTCCTTAAGCATTAGGAGTTTCCCAAATACGGTGTACGGTCCCCCATGTAGTACCTTAGATCTATCCTCCTCATTTTGAAACTTAAAAATCATCCAACCCTTTTTGTGGGACCTCACAAGGCTTTTAACACCCCATGTAACTTTGAGATCATGCACCGCTTTGAGTCCGGGAAATTTTCCGGTGAAGTGGCCAACTAGGCAATAACCCCACATTTCAACCATGGAGGGTAAAATACGGTCTCCAAGGTCCAATGTTTCGCCTTTAGGAGGTACATACTTCAATTTAATTCCATGCCTAGGGTCACGGTTGTCTTTAAAGAGAGCATTCCATGGTTCGGTTGCCTTTGCACTTGGTTTTTCAATTAGTTCTCCCCCTTCATTAACTACTGCAGCAGTCCCCTTTACTGCAGCAGTCCCCTTAACTGCAGCAGGGGTCAAAGCATTACCCTTAACTGTTTCGGCCAGAGCATTTGCAGCAGGGGACAAAGCCACAGGTATATCAATACCAGCAGGTGGCTTAACCACAGCAGACCCTTTGTTCTTCTTCGCATTAATGCCGTGCATTAGAGCTGGAAATTCACAATCTGAATCGTGCAACACATCAAAACTAGACCTTGTAACCGGCCCCTGTTTCTTCTTGGTACTCATAGCAGCTACGTTCGTAACCCCTGAACTGGGAATCGCAGAGCAAAGCAAGCTCTACAATTACAGGTCTGGTGAAGCGTGAATTGCTGCCTCAAAAATAAACAAAACAGAGTTGCAGAGTTTCCACAAGCCTGCAGCGTGAAATTACAATACTCAACAGATAGTGCAAATCGTTTTTGAGCTTCAGCTACCTCAAATCCAACACACCTAATATCAGATGCTACAGCCCAAACCAACAGAACGAGAACAGAAAACTAAAGAACCTGAGAATTTTAGTTCGATTCAGCGTTCCAGTGAGCAAGCCGAGGTCGGAAATCCAGGCGGGGTCGGAAATCAAGGCGAGGCGAGGTCGGAAATCCAGGCGAGGTCGGAAATCAACAAGAACCCCAAATCGTGAACAATAAAACGACGAACAGCCACCTCGTTGCTGCTAGGCTTCTTGACCGTAATTCGAAATTCCGGTGAATTGGATATCTTATTGTGAAGGAAAGGGGTGTATTTATAGGCTTTTGGGAGCTGCAGGGGCTGATACCCGACCGGGTATATAGGATACCCGATCGGGTATCTTAGGAAATTTCCCGAAAAGCCACATTTCTGGACATACCCGGTCGGGTATGTCAGTTTACCCGATCGGGTATGTGACAAATCTTTACGAAAATTTGCTCCCACGATCCTTTGTTCCCGGATTTGATTTGGACAACCGAATCAAGCAAATACCCGATCGGGTATTGCCTATACCCGACCGGGTATAAGAGTAATTTTTCCAAATCGAAATCTTTCATGTCTCTTTGCACTTTCCTTGATCTTTTGAGGTCCAATCTTGATCCCTTGGATGAGTTTTGACCTGTTTAGCTCAGAATAGTCCTAATCTAAACAAATTACAAATAATTATGAAAACAAAGTATTACACCAAAAATGTGTAATTTCCACAACTAGAACTAATAAAAACTAGTTAAAAATACAAACATACATGATAGGAAATTCACACTATCACAGACAAAGAGGCTCTAAATAGGCACATAAAATAATTTCGAAAAAAGAAGGTAATTAAGGCGCCACAGTTGGATAGGAAGCAGCCATGGCGAGGCCACAGAGTCCCCTGGCGTCAGAATGCATCTTGCCATTCTAGCGTAGCTCGCTTCACCCCATTGAAGCCCCATGAGTTCTTTACCACCCAATACTCCATGCCCTCCACACTTTTCCCATACCCCACGATCGTGACGTCGTGATCAAGCTCGGTCCCGCAGTTGCCGACGAACACGCCTCTATGGTAGAACTGAAACGCCTTTTGACCTGCCTGAATTGCGACCGAGACCGGCTGGTTAGCCACGGCCTGTAACAAAGCCGTCTCGTTATTAATCGGAACGTTTTCGTAGCCCGTGATCCCAGCCGCTGCCTTTATGGCCGGCGAGAATTTGCTGCGGCAGCCGGTCCCGTTTACTCCCGTATATGAGTAGCTTTGGTCATCTGTGAGACCATTGTTATTGGAGATATAGTCGAAAGCTTGGCCCATACCTCCTCCATTCTGGCAAGTCTTGTTCACGGTGTTGCAATCTATGAGTTGTTGTTCAGAGAGTGAAATTAGGTTCCCCGTTGATATTTCGTGTATGCCCTCTACCGCCGCAACCGCAGAAAATGCCCAACAGCTTCCTGTAATTAAGCACTACTTTTATTAACCGAACCGAAAATTCCCTACACTAATTAAAACATTTGGATCGAGTACGTAGTACCATCTAGCTTATTCCAGGTGTAATTATACTACACCTAGAAAATTCCAAATATATATACATATAGAAATTCTAAGGTCAAGCACCTCCCGGTTCAAACCTCGTTCGAACATCGTTGTTTGGGGTGGTTTTCGGTAGAATTTTTTGATAAATGTTTTTGAGTATATATCAAGTCTAGTTTATACATACCAAATTTCAGCTCAAGATTCGATCAGGAAGAAACTCAAATAATTCGTTGAAGTTAATTGCGTCAAATTATACATAGAAAAACGCAGTTAACTATATATACGTTCGGACAGAAAAATGCTGGACAGGAGATTGACTCTATATATATATATATATATATATATATATATATATATATATACACACACACACACACACATCGTGACACGACGTACCCGCATTGGCCTTGATCCTTGACATCAGTAACAGCTCCTTTCTTCTTCCAATTCAGGCTCCTTGGAATCGCTGTGAAATTGCTGTATCTAAAGGTGTCGTGGGAAGAAGGCTTACCATCATCATTATTAATATGATTGAGAGGGTGAATAGGAGGACTTTTGTATCCAGTGGCTCTAAGGGCTCGGAATTCTTGATTAGTCAAATCAGCAAAGGCATTGACGCCGAGCCTGAAAGACCGGTTCTTCTTCCGGTTGAAGGCGTGAATGAACTCCAGGTTCTCTTTGAATACTGCAAACCGAGACTCCTTCTCCATCTCGTTTTCATACACACGTCCATAATAATTCATCCATTTCTCGTGCCCCTCCTGCGTTATGGTTAGCACCGACGAGCTTGCACTCATCATCGTCATCGTCACAAATATCATCTGCCAAATTAAGACTGGCCAACTAAATCCCACTGATGAAACCATCATATTATATGTGTGTGTATATATATATATATATATATATATATATATATATATATATATATATATATATATATATATAAAAGGAAAATTATACGGTGCACTCCTAAATTTTGAGTGCACCGGTACACACATTTTCTTATCCAATCACATTTTAGTATTGTGCTACTAAATATGATTAACGACTTGTTGTGAGGATTGAGTTATTAGCCTAAATATGATTGAATTGTTTCTTAAATTTCTAAATAGGACTATGTATATTTTTATTTTTTAAATAGGACTTTTATACCATATTTGTCCTTCCTAATATAATTAAGGTTTAAATATTGTTTCAGTCTCTGCAAACATAGTATCCCTGCAATTTTTCTTTTCATTTCAAAAATGTATGTTAGTTTTTCTTTTAGTCTACCGCCGATGATAATAATGGAATTTAATACGTATTTTAAAAATGTGAGTGATTAGTTTTTATTTTTTTAACTCTCATATTTTCCTCAAAAAATTTATAGGGATGAAATTTTTTAGTGATATACTAAAAAGAAAATAATGCATAATACAAGGATGAAAAACATAAAAAAAATTGCAGGGACTTAATCATATTTCAACCTATAAACAATTGCCCCCTAGTTCCCTATGCCGGTGATCTAGATCTGCGGCGTCGGTGTTAGTGTAGGGCAAATCTTTAGCGGTAGAGACCGCATGTTTAACGTCAGCGGTCGACGTGGCCAGATCTGGTCAGATGTACGGTGGTGATTCATGGCAAGATGTGTAATGTCGGTGGTCAGATCGGTGACGCCCAGATCTGACCAGGCATCGGCGTCAGTCAGGGGCGGATGGTGCCTTGGCCAGGGGTGGGCTTCAGCCCAGCCCAATTTTTTTTTTAAATAGGATAGGTTTATTTTTTGTTCTCAGCCCACCCTAAATTTAAATGTCAGCCCACCCCACAAATAATTCCCAGCCCAGCCCAGAAAAATCAACCCACCTCTGCCTAATTCCTAAATGCGTAAGCCTCTCACCGTCGGTCTCCCAGCCTCGGATTGCGGAAGTCGAACGAAGTATTGGGATTTGGGCGAACTGGCGAAGGGCGAACTCCGGCGAAGGCAGCACTGCAGCAGCGACTCAGCGACGCGGCCGACGCCACCAAGCAGCGACCGAGCCGTCCGAGCGACACCCAACGAGCAGCGACCGAGCCGCCTCTTCCTCTGCCCGACCGGAGAACGCGGAGGCGCGGACCGCCTCTTCCTCTGCCCGACCGCGGACCGCCTCTTCCTCTGCCCGACTGCCCGACCAGGTAAATCCTCTGACCTCTTTGTTGTTTTCAGAATTTCAGGGATGAAGTGTTGAATTTTTATTGTGAATCAGTGAAGTTATGAACTTCTGCTGTGAATCTGTGAACTTTGAATGAGTGAATCTGTGAATTGTGCATTTTAGGTTGAACAATACTAGTAATTTTAGAATTTAGAGTGAATATGTGAATTGTGCATTTTAGACTGAATGAGTGAATCTGTTAAATATTTTTTATATAAGTTTTTTAATTTATACCAATATTGAAAATGTTTTTTTAGAATGGATAATGAACATGTTGCGAAGAAGGGAAAGAAGTTGATTTCATCATTCTTTTCAAAAGTGAATCGTCAAACTGGTGAAGGAAGTTCTGAACCTATACCTACGATAGTGCAAGATCTAGTCAATGAGGTTCCTTCACATGTCCTAGTCCCTGAAATCCAATCTATCTCCAATTTTGAGTTCCCTTCATCTTTTTCCATTGAGAGGGATCCGGGAAAAAGAAAACAAATTCATGAATACCATGTTAATGTGCGAGATGAAGTTAGACGTGCATATCTAAATGTTGGGCCTTATCAACCGAGAATGGAAGCTTATCTAGTGAAAAAGTTTGGAGCTCAAAACCGAAGTTTTCAGAAACACTGGTTTGACAAGTTTAATTGGTTAGAGTATTCACCTGTGACTGATAAAGCTTACTGTTTTTTCTGCTTCCTTTTCTTGAGTGACATTCATATGCATACTACTTCTGCATTAGTTAACGAAGGATTTCAATGTTGGAAGAGGGTAAATCAAGGAAGTCAATGTGCATTTCTTCAACACATTGGTATTTCAGAAAAATCACCTCATATGATGTGTGTTCAAAGAGCTGAAAATTTGAGCCAACCATCTGGCCATATTAAGAATGTTTTTCATGCCCAATCGCAACAAGATAAGGAGAAAAATCGTTTGCGATTGAGAACTTCTATTATAACTGTTTGATGGTTGGCACTTCAAGGTTGTGCATTTAGAGGTCATGATGAATCTGTAACATCATCAAATCGGGGAAATTTTATTGAACTAGTGAAAGCTTTTGCGACTATGAATACCAAAGTTCATGAAGTTGTACTTGAGAATGCTCCTAAAAATGCTCAGTACATTGCTCCCGACATTCAAAAAGAGATCTTGAATATAATGGCAAATAGAGTTCGTCAAATGATTCGTGAAGAAATTGCAAATAGTTGTTTCTGCATTCTTGTTGATGAAGCACAAGATATATCTAAACAGGAGCAGATGGCGATTATTATACGGTTTGTGAACAGCAGGGGAATTCTTACAGAGCGGTTCTTTGCCATCAGAAGTGTTAGTGACACTGTAGCAAGTACCTTGAAAGGTAAAATATGTGATGTGCTTGGTAATCATGATCTACAACTTTCAAAAATGAGAGGCCAAGGTTATGGTGGTGGGAGTAATATGCGAGGTTCATTTAATGACCTTCAGGCATTATTTCGTAGAGATTTTCCTTATGCATATTACATTCATTGTTTTGCACATCGCTTACAACTTGCGTTGGTTTCTGCGGCTAAGGATGTTAGCTTAATTTGGGAATTCTTCTCTCATTTGGATAATATTGTTAATATTATCACTTCTTCACCAAAGCGGGTATCGGAGTTGCACGTGTCTCAAAGAAGTGAAATTGAGAAGTTATTAGCAACCGGGGAACGCGAGTTGGGACGTGGTGCAAATCAAGTTGGTAATTTGCAACGATCTGGATCTACTCGTTGGGGTTCTCACTATAGCTCCGTGAAGAGTTTGATAAACATGTATGCCGCAACTTGCAAAGTGTTTGAACATTTGGTTGAGAACTCTCCAAATGGAAGATCTAAAGCTGAAGTTCTTGGGACCTATAGAAAAATGGCAAGCTTTGAATTTGTGTTTGTCTTACATTTGATGCATAAACTTCTGAGAATAACTGATGCTCTTTGCCAGGTTCTTCAAAAAAAAACTCTTGATATTTTGAGTGCTATTACATTCGTTGGTACTACTAAAACTATCCTTGCAGAGTTAAGAGCATCTGGTTGGGAGGTATTTCTTCAAGAAGTGAAGAGTTTTTGCTCTTCAAATGATATTGATGTTCCAAATTTGGGTGATCCATATAAGATTGGGCGTTCTCGTTTCCAACCAACAATAGAACATCATTATCATTTTGATGTCTTCAATGAAGTGATTGATTTTACTTTGACTGAGTTAGGCACGCGCTTTAATGATACATCCATAGAACTTCTTCAACTTAGTCTTGCTTTGGATCCCAAGAACCCCTTCAGCTCATTTAACAGTGAGGATATCTGTAAACTTGCAAAAAAGTTTTATCCTGCAGATTTCACTGATCAAGACATTGTCTCACTTGAGTATGAGTTGATTCACTACAAGCATGATATTGTTTCAACATCTGAAGCGTCCACACTTGTTGAGTTATGTCAACATTTGACGGAGAGTGGGAAATCAGAAATCTATGTTATGTTGACGAGACTAATTCGTCTAGTTTTGACCTTACTTGTTTCTACTGCTACTACGGAAAGAGCATTTTCAGCAATGAAGCATGTGAAGACGGCACTTCGTAACAAAATGGGAGACGATTTTCTTGAAGATTCATTGATGATCTACATTGAACGAGACTTTGTCAATAATATAGATATAGATTCTATTATTGATGAATTTTATACTTTGAAGTCGTGTAGGGCACAACTTAAATGATGTTTTAATGAATTTGTAAGCGTTGACGACTTGACTTATTATTATTTATGTGTATTTCAATTTTTTTCCCAGCCCACCCCATTGTAACTTTCTGGATCCGCCCCTGGCGTCAGTGTAGGCCAAATTCCTATTTAGAATACTTTTAAACATTGCACATACTTTGACAATTAAATATTTATTTATTCCTATTTAAATAAATCTCCTTTGACGATTTTGTTCAGTTTAACCTTTTTTTTCTAATCCGGTGAAGGATCTAAATGCAAAAATGGCAAATTATTATGTTTAGTTAATGATGATATTAGGTGGCGTAAGATTAAGATATAATGGGATGGGTGGTTAAAAAGGATGTGTACCAAAACACACCAAATTAAGGAGTGCACCGTAGAAGCACCCTATATATTATTGCAATTAAGCTGTAGTATATAATATCAATCATTCTTGATGTACACACCCTTGTACACACCTTATACACACCATGTTTGTGAAGCTTTTTTTTCTTCCGTGAATCCGGTTCACAGACAATATTTTGTTTGTGCAAAACATTTTCTGTGAATCGATGTTCACAGACAAATAAAAAGCTTTCACAGACATATGTGTGTACAAAAGTGTGTATAAAAGTGCGTACAAACATCATTTTTGATATAATATACTCCGCTGGCCGACAAGAGGGTATTTATACGCCATAGGAGTATTTCAAATGGATGAGTACACCATACAAGTCACAACAATTATATAGTGAGCATAAATCTCTACTCTAAAAACAATAATTGGATGTGGACTTTATGTAGCGGGCGGTTATAGCCCGGTACCACATCAATCAAATCGGATCACATAATTCCTTTCACGCTCAAGTAACTGCCTTGAGTTATGGCTTTATTCCCGCCCGCCTTGTGTTCTGATCGCTCGTCCTACTTTGCTTCTTTTGACATGGAGAATGTGAATGGTCAAGATGATTTACAACTTTTCTTATGGTGGAGCTTAATTATATATACGCATGCAGTGCAGAAACAAAGTTTATTGGCAGTCAAAAACTGAGGGCGATTGTTTTAAAAAACTAAGACAGTGTTCCCGAATCTGATGAAAAGTGATCAAGGCCAATGTAAATTCAGTTTCAGGGCCGTAGATAAGGGCGTGCAAGAAGTGCTACCGCACAAGGCCTCTCGACTCAGAAGGCCCATCATTTTAAATAGTCTACATAATATACAAAATCCTTATTTAATTCATTAAAGATTCCTATCTTAGTATTTTTAAAATTAAAATATTGAATAGTGATATTTATATGTAATTAGAATGCAATTGTTGATTACAATTGTGCAATTTCTTTATTACAGTAAAGCCCTCGTACAGTTTGGGATGAATTTGAATATTACTTTCTCCTTCATACTTTATCATTAGTTTACTCATCTTAATATATTCTTTTTCCTACTTTTTTTAATTTACTTTACACCTCTATGTTACCCCTACTATTTTCTTCTTAAAAACTATAAAAACCCTAAAGAGACTATGGAGTATTATTTAAAAACAATGGGAGTACTAATATTGTGTTTTATAATTCAGGGCCTCATATTCAATTTTGAACGGGGCCTTTTATATATCAGGGCCAGCCCTGTTCAGTTTAGATGTGGAATTTGTGTTCAAGTGTGAAATTAAAAAAAAATATTTACTTGAGAATAGAGAAATAAACAAAAGTATAAATTATCTTAGAAAATGGAAATTTTTTAGAGCAAACAAAAAATTTTGGCAAAGGACTAAATTTGGGTGCTCTAAAATTTATCTTTAATGTCTCCTAAAATTTGGGTGCTCTAAAATTTAGATCTCAACTTTCGTATTTCTTATATTCCATGATATACTGGCAAGTTATGTACTCAGTCTCCGTTTCCGTAAAAGATTATCTTTTGACTATTAAAAATTAGGTAGGATATATAGCTCCGCAAATTATATCGTGGGATCGTCCATCTTCCGCATTGTGGGTCAATCCCATTTTAGGCTAGTGCCTTTCTCTTTTTAGGCTAGTGTCTTTCCCTTTTCACTCCTTTTCTTTTGCTTTTCTTTCTTTATTTTTTCTTTTGTTCAATTCTTTTCTTTTTCCATCAAATTAAAATACTAAATATTTAATGGCAATCCTACTTTTTTTATCTTCATCCTAAATTATAATTGAATCTATTTTTTTATTCTTTATCAATACATAACAAAAAGTTTATTAATCTAAATTAAATAAATATATTTGATATGCACTAATTAGTAGTGCATAAATGTATATTTTTATGATTGATTTGTGTGTATTGTTACCGTTTTATTTAGTTTGTAAACATTTGGGTGATTTTAGTTGTAATCGTATTTTAATTCTCATTTAGAAGTTGTAAAGAATAGTTATGATTTGTGGTGTTGGAAAGGAAGACTTTGAAGAGAAGAAAACAAGAAATTTGACTGCCCAGGAGTGAAACCCGACCGGGTAGAAACCCCCACCCGGTCGGGTATGATTTAACAGACGAAATTGCCAAGAAAGTCACTGGACCCGGTCGGGTCCCCTACTTGACCCGGTCGGGTCAGATGTGACCCGGGACAAAACGACGTGCGAAGATCACCAGAACGTGGCGAATTATCTGATTTTGACCGGACCCGGTCGGGTAAGTACTTGACCCGGTCGGGTACCCGGCCAAAGGTGTTGAAAAAAACCTATAAATAGCACACTTTTTCTTCTCTAAAAATCATCCTTTCTTCCATACTCTTTAGCTCAGTTTAGAATAGCATTTCTTTATATTTTTCTAGCTATGTTTAGTCTCCAAATGAGGAGCTAAACATCCATTCTTGGTTTTGCTCTTGAAGCTTGTTGATTATTAAAGTTGTGAGTTATTTTCTTAACTTCTTCTCTTGATTATAAATTCTTCCCTTAATCTCATTCTATATTAATGTTGGAGGGTTGCTAAGTGACGATTAGTTAACGTTCCGACATTAATTACTACTAGAAACGATCAACGAACCGATGATTAATCGTTGGTGGTTTCATAAGTAAGTAACTTCGGTTTATTAATGCACGGTCGTGGTTAATAGACTTAAGAGGGATCAATTTTGTTGGTTAAACCGAAACCGTTGTGTTAAGGTTATCAATCTCAATTGATTTCATCAAGGAGTTAAAAAGATTGAATGCTACTATTATATCGGTATAAGGCGTTGTTCTATATTTGATTAATAGTAAGGGTTATTAATGAACGGTCGTTGTTAATAACTACCCTCGATGAATTGGAGATACTCCTCGATTGAGTATTCGAGAGGGGATAAGTTATAGATATAACAAGGATCGACTAAAATATATCAACAAGTGGAAAGTAGCAAAGTCAAGTCCCTTTTATTCTTGAATTAAACACATATAGGTTGTTCATCTTAGTTTTTGATTAAATTAAATCACTCAAACCAAAACCCCCCTTTTTATTCATTAAGTTCATAGAAAGAGAATTATACCTTTCCCTGCGGATACGAACTCTACTACACTATACTACGTATAAGTGTTTAGTATTGAATTTATTTTGACGCACCTTGACAAAAGTGCTCGTCAAATTTGGCGCCGTTGCCGGGGAAAGGCAATTATTTTTCTTTTTATTTTATCTCATAAAAATAAAAAAAAAATAAAAAATAAAAAATATATATATAAAGAAAAATCTTACTTTTCTATTTTCTGAGCTTGCATGAGTAAATGGATACCAACACATCATCCCTAGAGAGTCAAATTTCCGACTTGACTTCTCTAATAAAGGAGTTTATCTCATGTTCAAAATCTCAAGATATACATACATGCAACATTTGCATGTCACAAAGGCATCTTACGGATTTTTGCCCAGAGCTTCGAGAAGAATTCTTTGAACAAAGGAATGGTGTTGGTTTCCAAGAGAGGTATGATTCATTCTCCAACACATATAGCCCATACTCATGTTCTTATTCCAGCATGTCCACTGAAGACATGATCCGAGCTCTCACTATCAATGTGACAAATATGCAACAAAATATGTCACAATGCTCGCAAGAAGCAGTGTCCAACGAACAGAACTTGGACAATCAGTTGAAACAAATGCCAAGCATTGTGAACCACATGGGCGAGGAGGAGGAAGAAGAGGAGCTTACGGAGAAAGCTCAACCGGAGGAGGAACCTCAAAACTCAACTCAACCACCGGCCATTCCTGAGATCATGCCACCATTTCCTGAGGCTCTAAGGGAAACACAAAGGGTGGAGAAGGACAAAGATATCTATGAAATCTTCAGCAATTGTGAGTATAATTTAGACTTCTCTTTGTTCACAAATAAGCAAGGAATAACGGTGGGATTACACAAATATTTCATACTCCCTCTTATACCACCCGGATCAAACCCCCTTCCATTGACCATGCTTAATGAAAATCATGGACCAACACTCTCACGATATGAAGCGATAGAAATCTGGATATTTGATCCCGGAAAGGTCAAAATAAAGGGTCAGAAAATCAAGCATTCCTATGGAAGTCCTAGGAGTGAAAATGTGGCGAAGATAAACTATCATGATCCCAGTTTGAACGACTGAACACAATGATGGCGTCGTGCCGCGACGTTAACTAAGGTGCTTCTTGGGAGGCAACCCAAGCAAGGTACGTTTACTTGTTTTATTTTCTTTTTACACTTTTCAAAAAAAAATGACCTGTGATTGAACCCGGCCGGGTATAAAACCACACCCGGTCGGGTTACCTCTAAAAACAAAACACCCGGCAACCACCCGAGCGAGGCAAGAGCGGAACAATGATAAACCAAACACCCGACCGGGTAGACCCCTGACGAGCACTTTGTCACGGTGCGTCAAAATAATTTCAATATTAAACACTTATACGTAGTATAGCGTAGTAGAGTTCGTATCCACAGGGAAAGGAATAATTCTCTTTTTATGATACTTAGTAAATAAAAAGGGGGGATTTGGATTGAGTGATTTAATTTAATTAAGAACTAAGATGAACAACCTATATGTGTTTAATTCAAAGATAAAAAGGACTTGTCATTGCTACTTTCCACTTGTTGATATATTTTAGTCGATCATTGTCATATCTATAACTTATTCCCTCTCGAATACTCAATCGGGGAGTATATCCACTTCATCGAGGGTAGTTATTAACAACGACCGTTCATTAATAACCCTTACTATTAATCAAATATAGAACAACGCCTTTTACCGATTTAATAGTAGCATTTAATCTTTCTAACTCCTTGATGAAATCAATTGAGATTGATAACCTCAACACAAGCGGTTTAGATTTAACCAACAAAATTAATCCCTCTTAAGTTTATTAACCACGACCGTGCATTAATAAACCGAAGTTACTTACTTGTGAAACCATCAACGATTAACCATCGGTTCGTTGATCGTTTCTAGTAATAATTAATATATGAAACAAAACTAGTTGAACCTTTAAGTAATGTTCAAAATATTAATTTGAAATAAGAGTAGGAATTAATTAATATTCAAGGAAGAATATTATTAATGAAGATGAATCCTACTATAATTAATATCAAGATGTTAACTAATTGTCATCTTAGCAACACTCCTCAATATTAATATAGAGGAAGAAAATATCATTCTAACTAATGTCGAGATGTTAACTAATTGTCATCTTAGCAACACTCCCCAACATTAATATAGAGATGATATTAAGGAAAGAACTATTAATTAATATTCAAGGAAAGAAGTTAAGAAAATAACTCACAACTTTAATAATCAACAAGCTTCAATGAGCAACACCGAGAATGGAAGTTTAGCTCCTCATTTGGAGGCTAAACATAGCTAGAAAAATATAAAGAAATGCTATTCTAAACTGAGCTAAAGACTATGGAAGAAGGGATGATCAAATGTGAAGAAAAATGGGGCTATTTATAGGTGTTTTCAACACCTAATGCCGGATACCCGGCCGGGTATTTTGACATACCCGACCGGGTATTTACCAAATCAAATATTTTCCCATGTTTTTGTGTCTTCTGCACGTTCTTTGGTCCGAAATCACAGAATACCCGACCGGGTATATGGAATACCCGACCGGGTATTTGCTAATTTTGTAGCAATTTCCTTTGTCACTTCATACCCGGCCGGGTAAAGTCCATACCCGACCGGGTTTTGCACAAAACTCAGGTTTCTTCATCCTTTTTGCTTCCAAACCTATCCTAAACTTATAGCTCAACTAACTACAACTTACAACAAACAATAAAATGCTAAAAATACGATTACAATCAAATGCAAACTAGCAACTATAAACTTACACAAAACTAGTAAATAAACATTACAAACAATAATAAAAATGTATACTTAGGCACTAACAACTAGTGCCCATCAAACACCCCCACACTTGAACCTTTACTCGTCTCGAGTAAATTAAAACCTGCCCATGAAGTTTTCAAAACCACAAAAGTAGCTGAACAACCATCCAACATTTTCTTCTTCTTTTTGATTATCTTCTGCATAAATAGATATTTTTCTCTCATTCTCTCATTTTGCCTAGGAGCCTTTTCAGGTTTTCATCCTAGCCTCTCTTTTTATTTTTTCATTTCTCACAACTCACTCATTTTAGCCACTTTTGCTTAGATTGCCCATTTTTTTCTGGGTTTTCAACCTAACTAGCATTCTTTTTTTTCTTTTATTTTTTTTTTCTTTTTTTTTGTTGATGAAAAATAATGCAAGTTACAAGGTTAAAAAAAAATTAGTACATACCAAATGAGTGCCTCCCCTACACTTTTTTCGAAACAGTGTCCCTAGTGTTTGGAACCATGATTGTTGATGTACCATCCATAACCGCCATCGCCACCAAGACCATGTTCACCGGAGCTAGAACCTCTAAATTGCCCTAACATGAGGGATAATACCACGTCGGGTGTTGTACTAGGTTGGGCATGTTGGAGAAGTACCCTTGGTGGTCGAAGTCATGTGTTCTTTTTGGTGCTTTTTTTTCTCGTTTTTATTTTTTTGTGAATTCCAAACTTGAGCTTGGGGGGTTAGAGAATTCGGTTTGTAGGGTATTTGGGGGATTTAATGGGTTTTGTGTGTGTGGGTTTGGAATGTAGGGTGAGGAGAAAAAGAAATGACATTTTTTTTTGAGGTTTTGGGATCGGAGAGGATGGTGTGGATAAGAAGAATGTGGAGTTAATTTGGATGTTTTGGTTGAGATTGGAGTGGTTTGAAGCTTGGATGATTGTCAATGGAGGTTGAGGGTTTGAGTTTGGGACATTAGGGAAGCAAATGGGTGTTTTGTGGGCTGATTTATTACCAAAACGGACTGAAATCTCGATTACCCGGCCGGGTTTTAGTAATACCCGAATGGGTATGTTGTTTTTCGCTTGGCAGAACGTTTTTAGGCTGTTTTGGCCAAAAACCCGGCCGGGTTTTCGTGATACCCGGTCGGGTATTAGGCTATTTTATTGATTTTTTCAGTTTTTTGCCCGGTGGTTGTGTTGCCCGGGTATTCCCCTTTTGTGCTGGTACCCGACCGGGTATGGGATATACCCGGGCGGGTTTTACTCCAAAAAGTTTTTTTTTTATTTTTTATTTTTTATTTTTTTTTGAAATAATAAAAAAGAAACAAATTCTTAATTTTACACACACAACTGAAAATGGGAATAATTAAAATAAAAATTTGGGTTGCCTCCCAAGTAGCGCTTGATTTAATGTCGCGGCACGACGTTATTTTTATTTTATTTTCTGTTTTAAGTGGGATCGTGAGCATCCCTCGTTTCATTTTCAAGGGCCATGTTTGGCCATATTTCATCTTTTTTCTTCGACCTTTTCCAGTAAGGCCGAATTTTCTTCTTTGTCAACGCCTCAAGTGTCGGTGGTTTTAACTTGCACTGAGGCGACTTTTCAAATTCTTCTTTTTTCAAAATAGATTTTTTTGGCTCAATTTTTATTTTATTAAAAATTGAGAATTTTTTTGTTTCCTCTGTAACAAAAATATTTAGTGTTGGCGGTGGTTCAAAAACATTTAAAGAACACATAGATTGATCTTTAATCTGTCTTTCGGTAGAATCAAAGATGTTGAATTCTACTTTTTGATCATCAAATTCTATTGTTAATGAACCACTAGACACATCAATTTTTGTTTTAGCGGTTTTTAAGAAGGGTCTTCCCAAAAGAATGGGCGTTGTTTGGTTATCATCTCCCATTTCCAGGACATAAAAATCAACAGGGAAAATCAAATTTTCTACTTCTACTAGCACATCTTCTACTACACCCTTCGGGTAAGTATTAGACCGATCCGCTAGTTGAATCACTACACCAGTTTGATGTAGTGGGCCGAGTTGTAAGGATTTATATAAGGAATAAGGAATGACATTTATTGATGCTCCTAAATCCAACAAGGCCTTAGAAAATAAGGTATCCCCTATTTTGCAAGGAATAGTGAACATGCCTGGATCGCTACATTTCTCAGGGAGTTTCTTTTTAAAAATGGCCGAGACACGTTCACTCACATCAACTTTTTGTTTCCCTTCCAGTTTATTTTTCTTTTTCATTGTGCATAGCTCCTTTAAGAACTTTGCATAACGGGGAACACTTTTGATCAGTTTGAAGAGTGGGATGTTTACCTCAGAATTGACGAATGTTTCGTAGATGTCCCGATCATTCTTCAGCTTCCTCGTGTCTTTCAATGCCTCAGGGAATGGAGGGAGTGGTTCATATGATGACAGTGGAGGGAATTTAGTCTTCGTTGGCTTCTCCTCTTCTTGTTGAAAGCCTTCTTCAAGATCAACCTCTTGCTTCTCCTCCTCAACTTCCCGTGGTTGCAATTCTTTACCGTTCCTCAACATGATTGCATTGACATGTTGTCTTGGGTTTTGCTCAGTTTGGGAGGGGAGCCTACCCGAATCTTTTGCTTCAAGTCGACTTACGGCATTTGAAATTTGGCTAACTTGAGTTTCCAAATTTTGAATGCTCGACTTGGTTTCATGTTGGAATTGCATCATGGTTTGTTGGAATTGCCCCATGCTTTGCTGCATTGTTCCCATATTGACGGCCAACGCTCGAATCATGTCTTCGGTGGACATACTCGAGTTCGATGTTTGGCCTTGTGGTTTGTATTGTTGAGGAGGAGGATTTGTTTGAGAATTTCCGTACCTTAAATTCGGATGATCCCTCCATCCCGGGTTGTAAGTATTGCCTTGAGGATCGTACCTCCTTTGACCTTGGAACCCCAAAGCATTGACTTGCTCGGAGTTCTCTTCTTGTAGCGTTGGGCAAGAATCTGTGGGATGCCCTTGCGTTGAACAGATGCCGCAGACCTTGACTTCTTGGGTTTTTGGATTTAAAAGGAAATCTTTAACCAAAGAAGTCAAGCCGGCTACTTGACCTTGGAACCCCAAAGCATTGACTTGCTCGGAGTTCTCTTCTTGTAGCGTTGGGCAAGAATCTGTGGGATGCCCTTGCGTTGAACAGATGCCGCAGACCTTGACTTCTTGGGTTTTTGGATTTAAAAGGAAATCTTTAACCAAAGAAGTCAAGCCGGCTACTTGACTCTCCAACGAGTTGTTGGATTCCAACTAGTGCCCATCAACCCCCATACCCGGCCGGGCAACCCAGCAAAAGCTTTCTGCCTCGGGTGAACAGTTTACGCCCGACCGGGTACACTACCCCACCCGGCCGGGTATCTCGATTTTTTGGAAACCAGGCCATTTCTCATTAAAAAAAAATCACCCCCTTTGTCTTCCCTTTCGAACCACACCCCAAATTTCCTCCATTTCCAAAAGTCAAAAGCTTCATATCTCCTACATCCATCCACCAATTAAACCCATTTCATTCATTACCTCTTCACCCTTTTCATCTCCACACCCATGAATCACCAACAAAACCTCCCAAAAAGTAACAAAAAAAAAATCATCTCAGACACAAGCACTAGGGACAGTGCTTTGATTAGCTTGGGGGGAGAGTTTTATGGAATACTCACATTCATACTCTTTATTCTTGTAAAAAAAATATATTAAAAAAGCTTGTTAAATTGAAAACCTGAAAGGGCAACTTAAGCAAAAATAAAGCAAAAATGAGAGTGAGTTGTGAGGATTAAAACAGAAAAATGTGGGAAGCTGGGATGAAAACCCGAAAGGGCACCTAGGAAAAATGAGAGAACGAGAGAAAGTATTTTCCTTTATTTCTGCAGGATCCTAAGGGTAACGAAAAAAAAAGTTGAGGTTGATAAAGAAATATGGAGTTGAAGACCCTCTTTACTATTATATTTTTGGGGATATTCTTTATGTGCTTCTAAAAACACTCGTGGATGTGTGTGTTGATATTCTTGTCATTTTAAGGACTTTTTGGACCGGATTTGATTTACTCGAGACGAGTAAAGGTTTAAGTGTGGGGGTATTTGATATGCACTAATTAGTAGTGCATAAATGTATATTTTTATGATTGATTTGTGTGTATTGTTACCGTTTTATTTAGTTTGTAAACATTTGTGTGATTTTAGTTGTAATCGTATTTTAATTCTCATTTAGAAGTTGTAAAGTATAGTTAGGGTTTGTGGTGTTGGAAAGGAAGACTTTGAAGAGAAGAAAACAAGAAATTTGACTGCCCAGGAGTGAAACCCGACCGGGTAGAAACCCCCACCCGGTCGGGTATGATTTAACAGACGAAATTGCCAAGAAAGTCACTGGACCCGGTCGGGTCCCCTATTTGACCCGGTCGGGTCAGATGTGACCCGGGACAAAACGACGTGCGAAGATCACCAGAACGTGGCGAATTATCTGATTTTGACCGGACCCGGTCGGGTAAGTACTTGACCCGGTCGGGTACCCGGCCAAAGGTGTTGAAAAACACCTATAAATAGCACACTTTTTCTTCTCTAAAAATCATCCTTTCTTCCATACTCTTTAGCTCAGTTTAGAATAGCATTTCTTTATATTTTTCTAGCTATGTTTAGTCTCCAAATGAGGAGCTAAACTTCCATTCTTGGTTTTGCTCTTGAAGCTTGTTGATTATTAAAGTTGTGAGTTATTTTCTTAACTTCTTCTCTTGATTATAAATTCTTCCCTTAATCTCATTCTATATTAATGTTGGAGGGTTGCTAAGTGACGATTAGTTAACGTTCCGACATTAATTACTACTAGAAACGATCAACGAACCGATGGTTAATCGTTGGTGGTTTCATAAGTAAGTAACTTCGGTTTATTAATGCACGGTCGTGGTTAATAGACTTAAGAGGGATCAATTTTGTTGATTAAACCGAAACCGTTGTGTTAAGGTTATCAATCTCAATTGATTTCATCAAGGAGTTAAAAAGATTGAATGCTACTATTATATCGGTATAAGGCGTTGTTCTTTATTTGATTAATAGTAAGGGTTATTAATGAACGGTCGTTGTTAATAACTACCCTCGATGAATTGGAGATACTCCTCGATTGAGTATTCGAGAGGGGATAAGTTATAGATATAACAAGGATCGACTAAAATATATCAACAAGTGGAAAGTAGCAAAGTCAAGTCCCTTTTATTCTTGAATTAAACACATATAGGTTGTTCATCTTAGTTTTTGATTAAATTAAATCACTCAAACCAAAACCCCCCTTTTTATTCATTAAGTTCATAGAAAGAGAATTATACCTTTCCCTGCGGATACGAACTCTACTACACTATACTACGTATAAGTGTTTAGTATTGAATTTATTTTGACGCACCTTGACAAAAGTGCTCGTCAATATTGCATTTCAAATTCATACACTATTCTTATTTCTGTAATAATTTTTATATTCAAATACTTTTTTTGTAATATACTTTATATATTCATACACTTTTTTGTAATATTTTTTTATATTGACACACTTTTTCTATAATATAATTTTTTATCACTTTTATATGCTTTTAGAGGTTTTTAAGAAATTGAGTTTGTTTATTTTGATTCTTGAAGTTACATTTGGTAATATATCATGAAGTTACATCTTTTTATGCTCGAATTACATTTTAATGTACGCGAGTTACATCTTTTTCTGCGCGAGTTACATCTTAATGTACACGAGTTACATCTTAATATTCTTCAGTTACATCTTAATGTATGCGAGTTACACCACGGAATAAACCCCTGCTATATCATTTTTATAGCCCTAATATCAAAAATAAAATATATTCTCTATTTAAAAATAGTAATTAAGCTATTAGGATCAATTTTTCATTATTTGCATTGAAATCAATGTTTATGATATATATATATATATATATATATATATATATATATATATATATATATATATATATATATATATATATATATATATATATATTATTCTCAAACACACAAAAAAATTGTTGAATTTTCCAAAAAGTTACATTCTGCATACACCCAAGTTATATTTGTCATCAACGCGAGTTACATTTGTAATAACATGAGTTACATTAAAAAATCAACCCCTGTTATAGAAACAAAAAAAATGATCTTTTTTTAAAAATTATTTTTTATGGTCATTATATATTTAAAAAACAAAACATATTCACGGTTTACCTAAAGCAACTGTGCAAATAATAGACTTTCTTTTTTCATTATTTACATTGAAATCAATATTGCATTTCTAATACTGTATGTGACAAGATACATTTCGAATGCACTTGAGTCACATTGATCAATAACGTAAGTTACATAACTTTACACGCGTGTTATGATAGTATAAAATTGTTATTGTTTATGTTTGTAATTTTAACTAGTTTTATTTGTTGTTGTTTGGGAAATTACACACTTTTGGTGTAATGCTTTATTTTTCCTAGTTACTTGTAATTTGTATAGATTAGGTATTTTCGGAGCTTAAACTAGGTAAAGATCATCAAAACGATCCTGGAAAGGTCAAGGAAAGTGCAAAGGAACAAGAGAAAGTGAAAATTTGGGAAAATAGTCAAAAACCCGACCGGGTTTTCCAAAAACCCGATCGGGTTTGACTTGACCCGAAGATAAAAGACACAGAGCTCCAACTAGTCAAAGAAGAAGATAAGCTGAGCTTCAAATTCAAATTTTTGTCCTTGTCATCCTTTGGGGTATCTCCATCATCTCTAGAAGCTTTAAGAGACACTCGTAAACTTGAAAAGGACAACGACATTTCTGAAATCTTCTTCAAAATTAAGGGATCGAAAAACTTTTCATTGACCATAGTACAATACTAAGCGATAATTTCTTCCCTTTCCTCCCACCAATTGAATCAATAGAAATCTGGATATTTGATCCTGGAAAGATTTTCAAAGTGAAGAGTCGAGAAATTGAGCACTCCTATGGAAGTCCTAGGAGTGAAAGTGTGAAGAAGATAAACTATCATGATCCAAGTTTGAATGACTGAACACAATGATAGCGTCGTGCCACAACGTTAAATAATTAAGGCGCTTCATGGAAGGCAACTCATGCAAGGTACGTAACTATTTTCTCATTTCTTACATTATGTTTGAGTGTTGTGAGAGAGTGCATATTTAACTTTTCAAAAAAAAAGTTTTCATGAGGCCTGGGGAAAAACCCCGTCGGGTAAACCTGATACCCGGTCGGGTAATAGGCTTAAAAATCATGCCCAAGCAAGAAATCAGCCGGGTAAACACACAAAAAACTGAAAATAACGTTTTACCCGATCGGGTCTACCAAAACCCCGACTAGGTAAACTGAGAATTTTGCCACTGCCGAGCCTGGGAACAAAACCCCGTCCGGGTTTTTCAAAAACCCTAGCATTTTTAGGGGTTTTTAACCCAATTTTATCCCGAAATCAGTTCGAACCAAGCCCCATCTTCCCCAACTTTCAAACTAATCTTCCCCAAGACCCATAGCCACGAAATTCTCTCTTCCAAATCATCCCAACCCATCACAAAAAAAAAAGATCCTCATCTCTGTCATCACTCTCATATCAGCAAAACCCCAATATCCCCCCCCCCCCCCCCCCCAATCCCTAAACTTGAAAAACTAGCTTACACCTCCTCAAAATCCCAATTTCTCAAGAACAAAAATACTCATAACTACCAAGGCGAGGATGAAAGCAAGGAGCACTTGGGACAATGCTCAAACTAAGTAGGGGGAGTAACTCATTTGGTATATACTCATTTTTTACCTTGTAACTTGCATTATTTTCTTCAAAAAAAACCAAAAAAAACAAAAGAAAGAGAATAAATAAATAAAAGAAAAATGCTAGTTAGGTTGAAAACCCATAAGTTAGGGAGAAAATGGAAAATAAAAAGAGAGGCTAGGATGAAAACCTGAAAAGGCTCCTAGGCAGAATGAGAGAGTGAGAGGAAATTTTATCTGAGATTATACAGAAACTCATTTCATTTGGGAGTTTTTGGGATACAATCAATGAAAAGAACATTTGTTGTTGAAGATCATGAATATCCTCTTTTCTTTGTATTTTGAGGATGGATGAACAAACTGAACGTTTTATTCCTTTGAAATTATATGTTCAATGGACGGATTGTGAGCTGTTATGTGGACTTTTACTCGAGGACGAGTAATGAACTAAGTAGGGGGGAGTTTGATAGTATAAAATTGTTATTGTTTATGTTTGTAATTTTAACTAGTTTTATTTGTTGTTGTTTGGGAAATTACACACTTTTGGTGTAATACTTTATTTTTCCTAGGTACTTGTAATTTGTATAGATTAGGGATTTTCGGAGCTTAAACTAGGTAAAGATCATCAAAAGGATCCTGGAAAGGTCAAGGAAAGTGCAAGGGAACAAGAGAAAGTGAAAATTTGGGAAAATAGTCAAAAACCCGACCGGGTTTTCCAAAAACCTGATCGTGTTTGACTTGACCCGAAGATCAAATTTTGATTTGGAGGCAATTAAACATGTAGTGCAAACAAAGATTTGGTAAAGATTTGTCTTTTACCCGATCGAGTAAATGAAAAACCCGATCGGGTAGATGTGACTAATGAAGATTTCGGACACTTACTCAAGAAACCCGATCGGGTTTCTGAAAAACCCGATCGGGTAAATGACCCTGCCACCTCCAAACACCTATAAATACACCCCTTTTCCTTCCCATTTGATCATCCCTTCTTCCATACTCTTAAGCTCAATTTAGAATAGCATTTCTTTCTATTTTTCTAGCTATGTTTAGTCCTTAAATGAGGAGCTAAACTTCCATTCTTGGTGTTGCTCTTAAAGCTTGTTGATTATTAAAGTTGTGAGTTATTTTCTTAACTTCTTCCCTTGAATATTAATTATTAGTTCTTTCCTTAATACTAGGTCTGGGTCCGGAAAACCGAATCAAATTAAACCGAACCACAACCAAATAAAACCGAACCGCTAACAAACCAAAATCCAATGTAAAAAACCGAACCGAATCGAAGTTGTGTGGTTCGGTTTTGGTTTTTACCCTACAAAATCGAACCGAACCGAACAAACCGAACTATCTAAAATATGAAATTTATATGTTAATTGTTAAACATTAATTCTAGTTAATCTTAATATAATCAATAGTCTTTGGTTTTGTTGTGTTAGAGAAATAATGTTTGCGTTATGTTTAATTTAATTTAGTTTATAAATTCATCTACACATTCATTGCATGTAATAATGTAGCTATATTGAATGATGATAATATGTGTTTACTAGTTATTAGTAGTAATTAACTTTTATTATTTGCTAACTTAAAGATTTTATATTGATAAAACAATAAATATTCATCTCAACTATATCACATTGAACATATATATTTTAATGAACTTTTTTCGAACTAGTCTCACACAAATTAAATCAATAATATATATAGTTTTATCTATCTCTCATACTCATATAATTCTAGACATATTTATTTCTTCTCACTTTTATTTTATTTCTTGTTGTATTGTGCTTTCATTCTTTATGTAATATGTTTGATCGCTCTAAGTATTATATCAAATTTTAATCAAGTGATATTTTTTTGGGTAAAAACCGAAAAAACTGAAATTGAACCGAAATAAACCGATCCAATCAAACCGTGGTTCCAAGTTTTGGAGTGTAAAACCGAACCGAAACCGAACTCAACTTCTTACTTTGATTCTATATTTGGTTTTAGGTCAAAACTGAACCGCAAGAACCGAACCCACCCCTAGCTACTTAATACTATCTCTATATTAATGTTGGGGAGTGTTGCTAAGATGACAATTAGTTAACATCTTGACATTAGTTAGAGTTGTATTTTCTTCCTTTATATTAATGTTGGGGAGTGTTGCTAAGATGACAATTAGTTAACATCTTGATATTAATTATAGTAGGATTCATCTCCTTTAATAATATTCTTCCTTGAAAATTAATTAATTCTTATTCATATTTCATATTAATATTTTGAACATTATTTACAGGATCAACTAGTTTTGTTTCATATATTAATTATTACTAGAAACGATCGACGAACCGATGGTTAATCGTTGATGGTTTCACAAGTAAGTAACTTTGGTTTATTAATGCACGGTTGTGGTTGATAAACTTAAGAGGGATTAATTAATTTTGTTGGTTAAATCGAAGCCATTGTGTTGAGGTTATCAATCTCAATTGATTTCATCAAGGAATTAAGAGATTAAATGCTACTATCAAGTCAGTATATGGCGGTGTTCTATACTTGACTAATAGTAAGGGTTATTAATGAACGGTCGTTGTTAATAACTACACTCGATGAATTGGATATACTCATCGATTGAGTATTCGAAAGGGAATAAGTTATAGATATAACAATGATCGACTAAAATATATCAACAAGTGGAAAGTAGCAATGTCAAGTCCTTTTTATCTTTGAATTAAATCTCATATAAGTCGTTCATCTTAGTTTTTAATTAAATTAAATCATTCAACACTCAAACCCCCCCTTTTATTTACTAAGTTCATAAAAAGAAAAGTATTCCTTTCCCTGTGGATACGAAATCTACGTCATCTATACTACGTAATAGTGCTAGTATTGAATTTATTTTGACGCACCGTGACAAGGTGCACGTCAAGTTACATCATTCATGCTACTAGAACAAAAAGAAAGAAAAAAAAGTTACTATTCACGCGATTTTTTTTTAAAATTGTGCAAAGCTATGTCATTTTGGGAGTGGAGCACGATGCTCACCGTGGGATGATCCCACGGTATACCAACTGGGATAGCTCGGAGAGGTCCTGGCAAGTTGTGTACTCCGTCTCCGTAAAAGATTATATCTTTTGACGGTTAAAAATTATGAACATCGTAGAAGTTGGTCCGTTCACTAATAAAGCGTTATTTACTTTTTTTTTGACATTCAATAACCCTTTTATTAATAATTATCCAAAGCCAAGAGATTTAATTTACAATTCAATTATGTAAATAAAGCATTGTTTTACATAATTATAATATTTTAATTAATTAATTCACATGCTAATTAAGAGTTTGTCTTAAATAAATCATGCATATACAAAGCTATTTGAACTATTTTATTTCTGGTACGTTAAATATGGTTTGATCTCATATAACCTTGTTTAATCACTCCAATTAAACCTTATTATTAGAATCGATGCTTATTAATTCACTGCGTAATTATCTCGCAATCTTACAAAAAATTAATATGCAATAGCACATTTTTAAAGAAAGTATATATGATGTTTTTATTTGTAGAAAACCATCCTTTTCAAATTTTAAAAATACATATACACAAAAATATTTTTATTTAGATATATTAAGTTACCAAGTTGTAATTTATATCCTTTAAAAAAATTTACCCAAGATTTACGGGCAAAGATTTTTGTGTGATTTTAGTGTCAAAAACGAAAGTGACATACATGTATATATAAACAAGTTTATTAAACTGGTCAAAAATTGTGTATTTGATATTGGTGCACTTGAGAGATCCTACAAATTCATTGTTTTAAAAGGAAAGTGACAATGGAATGGAAAATTGGCAAAATGCAGTGGGATAGAAAGAGTATATCAAAACTTGACCGACTATCCAAAACTTGTTCCCACCTAGCAATGTTGTTAAATTACTTTGGAATATTGTGATTCCAATTATTTCTTTAACTATCCCTTCTCAAATACTTAGTCGTTGAGTCACTACAAAAAAACATCGTTTTTGTTACGGATTTTTGTCACGGATTTTGTCACGGATCCTTCCCAGGCCACGAAAAAACGTTGTCCCCAAGTTTGGCTTTAAAATGCTCTTAAGATGAATTTTTTGTGGATTAATAAACTAATATTGCTTCTTGAAACTCAAATCTTTAACTAAAAACCCGATCGGGTTTGACTTGATCCGAAGATCAAATTTTGATTTGGCGACAATTAAACGTGCAGGGCAAAGATTTGGTAAAGAGTTGTCTTTTACCCGATCGGGTAAATGAAAAATCCGATCGGGTAGATGTGACTAATGAAGATTCCGGTCACTTACTCAAGAAACCCGATCGGATTTTTGAAAAACCTGATCGGGTACATGACCTTGCCTCCTCCAAACACCTATAAATACAGGGGCGGATCCAGAAATGCGGAGTGGGGTGGGCTAAGTAGTAAAAAAATGGTTACTACGCACAAAAGGTTTAGCTTAATGCTGTTATCAAACTGACCTTTTTTGAAGTATTCGAGTTCACGCGTGATTTCGAATTTAATTTAACAACCCGAGCTCAACGAGCTTGAGCGTTGATAGGCACTAGTTGTTAGTGCCTAAGTATACATTTTTATTATTGTTTGTAGTGTTTATTTACTAGTTTTGTGCAAGTTTATAGTTGTGAATTTGCATTTGATTGTAATCATATTTCTAGCATTTTATTGTTTGTTGTAAGTTGTAGTTAGTTTGGTTTTAAGTTTAGGATAGGTTTGGAAGCAAAAAGGATGAAGAAACATGAGTTTTGTGCAAAACCCGGTCGGGTATGGATTTTACCCGGCCGGGTATGAAGTGACAAAGGAAACTGCTGCAAACTAGCAAATACCCGGTCGGGTATTCCATATACCCGGTCGGGTATTCTGTGATTTTGGACCAAAGGACGTGCAGAAGACACAAAAACATGGGAAAATATTTGATTAGGTAAATACCCGGTCGGGTATGTCAAAATACCCGGCCGGGTATCCGGCATCAGGTGTTGAAAACACCTATAAATAGCCTCATTTTCCTTCATATTTCATCATCCCTTCTTCCATTCTCTTTAGCTCAGTTTAGAATAGCATTTCTTTATATTTTTCTAGCTATGTTTAGCCTCCAAATGAGGAGCTAAATTTCCATTCTTGGTTTTACTCTTGAAGCTTGTTGATTATTAAAGTTGTGAGTTATTTTCTTAACTTCTTCTCTTGATTATTAATTCTTCCCTTAATCTCATTCTATATTAATGTTGGAGGGTTGCTAAGTGACGATTAGTTAACGTTCCGACATTAATTACTACTAGAAACGATCAACGAACCGATGGTTAATCGTTGGTGGTTTCACAAGTAAGTAACTTCGGTTTATTAATGCACGGTCGTGGTTAATAGACTTAAGAGGGATCAATTTTGTTGGTTAAACCGAAACCGTTGTGTTAAGGTTATCAATCTCAATTGATTTCATCAAGGAGTTAAAAAGATTGAATGCTACTATTATATCGGTATACGGCGTTGTTCTATATTTGATTAATAGTAAGGGTTATTAATGAACGGTCGTTGTTAATAACTACCCTCGATGAATTGGAGATACTCCTCGATTGAGTATTCGAGAGGGGATAAGTTATAGATATAACAAGGATCGACTAAAATATATCAACAAGTGGAAAGTAGCAAAGTCAAGTCCCTTTTATTCTTGAATTAAACACATATAGGTTGTTCATCTTAGTTTCTTAATTGAATTAAATCACTCAAAATCAAAACCCCCCTTTTTATTACTAGTTTCATAGAAAGAAAATAATTCTTTTCCCTGTGGATACGAACTCTACTACTCTATACTACGTATAAGTGTTTAGTATTGAATTTATTTTGACGCACCATGACAAAAGTGCTCGTCAAATTTGGCGCCGTTGCCGGGGAAAGGCAATTAATTTTTCTTTTTATTTTATTTCAAGAAAAATCAAATATATATATATATATATATATATATATATATATATATATATAAAGTTTTCTATTTTTGCTGAGCTTTGTTTGAGTATATGGTAAAAACCCGATCCATAAACCAACTCACCTACCAAACAAACCCCGAAATAGAAAAAGCTCTCGAGCGGTTAAAGAATAAATTCTCAAATACCGACTCGGGGGAATCCTCATTTGCTAGTTCTCAATCTAGCGAGTCCGAGGAGTCAATATCAATGGCTCTTGAAACAAGAACGCTGAGGAAGCTCACATCCCCCAATCTAAATCAACAACCCTTATGTATCACCTTCCCAACTCTTGATGCGGGTGCTACATTTGAGTTGAAATCCGGACTCATACATCTACTTCCATCTTTCCACGGGCTAAGAGGAGAGGATCCGAATAAACATCTTTCGGAGTTCCACATCATTTGCACAAGCATGTGCCCAAACGGTGTTACCGAGGAGCAAATTAAGTTGAGGGCTTTCCCATTCTCCCTCAAAGACACCGCCAAAGATTGGCTATTCTATCTTCCCTCGGGAAGCATAGACACTTGGGCGGCCATGAAGAAGAGCTTCCTCGAAAGGTATTATCCCGCCTCCATCTCCTCATCTTTAAAGAAACAAATCAGCAATGTGGAGCAAAAAGATGATGAATCGTTCTACGAATTCTGGGAACGATTCAAGAAACTCTGTGCGAGCTGTCCGTATCACGGCTACTCGGAGCAAGACCTCATCCTTTACTTTTATGATGGTCTTTGCGATGATGATAGACGGATGATCAATGCTGCATGTGGAGGAGGAATAGTCAACAAAACTCCTTCTCAAGCTAGGAATCTTATCTCGGAGTTGGCCGAAAATTGTAGACACTATGATCGGCGGTCAACAAAGAGAGTTATGGCAGCGGAATCTAACAACTCGTTGGAGAGTCAAGTAGCCGGCTTGACTTCTTTGGTTAAAGATTTCCTTTTGAATCCAAAAACTCAAGAAGTCAAGGTCTGCGGCATCTGTTCAACACAAGGGCATCCCACAGATTCTTGCCCAACTTTACAAGAGGAGAACTCCGAGCAAGTCAATGCTTTGGGGTTCCAAGGCCAAAGGAGGTACGATCCTCACGGTAACACCTACAATCCAGGATGGAGGGATCATCCAAATCTAAGATACAGAAACCCTAAACCCCCTCAACAAACAAACCCTCCCCTCTTCAACAATTTAAACAACAAGGCCAAACATCGAACTCAAGCATGTCCACTGAAGACATGATTCGAGCATTAGCCATGAATATGACTACGATGCAACAAAGTGTGGCCCAATTTTAAAGAAACCACAAATTCTAGCATCCACAATTTGGAAAGCCAAATGAGCCAAATCTCAAACGCCGTGAGTAGGCTAGAAGCTAGGGATTCGGCAAAACTCCCATCTCAAACGGAGTCGAACCCGAGGCAACAAGCTCATGCGGTCACTTTGAGAAGTGACAAAGAATTGGTTATGGCTAAGGCAAAAGCAAAGAGCCATGTGGGAGAAGAGGAGGAGGAGATCTTGATGCCAAGCACATACCCTCAGAATGAAGAGGAAAAAGAGGAGGAGATCACACCTCAAAGAAAGTTCCCACCGCTCAACTCATATGAGCCGGTGCCACCTTTTCCGGAGGCTCTCAAGGATAACCGGAAATACAACAATGACAAAGACATCTATGAGACCTTCAGGAAATGTGAGGTAAATATCCCTCTTCTCAATTTAATAAAAGGTTTTCCTAGGTTTGCAAAGTTTTTAAAAGAACTTTTCACAATTAAAAGGAAGCACAAGTTGAATGGCAAGCATAAAATCCAAGTAAGTGAAAGAGTGTCGGCCATTTTTCAAAAGAAACTGCCTAAAAAGTATAGTGATCCGGGAATGTTCACTATACCATGTAAACTTGGAAATTCTAGTTCTTCTAGGGCTATGTTAGATTTGGGTGCATCAATCAATGTCATCCCATATTCCCTATATAAGTCCCTAGAACTAGGACCTTTACATGAGACGGGGGTCGTTATCCAACTTGCCGATAGATCCAATGCCTACCCAAAAGGTGTGGTAGAGGATGTTCTCGTCATGGTGGATAATTTAATCTTTCCCGCTGATTTTTACGTTCTTGAAATGGAGAACGATAAAAATGCAGTCCCAATTTTACTAGGCCGACCCTTTTTGAAAACGGCTAAGGCAAAAATTGACGTTTTTAGTGGAGTGTTAACCATGGAGTTCGATGGTGAAAAAGTCGAATTTAATATCTACGACTCCATGAAATACCCCACTGATAATCACTCTCTGTTTGCGATTGACACTTGCGACACTTGAGTCCAAGATGTATTTGAAATTGAGGGAAAGGATGAAGTACTAAGCTCAATAGAAAACGACATAGAAGATTTTACATTGGAATACTCTATGTCAAATAACATGAAGGTTATGGTGGCGGAGTTAAATCAACTCCCACTTTTGCCACCGGGCTCTAAAGCCCTCCCACTAACCATTCCAAGCGAGAAGCCGCTACCATCTGTTTTGCAGGCACCGGAGGTGGAATTAAAACCACTCCCTGAAAATATGAAGCATGTGTTCTTGGGTGAAAATCACACCCTACCGGTGATTATTTCAAATGCCCTGTCCCAAGAACAAGAAGAAAGATTGATCGCAATTTTGAAAGAATATAAATTGGCCATTGGATGGTCTATTGCCGACATCAAAGGCATTAGTCCATCCACATGCATGCACATGATCTTGCTCGAAGACGATGCCAAAGTGGTGAGACAACCGCAATGAAGATTGAACCCACCCATGATGGAGGTGGTGAAAAAGGAGGTAATCAAATTGCTTCAAATGGGAATCATCTTTCCCATTTCCGATAGCAAGTGGGTGAGTCCTACTCAAGTGGTGCCAAAGAAGACCGGAGTAACGGTCATTGAATTCAAAACGGGTGGCGAGTTTGCATTGACTACCGAAGACTCAATTCGGTGACTAGGAAAGACTTCTTTCCATTGCCTTTTATTGATCAAATGCTAGAGAGGTTAGCAGGGCACAAGTTCTATTGTTTTCTCGATGGTTACTCCGGGTATTTCCAAATACCAATAGCCCCGGAGGACCAAGAGAAAACAACCTTCACATGTCCATTTGGCACTTTTGCCTACCGACTAATGCCCTTTGGATTATGCAACGCACCGGGCACCTTTCAAAGGTGCATGATGAGCATCTTTTCAGAATTTGTGGAGGTATTCATGGAGGTCTTTATGGATGATTTCACAATCCATGGGGACTCTTTTGACTCTTGCCTCTATCACCTCACTCTTGTGCTAAAGAGTTGCATTGAATCCAACCTTGTGCTGAACTCTGAAAAATGCCACTTCATGGTAGAACAAGGGATTGTTCTTGGGCATGTGATCTCATTAAAGGGGATCGAGGTGGACAAAGCAAAGATCGATGTGATTCAAACGCTCCCGTACCCCACAAATGTACGGGACATCCGCTCTTTCCTCGGTCACGCCGGTTTCTATAGGAGATTCATCAAGGATTTCTCAAAAATCTCATCTCCCCTTTGCAAACTTTTACAAAAGGAGGTGGAATTTAATCTAAACGATGAATGCAAAGAGGCTTTTGACACTTTAATAGCAAGATTGGTGACTGCCCCGATCATACAGGCTCCCGACTGGTCTCTTCCTTTTGAGATCATGTGCGACGCAAGTGACTATGCGGTGGGGGCTGTTTTGGGCCAGAAAGTTGGAAGAGCCTCCCATGTCATCTACTACTTTTGGGAATATTTTATGGTGTTCAATCTAGTTAGTTATCTTTGAATTTGTGTAGTTATTAATTAAACGTGTAATACGGGCCACAAATGTGTATCAGCCCGTGGGCTTCCTTGTAACCCGTAAGTTAGCCAACTTCTCCTATAAAAGGAGGCTAACTTACGGGAACCCTAACTGATCGACAGAGGCTTAGAGTTCAGAGGCGTAAAGATAGATAGAGATTAGGGTTGCCGCTGCTCTCCTTCTCCAGGGAGAGCAGTGGCCGGTTTTCATACGGTATACCAGATTCGCGTTTAATCTTTTCGACATATCTTTCTATCTGCTTCTTTATCACGGCTATGGTTGTATGATTGTTAGTATTCTGGAATTAACATTTGGTATCAGAGCCGAGGCGTGAAACAGGTTGGATCTGTCTGCGATTTTTTGGATCTAACGAAGAACTGCTCTGTTTTTTCTTCTGTTTTTCTACATGTAGAGATTTGCTCCTGTAATCTCGTTTGTGAACGAAATTTTGTAAAAATCATACTGTTGGATTCACCTTTCAAAACCGATCCAGCAGCATACCTCTTTTTTCGTTTTCTGCAATTTTTATATTTCGAAGATCTCTACATTGAGATCTCGAAATCCTTATTTTTCACTGCTGCAGAAACATTTTTGGCTTGAAACTGATACAGGAGAATCTCGACTTTCAGGGCTATTCAGAACAGGTTTCAGATTTTCAAAAATCAATGTTTTCGTTTTGCAGGATCTCGACATTTAGGGACTCGATTTCCTCTTCTCGGCATCTTGATCTCGAGATTTGCATCTCGACATCTTGATCTCGAGATTTGAATCTCGACATCTTGATCTCGAGATTTGCATCTCGACGTCTTGATCTCGAGATTTGAATCTCGAAATCTTGATTTCGAGATTTGCATCTCGACATCTTGATCTCGAGATTTGAATCTCGAAATCAAGATCTCGAGATTTGTAATCTCGAAATCAAGATCTCGAGATTTGTAATCTCGAGTTTTGGAATTTCGAGTTTAGGAATTTCGAGTTTTGGGATTTCGACATTTGGGATCTCGATGTTTTGGATCTCGACATTCTGAAGATTTCGAGATTTTCAAAATTTCTCGATGTTTTGAATCTTTCAAAGTTTGCAGTTTCTTGGAACTCATAATTCGAATCTTGACATCTTTTGCAGTTCATCGAAGCTTTACATTATATGATCTCTAAATGATTCCCTGCTTATAAATGTTTCAGGAGTTTTCGATGTTCTGATGTTTTTCAAACAGCAAGTTTTCGAGATTATGAGGGTTTTCGAAACTCCAAAGTTTTCGATGTTCAAACATTTTGAAATTCTGCAGATTTCGATATTCTGAGGTTTGTTTTGCAGGTGGATTTGGCCATTATTCTTCGAGGCAATCTCTAGAATTTTGTTTAAAATCCACCTGCTCTCGACATTCAACATCGAGCACCTCATCTTCGAAGAAATTCCTCAAAAACTCAAAATTAGAGATTTTCTGCGACACCGCACTGGTTTGGCCATAACTTTTGACTCGGTGATCCAATTTGAGCAAACTGTTTTTTTGTTAGAAAGCTAACGAAACGATCTACATTAAATCTCGGGCTACGCCCCAGAACCCATTCTCACGCGCCCTCACTCGCAGTCTTTGAGGGTCAAAACGTTAGTTTTCCGACAAACATTGTAAATCACCGATGTCCAGGTCAAAACTTAGGCAAATCTGTTCAAATTCTTTCATTGTCAACCCTGAGGTCAAAACTTTTCTAAACTTCAATGTAAAGGTCTGAAAATCGTAGATAATTCAATCAACCTCGCGTCAACGGTCACCTTACAACAATCACCAATCAACTGCTGAAGCCTCCCCTGACTCATCAACATTATGTGATCATCAATATGCTGAAATTCTACATGGTGAGCTCAGGGAAACCGTCATGTGTGGTACATCTTCAGATTGCTCCACACACATGGCGGGTATGACAAGCTGTGAGCAATCAATCCTTGCACATTCTGAGGGGGAGTTTCAGTTAATTCCTCCTGGCGCCTTACACCGACAAAGCAAGGAATCTCTCAAAGGATGCAACATTTTAGGGGGAGTGTTCAATTTTATCCTTCCCGGTGCCTAACAATGACAAAGCATACCGAGTGCTCCAGTTGAGGGGGAGCACAGAGAGAAAATGAAGAAAGTAATGAGAGAACATGTTCCTATGGCTTAGTAAACCCAACTAAGCCTACCCAAGGGACAAAGCCGAGCGTAAGTGCGTGAGTGAGCGAGTGAGTGAGTGAACATTATGAGCATTAGGAAGCAGAAGGCTCAAGTGAGAAGAAAAACAATTATCAATGATGAGTCTGCTACCTCAATTGCCTGCTATGAATTGAACATTTGCTCCTAGCCACTAAAATACTCTGGACTATCCCCATAGGTTCAGGACTGAATTTATTCAGATCCCGGGTAGAAGTCGCTGCATTTTGTCCAAACGGCACATGCACAACCCTACCCTAGACCACTCATTTGTCTCCCAACAGACAGGTGTTTAATCATAGTTCACGGGGAACCGCATCTCTCATTACTGTCTCCTTCCGAGGCAAGTAATACTGACTACAGTGGCATCAGCCCCATGCCACTGAACGTTCATTGATCGCGTCGTGTCTAGTTACTCACTCCCAAATGTTTTGAAATTTTCTAGGACACAGACACACTTTTAGAGTCAGTTGCAGGTCTTCATGACCCGCGAGAACTTCCATAGGGCTCATCTATTACAGATGTAGACCAATAATTGGAAGGAAGTCCTGCTGTTGCAACATAAGAATCACCAACATTTTCAGGCCATTACTTTAGAGTTTATCTCTATAGTGATGATAACGGGCGTCTTCACGACCCCGGGGGGCTACGTTATCTTCTTTAGATTCTGCTTGTTTTTTCCTGTTTTTTTCGCAGAATAAAAGAATAAAAGCATGACGTCCCGATTCATCGGATCGTCATGAGGGGGAGAGTGGTCCACATGCTGTTAACACTGATCAAATCATTCTGGGACACTTCACTCCTCCATCACAAAAATCAACACCTTCTCTGCTATCTCTACAACTCAAATCAAATGGTCAGCTACACTCACAAATGAACAATCATTATGTTCCGCTGTGCCACCGACAAGTTCTCCTCAAATGCATTCATTCCAAATAGTCAAAAAGACTACATTGTGGAGGAGACAGAGGTCAAATACTCGTGTCCTGAAGATGAATTCCATGGGCGTCTCCTATTCTCCAAAGAATATTCATTCTAGAGGCGTCACCGAACTTCATCCAAGCTGATCAAGAGCAACTTCTGGGAGGCATGGACTAAATGCAACATATTGAAGATTCCTCAACCCCCGGAATCAAAGATCAAATTTTCAAGAAGACATCAAAGGGGAGATTGCAAGGATTTCTTCAGATAGCCTTTCTCAGAAGTCAAGTTCAAAGACAAACGAAGCTCAAAAACAACAACGACAAAGATATATGTGCTGCAATGCTGATTCAACACGATTGATCACCAAGGGGGAGATTGTTGGGAATATTTTATGGTGTTCAATCTAGTTAGTTATCTTTGTATTTGTGTAGTTATTAATTAAACGTGTAATACGGGCCACAAATGTGTATCAGCCCGTGGGCTTCCTTGTAACCCGTAAGTTAACCAACTTCTCCTATAAAAGGAGGCTAACTTACGGGAACCCTAACTGATCGACAGAGGCTTAGAGTTCAGAGGCGTAAAGATAGAGAGAGATTAGGGTTGCCGCTGCTCTCCTTCTCCAGGGAGAGCAGTGGCCGGTTTTCATACGGTATACCAGATTCACGTTTAATCTTTTCGACATATCTTTCTATATGCTTCTTTATCACTGCTATGGTTGTATGATTGTTAGTATTCTGGAATTAACAACTACGCCTCATCAACCCTCAACGAAGCCCAAAAGAACTATTCCACCACCGAGAAGGAAATGATAGCGGTGGTTTTTGCTTTGGAAAAGTTTCGTTCCAACCTTCTTGGAACGAAAGTTATTGTCTACACCGACCATGCCGCTCTTCGATTCCTTATGACAAAGAAAGAAGCCAAACCAAGACTCATTCGATGGGTCCTTCTATTGAGTGAGTTTGATGTGGAAATCAAAGACAAGAAAGGAGCGGAGAATTTGGTGGCCGATCATTTAAGCCGCCTCATTCCTCACAAAGACATGGAAGACCTCCACACAAATCTCATCAAAGGAGAATTCCCGGACGAAACTCTCTTCTCCATCAAAGTCACACAACCATGGTACGCAAATATCGTGAACTTCCTCGTTTCCGGCAAATCTCCTCCACAACTCTCAAAATCTCAAAAAGAAAAATTAAGAATGGATTCAAGACTCTATGTGTGGGATGACCCATATTTGTGGAAGCATTGTAAGGATCAAATAATCCGAAGATGCATCCCTGAATATGAGATAGCCCACATCATAGAGTTTTGTCACTCTTATGCTTGCGGAGGACATTTCGGCCCGAAACGAACAGCAATGAAGATACTTGAAAGTGGTTTTTGGTGGCCGAGTCTATTTCGGGATGCACACGGCTTTTGTCGATCTTGTGACAATTGCCAAAGAGCGGGCAACATTTCCAGGAGGAACGAGATGCCACAAAACCCCATACTTTTCTGTGAGATTTTCGATGCATGGGGTATCAACTTCATGGGACCATTCCCAAATTCCCAAGGTAACATATACATCCTTCTTGCAGTAGACTACGTCTCCAAATGGGTGGAGGCCAAAGCAACAAAAACTGATGATGCCAAGGTGGTGGCTAGTTTTCTCAAATCACACATATTTTCAAGGTTCGGGGTCCCTCGAATTTTAATTAGCGATCGAGACACACATTTTTGCAATAAAATTGTGGGATCCCTACTGAAAAAATATGATGTGACTCACAAAGTTTCTACAGCCTACCACCCTCAAATCAATGGCCAAGCGGAAACCTCAAACAGGGAGTTGAAATCTATACTCCAGAACACAGTGAACCCAAACAGGAAGGATTGGAGTATACGCATTGATGATGCGATATGGGCATACCGAACTGCTTACAAAACCCCAATCGGTATGTCTCCTTATAGACTTGTGTTTGGGAAAGCATGTCATCTCCCTGTAGAGCTCGAACACAAATCCTATTGGGCGGTTAAAGAATTCAACCTCAATCTTGACGAGGCCGGTGTACATAGGAAGCTCCAATTACAAGAATTGGAAGAACTTCGCCTGGATTCTTATGACAATGCAGAAATATACAAAAGAAAGACGAAGGAGTGGCATGATAAAATGATCATACGAAAAGACTTTAAACTTGATGAAAAAGTCCTCCTATTCCAATCACGCCTTCGTCTATTTCCGGGAAAGCTGAGATCCCGTTGGACCGGACCACACAAAGTGGTCAAAACATATCCACACGGGGCGGTGGAAATTCAGGACCTGGAGTCAGGAGAGGTGCTGAAAGTGAACAGACAGATACTCAAACCCTTCTTCGAGGGTTTTCAACCCAAAAACGTGGAAGTCGTAGACCTTTCTGAACCGGTCTACGAATGAAGAACGACAGAAGATATCGTCGAGCCACGACGTTAAATAAAGCGCTTCTTGGGAGGCAACCCAAGCAAGGTACGTTTACTTATTTTATTTTACCTTTACATTTTTTTTAAAAAAAATAAATAAATAATTTTGAGTAAAACCCGCCCGGGTATACCCAATACCCGGTCGGGTACCAGCACAAAAGGGGAATACCCGGGCAACTCATCCACCGGGTAAAAATGAAAAATCAAAAAAAAATAACGGAAACCCGACCGGGTGTGTAGAAAACCCGACCGGGTGTGTAGAAAACCCGACCGGGTTTTGGCATTTTTTTCGCCCCTGGGAGCTACTGTCAAGCGTACCCATTCGGGTATCAACCAAAAAAACCGGCCGGGCATCAAAAAAATAAAAAAGGTGTAAAATAGCCTAATACCCGACCGGGTATTACAAAAGCCCGACCGGGTATTCAGCTAAAAAACATTCTGTCTACCGGAAAAGCAAATACCCATTCGGGTATTACAAGAAAACCGGTCAGGCATAAATAAAGGAAAAGGCAAAAAAATAGCCTAATACCCGACCGGGTATTACGAAAACCCGACCGGGTATTTAGCCAAAAAGGCTTCTGCCTACGGGAAATGGAATACCCATTCGGGTATCACGAAATACCCGGCCGGGTATTTGTGCGAAAGAAGCTCTTTTTACGGGATTTCCTCCCCAAATCCTCCCCCAACCCCCATCTTCTTCTTCTCTCCCAAACAACAAACCCCCCAAACCTCCATAGCCAAACGTCCCAAGCTCCAAATCCATCCCAATCATCCACCAAAATTCCAAATAAACTCCATTTTCTTCTTCCCCACATCATCCTCTCCATTTCTACACCCACAAAAAAACCCCACACACCCCAAAATCCCCAAATCCGAAAACCCTATACAAAAATCCTCAAGGTCCGATTTTCCCTCAAATTAACCCAAACCTAACCTCATTTCTTCTTCCCCACATCATTCTCTACACCTCCACACCCTCAAAAACACCCAATTCTCAAAAAGTCCAATTTTTTCACTCCACCAAGTCCCAAGTCCGAAATTCCAACCCCCAAGTCCAAGAAAAAGTTAACTATGGCACCAAAAAGGACTAGAGCATCTTCCTCCAACTCAAGTGCTCCAATTCCACAAGTTCCGGGGTATGAAAGCATCGAATTCACGTCTAGGGCTCATCACAAGAAATTCCTCACCCAACTCAACCGAGAGGTACATTCCACACGATTTCTTTGTCATGAAACATTGCGAGCATTGATGTTGTATGATATGATGCTAGAATTGTGCAACAACATAGGACTTACTACATTGTTCCATATGTCCTATAATATCTACAAAAGAATTATGTATGAGTTCCTAGCATCGGTTGAATTTACTGAGGATATAGAGGACACCTATGAGAGCAAACTCACGTTTCGGTATAACAACATACCAAGAACTTTAACGAAACGTGAGTTTGCCGAGCTATTTGGTCTACCGGTTTTAGGTGTGGAGGAAAGAAAGGTAAAAATTGATAAGACCATTGTGCATGATTTGTGGCGAAGAATGACAGGGGTTAGGGTGTTTAAATCTTCACATATGCATATTACACATGTTCAACACCCTGCCCTTCGAATCGCACTAAAATGGTTTGGGTATCATGTCTTTGGGAAGCCAAATAATCATCAAAAAAGGATTAGTGAATTGGCCGTTCTTGCTATGGGTATCTTCCCAGAAGCTCCTAGATTAGATCTTGCTTCATGTTTGTGGGACCATTTAAAAAAGGAATGTGAAGCTATGGGTGAAATTTTCATAGGAGGGTACATACATCATATATGTACCAAATTTGGCTATTGTGCAAATAGACAAGTTCAAGATTGGAATTTCCTTAATCTTAAGTTTCTACTCACTGCACATGACTTGAGTCACTCCCACACCATTGGGACCACAGCATTTTACCATTGGACCATAAACCCCTCACCCACACAACTTTTTACAATTCCCTCCGATGAACTTCCAAACATCTTTAACCATCAACTCGGGGATAGGAGACATCTTTGCCTACCCGGAACTACTCCTGATCACTATCTTTATGACATCCCTCAACTTGAGCCACCACCCAGCCCCGAACAACCACAAGAAGAGCTACAACCCGATCCCCAACCCCCTCAATACACCCCCTTTGAACAACAAATGCTGGCCGGTATACAACAACTCAATCTTAACCAAACGGCAATGAACACACGCATTGACGATCTCTACAGTGCGTACCAAAGGGTGGAAGACGATCAAAGATGGGCCTTCGGACCTATGTATGCATATTTTGACCAGCAAGGGTACTTTTCCCACATGCCCACTCCAGTCCAACATCCTACATGGTATGACCCCTCACATTGGGGTAATTTCGGAGGATCTAGCTCCGGAGGAGGTGGACAAGCTGGCGGTGATGGTGTTGACAGAGATTTCGGAGGTGGTGATGGCGGATATGGCGGCAGCCCAGACACAAACGATGATGAATACCCATATACAGGCGGTTTTCATGACAGCTACTATGGTCAGGGTGGATTCTTTGATGGAGGAGATGCGGGCGGGCACTAGGGGCAGTGCCATGAACTAGCTGGGGGGGGGAGAACTATTCTGGTATGCTCCCATTTCATACTCTTTATTCTTGCTATATAAAAAAAACAAAAAAAAATATTTAAGCTTGTTAGGTTGAAAACCCAAAAAGGGCAACTTAAGCAAAATAAAAGCAAAAAAGAAGAGTGAGTTGGGGAGAATTAAAAAGGAAAATGTGGGAAGCTGGGATGAAAACCCGAAAGGGCACCTAGGCAAAATGAGAGAATGAGAGAAAGTATTTCTTTTATATTTGCAGGATCCTAAGGGTACACATAAGGAGCAAAAGAAGAGGAACCCAATGATGCTGAAGACCTTTTATTCATGTGTTTTGATCATTGAAACATTCTTTTATGTTGATTTTCAAAAACACTTGTGAATGGTTGTAATTGCTACAAATGTTGGTTTGGAAACTTCATGGACATGATTTGTTTTACTCGAGACGAGTAAAAGTTCAAGTGCGGGGGTGTTTGATAGGCACTAGTTGTTAGTGCCTAAGTATACATTTTTATTATTGTTTGTAGTGTTTATTTACTAGTTTTGTGCAAGTTTATAGTTGTGAATTTGCATTTGATTGTAATCATATTTCTAGCATTTTATTGTTTGTTGTAAGTTGTAGTTAGTTTGATTTTAAGTTTAGGATAGGTTTGGAAGCAAAAAGGATGAAGAAACCTGAGTTTTGTGCAAAACCCGGTCGGGTATGGATTTTACCCGGCCGGGTATGAAGTGACAAAGGAAACTGCTGCAAACTAGCAAATACCCGGTCGGGTATTCCATATACCCGGTCGGGTATTCTGTGATTTCGGACCAAAGGACGTGCAGAAGACACAAAAACATGGGAAAATATTTGATTAGGTAAATACCCGGTCGGGTATGTCAAAATACCCGGCCGGGTATCCGGCATTAGGTGTTGAAAACACCTATAAATAGCCCCATTTTCCTTCATATTTCATCATCCCTTCTTCCATTCTCTTTAGGTCAGTTTAGAATAGCATTTCTTTATATTTTTCTAGCTATGTTTAGCCTCCAAATGAGGAGCTAAATTTCCATTCTTGGTTTTGCTCTTGAAGCTTGTTGATTATTAAAGTTGTGAGTTATTTTCTTAACTTCTTCTCTTGATTATTAATTCTTCCCTTAATCTCATTCTATATTAATGTTGGAGGGTTGCTAAGTGACGATTAGTTAACGTTCCGACATTAATTACTACTAGAAACGATCAACGAACCGATGGTTAATCGTTGGTGGTTTCACAAGTAAGTAACTTCGGTTTATTAATGCACGGTCGTGGTTAATAGACTTAAGAGGGATCAATTTTGTTGGTTAAACCGAAACCGTTGTGTTAAGGTTATCAATCTCAATTTATTTCATCAAGGAGTTAAAAAGATTGAATGCTACTATTATATCGGTATACGGCGTTGTTCTATATTTGATTAATAGTAAGGGTTATTAATGAACGGTCGTTGTTAATAACTACCCTTGACTAATTGGAGATACTCCTCGATTGAGTACGTATTCGAGAGCGGATAAGTTATAGATATAACAAGGATCGACTAAAATATATCAACAAGTGGAAAGTAGCAAAGCCAAGTCCCTTTTATTCTTGAATTAAACACATATAGGTTGTTCATCTTAGTTTCTTAATTGAATTAAATCACTCAAAATCAAAAAACCCCTTTTTATTACTAGTTTCATAGAAAGAAAATCATTCCTTTCCCTGTGGATACGAACTCTACTACGCTATACTACGTATAAGTGTTTAGTATTGAATTTATTTTGACGCACCGTGACAAAAGTGCTCGTCAAGCGTAGTGATATTTGGTTCGGTTCGAACTCGAGCCTATCGATGACTCACAAATTATAGGAATAAAATTTATAGTCCCTCCGTCCCGAAAAGGTTCGTCAACTTTGACTTTCAAGGGGATTAATAAAGTAAAAATAGTGTGGTTGAAATTTGTGCAGAGGAGATAGAATTAACTTTAGCTACACTAGAACTAGATAAGTAACTGGACGATGAAATAAGCATCATAATAATAATAATAATAATAATAATAATAATAAGAAAATTATATGACCAAACAATGGTAGTGGATAAAAAGTGACTTGGTTATTAAAATAATTAATTATGTCTAATTTTTAATAAGAGAGAGTGACACGAAAATCTAATTAATCTAGTACTCCCTCCGTCCCGTTAACATTTGGACAAGAGAGAGTGACACGAAAATTAATAAAAAGTGGTTTATGTGGTTGATATTGAATTGATAAAGTAAGAATAAAGTAAGAATAATTTAGAGTCACACAAACTTTACCAAATTTGGTATGAGACAATCTTAGTGGGACGGACCGATAAGGTAAAACACAATCATAGCGGGACAGAGATAATAATATTTTAGAAAAAAACTCTTGATTATAATAGTAGTATTACTATATTAATAATAGTAATATAATGTAATAATATAATAGAGGAAGCGGTCGAGCCCAGCTGGTCGTCGATTCACTCTCCCTTACGGGAGGTCTCAGGTTCGAAACTCAATGGAGTGAGTTTCAGCCTAGATTACTCCAGGCTCCCCCCAGACCCCCTCCCCAAACGCTCCCTGGAGTAAAAAAAATGTAATAATATAATAACAACCGTCAAGTTAATGTTAGCATAATCATTTTGTAAATTAATGTTTTAATATAAAATATAAAATGCTAGAAATTTTAAAGGGGTACATTGATGGTGTAAGGTGACAGGGTGAGATAGGTTTGCACCTAGCACTAGCAAATACGAGTATTGTGCTCCGTGTGTGAATTTTTGTTCTCATTTTTTCCACACCGGTTGCAAAGGATGTTCATCCTCCTGATTGTCCTATAAAAGAAATGCTCCTTACGCCCATTAAATCAATTGCTCAGCTTTATGCACTCGGGTATGTGAGGCTTTTGGCTTAAACCTTGAGCTTGAGCCACATTTTAATTAGGGTGGACTGGACAACACTTTTAGGGTGGGCTGGATACCAAAGCTATACCCATATTAATAGAAAAAAAATGGGTTGGGCTGGGCTGAAGCCCACCCCTGCCCCTTCATAGACCCGCCCCTGTATAAATACACCCTTTTTCCTTCCCATTTGATCATTCCTTCTTCCATACTCTTAAACTCAGTTTAGAATAGCATTTCTTTCTATTTTTCTAGCTATGTTTAGTCTCCAAATGAGGAGCTAAACTTCCATTCTTGGTGTTGCTCTTGAAGCTTGTTGATTATTAAAGTTGTGAGTTATTTTCTTAACTTCTTCCCTTGAATATTAATTATTAGTTCTTTCCTTAATACTATCTCTATATTAATGTTGGGGAGTGTTGCTAAGATGACAATTAGTTAACATCTTGATATTATTTATAGTAGGATTCATCTCATTTAAAAATATTCTTCCTTGAAAATTAATTAATTCCTATTCATATTTCATATTAATATTTTGAACATTACTTAAAGGATCAACTAGTTTTGTTTCATATATTAATTATTACTAGAAACGATCGACTAACCGATGGTTAATCGTTGATGGTTTCACAAGTAAGTAACTTTGGTTTATTAGTGCACGGTTGTGGTTGATAAACTTAAGAGGGATTAATTTTGTTGGTTAAATCGAAACCATTGTGTTGAGGTTATCAATCTCAATTGATTTCATCAAAGAGTTAAGAGATTAAATGTTACTATCAAGTCGGTATATGGCGGTGTTCTATACTTGACTAATAGTAAGGGTTATGAATGAACGGTCGTTGTTAATAACTACCCTCGATAAATTGGCTATACTCCTCGATTGAGTATTCGAAAGGGAATAAGTTATTGATATAACAATGATCGACTAAAATATATCAACAAGTGGAAAATAGCAATGTCAAGTCCTTTTTATCTTTGAATTAAATCTCATACAAGTCGTTCATCTTAGTTTTTAATTAAATTAAATCATTCAACACCAAAACCCCCCCTTTTATTTACTAAGTTCATAAAAAGAAAAGTATTTCTTTCCCTGTGAATACGAAATCTACTTCACCTATACTACGTAATAGTGCTAGTATTCAATTTATTTTGACGCACCGTGACAAGGTGCACGTCAAGTTACATCATTCATGCTACTGGAACAAAAAGAAAGAAAAAACAGTTACTATTCACGCGATTTTTTTTTTAAATTGTGCAAAGCTATGTCATTTTGGGATTGGAGCACGATGCTCACCGTGGGATGATCCCACGGTATACCGACTGGGATAGCTCGGAGAGGTCCTGGCAAGTTGTGTACTCCGTCTCCGTAAAAGATTATATCTTTTGACGGTTGAAAATTATGAACGTCGTAGAAGTTGGTCTGTTGACTAATAAAGCGTTATTTACTTTTTTTTGACAATCAATAACCCTTTTATTAATAATTATCCAAAGCCAAGAGATTTAATTTACAATTCAATTGTGTAAATAAAGCATTTTTTTACTTAATTATACTATTTTAATTAATTAATTCACATGCTAATTAAGAGTTTGTCTTAAATAAATCATGCATATACAAAGCTATTTGAACTATTTTATGTCTGGTACGTTAAATATGGTTTGATCTCATATAACCTTGTTTAATCACTCCAATTAAACCTTATTATTAGAATCGGTGCTTATTAATTCACAGCGTAATTATCTCGCAATCTTACAAAAAATTAATATGCAATAGCACATTTTTAAAGAAAGTATATATGATGTTTTTATTTGTAGAAAACCATCCTTTTCAAATTTTAAAAATACATATAAACAAAAATATTTTTATTTAGATATATTAAGTTACCAAGTTGTAATTTATATCCTTTAAAAAATTTTACCCAAGATTTACAGGCAAAGATTTTTGTGTGATTTTAGTGTGTCAAAAACGAAAGTGACATACTTGTATATAAAAACAAGTTTTATTAAACTGGTCAAAAATTGTGTATTTGATATTGGTGCACGTGAGAGATCCTACAAATTCATTGTTTTAAAAGGAAAGTCACAATGGAATGGAAAATTGGCAAAATGCAGTGGGATAGAAAGAGTATATCAAAACTTGACCGACTATCCAAAACTTGTTCCCACCTAGCAATGTTGTTAAATTACTTTGGAATAGTGTGATTACAATTATTTCTTTAACTATCCCTTCTCAAATACTTAGTCGTTGAGTCACTACAAAAAACATCGTTTTTGTTATGGATTTTTGTCACGGATTTTGTCACGGATCATTCCAAGGCAAGGAAAAAACGTTGTCCCCGAGTTTGGATTTAAAATGCTCTTAAGATGAATTTGTTGTGGATTAATAAACTAATATTGCTTCCTGAAACTCAAATCTTTAACTAAAAACCCGATCGGGTTTTGACTTGATCCGAAGATCAAATTTTGATTTGGAGGCAATTAACTCGTGCAAGGCAAAGATTTGGTAAAGATTTGTCTTTTACCCGATCGGGTAAATGAAAAACCCGATCGGGTAGATGTGACTAATGAAGATTCCGGTCACTTACTCAAGAAACCCGATCAGGTTTCTGAAAAACCCGATCGGGTAAATGACCCTGCCATCTCCAAACACCTATAAATACACCCTTTTTCCTTCCCATTTGATCATCCCTTCTTTCATACTCTTAAGCTCAGTTTAGAATAGCATTTCTTTCTATTTTTTTAGCTATGTTTAGTCTCCAAATGAGGACCTAAACTTCCATTCTTGGTGTTGCTCTTGAAGCTTGTTGATTATAAAAGTTGTGAGTTATTTTCTTAACTTCTTCCCTTGAATATTAATTATTAGTTCTTTCCTTAATACTATCTCTATATTAATGTTGGGGTGTGTTGCTAATATGACAATTAGTTAACATATTGACATTAGTTAGAGTAGTATTTTCTTCCTCTATATTAATGTTGGAGATTGTTGCTAAGATGACAATTAGTTAACATCATGATATTAATTATAGTAGGATTAATCTCATTTAATAATATTCTTCTTTGAAAATTAATTAATTCCTATTCATATTTCATATTAATATTTTGAGCATTACTTAAAGGATCAACTAGTTTTGTTTCATATATTAATTATTACTAGAAACGAACGACAAACCTATGGTTAATCGTTGATGGTTTCACAAGTAAGTAACTTTGGTTTATTAATGCACGGTTGTGGTTGATAAACTTAAGAGAGATTAATTTTGTTGGTTAAATCGAAACCATTGTGTTGAGGTTATCAATCTCAATTGATTTCATCAAGGAGTTAAGAGATTAAATGCTACTATCAAGTCAGTATATGGCGGTGTTCTATACTAGATTAATAGTAAGGGTTATTAATGAACGGTCGTTGTTAATAACTACCATCGATGATTTGGATATACTCCTCGATTGAGTATTCGAGAGGGAATAAGTTATAGATATAACAATGATCGACTAAAATATATCAACAAGTGGAAAGTAGCAATGCCAAGTCCTTTTTATCTTTGAATTAAATCTCATATAAGTCGTTCATCTTAGTTTTTAATTAAATTAAATCATTCAACACCAAAATCCCCCCTTTTATTTACTAAGTTCATAAAAAGTAAAGTATTGATTTCCCTGTGGATACGAACTCTACTTCACCTATACTACGTATTAGTGCTAGTATTGAATTTATTTTGACGCACCATGACAAGGTGCACGTCAAGTTACATCATTCATGCTACTGGAACAAAAAGAAAGAAAAAACAGTTACTATTCACGCAATATTTCTTTAAAATTGTGCAAAGCTATGTCATTTTAGGAGTGGAGCACGATGCTCACCGTGGGATGATCCCACGGTATACCAACTGGGATTGCTCGGAGAGGTCCTGGCAAGTTGTGTACTCCGTCTCCGTAAAAGATTATATCTTTTGACGGTTAAAAATTATGAACATCGTAGAAGTTGGTCCGTTCACTAATAAAGCGTTATTTACTTTTTTTTTTACAATCAATAACCCTTTTATTAATAATTATCCAAAGCCAAGAGATTTAATTTACAATTCAATTATGTAAATAAAGCATTTTTTACTTAATTATAATACTTTAATTAATTAATTCACATGCTAATTAAAAGTTTGTCTTAAATAAATCATGGATATACAAAACTATTTGAACTATTTTATGTCGGGTATGTTAAATATGGTTTGATCTCATATAACCTTGTTTAATCACTCCAATTAAACCTTATTATTATAATCGGTGCTTATTAATTCACAGCGTAATTATCTTGCAATCTTACAAAAAATTAATATGCAATAGCACATTTTTAAAGAAAGTATATATGATGTTTTTATTTGTAGAAAACCATCCTTTTCAAATTTTAAAAATACATATAAACAAAAATATTTTTATTTAGATATATTAAGTTACCAAGTTGTAATTTATATCCTTTAAAAAATTTTACCCAAGATTTACAGGCAAAGATTTTTGTGTGATTTTAGTGTGTCAAAAACGAAAGTGACATACTTGTATATAAAAACAAGTTTTATTAAACTGGTCAAAAATTGTGTATTTGATATTGGTGCACATGAGAGATCCTACAAATTCATTGTTTTAAAAGGAAAGTGACAATGGAATGAAAAATTGGCAAAATGCATTGATGGCAGTCGAGGCAGCCATCGTGGTGGCATCCGTGGCCACGGAAGGCAACCCGATCATCGTGACGAACCTGATGATGCTGATGCTGATTATGATGACCATTGATGGTTTGTAATAATTAGTTTATTAACATTTTAAGGATTTTTAAATTTTGATGTGTTAATGTATGAATATTAATTATTTGTGTTTTATAATGATGGTTTGATTAGATTATTATTTATTATGATACCTAATGTTTAATGGTGATTAATGATGATTAATGATGATTGTTTAATTATTTATTATAAACAATTATTTATTAAGATTATTGTTTAACTATTTATTAAAAACAATGCTTATTAAGTTTAAATTTTTGAAAAAGTGCCTAAATTTTAATGGTTATTATTTATTAAATAAACTTTTGAAATAAACATTCAAAAAATTAATGCGCTGAATTTTTAAATTTTTTAAAAAAAAAATTTAAACTTTTGTCACGGACTGTTCCGTGACAAAATATAAATTCATTTTATTCTAAATACATAAAACGCTGAAAATAACGTATTTTTTTTAAAAAAAAATGTTTTGTCACGGATGGGATCCGTGACAAATTCAAAATTTTGAATTTTTTTTGAAATTTTTAAAGCACCCGCCCACTCTATTTTAAAATTTTAAAATTTTTTCCAAAATGTTTTGTCACAGATATTTCCGTGACAAAATTTAAAATTTGAATTTTCTGGATCGTTTCAAATACCCGCCCACCCTATTTCGAAAAACCTTTTTTTAAATTTGTCACGGATTTTTTGAACTACCGTCCGTGACAAAATCCGTGACAAACGGCGTGTTTTTTTGTGGTGGTATATCAAAACTTGACCGACTATCCAAAACTTGTTCCCACCTAGCAATGTTGTTAAATTACTTTGGAATATTGTGATTGCAATTAAATGAATAAAGATGCTACTCATTTTTTATTTGAGACAAAAGCATTCAAAAGTATTGAAATTATTTAGTACGGAGTATATCATAACTTTCTAAGTTAGATGTTAATTCCAACAAAAAACATTGCACATTGTTTGCTTTTGTATAAAAGTGAGATCGTGAATTTAGCACGTGTCTTTCTTATATGCACAAATTAGATTACAAGATATTGGTAAAAGTAAACATTTCAAGTGAATGAAATGCCAAGGTCCTACAAAATGTTTCATCCTTCTTGTTATCTAGATATGTCTTTGTTTATAAATCTTTAGACTTCTTTTTAATTATTAGCAGTAGTATTTTGCTTGAGCTTGAGTTGAAAAAAGAGGCAAAAAAGAACTGTATCATTTTTTTGTCACCAAGCGAGAGAAAACAGTTAAGTTGTCGAACAAATAAAAAACATATTAGATGTTTCCTTTGAAACTTATACGATGATTTTTACTTATTCAAATTCCAAATTGGACCGATAATATATCTTGGTATAGATACCAAGATGTATTAACACATTTTTCAAGTTCAACATCAGTATAAATACATTTCTCTTAAAAAATACTATAATTATTAAGATATGTATGTGTCTTATCACTGTTTTCTGGAATTAATGACGGTATATTCCCACTGCAGGTGGAGAAAACAAAAAAAAAAGAAAGAAATGGTGTTTGCAATTAAATCAAACATGTTTGAATTTCATTTATTCACTTGAATACTAAATCCTAATATCGAAGGAATTAGCTCAATCATGCAATCAGGGTTTGAACAAAACCTAAAAATCATGCAATCACTTACCAAAAACGCATTAACTTATGATTATTTGATATATTAAAGTTATCTGAGAAAAAAGACAATATACATAATTCAAGTCCCCACTCTTCATACAAATGGAAGTTAAAATTACTAAATGATGAAGATATCTATTTAGGAGTTGATCGCCTCAATAATCAAGTGCCGTAATGGAGCAGGTGAATTTTACGGTGTCTAAAATTGGAATTAGTAGCTAATCATTTTATCAAGTTTTACACAATAAAGTAACGTTATAAGCCTTTAAAGTCATAGTATGGTTTGTACAAATAATAATGTTATTATGGGCATCAAATGTTCCAATTTTTGCACAGAACATGATATATTTACGGTATGGTTTGAAACATAAGTTTGAGACATCAAACAAGCTTTTAAGTCTGAAACAACACATTAAACCATAATTCATGGGATCTGATGAACCGGTTGAAACACACAAGAGAGGGGTGAATTGTGTGTGCGTAGAACTACAATAGTTTTTCACCGAGTTCTAGTGTGGGGAAAAGGGAAAGCAGAAATTAAAGGACACAAAGATTTAACGAGGAAAAATCTCTTGGCTCAACAAGGATTAAAAAACCTGGACCTCCCTGTGAGGAATTTGAAAACTCTTCACTAAAAGCCTTTAAACAAATTACAACATAAATTCTCCTAGTTACCTTGAGCCACACCAACTCTAACCTCTCTAGGTAGAGTTCCACTACCTTACCTTGTGGGTAAGGAGTCTCTCAACTTTACAACAAAATTCTCACTTTACACCCCAACCCTCGGAGGAAAGCATTCTCAAATGTTCCTCTTAACCCCAATACAATAGAAACTAGAAATTGAATTTCAAAGGATGGAACTCATAATGGAACTGTCGCAAGTACTCGATCTTCTATGGCTTCTTTGTACAACTCTCCTTATTTGAGTATTTTCTTCTCGGTTTAAGCACACCCTTCTCTATGCACGAGCTTGGTCATATATAGGGATGTTTTGGAGCTGTTAAGGCTTTATGACATTCAAAAAGCTTTCGTTGTTGGCCAAAGTCTCCATTTATTCTATCTTTCCGTTTGAGGATGGATTCTTTCCTTGAATTTGGTCTTCTTAAATGTGCAAGATCATGACTTGATGTACTATCCTTAATAGCTCGGATCTTCATATATATATATATATTTCGATCCTCTCGCATGGAAATTATTCAACAAATACTTCCTTATAGGTATTAAAAGATATTCTTTATATTTGTGTGAAGGAAAATATTTTTCTTAAAGAAACATTCCTTGTGAGAGGAGATGCACGAAAATCTAATTTGAATTTTGAATAATTCCTTTTATTTTGGAAACTTGCTTTGTAGAAAGATCTCTTAATTAATTCCTTTGATTTAAATAACTTTCCATTAAAGAAAAAATCACTTCTTTGCATAAACATTAATTATTTCCTTAAACAAAAGTTCTCTATAATTTAGCAAGACAAAAATGAAATTGGATGGAGAGAAAAGATGTAACACCGACCCGGAGCATATTTACTTTTAGTAAATTATGTAATAAACCTTGAAAGATGATTTATGAATTTACGTAATTGTTAAATTTCATTATTTCTTTTACGTGAATAGTAAATTGCATGTGGGGCCCACAGTGGAAACGTGGACCGCCCGATAATTCCCGAACCACATATTATATTCATCTTGGTCTAGATGACACCTATATGGGGGTGGATATTCTATTTGGGCCATAAGAAAGGCATGGAGTTGACCGGTTGGTCAAACGGGGCCCAATTACCGGTATTGGCAATTTAATGGATAACAGCCCGAAATGAGTTTCGGAGACTCCTAAATTAATGTTGGGGAATATACATCTATTCTAAAGGCCCATAATTATTAGGAACACGTGATATATTTTATTTGGCCCGATAAAATAAAATATGATTAAAACGGACCGAGAAGTACAACTTTCGTGGCCGATTGTACACACCGGGACGTAATGGGATGACCTCCCACATAAGTGGGGGCCACCCCACGTTTTTATGGATGCTGATTGATCAAATAATGGGGGAGGGGAGCAGCTAAACGTGCTGGTACGCACAAGGGAGAGGGAGGAAGTCTCCTTTGAGACAAAAACTCATGCTAGGGTCCTATCCCACACAAATCATTGTGTTGGTTGAAAAGGACCTCTCCCCTACCCTCTCTTCAATCCATTCGGCCAGCACAAGGGAGATAAGGTCCAGGGAAAAGGCTCTCAAGTTCTGGAGCTGAAGAAACCAAGAGGAGAGAAGGATCCAAGAAGAAAAGCTAGAAGAAGAGGGTAAGAACACAATTTCTACTCTTTCAACTAGTTTTATTGTGCATGATTTTTAAGAAATCATATGGTGGATTAAATCATGAGTTCTACACGTTCAAAAGTGTAGAATATTGATATAAAGTGGTGGTAATTAACTTAGGAGGGTTGGCCAATCGATAGGAGTCGAAACCGCCGGAAACCGCCACTTCAAAGGAGCTAGTCATAGTTGCAGACCACGAAAGCCGCCCGGCTTTGGCCCAGTAGTTCAGTTTTACACCTCCAATCGGCCTAGAACAGGGATTGATCGAGGGGCTTGACAAAGGCAACTATTTCAGCACTTCATAAGGTGAGGATGGCTGACTATATTGCTTATAATTAGTGAGTTAATTTCATAAGATTGCCTAAAGTAATTAGATGGGATTTTCATGGATTATTAATGATTAATAATGCCTAAATGAAAATAATATGGATATGAGTAAGTGAAGCATGATATACAAATTTAGAATAATTGTGTATGATTATGTGAAATGAATGGAACGGCATGTTAATGGAATTGCTATGATGACATTGTGATAAAATAAACTTTACTTCATGTATGAAAATTCATGAATGGATTAAAGTGATATTTTTGATATTGAGATCAAACTATACTTGGGTTGGGAAATCAATTGAAATGAAATGCCAAATGGAAAATAGGAACTTGACATGTTCTAAGATTATACAACTAGTATCAAAATACTAGTCGGGAAGTTAATATAAATTAATGGTGAAACAAATCCTAAGAGGTAGGATTGTGAATAGATATGCCTTGAGTAGTCTCAAGAGATACTTAAGGCTTAATTGTTTGAACACTAAGGTGTGATAGGGGTAGGCCTAAAGGCCACCTACGGGAATTGATTCTAGGCATAGGATTTGCTTGAGAATTTGATTATGAAGATAATTAGAGTTTGGACTCTAGGATGACATGGAAATGTAGTTGGGCCGAGCCCATGCCATGTAATATGATTAGCATGGAAACGTAGTTGGGCCGAGCCATTGCCATGTATATGTGATCTCCGTGGAAACGTAGTTGGGTCGAGCCCTTGCCACGAAGTTATGGTTGGTATGGAAACGTAGTTGGGCCGAGCCCTTGCCATACAAATTTTGATATGTTATATTGAGTTAGAGGATTGTATAGAAATGTAGCTGGGCCGAGCCCATGCTATACAATTGGGGCTCGATGGGACCCCACGGGGTTATTGTGACTTGCGGTCACGGGGGGAATGGAAATGATGAATTCTAAATGAATATGGGCCCACGGGCCGACTACTTGACTCTATATAAAATAAGTACAGTTAAAAGAAAAAGGGGTAACCGAGGGTTATGGCCTATAATATAATAGTACCCTAAGTCGAGGGTCTTAGAAATTAAAACATCAATTATTTCTAGTATAGTTGCTATTGTACTTGTCAAATATTTCCACGTACTGACCTCCCCTTCACGGGGGAGGCCACCTCACAGTTTCAGGTAGAACTTGAAGGTTGCTGCCACCGCCCGTCGCTTCGGGAAGATCAAAGGGAGAAGACGTGGTTCGTGCTTCTTCCGTTTCTGTTTTGAAACAACTTAAATAATGCTCATGGATATTATCTTTTTGAATAATTATTGGGGGGCTTCTACGCCCATGATTGCCAAGGTGTGGCATAAACACTTACGTTAAATGTTTCCGCTGCTATAAATGTTTATTTCACATTATGTTTGTTTATGGATGTACTATGTGTGAATGGTATTCAAGACGCCTTGTATAGTATGGATGAGTCGGACTGCGGTTGACTATTCGTACTGTACGGCGGGTTGTTGACGTGTCCGGGTAGGTCCGGGGGGTGACAATTTAATTGGTATCAGAGCCTTAGTCCGTAAACATCATAATGAAGCTTCAAAATTTCTTTTGAAAATGAACTTGAAAACCATGAGCATAAGGTTTTGTACTTATAGAACTTTTGGTACTTGAGTTGCAATGTCTCTAATTGTTAAGATGGTACCCTTAACAATTGGTATGGCGGTGATTTGAGCCAAAGGATGTCTTTAAGTATCTATCCGTCAATTGACATTTGATACGAGTCTAATGACTCATTCTCAATTTCTTTCAGAAATGGAACGTATCGGGAAAGTGACTAGGAGAAACCCGACTGGCCGAGCACCGGGAGGATCCGTGCAAGGCAGTAGAGGGGCTTCTAGGGTGTCCAGAGGACAGGGCCGTGGAGGCCAAGATCAGACCGTGAGTGACAGTTATGTGGAAACAGTCAACGAGTCCTATGAGTCCGAGGAGGATTCGACGTATCAACCGGGAACTGAGCCGGTTGAGACCCCATATGATGGGGAGTATGATGATGACAGTGAGGGGAGCGACGATGACGACGCTCTAGAAAGGATGGAGGAACTACTCCGTCAATTTCAACAGGATCGCCAAAGGCGCCGGGCAAGGCGTGCTTTGGGAGGGGCTTCAAGAAGGGGAAGCCATGCGGGTTCTAGGGGACATGTGGAGTCCCGAGTAGATCGAGGTGTCGAGGTCCCGATAATAAGGATCTCGAAGTACCTCAAGGAAGCAAGGGATCTGGGGTGTAAACCGTTCGATGGAACGGGAGATGAGAGTAGCCCTTGATATGTTGCGGCGGAGTGGATCAAGAGGTTCAATGAAGCGGCCCTTGATATGCAGCTGCCGCCAAACATGAAGATGAGAGTAGCAACGAGGTTGCTAGAAGGGATGGCGTCCACATGGTGGGACGGTGTCAAGGGGAAGTACAGTGAGGCCGTAACTTGGGAGAATTTCCGACAGGAATTCTTCAACCAATACTACTCCGACTTCGAGGTGAACTTGAAGAGGAGAGAATACACCAACTTGACCCAAGGAGGCAAGTATACCGTGAGGCAACTTGAGCACAAGTTCAGGGAGCTCGCGGAGTTCATACCGGAGTATGCTTGTGATGAGAACCGGATGGTGAATCACTTTTGGGATGCTTTAGACTTAGACGTGCGTGAACGGGCAACACAATTGCCTAACATGACGTTTAGTCAAGTGGTGGAGCAAGGCCTGAAAGGGGAGAAGGAATGGGAAGAAAGGAAGCTGAAAAACGCCGAGGAGGCGAAGAAGAGGAAATGAGAGAACACCGGCCCCCAAGGTTCTAGCAAGTAGGGGAACCACGGGGGAGGTGGGTCTTTCAGAACGCCCGCACCACCATCTAGGGGAAATCAAGGCCCAGGAGGGCAAGGCTCGAGGTCGCAAGGCTCGGGCATTAGCAGGTGCAATAACTGCAAGAGGAACCACACGGGCAAGTGCCGCAATCCCCCTAGGTGCTACCAATGCGGGGAAACGGGGCACTTGAGATCAAACTGCCCACAACTTGGGCGAGCCATGGGTGCAGGACCTAGCAGCGGGACTACGACAAGTAGGAACCGAGCAGGGGCACTTCACGCGAGCACGGCACACGGAGGGCCAAGTACAAGTAACGCGCCATCCGTGAACCAAGGCAAGACCCAGGCTAGGGTCTATGCGATGACGGAGGCGGACGCACGTGCTAACCCAGACTCCGTGGCGGGTAAAATCTTAAACTCATGTTATTAACTCCATTGTATGCAATAGGAGTGTTTGTAATGTGCAAAATTTGTAACCCCGACGGTTTGGTCGGAATTGTAGGGGAAAGGGGAGGAAAAATCCCCTCCCTGGGCGAATGCCGCCCGGCATTTGACGAAAGCCGCGGCGGCTTTCGTCTTGAGTTATTGGGAAAATACTGCGGCGACGAATGCCGACCGGTTTCCATAAAAAACCGCCCGGCTTTCGTCAACATTTAATCAGGAAAATCCTCGCAACCAAAAACCGGCCGGCTTTTTGTTAGTCCCTGTTTTCTATAACAACAATATAATATGGCATACAGATGAAAGATTAACAACAAAGATGAACACAGAAAGATCAAGTGTAAACCTTCTCTGATATACCGTGAACCTTTCGTACAAGAATGATAAGCGCTAAGGCTATTTTGAGCAGATACGAAAGTTAACCGCAAACCTGAGTCCTCCGCCCCTTTTTATAGGCGAGGCTCAGGTATGCGTAAAAAGGCTTCTTGCCTAAGTATGGGCCTAACACTTGGCCCATATTGAATACTATTCTAACAGATGTATTTAATCAGTGCAGAACAGAAATAGTAAACATCTAAATTATTACAGACAAAACAGACAAACTTGAATCACAATAAAATAGTCTTCAACAATCTCCCCCTTTGTGATCAAGTGCCGTCTTGCATTTATTTTTGAGATCTGAAGTAATGCTTTATGAAAATTAGCGCATGCTCATACTGTCTCAGCATTCTTCTCTTTTCAAGTTGCTCGTTGATGGGCTTTAGGATGGTCCACACCTTCTCGTATACTAGGAGCTCTTCCTCGCTGGCGTCCGCAAGTCTTGGATCTATATTCTCTTTGATCTCTTGCAGCTTGGTCTGGATGATCTTCAGAGTCCCATCACAGTATTTGTGAATGTCTTCTACCCACATGAGTCTTTTCTGTCCCTCGTGATTGAGATATATGATAGAGACTGGGTCCTTGAAGATATGATATGGTCTGTACTATTTGAGCTCTGGACCGTTCAGAGTTGGCTTTACCAGATTTGCTTTTCGGACATTGTTTTCCAGGGCCATCTGTAGATCATGGGCAGCATAGAATCTGATCTGTCTCAGCATAAACCGTTTGATCGCCTCATAACCTTCTTCGTGTGTCCTGTTTCGACTCAGTGAGAGATACCTACTTACCATGAACATTTGGTAGATATCCTCCATCTTCATCATTATAAAGTCATTTTCTTGGCAGATGAATATGCTGGAGTCTGTTCGTCGAACTTTGAAGCTGTAGAACGGGATGGTGTGATGATCTTCTCTGTGTATATCAAGGATAGCGTCAATAGGATGGATGCTGGACTTCATATCTCTTTCCAGTATTTGTCGTTGTTTTCCAGATGATCTGTGCATCAGCATGTGAAGATGTCCGCCAGCCAGTTTTCCCTTAAGGTGAGTCAAGCCACGGATCTTTAGTTCATCTAGCTGTTTGAGCTTGTCTGCGGTTCTCCAAATTCCCTTTCTGATTTCCTCTTGGAAGGGGGCATTTATTCTGATGTTTTCCCAGAGCTTTTCTTTTGGGGGCAACTTGCCTGCCGTTTGTCTTATGACAGATTCTAGCTCCCTGGGTATCTTTTTATAGTCCTCCCCTTCTTTGAGTTCCTCTTCATCAAGGCGTATGATATCTTCTGCGCATTTGGCCAGCAACTCTCTCAGCCACCAATTTCGCTGCATATCCTCTGTCTCAGCTTCGCATCTAAGATCATCCCACTCTGTCCACTTTCTTGGCCAAACGTCATGTACCACAGCATCCTCGAGTGCATCATGAATGTCTTTGCCTTGGGGAATGTAAGGGACTCTCAGCTGCGGTGATCTTTCTCGTGAAGCACAACCGGGTTCACTAGGATTGCCCGTTGTCATCAGGTTAGAACTGAGTTCTGGCTGATGGCCTGACTTGACAGATGAATCAGAGATAGCATCGTCAGGACTTCCATCCCCTCCTCAGACGGTATCCTTTGGAGACACGCCTCGGGATGTTGTCATCGATTTCGAACTGTGTTCTGATCGATGGCCTGAGCTTTGTGATGTACCAGAGGTAACCACTACAGGACTTCCATCCCCTCCTCGGACAGTATCTCTAGGAGATAAGCCTCGGGATGTTTCATCTAGCTCGACCAGGCTAGAGAGTTGGGCTTGGTTGTGGCTCGAGGAAGGTGGTGGTTGGTTGGTGGGCTGGTTTGATGAGGTGTTTGGTTGGGGTTCATGGCTGGTAGAGGCTGCTTGCTCAAGTGTCCGAGGTCTCTTGTTCTCCCCCTCATGAGGTTCCGAATCATCGGGATCCTCATGGGAACGTTTGAGGCCTCGGGGACTGTCACGGCAAGTGCCGTATTGAGGGCGGTCGTGGTTGAGGAAAACTTGGAGAAGGTCACGCTCGAAGGGTGTAAGGTTGCAAGTGTCGACCTCCAGCAACCGAAGAAACACGAGATCGGCAAGCTCAAGACGGGATAGGTGGAAGGGATTGGTCGAGGCAGAGGGCGATACTAGTTCTGTATCGTGGGTTCCCCGAGAGGGTGAAGGGCTAAGGGGTTTGGTGGAATTGATAGGGATGACTGGAGTGGGTTGTGGAATTGATTGAGAGGGTGAAGAGTGAGGTTTGGGGTGGCTCTGTTCACTATGAACCGCTGGGGTTGTCTTGGAATCTTGTGCCCAAGCGGTGAATGCTTGTTGCACCCATGGTTTGATGGTGGACTCCATGTAGCGGTTCATGAGAACGGTAACGTCTTCGGGTGTAAGGGGTCCAGTTACGGGGGTTGTAACTGTTGTCACAGCATCAGTGAAGAGAGCTATTGGATGCCTCATCGTCAGCCTTTTTGTGGGCCGGGCTGAACGATTCATCGGCAGGTTCCGCAGCGTTTGTACGTGTGCCCTCAGCCGTCTGATTCCTCTCGAGAGAATCGTCAGACTTCCCTTCATGGGGCACACGTGCCACTGGTTTCTGTGGCTTACGGGCTCTCTTTGGACCCTTACTTGCTCTCGGCTTAGGCCCCGGGGCAGGTCCAGCTGGGTTTGGTTGAACCATGGGGCCATCTTCCGGTAAACTCTCTCTATATTGGACTACTGCGGAGTGTCGTGGATTGCCCAAGTCCAGCAGATAGTCTGGTATGGTCATCCCCACAGTGTCATGCTTGAAGCGCTTGAAGTATTGGAGCTTGGGGGCAGTGAACTGGTCTTCATCTTTGCGCTGGGGAATCCCTGGGTGGGCGGTCATGTAGTCAGCAATGATGAGCGCCAACCATCTGGCGTAGGGAATCGTCATGCCCGTCTTTCCGTCCTCTTTGTCCTGGACTTGAGTCACCAGCTCAATCCAGAATAGCTGCGCCATATCATAATTTTTGGCGAAGACGATCCCATGGAAGATTTGGAAGATCTGCAGGTTGCACTTGTCATGGCCAGCGTGCTTCGGAGATAGACATTTGTTGACGAGGCCAAACAGTGTCTTCCATGGGTATGGCAGGTTCATCAGCTTGAAGTGAGACAGGAACGGCAGCGGTGCATCATATCCCAATTGCGCCAATCCTTGCATCAGTTCAGCCTTTGAGGGTAACGGTTCATAGGTTTCGTGGACAGGCAGCTCCAGTGTGGTTCGTAGAGTGGACGCTGTTAATGCTAGCCTTCTGTTGTGAAGCTTGGCAGTGATACCAGAAGCGTCCTTCTTGGAGGGCATGTGCATGGTCCCCCATAGCTGTTGCAGGTAGATTTCGGGGACCGTTATAGCTTTGGTGATTGCCGGCCAGATGTAGTGCCCCTTAAGGATGATAGGGATGACTGGGTCAGGGCACCTTAAGACGGCTAGGTCGAGCTGATAGGTGTTGTCCTGTAGCCGAACCCACTTGTATTTGGGGAACAGCTGTGTGTAGAGTGCATCTTCCTGGGGGGTATCTTGTTGAGTGTCTGACATATTGAGCTGAAAGAATAGCACACGTTAGCAAAAAAATGATTTTCCCTTTGGGGTTGAGGATATCTGAGATGAGGAAACGAGTTCTGGCACCAAGTTATAAAACTCGAGATCATGGACACGAGTTTACAAACTCGAGCCCATGAGCGCGAGTTTACAAACTCGAGGCCATGAGCGCGAGTTTACAAACTCGAGCCCATGAGTGCGAGTTTACAAACTCGAGCCCTGAGCGCGAGTTTACAAACTCGAGCCATGAGTGCGAGTTTACAAACTCGAGCCCTGAGCGCGAGTTTACAAACTCGAGCCCTGAACGCGAGTTTACAAACTCGAGCCCTGAGCGCGATTTACAAATTCGAGCCCTGAGCGCGAGTTTACAAACTCGCGGTCTGCTCGAATTCGAAACGTCAGATTTTGAACCAGACGTTTTAACTCGAGTTTCAGAACTCGTGTTCGCACGAAGAAGACGACCACCACCTGTAAAGATACAAAATTAACAAATAAACATTCAAGAAAGCCCCCCTTTTGTTTTGAAAATTTGATTTTGGAAGAAAAACTTGGTTTTTGGTTGGGACGGTGCGTCGTAGCTTGCGAAAAACAGAGGTGAGAGGGAGCTTCGTAGTGAAAAACTACCTTGGAGATGAGTTTTGGGGAAGAAATGTTAGGAGGGAGTGAAGTTGGGAAGACGAGCTCTGGGAAGACGAGCTCTGGTTTTCGAGAACTGAGGGAATGCGAGAAGGTGTGGTGCGAGAGTGATCCGTAAGTTATGAGGAAGAAAGAGGCGGAAAGAGGTTTATATATGCGAGTTTTTGATTTGGAACGGGCCTGGGAGAAATTGGGCCAGAACGGGTAGCTGGGCCCATTTGGCCTTAAGGGTTTAAAGACTCATTTCAGATCAATTACAGTACTCCCCCTCGCTGAAAACAACACACGCACTATTTTTTTTGAGATTTTTCAAAATTTCTCCCCCTCGATGAATGCAAAGCACACACACTATATGCACCTCACGCACACTATTTTTTTTTTGAACTTTTTGCCCTTTTTCTCCCCCTCGATGAATGCAAACGCACACGCACTATTTTTGTATTTTTCTCGGGTTTCTCCCCCTGGACACATGCAACGCACACAATAAAAAAAACAACTCACACACACTATTTACAAACACACACACGCACACTTTGTACAAGTCCCACACACGCACACTCCTTTTTACAGACCAGTGGAAACAGAATTACAAAGGCTCGAGGTTCAACATGCCTAATTTGGAAACCAGGAACTGGAATCTCTTTTCATCCAGTGCCTTAGTAAACAAATCAGCCAGTTGAAGCTCTGAGCTTACAAAGTACATGTCAATATCCCCTTTTTCCACGTGGTCTTTGATGAAATGATAGTGCAGGTCGATGTGTTTGGTGCGGGAGTGATGAACCGGGTTGCTGGTGATGGCGATGGCACTCTGTGAGTCGCTGTAGATCGGGATATGGCAGAAAGTGTAACTGTAGTCTTTTAGCTGGGTCTTCATCCATAATATTTGTGAACAACAGCTAGCAGCCGCGACGTATTTTGCCTCGGCTGTAGATGTTGACACACAGTTCTGTTTCTTGGAAGACCAGCAGACTAACTTATCGCCCAAGAACTGGACAGCTCCCGATGTACTTTTGCGGTCCATCCGGCAACCGGCAAAATCGGCGTCAGAGTATCCGACTAGGTCAAAACCTGAGTGCTTGGGATACCAAAGGCCTAGATTCACAGTGCCTTTGAGGTATCTCAGTATTCTTCGAACAGCGGTCAGATGGGACTCCTTTGGATTCGCTTCAAAGCGTGCACATAAGCATGTAGAGAAGACGATATCAGGCCTGCTAGACGTGAGATAAAGCAGTGATCCAATGATGGCCCTATAGTTTGTGGCATCGACTGGCTTCCCAGAGGGGTCTGAGTCCAGTTTATTGTTGGGAGACATAGGGGTCGTCATGGAGGATTTGCAATCAATGTTGAATCTTTTAAGCATTTCCAGAATATACTTGGACTGATTGATGAAAATGCCGTCAGAGAGTTGTCTTACTTGCAGGCCTAGGAAGAAATTCAGCTCTCCCATCATGCTCATTTCAAACTTAGTTTTCATTAGTTTCTCAAAATGTTTGCACAGACGTGGATTTGAGGAGGCGAAGATGATATCATCAACATAGATCTGAATCAGGATGATGTCAGACTTCTGTCGCTTGATGAAAAGTGTGGTATCAATCTTCCCTTTTGAGAAACCTGAGTCAACCAGAAATTCAGTTAAGGCATCGTACCAAGCTCTTGGTGCCTGTTTCAGCCCATACAGAGCTTTCTTCAGCTTGTACACATGGTTGGGATATCTGAGATCTACAAATCCTTCGGGCTGAGCGACATAGACTTCTTCTTCCAAGACTCCATTCAGAAAGGCAGTCTTGACGTCCATTTGAAAGACGGTAAAGTTCTTGTGGGCCGCGTACGCAAGAAAGAGGCGTATTGCTTCAATTCTTGCTACGGGTGCAAACGTTTCATCATAGTCTATGCCCTCTTGCTGATTGTACCCTTTAGCGACCAGCCGTGCCTTGTTGCGTATCACTATGCCTTCTTCGTCCTTCTTGTTCTTGAACACCAATTTGGTGCCAATTATGGTTTTCTGAGGGGGTTTAGGCACGAGTGTCCACACTTCTAGTCTGTCGAACTGATTGAGCTCATCTTGCATGGCAATCACCCAATCTGGATCAGCGAGTGCATCTGAGACTTTGGACGGTTCATTCTGGCTTAGAAAGCATGCATAGTGACATTCATTCATAGTAGCCGATCTCGTACGCACACCTTGACCTGGATCACCGATTATTTGTTCAGTGGGATGAGCTCTTGTCCATTTCCTCTCATGTGCCAGAGGATTAGGAGTAATGATCGGTTGATCCGAGTCTTGGTAGGGGATTGGTGACTCTTGAGCAGCTGAGGTGTGCGGTGGAGATGACTCTAATGTGGTAGCAAACCCGTGATCATCCACTCCTCCGTGATTAGGTTGGGGAGTTGACGGAGTAGATGGTCCATTATCTGGTCCGAGAAGGAGTGGAATTTCAGTGAAAGGAGTCGGTTGCTGTGGAATAGTTGACGATGAAGCTGGTGTGCATGGAGAAGATGAAGGTTGTGAATTCTCGTAGAAGTTCTGAAAGAGAGAATTGAGAATCACACCTTCAGGTACAGGGTTTTGTTCAACTGTGTCAGAGTCCACTGGTGCAGTAAGTGACGGGTCAGCTTGTAAGTGTTCCGTTGCGAAGTCAGCCATCTCATAGAATGTCACATTCACACTCTCAATGACCGTTCGTTTGTCTCTAAGATAGACTCGGTAAGCTTTGGACTGCTGTGAGTAGCCAATGAACACCCCTTCTTGGGTTTTTGCGTCAAGCTTACCTCTATCAGTTCTGTCATTCAGTACGAAGCACTTGCAGCCAAATATCTTGAAGAATGAGATATTCGGAGTTCAGTTGAAGAGGATTTCATATGGGGTCTTGTCGAAGCGTTTGTGGATAGATGTTCTGTTTTGGGTGTAGCACGCCGTATTAATGGCCTCTGCCCACATAAAGTGTGGCAATCTTGACTGGATGAGCATGGTGCGTGCCGCTTTGACAAGGGTCCTGTTCTTTCCTTCAACCACTCCATTCTGTTGGGGGGTTTTGGCTGCTGCGAATTGCTGTGTGATACCGAGAGATTCATAGAATCCAGTGAGAGTTTGATTCTTGAACTCGGTACCGTTGTCAGTTCTGATGATTCGAACACTTTGCTGCAGCAGTTTCTGGACCGTTCTGACAAAGGTCATAATGATTTCTGCTACCTCGTCCTTTTTACGAAGAAATTTTGTCCATGTGTACCTAGAGAAGTCATCAACGATCACCAGTGTGTATTTGCGGCCGTTGATGCTTTGGACTCTCATAGGTCCACACAGATCCATGTGTATCAGTTGCAGCGGTAGAGTAGATGATGGGATAGGCTTTTACTTGTGGGAGCTTCTCGTCATTTTGCCCATTTTGCAGGCACTACAATGATTTTCAGTGGAAGATTTCAACGGAGGAAGCCCCTTCACAAGTTTCTTCGATGACAGGATGGACAAATTCTTGAAATTGAGATGGGAAAGACGTCTGTGCCAGAGGTTGTTTTGTTCTGTTGAAGCTTTGGACAGCAGACAGATGGAAGTGGTGCATTGAACGCTTTTCAGATCAATAGTGTACAGGTTTGAGGTCCTGTAACACGTTAATAATGAGTTCCCTTCGCTGTCTAGAACACAGCATTGTTTGGCAAAGAACCTCACTTCCATCCCACTGTCACAGAATTGTCCTATGCTCAGAAGATTGTGTTTGAGCCCTTTGACAAATGAAACATCCTTGATGGTGACGCTGGCACAGATGACATCCCCATATCCAAGAATAGGAGATGAGGCGTCGTTCCCGAATCTAAGATTGCCTCCATAACAGTTGGTATAGTTGCTCAGTAGGTACTTTATTCCGGTCATGTGGGTTGAGCATCCAGAATCCAAGTGCCACACATGACCGTCCTGCAAAACAATTAAACAGGTTTAGGTACCCATCTTGGAATGGGTCCTTCCTTATCAATGAAAAACACCCTTTTCAGTTTTGCTTTGAGCTGTGATCCAAGGTCAGCAGCTCTTTCAACAAAAGATCTATCTCTTGTGGGCTTTCCGATAGCCAGATCTGCTTTTGCAATGGGTCTGATTTTTGGAGCCCACTTAGCAGTTTCTATTTTAGTTCTGGTGGGTCTGAGATTGGGGACCCACCTTTCAGTTTCAGTTTGGATGGGTCTTCGTCTGCGGACCCACCTTTCAGTTTCAGTTTGGATGGGTCTTCGTCTGCGGACCCACCTTTCAGTTTCAGTTTGGATGGGTCTTCGTCTGTGGACCCACCTTTCAGTTTCAGGTCTGGTAGGTCTCATCTTAGGGACCCACCTTTCAATTTCAGGTTTGGTAGGTCTCATCTTGGGGACCCACCTTTCTGTTTCAGTTTGTGTGGGTCTTATCTTGGGGACCCACCTTTCCATTTTAGGTTTAGGAGGAGAGTAGACAGGTGCTTTGTGATTTAACGGTTGTTTCTTCAGTTTAGTTTTGAAAATCTCCTCTTTAGAAAGCCGATTAAGATGTTTCCTTGAATGAACTCTAAGAGAATATTTCATATCGGGAATACAAAATGTTCCCTTAGAAGTTTCTTTCTTGGTTTCTCTTTCAGGTTTGAGCTTTCTAAAAGGCTTTGATTTAACAACATTCACATCACATTCATAATTTTGGGGGTCTGGAACAGAATAACCATAAGCAATAGTAGAATTATACATTGAGCCATGTTCAAAAGATGTCCCAGAGTTTTTCAGCTTGGGACTCAAGACTGAACTACTAGAAGCTGAGTTTACATGGACAGACTTAGACTTAGTTTTAGAGTACAAAATGGAGCTGGATCTGGGACCAGGTTTATTCTCAAAAACTTTCTTCTTGCCAGCAGCTATTTCCTTTCTTTTTATCTCCCACTCTTTCTTCTCTTCTCCTCTTCTTTTCACTTCTTGTCCTGTGACAACAGGAGAAGAGCGATGAGTGGCAGATTTTTCAGAAGATTTAATTTTATCAGAAGAGGTTTGAGCAGTTTTTAAAACATAATGATATTTTTCACTCAATTCATCAAATTTGCTTAACAGTTCTTGCCAATTGCTTTCAGAACTTTTCTTTTCAGTTTCAAAACACTCTCTCTCATTGTCAAGGGTTTTCTGAAGATCCGCATATTTTTGGACCAATGGAGAGATGCATTTGTCCTGTCCGGATTTAAAAATTCCAGTTTTGGGAGTGGGACCCATTGGACTTTCGAAATAAGGAACCCCTTTTGGGACATTAAAAATGTCAAACCCCTCCTCATTGTAGATTACTTTTTCATTAGAAAGAGCTTTCTCAACCAGAGGAGTATAGTCAAAAGAAGTTTCAATTTTAGGATTACTCCTTTTCTCTTCTTCTTCTTTAGTGGTTTCTTCTTCACTTCCAAATTTCATTTTCTTTTCAATGTCTAGAGTTAAGTAAGTTGCATCATACAACTGGCGGCAGTCAACTTTCTTTAAATGACACGGGTTCGGCAGTCCAAGACCAGCTTTTGGGTTGTAATGCTGAACGTCGCTTATACGATTTAAAAAAAACTGTATGTTCGGTTTGACCTCTTCTGACACATACATCCTCAAGTTCCTTTACTTTGCTTAAAAGGCTGCTTCTTTTATTTCTTAAAAATTCACAGTCAGCTTTGGCTGTGTTTTTCTCAACTTCACTGTCTTGCAGTTTCTTAGTCAGTTCAGCTATTTTAAGTTCAAAGCTTTCAAAGTCTGAGGATACCCTTTTGATTTGATCTTTGGCATTTTCAAGTTGAACGCTTAAGGAAGATTTTTGGTCAAGGTTCTGTTTCAGTACCCTGTAATTATTGTCTAATCTCTCCTGCAGCTCTTTAATGAGGTTGTCCTTATTGTGTAAGGACTGAGTTTGTATAGTGTGAGAGTGATTAGAGGTACTTACAGTGCTTGTAGAGCATTCACTTCCGGGGATCGCAGCATCACCCTTTTTCTCTTCTTCATCCTCCAGCCTTGCCATCAAAGCGAAGTTCTCTTTCTCCTCTTCTTCTTCTTCAGTATCCTCTTCCGCCCACTGGACCAGCTCTGCATGTTTGCCAGAGGCTTCTACTTCCTCCTGTTGTGCCAAGAAGAGCTTTTGTTTATTCATCAGAATCTTTTGTTTGTAGAAGTTTGCATCTCTCTTCTTTGGAAGCCGACAGTCTTTGCTGATATGTCCAAGCTTCCCGCAGTTATAGCACACAGGGGTATTAGCAGTTGATGTAGCCTTCCTGGCTGAGCTTTGGTCCTGGTTCTTCTATTTGTAGTTGGAGGAAGAGGTTCGCAGCTTATTTGAAGAGTTGTTCCTCTTGGCAAACTTCTTGGCCAGTAGGGCCATCTTCTTCTGGAGATCTGCAAGCTCAGCTTCAAGATCAGTTCCTTCTTCATCAATCTCATCTTAATCAGATTCAACCTCCACTACTTTCTTCTTCTTCTGCAGAGGTTTTGCTGTTCTTTTGGGCTGAGCTTCCATCAATAGAGCTAGAGGATTTGGGCTTGGTTGCTCCTCAGTGCACACAACATCATTGACAAACTCCTTTAACAGCTCATTTAAGGTGAAGAGATCAATTTCATCCATGTCAATGCGTTGTCTCAAGTCCTTTACTGTTTTACTCCAAGATGGGTGCAGACTGGACAGAAATCTAGTATTCAGTTCCAGGTTGGTTCTGAATATTTTGATTTTCCTCATTTCATTCATCAGCTTCACAAGCCTGGCATGAGTCTCGTGAAGAGGTTCTCCAGGAGCAGCCTTGAACGAGTCATAAGCCATTAGAATAGTGGATTTCTTGGTTTTTAGGCTTATGTTCGTGCCTTGGAGTAATTTTTCAATCTCATCCCACATTTCTTTTGCAGTTTGCATACTGTCAATCATCACGTACACTTCATTGGGGATGGCTTGGAGGAGGTATGTTTTGGCCATAAGGTCTCCTCTCAGCCTTAGCTTGTCTGCTTCAGTGTATTCAGACGGCCTCTTTCGTCTTGTTTCCGGAGGAATGGGTGGATTATTAGTTGAGTCCCCTCCTACGTCAATCATTAGGACAGCTGGTCCTTCCAGAAGTGATTCCAGCATTGCGTCGGAGTTTTCTTTGTGTTCTAGGAAATTCAAGAAACGAGTTCTCCACATTTGATACTCCCATTTCCTCAGAGATGGAGGAGTACTGCTGTTTCCTTGCGCATTGAATTCAGAAGCCTTTCCTGTAGCTGTAGAAAACTGACCGTTCGAGAAATAAGATCAGAAAATTTACTAAGTCAAGAACTCGAGTTCCTGAGTATTAAAAGCCTAAACTCGAGGTCTGGGGAACTCGAGGTGAGAGTTCGAGTTTATAAACTCGAGGTCAAGAGTTCGAGTTTCCAAAACTCGAGGTGTAAACTCGCAGGGTCAAAACTCGTGGTCAGACTGCGAGTTTGCAGACTGCGAGTTTGTAGAACGCGAGTTGTAGACTGCGAGTTCTTGAGCTCGAGTTTGCCGACAGCGAGTTTCTCAACTCGAGTTTGCAGCTGCGAGTTTATGCAATAACACCTTGGGCTGCGAATTTCTGAAAAAATAAAACTTCAGATTTTCAGAAAAACAAAAATGGTAGGTTGAAGCCCTTGTTGTAGAGATCCTTTTACCCAAGTTTCAGGTCAAAAAGCTGCACAGAGCTTAGAGAAACGAGGGATGCGAGTTCTTGGGTGCGAGTTTACAGAGAACGAAAAAATGCGGAAACGAAAAAAGAAGATATACTGCTTGATCGTCTTTGAAACGCGATTCTAACAGTATAACTTTTACAGTATTTGGTGCAAAAATAAGATTACAGATGATAAACTCGCTATTCTACAAAAACAGATTCTTTCGCAGATAGTTCTTCTGATCAGCTCTCGATCGGCTCTGATACCATTTGTTAGTCCCTGTTTTCTATAACAACAGTATAATATGGCTTACAGATGAAAGATTAACAACAAAGATGAACACAGAAAGATCAAGTGTAAACCTTCTCTGATATACCGTGAACCTTTCGTACAAGAATGATAAGCGCTAAGGCTATTTTGAGCAGATACGAAAGTTAACCGCAAACCTGAGTCCTCCGCCCCTTTTTATAGGAGAGGCTCAGGTATGCGTAAAAAGGCTTCTTGCCTAAGTATGGGCCTAACACTTGGCCCATATTGAATACTATTCTAACAGATATATTTAATCAGTGCAGAACAGAAATAGTAAACATCTAAATTATTACAGACAAAACAGACAAACTTGAAACACAATAAAATAGTCTTCAACACTTTTGTAAAGACCGGCCAGCTTTCATAAATGACTGACCTGGGGAAATTTCTCGCAGCTGAAAGCCGTCCGGCTTTGGCGAAAGCCGCCCGGCTTTCGTTGGGCCTGGGGATTCCTGCGCTGCTGAAACCCAGCCGGGTTTCGTAGAAACCGGCCGGCTTCGAAACCCATTCCATGAATAAAAACTGCGGCGACGAAAACCGGCCGGCTTTCGTGATTTACATACAAGAATTTTCTCGCAGACGAAAACCGGCCGGCTTTCGTGAAAAGCGGCCGGCTTTCACCTGGCTTAGTCCTAGAACGGTCCTAAAGGCTAGAAACCGGGAAATTTTGGAAGGGTATCGAACGGACTCCACCCGAAACACGACCAACATACTCTACGACTTAAGAAACAAGCCTATTGATTAGATAGCGTGTCTTACATTACTTATGAATGTAGGAACACTAAAGATAAACGGGAGAGACGCAAGGATCCTTATTGATACCGGGGCGCAACGATCATTTGTGAGTGAGGCGTTCGCCAGCGGATTCAACGGACCACTTGTACCGATGACTCAAACCCTATTGGTATCCACGCCTCTAGGGGATGATATCGAAAGGGATAGCCACTATCCATTGTGTGAGGTGGAGGTGGAGGGACAGAACTTGACGTGTGACTTCGTACCGCTGAGCATGATCGAGTTCGACGCGATCCTCGGGATGGATTGGCTAGAGAAGCATCATGTTAGGGTTGATTGTTATACGAAGGTTCTCGAACTTGAAAGCGGTGAAGGTTTGACCTTAAGCTTCGAGGGAGATAGAGGCAAATCAAACAGTTGTATCATATCCGCCGTGAGGGCGAGGAATATGATGAGAAAAGGATGCCACTCATATCTAGCTTATGTGGTGGACAAAACCAAAGAAGAGGTAGACATCAACGATGTGAGAGTTGTGTGCAAGTATCCGGATGTCTTCCCAAAAGACTTGTCGGGACTTCCACCCGATAGGGAGATTGAGTTCGTGATCGAGGTCGAACCCGGCACCAAACCAATCTCTATACCGCCATACAGAATGGCACCCGCTGAACTTAACGAGTTGAAAATCCAATTGCAAGAGCTATTGGATAACGATTTCATAAGGCCGAGTCACTCTCCGTGGGGAGCACCGGTCCTTTTCGTGAAAAAGAAAGATGGAACGCTTCGAATGTGCATTGATTATCGTCAACTGAACAAGGTCACAATCAAGAATAGATATCCCTTGCCTAGGATTGATGACTTGTTTGATCAGCTCCGAGGAGCGACGGTATTTTCAAAGATTGACTTGAGGTCGGGGTACCACCAACTGAAAATAAAGGAGAATGACATACCGAAGAGTGCATTCCGCACAAGGTATGGTCATTTCGAGTTCCTAGTTATGTCGTTCGGGCTAACCAACGCCCCGGCGGCATTTATGGACTTGATGAACCGAGTATTTCATAAATACTTGGCCTGGTTTGTGATTGTGTTCATAGACGATATCTTGATTTACTCAAAGAGTGAAGAAGAGCATGAGGAGCACTTGATACTTGTTCTTGAGACACTACGGGAGAAGCAACTCTATGCCAAGTTTTCCAAATGTGAATTTTGGCTAAAGGAGATTGGCTTCCTCGGGCATGTGGTTTCAGGATCAGGGATTGCCATAGATAACAAGAAGATTGAGGCCATTACTGAATGGGAGAGGCCAAAGAACGTCAAGGAAATTCGTAGCTTCCTTGGATTGGCAGGGTACTACCGAAAATTTGTGGAGAAGTTCTCGGTGTTGGGATCGCCATTGACAAAGCTCACTTGAAAGGGGCCAAGTTTGTATGGGATGACCGATGTGAGAAGGGATTCCTTGAACTGAAGAAGAGATTGACCGAGGCACCGGTACTCGCACTACCCAAACAGGGTGTGGGGTACGATGTCTACAGCGACGCAAGCATCGAAGGGCTTGGATGTGTCTTGATGCAGAATGGGAGGGTGATTGCCTATGCTTCACGACAGTTGAAGAAGCATGAGGTAAATTATCCCACTCATGACTTAGAGCTGGGGGCGGTGGTGTTCGCATTGAAGATTTGGAGACATTATCTCTACGGGGAAACATGTCATATATACATCGACCACAAAAGTCTGAAGTACGTGTTTACTCAGAAAGAGTTAAACATGAGACAGAGACGGTGGATGGAGTTGATAAAAGACTACCATCTAGTTATCGAGTACCACCCCGGTAAAGCCAACGTGGTAGCGGATGCCTTGAGCCGAAAAAAATCATCTGGGGCATTATTGACTAGCTTGAGGGCATTGAGAGCCCAATTGGAGGTATCTAGCGATGGTGCCTTGTTAGCTAGATTCGAGGTGAGACCTACATTACTTGATGAAATCAAGAAGGGTCAAGAAACCGACGAAGAACTTATGAAGATCCGTGAACGCATGCTAGCGGGACCGGTTGAGGATTTCAGGGAGAGAGACGATGGTCTCTTATTATTTCGTGACCGAGTGTGTGTACCGTTGGATGATGAGCTCCGAAAGTCCATCTTAGAGGAGGCTCATTCATCGGCGTATGCCATGCACCCGGGAGGCACGAAGATGTACCGTGATTTGAAGGAAAGTTACTGGTGGTCGGGTATGAAGAGGGAAATAGCCGAGTACATCAGTAGGTGTCTTACTTGTCAGCAAGTTAAGGCAGAACATCAGCATCCGGCTGGGTTACTACAGCCACGTTCCATTCCTGAATGGAAGTGGGAGCACGTGACTATGGATTTCGTGGTGGGGCTGCCACGGACGATTAAGAACTATGATGATGTATGGGTTGTGGTCGATAGGCTCACAAAGAGTGCACACTTTCTACCTATCAACACCACCTATGCACTGGAGAGGTTAGCCAAGTTGTATGTGGATGAGATCGTGAGGCTACATGGGGTTCCTATAACCATTGTATCTGATAGAGATCCGCGATTCACATCACGATTTTGGCCGAAATTCCAAGAATCTATGGGGACAAAGTTGAAATTCAGTACAGCTTTTCATCCACAAACGGATGGGCAATCTGAGCGGGTTATACAGATATTAGAGGATATGCTGAGAGCCTGTGCATTGGAGTTCCAAGGGAGTTGGGACAACCATTTGTCACTTGTGGAGTTTACCTATAACAACAGTTATCATGCAAGTATAGGCATGCCTCCATACGAGGCATTGTATGGGAGGAGATGTCGTACACCATTGTGTTGGGATGAGGTTGGCATGGCCAAACTCGAGAGCACGGAATTGGTGGAGATCACCAAGTCTAAGGTGAAGATGATTCGTGAGAGACTTAAGGCGGCCCGGGATAGACAGAAAAGTTATGCCGATAAGCGCCGAAGAGCCTTGGAGTTTAAGGTGGGAGATGAAGTATTTCTGAAAGTTTTCCCTTGGAAAGGAATCATCCGATTTCAGAGCCGAGGGAAACTTAACCCACGATACATAGGGCCATTCGTGGTTCTTGAGAGGATTGGGGCCGTGGCATACCGATTACAGTTGACTCCAGAATTGGAGAAGATACATAACGTATTCCACGTGTCCATGCTTAAGAAGTATATGCCGGATCCATCTCATGTATTAGAAAAACCACCCGTGGAAATACGGGAAGACTTGAATTATGCCGTGCAACCGGTGAAGATACTTGACAGGCAAGTCAAGAAATTGAGAAGCAAGAAAGTTCCAATGGTTAAAATCCTTTGGAAAATTGACCGAGTTGAGGAGGAAACTTGGGAGACGGAAGCTTTGATGAAAGAGCAATACGCATTTTTGTTTGAATGAGCATTGTGAATTTCGGGGACGAAATTCCCGTTAAGGGGGGGTGAACTTGTAACACCGACCCCGAGCATATTTACTTTTAGTAAATTATGTAATAAACCTTGAAAGATGATTTATGAATTTGCGTAATTATTAAATTTCATTATTTCTTTTACGTGAATAGTAAATTGCATGTGGGGCCCACAGCGGGAACGTGGACCGCCCGATAATTCCCGAACCACATATTATATTCATCTTGGTCTAGATGACACCTATATGGGGGTGGATATTCTATTTGGGCCATAAGAAAGGCATGGAGTTGACCGGTTGGTCAAACGGGGCCCAATTACCGGTATTGGCAATTTAACGGATAACAGCCCGAAATGAGTTTCGGAGACTCCTAAATTAATGTTGGGGAATATACATCTATTCTAAAGGCGCATAATTATTAGGAACACGTGATATATTTTATTTGGCCCGATAAAATAAAATATGATTAAAACGGACCGAGAAGTACAACTTTCGGGGCCGATTGTACACACCGGGACGTAATGGGATGACCTCCCACATAAGTGGGGGCCACCCCACGTTTTTATGGGTGCTGATTGATCAAATAATGGGGGAGGGGAGCAGCTAAATGTGGTGGTACGCACAAGAGAGAGGGAGGAAGTCTCCTTTGAGACAAAAACCCATGCTAGGGTCCTATCCCACACAAATCATTGTGTTGGTTGAAAAGGACCTCTCCTCTACCCTCTCTTCAATCCATTCGGCCAGCACAAGGGAGATAAGGTCTAGGGAAAAGGCTCTCAAGTTCTGGAGCTGAAGAAACCAAGAGGAGAGAAGGATCCAAGAAGAAAAGCTAGAAGAAGAGGGTAAGAACACAATTTCTACTCTTTAACTAGTTTTATTGTGCGTGATTTTTAAGAAATCATACGGTGGATTAAATCATGAGTTCTACACGTTCAAAAGTGTAGAATATTGATATAAAGTGGTGGTAATTAACTTAGGAGGGTTGGCCAATCGATAGGAGTCGAAACCACCGGAAACCGCCACTTCAAAGGAGCTAGTCGTAGTTGCAGACCACGAAAGCCGCCCGGCTTTCGTGAAAGCCGCCCGGCTTTGGCCCAGCAGTTCAGTTTTACACCTCCAATCGGCCTAGAACGGGGATTGATCTAGGGGCATGACAAAGGCAACTATTTCAGCACTTCATAAGGTGAGGATGGCTGACTATATTGCTTATAATTAGTGAGTTAATTTCATAAGATTGCCTAAAGTAATTAGATGGGATTTTCATGGATTATTAATGATTAATAATGCCTAAATGAAAATAATATGGATATGAGTAAGTGAAGCATGATATACAAATTTAGAATAATTGTGTATGATTATGTGAAATGAATGGAACGGCATGTTAATGGAATTGCTATGATGACATTGTGATAAAATATACTTTACTTCATGTATGAAAATTCATGAATGGATTAAAGTGATATTTTTGATATTGAGATCAAACTATACTTGGGTTGGGAAATCAATTGAAATGAAATGCCAAATGGAAAATAGGAACTTGGCATGTTCTAAGATTATACAACTAGTATCAAAATACTAGTCGGGAAGTTAATATAAATTAATGGTGAAACAAATCCTAAGAGGTAGGATTGTGAATAGATATGCCTTAAGTAGTCTCAAGAGATACTTAAGGCTGAATTGTATGAACACTAAGGTGTGATAGGGGTAGGCCTAAAGGCCACCTACGGGAATTGATTCTAGGCATAGGATTTGCTTGAGAATTTGATTATGAAGATAGTTAGAGTTTGGACTCTAGGATGACATGGAAATGTAGTTGGGCCGAGCCCATGCCATGTAATATGATTAGCATGGAAACGTAGTTGGGCCGAGCCCTTGCCACGAAGTTATGGTTGGTATAGAAACGTAGTTGGGCCGAGCCCTTGCCATACAAATTTTGATATGTTATATTGAGTTCGAGGATTGTATAGAAATGTAGCTGGGCCGAGCCCATGCTATACAATTGGGGCTCGATGGGACCCCACGGGGTTATCGTGACTTGCGGTCACGGGGGGAATGGAAATGATGAATTCTAAATGAATATGGGCCCACGGGCCGACTACTTGACTCTATATAAAGTAAGTGCAGTTAAAAGAAAAAGGGGTAACCGAGGGTTATGGCCTATAATATAATAGTACCCTAAGTCGAGGGTCTTAGAAATTAAAACATCAATTATACCTAGTATAGTTGCTATTGTACTTGTCAAATATTTCCAAGTACTGACCTCCCCTTCACGGGGGAGGCCACCTCACAGTTTCAGGTAGAACTTGAAGGTTGCTGCCACCGCCCGTCGCTTCGGGAAGATCAAAGGGAGAAGACGTGGTTCGTGCTTCTTCCGTTTCTGTTTTGAAACAACTTAAATAATGCTCATGGATATTATCTTTTTGAATAATTATTTGGGGGCTTGTACGCCCATGATTGCCAAGGTGTGGCATAAACACTTACGTTAAATGTTTCCGCTGCTATAAATGTTTATTTCACATTATGTTTGTTTATGGATGTACTATGTGTGAATGGTATTCAAGACGCCTTGTATAGTATGGATGAGTCAAACTGCGCTTGACTGTTCGTACTGTACGGCGGGTTGTTGACGTGTCCGGGTAGGTCTGGGGCGTGACAAAAGATATTTTAAGTAAGCCATATTAATCAATCTTGGATTCGCAGGGTAGTTCTAGGACAGCGTCTACGGCTTGTTCCAGAGCACGACTTAAACTTTTTTCATGCAATCAGTTTATACAACACAAGTAACACTAGTTGTTTGTCCTCAACAGAAGCTTTGTTTGTGGATCATTTGAGTACAAAGCAAAAGATTGTCCGCGGAAGAAGAATGACAGAACCCAAGAAAGGAACAAGATGAGTTCTACTCGGTGGTTCAACGAAGATAAAAGCTTCAATAAAGATTTAAAAAAGGCAATGATGGCTGCTTGGGGAGACTCATCAAATGATGATGGGAATGAAAGCGATAAGAGACTAAATCAAGCTGGCATATGTCTCATGGCCCACTCCGATGCAGAATCCGACCAAGAGAACTTTGAGGTGAATCTACAAACCTTTCTTTCTAAATTTGATTCTCTACCCAAAATCAAGGTTCGGAAAAGTTTCAATAGACTAACTATCGAGGTTAATCAAAATCTTTCTTCACCCATCATGGAATCCAACAATTGCGAGTCTGGTAGTCGCAAAGCAAGCATGCACGACCTCCCTCCTTCACCGGCCTCGTCTCAGCGGGGACAGAGCAATGGCAAACAATTATCTCCAACACCTACTCCTATTGTCCCCCTTTCGGAAAAACCTAACCACATGCTCAGAAAACGGAAGTCGCTCCCCCAGAAATTCACTCGCAGTAAGGAAGTTGCTATGGGCATCATCTCTGGTGACAGTCCAAACAACAAATACCCCAAAATGGGAAAAGTGGCCGAAGAAGATGCCCTCAAACTGAAAATAACCTACTGATACGTTTGAAATTTCCATATGTATGTTTGTGTTTTTAATTAGTTTTGCTTGATTTTTACTTTGGAAATTACACACTTTTGGTGTATAAGTTTAGTTTGTTAAATTCTTGTAAATAGTTTAGATTAGGTATATTCTGAGCTCAAAAAGGTCTTGATCACTCAAAGGACAATTGGTGAACCCCAAAAAGTGGAAGGAAGGTGCAAAATAAAAAAGAAAGAAGGATCCTGAAATTTTGGTCTATACTCGGTCGAGTATCACCTATACTCGATCGGGTATTAGGTTGAAACTTCAAATCAGATCAGATCCGAAGACAAGGGAACATGACGGGAAGATTTCGGCCACGATTGAGTGTCTATACCCGATCGGGTAGACCGACATACCCGATCGGGTATGCCTTTGAGTTTAAACGTAAAATCGGTCGTGTATGGCTCGAATATCACTTTCTACACATACTCAACCGAGTATAAACATATACCCGATCGGGTATACCTTTGGAACATAGCCTAAAACCGATCGAGTATACCTCGAATCTGGTATTACACACATACTCGATCGGGTACCATGTATATACCCGATCAAGTACCCGAATCCCATCCCAAAAGCCTATAAATACACCCCCTTTCCTTCACAAACGAGCATCCAGTTCCTTTGTACATCTAAGCTCAGTATAGAATAGTTCTTTCTTTATATTTTTCATCATGTTTAGTCTCCAAATGAGGAGCTAAACTCTTCCATCTTGGTTTTGCTACTTTGAAGCTTAATGAATTTGTAAGTTGTGAGTTATTTTCTTTAATCTTCTTCCTTGAATATTAATTCTTCCTTTAAAATACTATTTCTATATCAAAGTTGGGGAGTGTTACTAAGATGACAATTAGTTAACATCTTGACATTGGTTATAGTAATAGTTATTTCTTCCTCTATGTTAATATTGGGGAGTGTTACTAAGATGACAATTAGTTAACATCTTGATATTAATCATAGTAGGATTCATATTCTTTAATATTCTTCCTTGAGTATTAATTAATTCATATTCATATTTCATGTTAATATTTTGAACAATACTTAAAGTATCAACTAGTTTTGTTTCTCATATTAATTATTACTAGAATCAATCGGTTAATACGCTTGTTATTAATCCGGTTCTTTCAACGGTAGTAAACTTGGTTTATTAATGCATGCATATCATGGTTAATATGCCAAGGGGAATTAATTATATTTATTAAACCAATAAACCGCTTGTGTTGAGGTTATCTGTAATACCCGAGATTAATTTAAGAGGATTAATAGTACTACTTATACCAACAGAGGTGCATCTCCTTTTAAGGGAGCTCATCAGCTAAGAACTCCAAAGTTAAGCGTTCTTGCACGGGAGTAGTCTTGGGGTGGGTGACCCTCTGAGAAGTTTCTCAGAGCGCGCACGAGTGAGGATAAAGTGCGCGGTAAAGGCTCGTGGTGGTTTGTGAGGACAGTACTAGAGGTCCGGAGAGAGGTCTGAAGTAACTACCTCGGGCCCTACAGGGCGGGGTGATACAAATGGTATCAGAGCAACCTTGCGACAGTGTGCTGATCCATTAGATATCGGGCGGGCACTTAGCAGGGGAAAAGATTCTGGGATATGATTGATATTGGTTTATGGGCGCAACGAGGACGTTGCGATCCTAAGTGGGAGTGATTGTAATACCCGAGATTAATTTAAGAGGATTAATAGTACTACTCATACCAACAGAGGTGCGTCGTCTTTTAAGGGAGCTCATCAGCTAAGAACTCCAAAGTTAAGCGTGCTTGCACGGGAGTAGTCTTGGGATGGGTGACCCCCTGGGAAGTTTCTCAGGGCGCGCACGAGTGAGGACAAAGTGTGCGGTAAAAGCTCGTGGTGGTTTGTGAGGACAGTACTAGAGGTCCGGAGAGAGGTCTGGAGTAACTACCTCGGGCCCTACGGGGCGGGGTGTTACATTATCAATCTCAATCATTTTCATCTTAAGTTTATTGCTACTATCAAGTTAATATACGGCGCTTGTTCTATATTGACTCGATAGTAAGTTTAATTAATGAACGCATCTCGTTATTAATAACTACCCTCGATGAACTGGATATACTCCTCGATTGAGTATTCGAGAGGAAGATAGTTAAAGATATAACCGAGATCGACGAACATTTCATTAAGTGGATAAAAGCAAAACCAAGCCTCCACATCTATTAATCAAACTCATATAGGTTGTTCATCTTAGTATTTTTAAATCAAACAAATCTAAACCCCCCTTTTTACTACTTATATAAAAGAAGAGTATTCCTTTGCCTGTGGATACGAATCTTACTTCGTTATTGTAACACCCCCATTTTTCCCACCCAAATAAAATCACATTTTTAAATTAAACCATCTTTATTATTAAACATATTTAGAATACAGCGGAAGTCTTTAAGGGAAAAACAGGTGCGTCACCGCCACACTCAACCTATACATGATTGAGTGCACAGGCTATCCACCATAAGTTCAAATAACAATGAAATGGGTCTTAGGACAAAGTTTATGAATTACAAATTTAAACAACGATAATTAATCAAACGTATGCGACTAGCGGAACACTCGGACAGCAAGTACATCAATCTTCATAATCATAATCATCTGTACAATAGAGAAAAGAGAAGAAGACAAAAGACACAAAAATTAGCTTTAGAGCTAAGTAAGATTCAACTCGAACCCGTAAAATAATATAATTTGGAAAATAGGTTTGGTATAGGTATATATATATAGAAAATACCCTCTCATATCTCCAAAATAACTTCATGTCTCAAAATAATTTCTTCAATAGATAATGTCATTCCTCAATTCCTCCAAAATTAATACTTTAGATTTCTTTTAAGAGTGGGCGAAACTCAAGATTCCTCGAGCCCAACGAGTCATTGTCATTTACGACTCCTCCCGGAATTCCGGCTCCCACCGACCACCAATTTGGAAGCTGAATTTCTACCTTAAGTGTGCACACCCTCTAAAAGGGATTCCAAGCCCTCCGAGTAGTAAGAAACTCAAGTAGGCAGGATGTTTTCTACCACCTACTCACAAGGGACATTGTCCAGGGGTAAATTAGGTAACTACTACTACAACCACCAAAGGACCTTTGGTCCTCAAATAAAAGCCCGGGATGTCTACCGGAGCATGTCATTGCCGGACTTGTTACCGACCCAAATAAATTTCACCAAAAGTAGTAGTAGTCCTAATCACCCACGCCTCGTGTTTCTCTCGAGACGTAAAAATATATTATGAAAAACTTTAAGTTTTTCCCAAAGTCATTCTTGTCACACTTTCCAAAAATATACTTTGTAATAAATATCAATCCACCAATATTCTTTATTAACAAGAATATACATTCAATAATCCATAATAGTTAATAATCCACCAATATCCATACATTCAAAATATTCATTCCATGTCAAACAAATAGTTTCCAATTCATAAATAGTTCACATAGTTCAAATATTGCATACATATAAATACGAGATAAAACATTTTTGCTAGACATAGAACTTACCTTAAATTGCGATAATCCTCTTAATAAAATCTCTAGCTTGGTCTTCACTTGAATTCTCCTTCTAATATATATCAAAATTCTAAATCAATAACTATTCTATTATTTTTGTTATTTCCTATCTATTCAACCTTTAGTTATTTTAACTTCATTATTCCTTCTTTAAATACAACTTTTAAGTTAGATCCATAAATCTTATTTACATGTTAATTTTTCAATCCAACCTTATTATTTTCTTTAATCATACTAATCCCCTCCATAATTTACTTTAACTTATTTGGTTAATTAGTTAACTAGTCTAATTAAATTAATTACATAATAGTTTCAATATTTCGAATTTAAATAATCAATTTCAGTTCAATTTCAGTTTACATAACTTATATAATTTATTTAATAAACCTTTGAATAATAATTTTCCGTAAGCAATAATTCGAAATATTAATCATTAATGATAATCTATTCTCAATAATAACTTTAATTAGTTTAATAGTTTATTTATACTAACTAATCCAATTACCATAACTAATTCAATCCTCCAGTTTATTTATTTGGCTAACTAAATTAATTTAATTAATTTCATCAACTAAATAAGTTTAATTATATAAATATAGTTAACTACATTAATCTAATTCAATTAACGCAATCAATCAAATTCTAATTTCGTTTTAATTTTATATATTTAATATAAAGTCCAAAAATATTAATACGTCCATAACTTAATTAATTTATCCATTAAACTAATTGATTTAGTTAAACTAGTCTAATGGAGTCGATTAACTAAATTATCAAGTACACATTACTTAATTAATTAGTTTGTATTAATCAACTAATTTTTATGAGTTCATATAGTTTAATAATTTATATGGAGTCCAAAAAGTAACAATTAAGGATGAAAATTATTAATTTAATCACACTAATTTAATTAGTCCACTAATTAAATGATTTATTTATTAAGTCCAAATATAGTCATTCATTTATACTAGCTATCCCAACTTTATTTTCTTTTCTTTATTTTATTCCAAACCTCATTTTAGTCCATAATATTATTTCCCATCTTAGTGATTTTATTTATTTCAGCATTATTAATCAATTTTCTTATTTAATTACTTAACTAGTTTTATATGGCCCAATTAAATTAAATAGCTTAATAATCGACTTTATAAATTTATAATAGTTCATAACTATATTTGGTGTCTATATTTGACCTAGGTTGTCCAGATATTTATTTTAGAATTATTTCTCTTATTTATTCATTTAATTCCATATCTCTATTAACCGGTTTAATTTCAATTAAATATATTAATCATAATTTTTATTAATTACAAATGGTCCCAAATGTCCTAGTTAGTCATATATTTAATCAAGTTTACTCCAATAATTATTTCGTAATTTATTTCGTCATTTAGTTAATTATTTACTAAATATGTACAAATTGGCTCAATTACAATTAAATTAATTAAAAATAGATAAAAATATTATCTTTCAATTCTGGTTGGTCCGAATATGTATATTTATACTAGGTATTTAATTTATATTTTTCCAGATTTTATTTATTTCATTTACTATTTTATTTTTAATTTGTATTGAAACTGGGCCGAACCGGCCTAAATACACGACCCGCCCCAAGAAGACTGGGTTGTCTTCTTCCCAGCTCTTCTCCAGGTCGGGTTTCCGGCGACCGGAATTAAAAAAACTTCGGCGATCTATAACATGACTTACAGGTAACGGATTTCAACGATTCAAGTTGCAAAATGATCCTGACGGCAAGACGAAGCTCCGCCACCCCTATCTACGGCAACATATCCGCTTTTGCTGAAGACCCGCTTCCACGACTTGTAACTCCGGCGAGCTCTAGGATGCTCCGGTGACTACGAATCGGTCTGGAATTTATTGGGGAGTATTCCTAGACCTCTCACGACCCTCCTCTATCGTTTTTACGAAGTTTGATACGTAAAATAATATAGATATAAATTTTCCGGCGAGATTATGTATATATATGTATATGTATATATATAGCTTCTATCTCTCCGATTTGCAGTGTTTGGGATGGCTAAGAGGGTGTATTTATAGGTCTAGATGGTCCTTATGGTTTATTTTATTTATTTGATAATTGTATGAATAATAATAATAATAATAATAATAATAATAATAATAATAATTATTGGGGAGTATTCCTAGACCTCTCACGACCCTCCTCTATCGTTTTTACGAAGTTTGATACGTAAAATAATATAGATATAAATTTTCCGGCGAGATTATGTATATATATGTATATGTATATATATAGCTTCTATCTCTCCGATTTGCAGTGTTTGGGATGGCTAAGAGGGTGTATTTATAGGTCTAGATGGTCCTTATGGTTTATTTTATTTATTTGATAATTGTATGAATAATAATAATAATATTAATAATAATAATAATAATAATAATAATAATAATAATAATAATAATAATAATAATAATAATAATAATAATAATAATAATAATAATAATAATAATAATAATGTATATGATAGGTTGGTAGTTGATGAACCTGGCATGTGTATTGATTCATGATTTGATTACCATTTATTCTGATGTTTAATTTTATTTTATTTTATTTTCTCTTATTTTAATTTTTACATATAAATATATATAATTATATATGTAAAAATATGTATATAATGTATATACATTATTTGGTAGGTGATCCTAGCATGTGTCATTGTTTTATGATCTGATATTTTCATTTATTAATTTGATGCTATTATTAGTAATTTTTAATATTCTTACTATTTTTATTTATTTATTTATTTATTTATTTATTCCGTCATCTATGTTTTATCTGATTTTTTTCTATTTTATTTTTTATTTTATTTTTTCGATGCCACATAAGTGTTTAATTTTATTGCATGTAGCATGCATATATTTTTATACACCAAGTATAATACAAAATATTTTTATATTACTTTCATTTGATTTATCAGATATAACTTATCTGATTTATTTATTTATTTATTTTTATTTCAAATTTTCAAGGTATCACATTCTACCCTCCTTAAAGAATGTTTCGTCCTCGAAGCATAAACTAAGACGAGAATTAAGTATGAAGATGAAGTATTACAAGTTGATAAGATGTTACATCCTGCCCCCCTAAAAGAAAGGTTACGTCCTCGTAACCCAATATTTACCTTAGTTGAACAGTTCAGGATACCGTTTACGCATATCCTCTTCTGTCTCCCATGTTGCATTCTCGGTCAAATGGTTTGACCAAAGTACTTTTACCATCTTAACTTTCTTCTTCCTCGTCTCTCGGGTTTTAGTATCAAGGATCTCTACGGGTTTTTCTTCGTAGGATAACGCCTCATCCATTTCAATCACCTAATAATATAAGGGTTAACTTATATTATTTCCAGTTTACTTTGGTTCATGTTAAGTTTAGGGTCTCTTACCTCAGGATTGATGATATGTGACTCATCTCGAACGTACTTCTTTAATTGTGATACGTGAAAGACGTTATGTACCTAGCACAACTCTGTATGTTAAGGATGAAATCTAATCGTTGAAAAGTATCTTGTTTTAAAATCGTTTGTTACCTTATCCAACTCTGTGGGCAGAGCTAATCGATATGCCACTTTTCCCACCTTCTCTAGGATGTCGTAGGGTCCGATGAACCTCGGGCTTAGTTTCCCTTTCTTCCCGAACCTCATTACTCCCCTTGTAGGAGAGACTTTGAGTAGAACTTTCTCCCCTATCTCGAATTCAGCTGGCTTCCTCCCAAGATCGGCATATGATTTCTGTCGGTCTTGGGCAGCCTTCATCCTCTCTTGGATGACTTTGACTTTCTCTATGGTATCTTGCAAGTATTGTGGTCCTAGAACCACCTGATCGACAATGTCACCCCAACATAAGGGACTTCTACACTTTTGACCGTATAGAGCTTCGTACGGGGCCATTCCGATGCTAGCATGGTAACTGTTATTATACGAAAACTCTATTAAGTCTAGGTGCTCATCCCATGATCCTTGCAAATCAAGAACACATGCCCTCAACATGTCTTCTAACGTTTGGATTGTTCTTTCGGTCTGCCCATCCGTGGTTGGATGAAAAAGCAGTACTTAACTTCAATTTTGTCCCCATAGCCGTTTGTAATTCCTTCCAGAATTGAGATAAGAATCATGAATCTCGATCCGATATGATGTCTTGAGGTACTCCGTAGTGTTTGACCACGTATTTGACATAGGCTTTGGCCAGCTTGTCCATGCTCCAAGTTTCATTCATGGGAATAAATCTTGCAGTTTTGGTTAATCGGTCAACGATTACCCAAATCTTATCTCTTCCGGATTTAGTTAAGGGTAACCCTCCAACAAAATCCATCGAGATGGAATCCCACTTCCATTTAGGTACTTCCAAGGGTTGCACAAGTCCCTTGGGCTTACATCTCTCTGCTTTGACTTTTTGGCAATTCAAACATCGGGATACGAATTCAGCTACTTCTCTCTTCATTCCCGGCCACCAAAAGTTCTTTTTGAGGTCTTTGTATAGTTTGTCTCCCCCGGGATGTACTGAGTAGGGAGTGTTGTGTCCCTCCTCCATGATTTGTCTTTTAATATCTGCACACTTCAGAGGAACACACCACCTTCCCTTGTATCGGATGCTCCCATCTTCATGTGTCTTGAATGGTCCATTGACCTCATCTTTCATTCTTTCCTTGATTCTCTCGAGCTTCACATCTCCCGGTTGCCCATTCTTGATCTCCTCGAAGATAGATGGTGTAACGGTCATAGTACATAACTGTATTTCACTATCTACTTCGCCATATTGTTTTACTTCCAAGTTCAATCTTTGAAAGTCTCGGAACAGTTCTTCTGGTAATATCCATGTTGCTCGGCATGAGTGCTCAGATTTCCGGCTCAGAGCATCCGCCACCACATTAGCTTTTCCCTCGTGGTATTGGATTTCCAGGTCGTAATCACTTAGAAGTTCGAGCCATCTTCTTTGCCTCATGTTAAGCTCTTTTTGAGTGAATATGTACTTCAAGCTTTTGTGGTCAGTGTATATCTTACATTGTGCTCCGTATAGGTAATGTCTCCAGATTTTCAGTGCAAACACTACTGCAGCTAACTCCAAGTCATGAGTAGGATAGTTAACTTCATGCACCTTCAATTGTCTTGATGCATAAGCCACCACTTTCCTATTCTGCATAAGCACACACCCCAACCCCTTCTTAGATGCATCACTATAGATATCGAACCCCTCCGTCCCTGACGGTAATGTCAAGACCGGTGCGGTTGTGAGTCTTTTCTTCAACTCTTGAAATGCCGCTTTACAATCTTCATCCCAATAGAACTTGGTTGTCTTCTTCGTCAGGTTGGTTAACGGTCTTGCTATCTTGGAGAAATCTTTAACAAATCTCCGATAGTAACCGGCTAAACCCAAGAAACTTCTTACATCCGTGACCGAGGTAGGTGCACGCCACTCAATCATCGCCTTAATCTTGGATGGATCTACGGATACGCCCTCTTGGGTGATAATGTGACCCAAGAACACTACACGATCCTGCCAGAAGTCGCACTTTGAGAGTTTGGCATACAACTGGTTCTCTCTCAAAGTTTGCAATGTGAGTCTCAAGTGTTTCTCGTGATCCTCCGGGGGTTTTGAATATACGAGGATATCATCAATGAATACCATTACAAAGGTATCAATGTAAGGTCGGAATACACGGTTCATTAGATCCATGAATATCGCTGGTGCATTAGTTAAACCAAACGGCATCACAGTGAACTCGTAATGTCCATACCTCGTGCGGAATGCTGTCTTTGGTACATCTTTCTTGGCTATTCTCACTTGATGGTAGCCAGAGCGCAAGTCTATCTTAGAGAACGTGCTAGCCCCTTTTAATTGATCAAACAAGTCATCAATCCGGGGTAATGGATATTTGTTCTTGATAGTTTCTTGATTCAACTCCCGGTAATCGATACATAGCCTTAGACTCCCATCTTTCTTTTTGACAAATAAGACCGGAGCGCCCCAAGGTGAGACACTCGGCCTTATGTAACCCTTCTCTAATAGCTCCTCCAGTTGCTCCTTCAGCTCTTGCATTTCTTTTGGTGCCATCCGGTAAGGTGCTTTTGAAATTGGTGCAGTTCCGGGCATCAACTCAATTGAGAATTCAACTTCTCTCTCGGGCGGCATTCCCGGAATCTCTTCCGGAAATACGTCCGGAAATTCGTCAATGTGGTCAATGTTTGACTCTTCTATATTCACCTCTTTCACCAAACACAAGTAGGTTTCATACCTCTTTCGAATATGTTGTCGTAATTGTCGCATAGTCATCAGCTTCATACTGGGCTTGGTTGTGATTGCTTTGTAAGATATTCTCTTCCCATTTTGACCCTTCAAGATCACCTTCTGTTCATCACATAGAATCCTAGCTTTGTACTTCCCCAACCAGTCCATGCCCAGTACTACATCTATATCTTCTAAGTCAAATTGGATTAAGTCTCCGGGTAGGTTGGACTCACATATGAGTACAGAAATGTTGGAGTATACATTTCCACAAGTTACAATTTTATCTGAGGCAGTTCTTACATTCAAGTCTATTCTAGCTGTTGGTTCAATCTTTAATCTCTTAACGAAATTAGAAGATATGAAACTGTGAGAAGCACCAGAATCAAATAGAACATAAGCAGGCTCAGAATTTACAAGGAATGTACCTGAGACCACATCATTGGCATTGGCTTGGGCTTGGTTCATTACCATGATTCTCTCTTGGTTCGGACGGTTGCCGTTATTTCCGCCATTGCCATTGTTCTCGCCATTTCCTTGGTTATCTCCATTACCGTGACTGTGATTATTCTCCCCTCCTCCTCGAGGGTTGCGGTTGTTGTTGATGGCGACGGCATTGTTGTTGTTTTGCCCGCCATTAGGCCTGGTTCGGTTTCCATCATGATATTGCACCTGGTTCAATGGTGCCCCATTGGTCTTTGACAGACACTCGAAGGATCGGTGCCCTAGCTTCCCGCAATTGAAACATTTGGTTAGGCTCCCATCACAGTTAACCGCAGGGTGATCTCTCCCGCACTTCTTGCAGTAGAAGTGCCTATCTCTAGGAGCAGCTCTCCGATCGTTTTGCTGGTTTTGACCACGGAAATTTCTTCCACTTTGGTCATCTCTCCTCTCCCTCCGTTCTTGTTGTTGTGCAGGTGGGTTCGCCCTAAACCTCTTTTCTCCCCGACCTCTCTCCTCATCTCCGTACCTCTTCATTTTATGGTTTCTCTCTCTTTGTAACTGCTGAACACGATAATGAACTGCAGCTCTATCATAGGCATCCGTCAGAGTTTGGCAACCCAAAACAGCGACGGTTTTTTGTGTATCAAAGTTTAATCCACGAATAAACTTCTTGACTTTGGTGCTCTCATCAGGCACTATTGTCTTTGCAAATGGCGCGAGGTCCAGGAATTTAGTGTGATATTCCTGGACACTCATGTCCAGTTGTTTCAAATGTATGAATTCCTCATGCATGGTGGCCTGGACATGAGCAGGATAAAAACGTTTCCTCATGGAAATCTTGAAAGCTTCCCAATTGAAATTGGGTTGTTGACGTAGAGCTGGGCCTGATGAGACCCACCAGTTATCCCCCTCTTTTTGTAAGTAATAAACAGCAATGTCAACTTTTTGCTCTTCCGGACAGTTCACCGCGTCAAAGAGTTTGTCAAAGAGTCGGATCCAATCCTCGAGGATACGAGGATCTTCTTGCCCATGAAAGCTCGGTGGGTTGCGAGATGCTACTCGTTTAGCAGCATCATTTCCATTGTTCTGATTTTGGTGATTCTGGAGTACAGTAGCACCCAATGTGTGCATGAACTGCGCAAGTTGTTGGACGCTTTGTGCCAGCTCAGCATTGGTGGGTGTATTATCAGGGTCTCTTCTCGGTGCCATGATATCTTAATAACACAATATATTCGTGTAAGAATTTCCCTATTTTGCTCTTAAGGATCCTATTTCAACTAAGGATTCCATAGGCTATACAACATGATAATATGAAAATCGTACCATACTATTATACACAGGATTCACAGTTCACATAACACCACTTTTGCACATAATGTTTGTACATACCTTGGCCACTTTGGAATTTTGCCTTATGAGGCATTCCCTTCAACATTTAGGGTTCTCATTTCTCATATGGGCCCACAATTAGCACAATTATCACATACATGCAACGAAAAGAATTACTCACAAGGTCCTCACCACGTTCCTAATAGGCCATTTCCTAGCTATATTATTTCTTCTAGTTTAAAAAAATATTTGAAAATTTCCCATTTGGAGGTACAATTTCAAAAGTTTCCTTCAAGGATTTCGAACGACGAAGTTTCAGCACAAGGAGAAATTCCCAGTTAGTTGGACGAGCGCAAGGCTCAATTAAGAACCAACTAGCTTAGACTGTTATCGTCTTGGTGACAGAACTTCTCCCTACGACCTATTACCTCGTGTTCTAATCCCTTCGGAGAACCTAAGGTCTCTGATACCAACTTGTAACACCCTCATTTTTCCCACCCAAATAAAATCACATTTTTAAATGAAACCATCTTTATTATTAAACATATTTAGAATACAGCGGAAGTCTTTAAGGGAAAAACAGGTGCGTCACCGCCACACTCAACCTATACATGATTGAGTGCACAGGCTATCCACCATAAGTTCAAATAACAATGAAATGGGTCTTAGGACAAAGTTTATGAATTACAAATTTAAACAACGATAATTAATCAAATGTATGCAACTAGCGGAACACTCGGGCAGCAAGTACATCAATCTTCATAATCATAATCATCTGTACAATAGAGAAAAGAGAAGAAGACAAAAGACACAAAAATTAGCTTTAGAGCTAAGTAAGATTCCACCCGAACCCGTAAAATAATATAATTTGGAAAATAGGTTTGGTATAGGTATATATATAGAAAATACCCTCTCATATCTCCAAAATAACTTCATGTCTCAAAATAATTTCTTCAATAGATAATGGCATTCCTCAAATCCTCCAAAAGTAATACTTTAGATTTCTTTTAAGAGTGGGCGAAACTCAAGATTTCTCGAGCCCAACGAGTCGTTGTTATTTACGACTCATCCCGGAATTCCGGCTCCCACCGACCACCAATTTGGAAGCTGAATTTCTACCTTAAATGTGCACACCCTCTAAAAGGGATTCCAAGCCCTCCGAGTAGTAAGAAACTCAAGTAGGCAGGATGTTTTCTACCACCTACTCACAAGGGACATTGTCCAGGGGTAAATTAGGTAACTACTACTACAACCACCAAAGGACCTTTGGTCCTCAAATAAAAGCCTGGGATGTCTACCGGAGCATGTCATTGCCGGACTTGTTACCGACCCAAATAAATTTCACCAAAAGTAGTAGTAGTCCTAATCACCCACGCCTCGTGTTTCTCTCGAGACGTAAAAATATATTATGAAAAACTTTAAGTTTTTCCCAAAGTCATTCTTGTCACACTTTCCAAAAATATACTTTGTAATAAATATCAATCCACCAATATTCTTTATTAACAAGAATATACATTCAATAATCCATAATAGATAATAATCCACCAATATCCATACATTCAAAATATTCATTCCATGTCAAACAAATAGTTTCCAATTCATAAATAGTTCACATAGTTCAAATATTGCATACATATAAATACGAGATAAAACATTTTTGCTAGACATAGAACTTACCTTAAATTGCGATAATCCTCTTAATAAAATCTCTAGCTTGGTCTTCACTTGAATTCTCCTTCTAATATATATCAAAATTCTAAATCAATAACTATTCTATTATTTTTGTTATTTCCTATCTATTCAACCTTTAGTTATTTTAACTTCATTATTCCTTCTTTAAATACAACTTTTAAGTTAGATCCATAAATCTTATTTACATGTTAATTTTTCAACCCAACCTTATTATTTTCTTTAATCATACTAATCCCCTCCATAATTTACTTTAACTTATTTGGTTAATTAGTTAACTAGTCTAATTAAATTAATTACATAATAGTTTCAATATTTCGAATTTAAATAATCAATTTCAGTTCAATTTCAGTTTACATAATTTATATAATTTATTTAATAAACCTTTGAATAATAATTTTCCGTAAGCAATAATTCGAAATATTAATCATTAATGATAATCTATTCTCAATAATAACTTTAATTAGTTTAATAGTTTATTTATGCTAACTAATCCAATTACCATAACTAATTCAATCCTCCAGTTTATTTATTTGGCTAACTAAATTAATTTAATTAATTTCATCAACTAAATAAGTTTAATTATATAAATATAGTTAACTACATTAATCTAATTCAATTAAGGCAATCAATCAAATTCTAATTTCGTTTTAATTTTATATTTTTAATATAAAGTCCAAAAATATTAATACGTCCATAATTTAATTAATTTATCCATTAAACTAATTGATTTAGTTAAACTAGTCTAATGGAGTCGATTAACTAAATTATCAAGTACATATTACTTAATTAATTAGTTTGTATTAATCAACTAATTTTTATGAGTTCATATAGTTTAATAATTTATATGGAGTCCAAAAAGTAACAATTAAGGATGATAATTATTAATTTAATCACACTAATTTAATTAGTCCACTAATTAAATGATTTATTTATTAAGTCCAAATATAGTCATTCATTTATACTAGCTATCCCAACTTTATTTTCTTTCCTTTATTTTATTCCAAACCTCATTTTTAGTCCATAATATTATGTCCCATCTTAGTGATTTTATTTATTTCACCATTATTAATCAATTTTCTTATTTAATTACTTAACTAGTTTTATATGGCCCAATTAATTTAAATAGCTTAATAATCGACTTTATAAATTTATAATAGTTCATAACTATATTTGGTGTCTATATTTGACCTAGGTTGTCCAGATATTTATTTTAGAATTATTTCCCTTATTTATTCATTTAATTCCATATCTCTATTAACCGGTTTAATTACAATTAAATATACTAATCATAATTTTTATTAATTACAAATGGTCCCAAATGTCCTAGTTAGTCATATATTTAATCTAGTTAACTCCAATAATTATTTCGTAATTTATTTCGTCATTTAGTTAATTATTTACTAAATATGTACAAATTGGCCCAATTACAATTAAATCAATTAAAAATAGCTAAAAATATTATCTTTCAATTCTGGTTGGTCCAAATATGTATATTTATACTAGGTATTTAATTTATATTTTTCCAGATTTTATTTATTTCATTTACTATTTTATTTTTAATTTTTATTGAAACTAGGCCGAACCGGCCCAAATACACGACCCGGCCCAAGAAGACTGGGTTGTCTTCTTCCCAGCTCTTCTCCAGGTCGGGTTTCCGGCGACCGGAATTACAAAAACTTCGGCGAGCTATAACTTGACTTAAAGGTAACGGATTTCAACGATTCAAGTTGCAAAATGATCCTGACGGCAAGACGAAGCTCCGCCACCCCTATCTACGGCAAAATATCCGCTTTTGCTGAAGACCCGCTTCCACGACTTGTAACTCCGGCGAGCTCTAGGATGCTTTGGTGACTACGAATCGGTCTGGAATTTATTGGGGAGTATTCCTAGACCTCTCACGACCCTCCTCTATCGTTTTTACGAAGTTTGATACGTAAAATAATATAGATATAAATTTTCCGGCGAGATTATGTATATATATGTATATGTGTATATATATAGCTTCTATCTCTCCGATTTGCAGTGTTTGGGATGGCGAAGAGGGTGTATTTATAGGTCTAGATGGTCCTTATGGTTTATTTTATTTATTTGATAATTGTATGAATAATAATAATAATAATAATAATAATAATAATAATAATAATAATAATAATAATAATAATAGTAGTAATAATAATAATAATAATAATAATAATAATAATAATAATGTATATGATAGGTTGGTAGTTGATGAACATGGCATGTGTATTGATTCATGATTTGATTCCCATTTATGCTGATGTTTAATTTTATTTTATTGTATTTTCTTTTATTTTAATTTTTACATATAAATATATATAATTATATATGTAAAAATATGTATATAATGTATATACATTATTTGGTAGGTGATCCTAGCATGTGTCATTGTTTTATGATCTGATATTTTCATTTATTAATTTGATGCTATTATTAGTAATTTTTAATATTCTTACTATTTTTATTTATTTATTTATTTATTTATTTATTCCGTCATCTATATTTTATCTGATTTTTTTCTATTTTATTTTTTATTTTATTTTTTCGATGTCACATAAGTGTTTAATTTTATTGCATGTAGCATGCATATATTTTTATACACCAAGTATAATACAAAATATTTTTATATTACTTTCATTTGATTTATCAGATATAACTTATCTGATTTATTTATTTATTTATTTTTATTTCAATTTTTCAAGGTATCACAGTTATACTGCGTATAATCGGTGTATTGTAATTATTTTGAGTGCACCTCACGACAAGTGCACGTCACCTACTCGGAGTGTGGTGTGGTTAAGGTACTCGTTATTCCCTTTCTTGAGTTTTCTTCTCAAACCATGGACTTTGTGGATCTTGTTTACTTTCTACCGTGGGGTTCCCTATTTGAATCCAAGAATCGTTGTCCAGTCTATCCAGAATGTTTTTCCGACTTCTTCGCACATCTCATAATTAAAGAAAATACTCTAGTCTCCCGAGTCCGTGGCACAAAACTTTTACTTGATACTCATGACTTAGGCAAAGTTTGAGATATTCCCTATACAGGAGAATGCCCCTATGATAAAAAGGAATGGCCACTGACTGATGTATCTCAGACTGAAGCCCTCAAGTTTTTTTATCCTAATATCTCTGGACTTTCAATTCACGTGGGTAGCCTGTCTCCATTCCATAAATTGTTCTTCTATTTTGTTCACTCAAATCTCGTCTCTAGACTTCCACACACACAATTCACCTCCCCCTCATGTGTTGCTAACCATTTCATCAATTGGTATGAGATCCGGTCTTCACCACATAGAGGGTAAAACCTTAGGAAGAGATCCGGCAAAATGAACACAGTTGACCGTCTTAAAGAAGGTTACTCGATCCAACGACCTCCACTGTTCAATGGCAAGTTCTATCAACTATGGAAAAGTCGAATGGAGAATTTTATTAAGGCAGACAACTATCAGGTATGGAATGTTATTGAGGAAGGTGATAATGTTATCACAAAGGTCTCCAACCAAGGTACTATTGTTCCTAAACCTAAGTCCGAATATACTTCTGATGAGTATTTAAAACTCGGGCATAATGCCCAAGCTCCTAAGTATTTGATTTGTGCGCTTGGTCATTCTGAACACAATTGGGTTCTAGGATGCAAGTCTGCAAAACAAATGTGGGATTTGCTCAAGATTACTCATGAAGGTACTTCCTCTGTAAAAAGGTCCAAAATTGACATATTTATGCAAAATTATGAACTTTTCGTAATGAATCCTAAAGAGTCAATTAGGGATATGATTACACGGTTTACTAATATCATTAATGAGCTTTCAGCCTTGGAAAAGAAACATCAGTTGAAGATCAAGTGAGAAAAGTGATGAGAAGCTTGCCATCTACATGGAAACCAAAACCCATGACAAAGTGGTTCAAAGACACAAAGCAGGTTTTGGACAAACGCCAAACCAAACATTTTATAAAAGAAATAATATTTTCAATAGAATGACTACTAGATCTAAATTTAGAAATTTTTGTGCTTTCTTTTCTTATCTATCACTTCTAGAACCGGAGAACCATGAAGTGACTCTCTCCGACGCTTACTGGGTTCTAGCTATGAAGGAAGAACTTAATCAATTTGAGAGAAATAAAGTGTGGCATCTAGAACCAAGACCCAATAACAAGACCGTAATTGGTCTCAAATGGGTGTTTAAAAACAAACTAGATGAGCATGGATAAATTACTAGAAACAAAGCAAGGCTTGTTGTGAAAGGATACAACCAACAAGAAGGGATAGATTTTAATGAGACGTTCGCTTCGGTAGCAAGACTTGTAGCAATAAGAATGTTTGTTGCCTTTGCCGCTCACATGGGATTCACACTTCGTCAAATATAACGGACGTTAAAGCAGCCTTCTTGAATAGTTATCTTAAGGAAGAGGTATGTGTAGAACAACCATCGAGCTTTGAAAATCCAGGTTTTTGTAATCACGTTTTTAAACTTGATAAAGCACTTTATGGTCTAAACAAGCTCCTCGAGCTTGGTATGAAAGATTATCAAAATTTCTTTTAGAAAATGATTTTGAAAGAGGTAAAGTTGAAAAAACACTTTTTCTGAAAATAAAGGATCAAGCCTTATTGGTTGTTCAAGTTTATGTAGATGACATTATTTTTGGTGCTACTAATGATTCTCTTTGTGATGAGTTTTCTGCTCTTATGAGTTCCGAACTCAAGATCAGCATGGTAGGAGAATTAAATTTCTTCCTTAAGCTACAAATCAAACAATCAAACGAGGGAATCGAAGTTTCTCAACAAAAGTACCTTAAGAAGTTGCTTCTAAAGTATGACATGATGAATTGCAATGCCATGGCCACTCCTATGGGAACGAATGATAGACTTGACGCCAATGAGAAAGGAACGAGTGTGGGCATCAATGAATCATAGGCCGTACGCCAATGATTGGGTCACTATTGTAACCATGGACTTGTGTCTTTGGTATCCACGAAATTCAAACTTTGATCTCGTTGCCTAATCTGAAAAGGTACTTGTGATTGCGCCCGTTTTCGGATAGGGTCACGTGTTTTATTCTTTATCAAAGTGGTTCATGTGTTTGAATTCCGTTATCACAAGAGGGTCACATCGTTAAAAACGTTTGAAAAAGACCGTTAAAAGTGACTCTGATTTTCAAAAGTGCCCGAAAAATTAAAAGAAAAATACGGGAAGGCGCGCCTCAATAAGACGACCGCTAGTCCTTCTTTCTTTTTTGTTTTCAGCCACCCTTGTCACCGAAAGTCCATCGGAAAAGTGATATTAGCGAAATCATTTTAAAAAAATAATTCAAACATATATGAAAAATCCAAAGGCGAAGGTAGTCTGGAGGTAATCTTGACGAGGCGCACCTTTCGGTATTTTTCTTTTAATTTTCCGGGAACTTTTGAAAATCGGAGTTACTTTTAACGGTCTTTTTCGGACGGTTTTAACGACATGACCCTCTGGTGACAACGGAATTCAAACACATAAACTACTTTGATAAAGAATTAAACACATGACCCTATCTAAAAACGGGGCCAACCACAAGTACCTTTTCCGTACTTTTCCCTTGATAATACTACTTGCTTATGTAATCACAAGTTTTAATAGGCCACCCACTTGTCAAGATCATTATTTTAGACTAGAATATTTGTTAGGAAATTGATGTAACGTACCTCGAAAGTACGGCAGCGGAAGTTTAAAATTTTTCCAAACAGATCTTCCCTGATTATGACAAAATAACGAATATGATAATAATAACAGATCTGAGTTAGAACTTACAGATCTCCCAGCCTAGCGGTGATAATCCTTGACCTTTGGTATCCACGTGATTTCTCCTTTCCGAAAGAACGGTTAGATCTCCCTAAGAGAAAGGCTAGGAAATCTCTTCGCAGGGAAATAAACTGGTAATACTAAATCTGAAAACTGGTCTATCAATTATGAAGGAGGAGAGTGTATTTATAGTAGTTCTAAACTAGTTTCCCAATCACAATGAAAGTCTTTTTCATTAATGAGTTCTAGTCCTACCAGAACCAATACTTATCATTAATTAAATAAACAGATAAAAAACAAAACAAAATAATAACAAGGGAGGAAGAGGGCCACGCCACTCTCTCCATCCCCATTATCATTTATTTTCTCTTTTCCCTTTTAATTCCAAATTAAAAGAAATATATCAATTTATTTAATAATAAATAAATACATCTTAATTAATTAAGTACAATAAATCTAATTTATTTCACTTAATTAATTCTATCAAATATAACTCTCCTTCAACATAATGAATTAAATATATTAATCTAATTAATATTTAATCCATTTTCAGTATTACGAATTAAATATTATGTAATCCAATTAGTAATATTTAATTCCTTCTAACAATTCAATCGGAAGGTATAATCACTTATTGTGTGACCCATAGGGCCTTATATATTAAGCACTAATCAAATTAAGGTCTTGACAGAATCCCTAGACGATTTACATGACAAACTTAATATATAAGGACGTTTGTGAGGACTATTCAAACTCCCTGTAATATAGAGCTCATAGTGATACGGTTCTTTCATTCAAAGAACATTCAACTAAGTCTAGAACATGATACTGTGTCTATTCTAATAACATAGTCTCTGTCTCTCGATCTTTCTAGATGATCCATAACGATCATATTCGATATCTAAAACGAATATATCTTTGCATTGGCCAATGACTTTATGATCCATCTAGATATGAGAAGTAGAATGTTCTCTCTTAATCTACTATGAGGAATGAATCCTTTCTTGGCTCAACTACTACTCCATGTGCTTCGTGATGCACCCAACACATGCCGTATCTACCCCGATTGGAGTGCAAGCGTTGGTCATGGTCAAAGTACATCACTCCGCACATGTAGTACGTATTGACCTCAAGTCGGAGGACTATTACACTACTCTATACGCCGATAATCCCATAGACACATGAATAGAACTTATCAAATGGTTTCTCGGTGGGTATGCCAATATTCTCTAAAATATCTATGTGACCATCATGAATTACATGTACTCATAGTTGTGAGATCAACTATACTTTCTAAAAGTATGATGCAGTCCACATACCAATCTTATCGCATATCATCAATATCCCATTCTTGATGATCATTGATTGGGGCTATTTTAGGACTTTATGTTATATCATATAAGCTCTCACTTACTTATTGACAACATAAGTCCAATGGAACACAATTATGAATAAGATATTGACAATCGAAATACTTAATCATCAATGTGTAATACCGTATATATGAAATATATAAAACTGAATGTGATCAAGTACATATATCTCTAAAAAGTGATTGTCGCTAGGACATATATACTAACAATCTGCCACTTGGCCTAGTGCCAATCACCGATGCGTCTAACACCTAGTCTCTTAAAAGTCTAGTATGTTTCTCGCATCTCAAAGGTTTGGTGAATGGGTGAGCCAAATTGTCCTCTACGGGAAGGCATTCTATTGCAACTTCTCATCTTGCTATTTGTTATCAAAACATGATAGCATACTGGTATTTTCTAGTTCCTTACTTCGCATCTTGGTTCCTTAGCTTGTGCAAATGCACCAGGTACAATCACAATAACAATTATTGGATAACTGTAGCTAGGAACTACCCCTATGTCTTTAAGAAACTAACGTATCTAAACGCTTACCTATGTTGCATCAAATGCAACAATTTATTAGGCTCTAGTTGTCGAATTTATAGTAGTTTCTAACTTGTAACTCTTTCAGCACTACTATTACATTGAGACTAAAAACATGTATTGACTATGACTCGTAGTCTTTCTTATCATACATGAAACTAGTGCTAGAATAATTAAATTCTACTAGTTCTTTTTGTCTACCATAGACAAAAAGATGTTCATGAAGATTTTGGGTGACCATCCTTTCACTGACTTCAATGAGGGGATATCATTCTCTATGATCAACATATATCATTATAAAGACCATGTTATCCTTGTTGCGCACTCTAAACACGCAAGCACCCTCATTTCATTTGATGAGGTCAAACGATTTGACTATTAACACTTCAACTCCTTGAGGTTTGTTTTAGCCCATAAATAGATTTCTCCAATTATCATATTGATATAGAATTTGACTTGGATAAAAAAACTTCAGGTTGTACCATGTACACCTCCTCCTCAAGGTTTCCATTAAGGAAAGGGGTTTTGACATCTATTTGTCAAATCTCATAATCATATTATGCAGCTATAACAAGCAAAATCCAAATGGACTTCAGTTTTGTAACTGGCGAAACAGGTATCACTATAGTCAATTCCTTTTCTTTGACTATAACCTTTAGCCTCTAGCCTAGATTTGTATGTTTGCACCTTGCCTTCAGCATTAATTTTCTTCTTGAAAATCATTTGGATCCAATGGGTCCAACCCCAATAGGCAAGTCAACCAAGTTCCATACTTGATTGATACACATCGAGTCCATTTTAGATTTTATGGCTTCTCGCCACCTCTATGAATCAACATCTAATATTGCTTTAGTGTAGGTCTAGGTTCATCCTTATCAGGAATCTCAACATCATCATGATCCTCCATGAGGAAGCCAAACCTAGTTAGTTCATGACAAATCCTAGTAGACCCAGAGAGTTGAATGTTTTGCGTTTCGTTCAGGTTGTTCATTCTGATCGTGAAGAGGTTCTCTTTCATTGGACTATCCCATGCTCAGAGAGTTTCTGGTGCTATACTCAGAGAGGGAGAGTTAGGTGCAGAAGGAATGACAACCATGCCATTACTTTCTTCATAAGAATCACTTGCTGGTGCGAAGCGCTTCCTATATAACTCCCACTAGCTGAAGGATATCCTCCTAGAGACATTCTTCGACTTAATTCTCCCACTGAATCCTTCGTCAGACCATCTAACAAATCTTCATTCTCTATGTTACTTCAGCTTTCAATTTTATTAGTGCACATTTCTTTACATATGTAGGGCAACCCATATTTAATATGTGAATAAAATGTCTTTTATTATACCATAACTCATATAGTACGTTTTGCACTAATCAAACTATTCAGAATGCATATTGAGATTTATAGTGTGTACCCTCAAAAGAATGTTTGGAAGAGAAAATGAATTCATCATAGATCTAGCCATGTCTAACAAAGCCCTATTTCTCCTTGCAGAAACGCCAGACTTCTAAGGTGTTCTGGAGGAGTTCATTATGACCGAATTCTTTGACCTTTTAAATCAGAAATTTTACTTAAGTACTCTTTGGCTTGCTATCCTTTTTCCTAGAAAAGGTTTATTAGTCAAGTTACTTGAAAGACAAGATTCACAATTTCCATATGACTCAAGGCAAATGGTGTTAAATAATCTAATTTATTTAACGTTGCTATTCTTGTTTCATTAATTTGACCAAGTTTGCAATGTCATAGATAAGTAGTAATTTTTCTGATTACTTAATCGAGATCCTTTTATTTTATTCATTTAATATCTAACATGTCGATTGAAAATTAACCATTCATAAGAAAAGCATTTCCACAACAACACCATTTTACGAAAATAACAATTATTATTAGCAAAATGAAAACAGAAATCTTTTAATGTCTAACATATGAATGGAAATAATCTTCTTGGTAATAGAAGGAATAAAATAACAATTATTTAATTCTAATCTAAAACCGCTGGGCAAATCTAAACTATAAGATCCTTATCACGTTCAGCAGCAACTTTTGCTCCAGCCTTCACGCGTAGGTCAATTTTACCCAGTCCAACTGCTACACTGCTTCTCAGGCTTCTGCACATTTTTACAAATGTGTAAGCCATAAGTTGTATCTAATACTTTAACAATGAGAGTTAGTTATAGATATATTTATTTAATGATAAAAATACCTGAGCTTGAAGCACCCGGTGCTTTGGCTAGATTAGCCTTATACAGCTCACAATCTCTCTTCCAATGCCCCTTCTCTTTGCAGTAGAGGCAAACATCATTTGCAACCTTTGGCTTTATATGACCTCCACCTTTAGGTTTCAGAGCTGTAGGAGTAGGTCCAACCTTACCTTTCTTCTTTTGCTTATTCTTGTTCTTAGAACGAGACTTAGCATTAGAGCTTACCATAAGAACAGTCTTTCCTTTAGAGGTTGAGGCTTCATAAGACTTGAGCATGTTATGGAGTTCAGGCATGGTCGCTTTCGTTTTGTTCAAATTATAATTCACAATGAAGTTAGTAAATGAACTCGGAAGCGAATATAGGATGATAGCAGCTGAGACACGATCCTCAAACTTAATTCCGGTGGTAACAACTCTTTCAATTAAGCCAATCATTTTGAGAACGTGCTCAGACACGTTGCCACCCTCTTGAAGCCTACACTTGAAAATGTCTGTCAGAAGTTCATACTCTAGAGTCTGACTTTCTGAATCAAACAGACTTTTCAAGTGTTCAAGCATCTCGAAGGCGCTCATCCTATCGTGTTGCCTTTGCAACTCCATAGACATTGCAGCCAACATAACACATTGCACAGTTTTAGCAACAGTGACGTGTTTCTCTCGAGCAGTCAGGTCAAACGTGGCAAACTCAGGAGAGTTGGCATCAGGAATCTTGGGTACCGGTGTGTCTAACACATACTCAATATTTTCTTGTCTAAGAACTAAACGCACATTTCTTTCCCAGTCCAGAAAGTTTGGTCCAGTAAGCTTGTACGTATTCCGTATTCAGGATACTTCTCAATGATAAATTCGACATTCCTAAAAGCCTAAAGAAGTTCAAATAGAACGGAATTAAAATCATATATTAATTCCTATGATCACATCTAGTTAAATAAATAATATGGACTTTTAATTATTTAGCTCCCACTATTTTGCATGCTCTTTGACCCCAATAAAAAGAACATGGATTGTTTTCACAATCATAGTGGCCAAGATCCACATTCATACTATTACAGTCCTAGCTTGGGCTGATCACTGCAATAATATAATGGGTAGGTCCCTAGACCAATTGCGTCCAAGCAATTCTTGGTTGATCAATTTTTAAACTGGTCGACATCCCTAAATTAACACTGACGCTTGGGCGACTCGAGCTAATTTAAGTAAGTCAAAACCATCACATGATCACAAACATATGTATCTATAAATTAGTTCTATATTTTGTCGAATGGAATAAACACTTGGGTGAAATATTCTTCAACGAAAAAATATTTCTACTAATTTAATTATGATGGGTGATGTCGTTATCCCAGATAAGACTTAAATTTTAATTTATGGGGAACGTTTAGCGGGGTATTAAATTACTTAATCAAGATGCTACCAACATATTATCAAACAATATGTTAATGAGATCTAACTCAAACAGATAAAATTAAAGCATGCAATATAAATCTAATTTATAAACAGATACAATTATCATATAACTAATTAAGCATGCTTAAAAAATAATAATATAAAAACGAAATTCATAGAAACATGATCTAATCTCATCTCATCTAATTAAAATTAAGTCACGTTAGTGTTATGTAGTGGTATTTCCGAAATTTAAATAATCAAATTATTAGCCCGCATCAAGTCTTCTTCAAAGAGACTTAAAAGCAAACTCAACTTCTCAGGGTCCTATGCGGATTGAACTTACCTCAAAGAAAGTCCCATTTAACTTGCAATTTCTAAAATTTTGCAATAAGCCCTTAGGTTAAATCTAATTCACCAAAAGAACCCCAAAGAACAGAGCTCCAAAATTTGGCAGCAGTTCAAATACGGTGTCGGTCAGACAGTCAGGCAAACATGGGCTTCATCTGGCGACGGACGGCGTCATCGGCATTATCGCGTCGGCCATTGTCTGGAGTCATTCTTTGCCTCGTCTGCTGCTATAGCCTGCGTTGCTATAAGATCTTCCTAGAATATCGTTGGAGATTGAGAAACGAAAGAACAGAAAGAGATAATCGCTCCCTATCATACTACAACACCTCATCTCAATTTTAATTCTAAATTGATTTCAAAAAACAAAACTAACATGCTTTGTAAAACGCCGGCTTAATGCATCTGTTAGAACCATACCTTCATCTCCTAAAATCTTTCTTAAAGAATATCTTAACTTTTCAAAAACAAATCAAAATTCCATTTGAATTCAGATTCGGAAATCAAATATGGGGAGAATATATTTTCTAAAAAATATTCATAACCCACGAAAGTATTAATCAAATTTCGTATGATGTCATTAGAATCAGTTTGGCTCTGATACCACTGTTAGGAAATTGATGTAACGTACCTCGAAAGTACGGCAGCGGAAGTTTAAAATTTTTCCAAACAGATCTTCCCTGATTATGACAAAATAACGAATATGATAATAATAACAGATCTGAGTTAGAACTTACAGATCTCCCAGCCTAGCGGTGATAATCCTTGACCTTTGGTATCCACGTGATTTCTCCTTTCCGAAAGAACGGTTACATCTCCCTAAGAGAAATGCTAGGAAATCTCTTCGCAGGGAAATAAACTGGTCATACTAAATCTGAAAACTGGTCTATCAATTATGAAGGAGGAGAGTGTATTTATAGTAGTTCTAAACTAGTTTCCCAATCACAATGAAAGTCTTTTTCATTAATGAGTTCTAGTCCTACCAGAACCAATACTTATCATTAATTAAATAAACAGATAAAAAACAAAACAAAATAATAACAAGGGAGGAAGAGGGCCACGACACTCTCTCCATCCCCATTATCATTTATTTTCTCTTTTCCCTTTTAATTCCAAATTAAAAGAAATATATCAATTTATTTAATAATAAATAAATACATCTTAATTAATTAAGTACAATAAATCTAATTTATTTCACTTAATTAATTCTATCAAATATAACTCTCCTTCAACATAATGAATTAAATATATTAATCTAATTAATATTTAATCCATTTTCAGTATTACGAATTAAATATTATGTAATCCAATTAGTAATATTTAATTCCTTCTAACAATTCAATCGGAAGGTATAATCACTTATTGTGTGACCCATAGGGCCTTATATATTAAGCACTAATCAAATTAAGGTCTTGACAGAATCCCTAGACGATTTACATGACAAACTTAATATATAAGGACGTTTGTGAGGACTATTCAAACTCCCTGTAATATAGAGCTCATAGTGATACGGTCCTTTCATTCAACGAACATTCAACTAAGTCTAGAACATGATACTGTGTCTATTCTAATAACACAGTCTCTGTCTCTCAATCTTTCTAGATGATCCATAACGATCATATTCAATATCTAAAACGAATATATCTTTGCATTGGCCAATGACTTTATGATCCATCTAGATATGAGAAGTAGAATGTTCTCTCTTAATCTACTATGAGGAATGAATCCTTTCTTGGCTCAACTACTACTCCATGTGCTTCGTGATGCACCCAACACATGCCGTATCTACCCCGATTGGAGTGCAAGCGTTGGTCATGGTCAAAGTACATCACTCCGCACATGTAGTACGTATTGACCTCAAGTCGGAGGACTATTACACTACTCTATACGCCGATAATCCCATAGACACATGAATAGAACTTATCAAATGGTTTCTCGGTGGGTATGCAAATATTCTCTAAAATATCTATGTGACCATCATGAATTACATGTACTCATAGTTGTGAGATCAACTATACTTTCTAAAAGTATGATGCAGTCCACATACCAATCTTATCGCATATCATCAATATCCCATTCTTGATGATCATTGATTGGGGTTATTTTAGGACTTTATGTTATATCATATAAGCTCCCACTTACTTATTGACAACATAAGTCCAATGGAACACAATTATGAATAAGATATTGACAATCGAAATACTTAATCATCAATGTGTAATACCGTATATATCAAATATATAAAACTGAATGTGATCAAGTACATATATTTCTAAAAAGTGATTGTCGCTAGGACATATATACTAACAATATTTTCATGCATGACTATTTTATATGTGTGTAGCATAAGTCATTTATTCTCTTTCCATGCATGATTAGACATTCACTTATTAATGGCTTGTCATGTATTGCTTAATACTTTGTGAAAAGAATCACTGCATGCTAAGTACAATTGCATGACTTAATATGTGGAATAGATCGTTGCATGCTTATAATATGCTAAGTGAATAATTTGCTTCCCTTAATATCCGATGGTATATTCTTGAGTAATCTCCATTGATTGATATATGATCCATATATATATTCGAGTCTGTTGTCTTTAAAAGAATGATCTCTATAGAAGGAAGGATTTTCAAATGGCAAGTCTCATTCTTGTTGACCCGGACATCCAAGGAAGGAAAGCCTCAACAGATCTATCTCTAGCAGCCTATCTATTCGAGATCAAAAGGAAGAAGAGGGGTGTGATTGACCAAGACAAAACCGAAATTGGATGAAGAGAAAAGATATTTTAAGTGAGCCACATTAATCAATCTTGGATTCGCAAGGCAGTTCTAGGACCGGGTCTACGGCTTGTTCCAGCACACGACTTAAACTCTTTTCCTGCAATCACTTTATACAAGACAAGTAACACTAGTTGTTTGTCATCAACAAAACAATACGTTCCAACAGGATTTTAACCCATGATCATGTAAGTAATTTTTCATTTTTTAAATATTAAATAAATATTTCATTGTGGCCTTTTAACAAACACCTTAAAGGCATAGAAATGAAATGAAATGCTCAGAGAAAAATTTATATACATCACCACCATAAATCAAACATATCGCCAGCAAGAGCTAGCAAAGTTTGGTGGGGTCTTCAATGGTTCTCAATAGGGGTTGTGGCGGCTTAGCATGCGCTTTAGCTATCTTTTGTGGTTAAATTGCGAAGAAAGTGGAAAAGGATGGGATGTTATCGACATTTTGAAGAGGGAAGTTCTGGAAGGGCACGCGACAACTTAATATCGCAGGGCTACACATATGGAGCACAAAGACTTGGGATATTAATGGATCAACCATTAAAAATAGAATGGGTGTGTGAGATTATACTCGAAAAATGCTTTACAACAATTTTTTTTAACTTTGTCAAACTCATTCACACTAGCTATTTTTAGAAAGAGTGAAGTTTGGTGTACACACTTTTATACATTTTCTTTGTATGTATAGACAAAACATGTTTGGTTGAGGAGCTGTTTTGTCCGTGTAGGCATTTGAAGTGATGATTTTTAGAATCTGCGCACGAAGCTGAAATTAAGAGAGGAGTATTTGGTTTAGAAACATTAATTAACTGAATCCGCATTAACTTATATTAATTAATGCAAAGAATACAAACAAAAATGGAGGCTTCCCTCTCAGGTGTCTTAGATTAGACGGTCATTTTGACTTTCGCATCCAGTCACCTCCACCTCGTCATATTCTTTCCCCTTACCCCTTCCGATTCGACTCTGTGTGTAGCTTTCCCTCATCCATCTCCGCCGTGCATCAAAATCATCGCGCCTGCGATGGATTCTCGCGCCTCCGCAACAGCATCGGAGCGCAATAACATGAACAGAAGCAGTTTTAGTGTAATTCTCACAAGAAGAGCAAGAAACCAAAACCGTCCAATTGCTGCTGCTGAACCAGATCCCACACCCGAAATCGTGCATGCCACGCGCTACAAACCCACCATTTCTGCTCTTCTACTCGCCCCCTTTTCCCCAATCAGCCCAACGCCCACTGCCCTCACCCCTAAAAAAAAGAACTTCGCAACGTTCAGGAGAATGGGGTGCGACGCCCCGCAGAAGGTGTCGGTTCCTGCCATGATTAGGAGCTCGGCCGACTGGGACTCCGAGAGAGTCAAGAAGAAGAAGAAGAAGGCTAGGAGTAAAAGGAGCAAGTCCCCCAAATTTCCGGTGCCCGCCCTCGATGACCGGAGTAGCTCGTCATCAAGCTGCGTCCCTGCCCCTGATGTTTGGTGTGGTCCTGGAATTGGGTTTTCTACCGATGCTGCCTCTGTTGTTTCGAGAAGAAGGCCGCCCGCTACAGGAAGAGGGAGAGCTGATAGCCAAAGAGTTCCATTAAGAGAGGTTATTTACTCAATGCATTAATTTCTCTTCAACTTTGTAACTTGTCCTGAAGTGGTTTTTATTGTAGTATATATATATATATATATATATATATATATATATATATATATATATATATATATATATATATATATATATATATATATATATATATATATATATAATGTAGTTGTATAACTAGATGCCTAGATACTACTTTGCTTTTTAAAATTTTGGTCAAATTTGTAGCAACCTATAATTTTGATACATGCTTCAAATGTTTGTGTGTAACAAACCAAACTATCTCGATACTGTCCCCATCATTAGGTATTAATGACCTTACTCATAAAATGATTGGGGAATGGGGATTAACATTTGAGCTGTTCAGGAGTATTTCAGCTTACTTTTGAAAAGCCAACATATTTGAGATGATAGACTATAATTCAAAACAGTTGATGAAATTTTAGCTGATTTTGGGAAATTGAATTTCTTAGCTTAATATCACTTTTCAACTCTTTGTTTTCATTTGGTTATTTTGTAAATGTTTACTAGGTAAAGCCATTAATTTATATGAAGACAAGTATTGATATGCTATTAGAAGTTTTGAACCAATTGTGCAATGAGGTATTGGGCTGATATTTTTCTAGGGTGGAACTCTAAGTATTAATAAAAGTTGTTTTTTGTACATCCAAACAAAAGTCACTATCTTGAAGCTACTTTTGACCAAACTTTATACTCAAACAAAAAATGATACAACAACATTGCCCTATTGTTGCAAAGGCTCCCACCTACCATGGGGTAAGGAGGGGTTGGATGTATGCAGCCTTACCCCTGTACTAAAGCACATATAGTTTAGTGAGTCATTTTGCTTTATTCCATCATATTCCCAAGCCACAACACAATTATTCAAAATATCTACTTTTTTAGCTGTCCCATACACAATTCTTAAACATTTGATTCATAGTTTTGATATGTTTTCTTGTATTTCATATAGAAAAATTTCAAACTTGAATGACCCTATAAACTTTTCAGATTTAAGACCTCATATTTTTTAAGGTTTGACTAGGACTGAAAATGTTTGTCAGCCAGGAAGAAGTTTGGGTTTAGAACTTGAGACCGGTTCGATAATAAATAAGACAAATCCAAACTTACATGCTTAGGATTTATATCATTTGGATGATAGTCCTTTGTAGATACTTAGTACTACGTAATACGTATGATTTTTTATGCATTCCTTTTATTTCTTCAAGTAATGGAACCTTTTCAAACACTGGTTTGATTAGCTCAAAAGCTCTCTTTGGTGAAGATTAGGTGACTTGCTTTCTGGATTATTAGTGATTTTTTTATTCCATTCAATGCAAGTGCTACTAAACCTCTGGAAACCAGTGGGCCTTAGGCATGGAGTTCAACTGATTTATAAACATGTTCTTTTCTTTTCCTTTTACAGCAGCGATCTAGATATTCTGTTAGGAGAATGGTAATCCCAGAGGACAATCCATTTCTTGAAGCGGACAGTGCCTTGGAATTGTCTAGATGTCATGTAGATCATTTTGTGTGTAGGAATCATCGCCATTCTCGATATGGCTCTCCTGAAGGACTTGCAGAGGTTTGTCTTATGTATATACGTTCTAACATCCTTTACATTTCTGTAACTACTTCAACAAATTTAAAGAGAAAGAAATGAAGAATAAAGTATGTAGCATTTAGTTAAGTACACAGAACTCATGTAGTATTCTTGAATAATTTGTCAGCCACCATCTATATAAATAACAACCAACATATAAAACTTTTGGTTACCCCATCAGGTCCATCTTTTAAGATAAACCCCAAAGTTTAATATGGTATCACAACTATAATGAAAATGCATGGTTTAAAAAAAGTATCAGCGTGTGAATGTATGTGCCCTTATAAAAAAATGATTAACTATTGAGTAAATATTTGTCCCAACTGACTAAATATGAAATAACTAAGTCGAGATTTTGGATTACTCATCCTAACAAGTTCATATAGAAATACACACATATACGGTTGATATCAAACAAGAACGCTCATTTAGAGTGAGAACTATGAAAGTTAAAATGTGGTGTTTGATCTTAAATCTAACTCTTATATTTGTTATCGATGAAGGTGCCATTGATGTAATTCTTTACACTGTTAATCTTTATTAACTAATACTTCCACCGTTTCTTTAATAGTTGCAACATTGAGATTTTTTCACTATTCACACACTTTACTTTGATCATGATTTTCTACTAATATATTTATTTAAATTAATATTTACAAAACATTATTAAATTTCTATTTATTAAAATCTTTCCATCATTTGCAATGGAGCCAAAGATTCATTATTTTTTAGCTTGAGATTATGATGGAATAAAGCAAAATGGCTCACTAAACTGTTTGCGCTTCTTTCTTATGAAGCAACAGTGAGTCCGTACAATTTTGGACGGAATTTTCACTATGGGTCATCCGAAAACAGTCTCTCTGTGCTTTAGTACAGGGGTAAGACTGCGTACATCCGACCCCCGCTTACCCCACGGTGGGAGCCTTTGCGGCAGTGGGGTAAATGAAAATGAAAATGAAATGAAATGTGAATTTTTAAAATATTAACTTTTATATTGTTTACTAATACATAATTAAAGATAATTACAATCAAAGTTGTGTGTTGGCAAACGTGAAAGTCAAACTGTTGCAATTAAAAAAGAACGGAGGTAGTATGTCTTATTTTCTCTTTCCCTTTTTAATTTATTACATCTTTATTGATGGCAACCCTATGATCATGGCAAAGAAGTTCTTAGTCTCATTTTAAATAGGGGTTGTTCCCATTTGGTATATGTGTGTGTGTGTATTAAACTTTTGATGTTTGGTTTTAGGTTGTGATGCTACAAAATAGTACAATGCGAGGAAGATCGGATTCAATGGATGGATACCGAGATTTGAGGCTTGACATCGATAACATGTCATATGAGGCATGTCATCAGTTCGCTCTAATGATATTATCCGGTGCAAATACTATCTACCTTGTAAAAACATAAACTTTATCATTCGCAATTCATAATTCCACTTTCTGGTGCACATAGGAATTGCTGGAACTTGGAGATAGAATCGGGAACGTAAGCACAGGACTAAGAGAAGATGAGATAGCACACTGCGTAAGGAAAACTGGACTGTCTCTATTGACCAACTTGCGGACCCATATGCTTACAGAAGCGGAAAAGATGTGCAGTGTATGTCAGGTATGTTCTTTGAAACTCTGCTCCATCAAAGCACTTGTATTATTAAGTCATCACACATTATTTAAATAAAGAATGCAAACCAACATGTAAGGTAGGAACCAACAAGTATTCCTCCCTCTATTAAAAATGTCCCCTGCGTAAGCCATACTCTTCATTAATTACTTGTGTATTGTTGAGTCATCATGTACTTGTCAAATGTTAAGATACAAATTTACTTATTACATTGTAGCCCTTGTGGGCTATTCATCCTTAAAGGTAAACCTTTTGAGATGAAAATCTAAATCTTAATATGTACTGGCAATGCTTTTTAGAACGTCATTGGTGTTTAAATGATAATAACATTCCGTGTATATGTGATTTGACAATATCATACTTGCCTTACCTCCAATTAGGAGGAATATGAAGCTCATGACGAGATGGGGACACTCGAATGTGGACACTTCTACCACATAAATTGCATAAAGGAATGGCTACTAAAGAAAAATGCATGCCCAATTTGTAAATCAGCAGCTAAGTCTGATGGGCACCCACTTATTCTCTTCTAGTTTTTTTGTTTGTACATGCCTTGTACCCCCTTGCAAGAAATATTATTTTTATATAGCTTCTGATTTCCTAGATGTTTGATGGCACCATTAGCCTTTTTTACTCCTTAAATGTTATCAAATTTATCTTGCTGGATTATGTAATGACTTTGGAACTAGTGTTTTCAGAACTTTTTCTGCTTTCACAAATTCACAATTGATTTAATGATCTCGTCTGTATTATTATTTCCCCTACTGTTGCTCCATACAAAACTTCTTGTGTGTGGTTTGATATGAGTAAAATTTATCTCATGAGTAAAGTTTGATATCAAATTCAAAACTGAACTAAAAAAATTGAGTAGATGTTTTTGCTTTTGATGGAATTGAATTTTGGTGGGGATCCAGGCGGTAGATTGGATGACCTTAGTCGGGTCCGGGCCGGGTCGGGCCCGGGCCGGCCCCGGGCCGGGCCTAGGCCCGGTCGGGCCGCCGGTTCTAGAATAGTGGGCCCGGGACCGGCCCGAGGGTTGGACGGGTCCGGTTCGGGCCGGGCCACCCGCCCGGGTCACGGGTCGGGCCACCCGCCGGGCCGGGCCGGGCCGGGCCGGGTCGGGCCGGGTAATTTTTTTTTTAAAATTTATATTTTATACTTTATAGTTTTATACAAGTATTAAAAAACAAACTTCAAGTGCATTTATTTGAAATGAAATAGGAACTACATTTGAAAATTAAATAGGAACTATAATTGTTTTTAATCGGAATCTCCGGCATAAGTAGAGCCACCCTCTGTAGATTCATCCATAAAGTGTTGGGATGGAGTGATGTCAATTTCTTGAGCTCTACGTGCTGCTTTCAACCAATCGTGGTAGCATATAAGCATCTCAAGAGATTCAGTGCTCAACCTCGTTCTGGTTTGTGTTAGAACATTGCCGGCCGAACTAAATTCTTGTTCCACGGCAACCGTTGAAACCGGCATTGATAGCACTTGCTTAGCCATCTTTGCTAAAACCGGGAACATTCTTTCTTTTCCCTTCCACCAGTTTAGTACGTCAAAATCATCATCTTCTTCAAAATCAACATCATAAGTTAAATACAAAGAAATCTCATTAATTGTGCTTTGTTGTGTAGCGGGAGTTGATTTTGTTTTTTTAATAAGATTGGCAAACGTAGATTTGAAAATTGATTTTCCTTTAGATGATGTTTGTGTCGGGGGAGGGGGCGCATTGCTATATTGTGCATGAAACTCATTGAATAATGCATAAAATATATCACTAACCTCGTTGTATTCTTTTTTCGGATCAATTGGGTTGTCCTCATACATTGGCAATGGACCAAAAAAAGCAGCATAATACTAATTCAAACACTCTTCTAAAGAACCAAGTCTAAAACGAGGATCGAGAACAAATGCAATACCATAAATATGCGGAATATGTGAATAATATTTTAAAAACTTTTCCTTCATAAAACCAGCAAAATAATTCACATAATCAGCATTCTCAAAATTTGAAAAAGCACCGGCGAGATTAACAGCTTCACGAATAAATTGGTTTGAGGTAGGTTTATAAACATGACTAAAAGTTTCAGTTGCATTATTAAAATATATCAAAGCATTACAAATTTTTTCACAGGTGTCGATCTCAGCCGAGTTTATAATATAGTTATCATATTGTTTCATAAAAGCAGGAAAATGTTGTTTATATCTAAGAAGAACTCCAATTAACTTATAGGTACTATTCCAACGAATAGACAAATCTTTTGGAAAAGCCACATATCTCTCACCTCTTTCTATCAAATAATCATGCCATTTTTTCCTAAGGTGTCCATTACCCCAAATACGTCTAATCCCCCCCTTGACTACCTCCAACGATGCTCCCAACGCTTTTAGACCATCTTGCACACATAAATTTAGAACATGACATGCACATCGTTGATGAAAAAATCTACCCATCAAAGAAGTAGAACCACACAATTCACGCAATCTAGGAATAGAAGCAGTATTATTAGTAGCATTATCAAAACCAATAGCAAACACCTTATCAATTAAGTTATACTCAATTAAAATACGTTCAATCAAAATATAAATATGTTCAGCGGTGTGACGATCATTAAATTCACGGAAAACAAGAACACGTTTATGCATATGCCAATCATTATCAATATAATGTACAGTCAGACCCAAATAATGTAAATTATGATAAGTATCCTCCCATATGTCAGAACATACAGTAACACGTCCATCAAAGTTTGCAAAATAATTTTGTAACCTTACCTTTTCCGCACCATAAAGCCTTGAAATTTCTTTCTTAACCGTTTTGCGACTATAACCTCTATATTGCGGATTTAAACAAGTTTGTGCATAATCACGAAAAGCAAGACTTTCAGAAAACAAATAAGGCAAATTTTCTTCAACAAGTAAGTTAGCCATACCTGTCAAATTTTGTGCATCATTGTATGAGAAATTACCAAAAGCTTGTTGATTATTTGCAAACCTCGATATTTAGGAAGAATTGGAGAAGAGATAGGAAAAAATGTTTAAGATTAGGAGTATTTATAGGTTTTTTTACCCCCAACCCCCCCGGACCCCCCCTTTACCCCACCCAACGGCTATATAGCCGTTTGGGTTGTCCCCAGCCCCACCCCCAACGGCTAGTAGGAGCCCAAATTAAAAAAAAAAAATTAATTGAACCGGACCCGGGCCCGGGCCCGACCCGGCCGGGCCGGGTCACACAAATGCTGAACCGAGCCCGCCCCGCCCCTTCCCCCCGGTTCGGGCCCAGACCTGGTCCCGGACCGCCCGACCGGGCCGGTCCCGGGCCCGCACAGTACCGGGCCGGGCCAGGTCACGGGCCGGGTGGCCCGAACCGAATCCAACACTACTTAGCCCTTAGGCCAACTGGCTGGGGTCAAATGCGTATTACTATGAAAATAATGTTCACTTGTGTTAAGCAATGCTAGAGACAACTGGACAAGGCCAGGGGTAGGGATGGACCGGTTCCGGTTCGGGCCTCGGTTCATGAAGGGGAGGCCCGGAACCGGTCCGGGCCGGGCCGGGCCGGGCCTCGGTTCTATTTTTTTTTTTTTTTTTTTTGGCTTTTCCTAGTTAACCCCCAACCCTCCCCCTTCCCCCCAAACCAACCCTAACCTGCTAACCACCTCAAATGGCCCAAAATACCCAGCCCAACCCAAAAACTTAAAAAAAATTCAAAAAAAAAATGGCCCGGTCCGGGCCCGAACCCGAACCGCCATCCCACCGGGCCGGGTGGCCTGAACCGGCCAACCAACCGGTTCACCGGGCCGGTCCGGGCCCGCACAGTAGCGGGCTGGTCCGGGCCCGCACAGTAGCGGGCCGGTCCGGTTCCGGGCCGGTTGTCCCGGCCCGAGTCCAACCCTAGCCAAGGGTGGACCCAGTAACGGTTGTTGAACTAAAACAAGTCTTTGTTTTCCCAATAAACCTTACGTATCTTTCAGAAGTTAGTCTCAAATAGGGCTGTTAACGAGCCGAGCGGAGTCCAAACACCTAGAGCTTGAGCTCGGTTCGATTCGGTAATAGGGGTGTTCAGGTTCGAGCTCGAAGCTCGAGGAGCTTTACAAATGAGGTTCGTGTTCGGCTCGATAGACGTTCGATGTTCGAACCGAACACTCGATAAGCTCGATAAATATACTCGAATTTTAGGTGATGCTCGTTAATAGGCTCGTGCTCGAAGTATTCCACAAGTATTTGGTTTGTTTTTTTTTTGCGAGGAAATAACGTATATTAGATTCAAAATAACGAGTACAATATTCAAGACCCCAAATCTTAACTTTCCCACTTGACCAACTAACCCAAAAGCCCATCGGCTCCCTCACGTCATGTCCAGACATATAATAGTCCACCCTATATAGAGTGGGACTAATCGCTGAAATGGTGAGAGCAAAGAAGCTATTAGCGGCTGAGTCGACCTGATTGCCTCCATCCATAAAAAACCTGATCATAAATAGTCTACCCACCAAATCAGTACCCTTATTGTAAGCAAAAATAAAAAAACAACAATAGACTGAGTCTTGGCAAAGAAACAAGTAAAAACAAAAGTAAAATTCCAGGTGATGGAGTTTGCGTGCTTCCATCCCTGCAGCTTCCTCTGTCGCATTTTTTAATTGTCTATAAGGCGGGCATTGTAACCCGCCTCCTCCTCATTTTTCGATGAGTCCACCTCCACTTCCATGTTATTTAACCTTGCCTCTGGTTCTCCATGATCCACTCGCCTCCGCTTTTGCTCTAATTTGTCTCCCATGTGAGCACTTTCTTTCCCTTGTTGTGGCCCTCCCTGCACACCCAAGTTTTCCATTGTTGTTCCCCCCTCTTCTTCTTTTCCTTTACCATCTGGGACCAGCCATTTATTCCCCCCCCCCCCCCCTCCCCCGCTGCTACATTTCCTTTAGTCGCTCTCAGCTCAGGTCCAAACAGTAAATCTCCATTTTTCCCTTTGCCATCTGGATAGCGTGGGCAAAATCTTTCTGCGTGTTCAATAATCCCGCAAGCAAAACAAAAGCTAGGCAATTTTTCGTCTGATTGGAGAAACAACTTCCTGTTCAAGGGTTTATTCAAGTCAATATTAACCTTTATCCTCATATAAGGGTTCCATGCAGCAGAGAGATTTTGTTCATCCACCCTAACAAAGTTCCCCAAAAAATCCCAATTTTTATGGCATTTTTCACAAAAAAAAAAACCATTGGCACATCATGAACCTGTATCCACAAATCAGCCTTGTTCAATGGTACTTGCAAAGGCAAGTCTTTTGGCTTTAACTTAGCAATAACAATGAGGTTTTGGTCAAAAGTCCATGTTTCATCCTCCAAAACACGTGTCAAATCACTTTCACTATAAAATTGGAATAAATATCTGCGTGCTCCTACTTCAGTCATAGTGACACCTCTAACATGTTTCCACACATTAGCCATAGTATCGCGAAACAATGAGAAACATACCAATTTTTCAGAGGTAATTGTCCCTATCAAAGTTAACCCTACCTTCTCGCTCCCTGATTCCTTAGCCTCCACAAAAAGAAACCCATCTTCTTCCTCCATCTCCGTATTACCATATGCGTTTACTAGGCGGTCTATTTCCCCAAATTCATTCGTGTCCGTCATCTTCGAACTGCCTTCTTTATCTTTCCACCAATGAAATTGCTTTGCTTGTGATGATCGTTGCACGAATCGAACCGGCCTGTGCTTTGGTCTTCTGCTCCCCTAGCGATTGAAAACGTCGAGCAATTTCTTTGCTGACCCCAATTATGCAGACTAGGTTTACCCTAGATGCGGCGTTCGTTTAGCGTATTTAGTTCGTTAATAATCATACTTAAATTTATAAAATCATACTAATTATATTTAAATTTTGACATATACATAAATTATATTTATAATTTCAGGGTGTTCGATAGGCTTGAGCTCGAACCGAGCCGAATACTACTATGTTCGAGCTCAGCTCGATCAAATTTTCGAACTTAAAACTCAGCTTGAGTTTGAGTTCGAGAGCTCATTAAGCTCGACTTGTTAGGTTCAAAACCGAGCTCGAACTCGAATAGTTAGATAAAACCTCGGTTCATTAACAACCTAGTTTGAAACTCTGAATCCATTCAAGTTCCTCCCAAATGGCCAAATAAGACAAGATCGCTTCTATTTTGAACAAATAGTTTAAAGAATTGAGATTAGACCAAATAGGATTAAAAGTGGGTTGAAATTCAAAAATAGGGCCTTTTATGCTTTTATTCTCAAATATGACCAATCTACTCATATTTTGAAACATACTAAAATTAGCATCCCATTTTTAGCCCTTCACTTATTTACCCCTCTCCAGCAGCTTCTCTCTCCAAACAATTGATCGTTGCTTTCTCCAAATGCGACCAAAGGGTCACTGCAGCCGTAGCTCACCTTCTCCCTTGCGCGAATTTGCTGATTTCATCGCAAACCACCTTCGCCGCCTCCGCCTTCATCACTCTCGTCTCTGTCTTCATCGCCTCCGCCTTCCACCATCATCGTCTTTATTTTCCTCTGAATTTCAGGTTTTTTCACTTCTTCTTCTTCTCCTCCTCCTAATCCTTCTCCTTCTCATTCTCATTCTTCTTCTACTACTACTTCTTCTTCTACTTTTCATTTTTTACATTGATTTTTCAGATTTTACTCATATTCTTCTGTTTTTATGGGTTTTGGCATTCATTTGGCTGATATTTGGACCTCTGTTGTGTATTTTCGATTCAAATTTTTACTTTTAAAAAAAAAAACCTTATTTAATTTGCTGAAATATTTAATGATGGCATAAGATTTTGCCAAAATTTATGGCATAAATGTGTGCACTTACAATCAATTATGGCAGAATAGATTTTGTGTAAATCGGTTTTTAAATTTTTTTGTCATTATTTTCATATTTGTGGTTTTCGATTTTAATAAAGTGTTTACTTCTTTGAAAAAATTACTTTTGGAATATGTGGTTGTTGAGTTCATATGTTCGCCAAATTTATGGTACTTTTGTGTTATTCTTCCAAAATAAATCTGCCAAGTTTGTTGGCAGATTGAAGAGTCCAAACAAATGGAAGATTTAAATTGATCTTGAAGATCAAATCTGCCAACTTAATGGCAGATTTATGGCAATGGTGTTGTGGAGGTGATGGTTGTGTTTGGAGCTGCAGTGGTGGCTTCCAGATCTAACTCTCATGGTTGTTTTGCTAAAAGACAGCGACGGCGACCAGAATGGGTGGCGGTGGCGGTGGAGGATGACAACGGTGGTTGGGGCGACGGCGGTGTGGGCGGCAGCGATGACGCTGGCGACGACTGTGGCGACGCCGGCGAGGGTGACAGTGATCGGCGCTAGCAAGAGCGGCGACAACGAGGATGGCTAAAGTGCTCTTGTTGAAATTTTAAGATTTCATCAAATTTTAATTTTACATTTTTAATTATAAATTCAAATAAAAGCTGAATGGGGGCATTATTGTACAACTAGGTGATTTTAAGTCTCATCAAACATAGTTTACTTTTTTGTATCCTATTTGTGCAAATCGGCACACTTTTAGTCCTAGAAATGTAATTAACTCTTTAAAGAACCAGGAACCAATACCTGATCGGGTCTAGTACTATGTGGATTGACTGCTCTATCCCTAGTGTATTGTGATCGATTTTCTAGACCCGATGTATGATGCATCAATGTGGTTAGTTATCATATATGTGTTTTACTTGTTTTGATTTTATGGGGCCATATGAGTTAGAGATTTAAAAGTGTTATTTTTTCTTAAAAGTATTAGCAAACTTAAAAGACGTGACTTGACTTAGACAATAGTAAAACATACATACTTTATCATATCATACTACATCATATCTGGTTAGACCAGATCAAAAAAATTCATTCATGTACATTCTTATTATTTTATTGATAAAATAAGCATTAGCCTTATATGTCATCCTAAACACTTAAACAGCCTGAAGTTAAGTACTATACCCAACATCTATACTTGAATAAATACATATTTTTTATATATAGCAAAAGGTTTGTCGAGTTAAGATCTAAGAGCATATCTAAGTTTTTAAACATCTACTTCTATTATTTACTTGTTAAACAAGGTTTATATGGAGAGGCGTGTTTGGTAGATACCCCCACGATGGCCCTTTGTTTTTAGAATTGTTAATGAGTCACAGAGAATAGTCAGAACACTACGAGTAATTGTCCTGCTTTCCTTTTCGGTTTATCTCGAAATAATTGTCTTACTTTGAAACTTTCCTTATTTGGTAAACAAATCTATACAAAACAGTGTCAAACAGTGTCGCTACAGTGTGAAGTCAACTTCATTTTTTAAATCTGTGTGAAGGTCAAAGTAGGACAATTATTTCGGAACGCAAGAAGTATATACTAGGTATCGGTTGAGAAGCCATCGATCTGATGCATAGGGCAGAAGCCATCAATCAGGTGCGCAGGGGAGAAGCCATCGATGTGGTACGAAGTGGAGAAACCATCAGTCGTGCACGGGAGAAGTCATCGATTGCGCAGGGGAGAAGCTCTCGATCTGGTGCACATGGGAGAAGCCTCGATCGCACCCGGGAGAATTCATCGATCGCGCATGGGAGAAGCCATCTATCGCGCAGGAGAGAAAGGAATGGAATGGAGTCGTAGGCTTAAATAAAGTAGGGGCAACAATGGAATGGAAAATTAAGTGCATTTTAAAATAGTAGTAAGATGATCCTATTTGGGGGGACATACATGATCTTGTTTAAGTATTTTTCCCTTTTCTAACTCCCGAGTCCTTCCTATATGAGGCAATTACCAATAGAGGGAAAGTTCTCGAATGACTAGACAATTTGCTAGCACCATGGCAGAGAGTATGAACACATGAAGTAGATGGAGGGATGAGGGCATTTTGGGTTTGATATATAATTATCATTCAAGTTTTTTTTAAAAAGGAAAAATAGCTTATATTAATATCATTAGGATTCGGATCCTACAACAAACTCAAAGAGGCCAACACTGACAATAACTATCTATAACTAATTAGCATTATCAACCCTATGTATAGACTTAGAAACGATCACGCTGAAAGAGTAATACGAATCGTTACCCACCAAACGGTGTGATACAACAATCATTGGTCATATAGATTCTTCTAATGATATAATATCTAGCAGAATTGTCAATCCTTGATATATAGACCCACAATACTCATTGGCCAAACGGTGTGATACAACAATCATTGGCTATATATCTAATGATATATATATTCAGTATGATCTATCAATGATTACTGAGTAGTTCACACATTTTATAGACCCACAATACTCTCTGTTTCAATTTTTGTTCCACGGTCATTGTATGCAATGTGATTGTTTAACGCTCGACGGATTGATTGCTCCTGACACAACCACGTAAAATTGACAATAACTACTCATAAGTGTTTTCAACAACAAACCATGAAACACGTGGCACCAACTATTTTTGATTTTATTTACATTCATGACACAATAAGTCATGTTTAGGTATTCTAGTATCCGGAATTGCAGTGGCTAACGTCTTAAGGTGTTAAGAAATGCTTCGAAATTAACACCTTCTGTCCCGCACTAACTCGTGTTAAAATTAAAATTCTTCCTTCTAGTAAATTCACCCTCACAATGCACAAATGATTTAGCAAATATTTTTTTCATTTTCTAAATGATTGCCCGGGTAAACATGCAAAATAGGGGGTGTGCAATAATGTAAAAGTGTGTTATTTTATTTTTAAACTATACTTGAATATAAATTTGTGGGAAGTGTTTAAAGAGATCCTTATATTATTTCACACATGTGTGTTGACCATATACGAAAAAAAGTAATGGTGTCATTAAGTACATTTACTTTTAAAACACATTCAATCAAGGCATTTTGAACCACTATGATGGTTCATTTTCTAAATAACTTCACATAATTGATTTTTTTTATATAAAAGCACATATGCATTTTCAAAATATATAAATAAAAGTATAAAAAATGCTAAAAATAATGTCAAAATTGATAAATACTAAATCCGTTTTCAAATAAATAAAATACATGAAAACCTACATCATATAGAATTACAATGCAAAATTCTTAAAAAGTAGAATATACGAATAATTAGAAAAGTGCGAATAAAATATAGATTTTATATTGATATTTTTGTCTATTTTTTATAAAAAAAAATACATCTCAAATAGGAAAGTGTAGCAAGCTTTAAAATACGGAGGGAGTACTCCTTCATACGTATTAACTTAAATGTCCAAATTTGGGCATTCATCTAAATTGAAGAAACCTTAAGCTATTTGTACGGGCCGATCCAGAGAAGCCTATGTGTTTTCCGTGTTCAACAACTAAACGGGCCGCAGAAGTAGCCCAATAATCCATGTAAACCCCTCCCGATGTAAGTGCGTTTATAACGACTCTGAAAACGATCCCTCCCACAAACCCTCCCCTTTCTTCACCGACACCTAGCCATATTGACCTTCCCTCTCTCTAAACTCCGACCATGACGCTCAATCACAGTTTAGCCAATCGACTGGAAAAACGAAGTGGTCGCCGAACATCATCGCCATTTTCTCATCCCTTATCCCACCGTGAAGCCACTACCAAACGAACATCGACACAATACAGCGTCAATTTGCGCATTTAGTCAGACTGCACGGTAAATTCATTTTCCTTCTTCTACATGCAAGCCTTCGTCGATTTCATGTTTTCCAAGAATAACCAAACTAAAACTTTTTCTTATAACTACAACACACATACTTTACAGATCTGGAAGTTCCGTGGCCATGGATCCGTAAACGTTTCATTCTTCCGCCTAGATTTACATGTCAGGGGTAAGATCTAAATCCAACCACCTCACAAAACACATCTCGCTTTGACGTTTATCATGAATAAGCAACGACAAACCGATTTTATATGAACAACATCGTCCAAAGCCCACATATCTGGAAGATCCGTGTTCATGTTTCTAATCGATTTTCATTTCTAGATTTGTTTTGATAATTTTTTAATAAAAGATTAATCTCATTTTTTTATAAATCGATCGTCAAATACACATTTTTTGACAAATAAGCATCCTAAAACCGACTTTATGTGAACCCGAGGACCGGGATGTGGTACACAACTTGCAAATGGTGCGGGAAAAAGTGTAGCATGGGGGTTTCTGGCGGATACGGGATGGCAATGAAGCATATTTAGTCATGTGACAAATCCAAAGGACCGGGAGGTGCGAGAAGCTCCCATTGATTACAATTTACAAAATGTATTTCATATTGTATGTTTCTCTTAATTGTCAAATGTAGTTCCTATTTCATTTCAAATAAATGCACTTGAAGTTTGTTTTTAATACTTGTATAAAACTATAAAGTATAAATTATAAAAAAAATGGATTTTCTGGCCAATGGTGCGGGAAAAAGTGTAGCATATCCCGTAAATAAGCTTTCCTTCTTTATAATATTTCCCATATCCGAGCTCAATATATAAGGCAGCCGGATTAAATATCTTAATCACGGTAGCATATCAGTCCTAGACTAAGAATAGATACAAACAGCTCATCCATCTCTTGAGTGATCAATTAATTACCAAATAAGGCAGGCTTCGGTCAATATTCAAAAAGGTAGGAATATTTTTCTCAATATAAGCAAGCAACAAATTAAGATATGGAATATATTTCAAACAACTTCTACTCTTTCACATCCGTATAGCTAGGGAATATTTTGCGTACCATACTAAGCTATATCAAGTATGGAAAGAGAATAATCACTCATATAAGGAAAGCATAGAACAAGTAGGTGCAATCCGTATTAATTCAAATCATATTACGGATTTAGAAATGGAGCAGCATTAGTTCCTCCTGCATGGTTAGTCAATCAAATTAATAATATCCATTTGTTCTTTGTTACGCAAGGAACTGTGAGCGGTTCTATCCGCCGTTCCCCCTGTATGGTTAGTCATCAACAAAACAATCATACTTAACAAATTCCCCCTTTTTGTTGATGACAAACCTTAGGTGCCAAAAGAATCCCTGCAGGTTAGTATTTAAGCAAAGCATAACAGTAGCAGTAGTAGTTTAGTTTGAGTGTAGCAAAAAGAGGCTGAGGCACCTGATTATTTCCCCCCTTTGGCATCAACCAAAAGGAAACAGAAAATAACCAAAACAGTGCAGAGTAAATGTGCAAAAAATAAGTGCAGAGTAAAATATCCCTCCCAGCCCGATAAGTAAGTGTTTAGAGAAAAGTGTTTATGATAGCGAGTTATTCATCATCTGAAGAAGAGATGATCCGCCTGTGGAGCCCTTCACTGTCTTCCTCAAACATAGCCAACACCTCACTTTGAAATGACTTAAGATCTGTGCGAACTTCATCAAGCCGTCTGGAAAGCGTTGTCACCGATTCTGCCAATGAATCAAACCGCCGAAGCAAGGTGAGTTCCATAAGGTGCAACTGTTCTTTGACAAGAGAAACGAAATGCATAGGATCAGTGGAGGTAGAGGGAACATGTTTTGTTTTAGGGGCCTTGGCAGAGGAACCAGGTGTAATTGTTTCCTTGAAGACAAGCTTAGAGTTATGGACAACTATGCCATAATTTTGGAGACCCTTAGTGTCGAGATTCTTGTGAATCATGTGATAGGGCAGGTTTTTGAGAGAAACTTCCTGTTTGATGAACAGTTGAGTCAGGATGGTACCAAAGGGGATCCCAACTTTCCTAGAACGATCACTTATGGTGAATTTGAGGTGAGCAAACATGAGGTCGGGTAGGTTGATTTGGATTTTATTTGCGATGAGATACATGTAAGCAACTTCAATCCGAGATGAAACCAGTCTTCCTTCCAGACGGGGAATCAAATTGGAGTGAACAAAGTAGAACAGTAATTTGTGAGTAGGGGAAAGGTTACTTACTTGAAGAGTAAGACCGGATACGTTTGGGTCAAAAAAAATTTACTGACTCAACCTGAGACACAGTGGACAGTGGCCAATCCTCCTTTTTGTATGGGAATTCACCAGAATAGGGAATATCTAGTGCTTTAGCAAATTCTTGAATAGTGAAACGTAGTTTAGTACCACACACTCGAGATGCTAACACATCTTCCTTAATTATAAGATTGGCCAGAAAATCGGACAAGCAATCAGGGTAAACAGAGCAGCAGTGCTTAGTTTCAAAAAGATGCCCCCATTTTTGAAACATAATGAGTTCTACAAAGTCAGAGGTTTGAGAAGAGAGTTCAGCGAAAGGGATAGCGAGTACCTTCACAATGCCTCTTGCCATATATAGCGCTCGGAGTCGAATAACGTCTTCTTCAGCCACTTTCCCTATTTTAGGTAATTTTTTGGTTGATTCCTCACCAGAGATGATGCCTTCTTCAATTGCTCTCTTCCGGGTGTATTTTCGAGGCAGAAACTTCCCGTCGCGAGAGGCTTCCTCTTGTTCCCCCTGAGAGGACACGGGGGATGGTGGTAAAGAATCATGAGATTCGGATTGCATGTTGGAAGGAGGAGAGGCTTCGAGTTCAATCGGAGTAGGTGATGAAGGTGGAGGTGGTTGTGCGCTTCGTTTCCGGCTAGAACGACGAGGTGCAGTTGGAGGAGCACAACCTTTGGTTTTGACCATGGCGGTTTAAGAAGGAGAAGAAGGAAGAGTTTATGGAAGGTATTTGTTTTGGAGGTGGGCGGCGTATTGGTAGTTGGGATTCCTTTCCACTTCCCAAAAAATCGTGATGATTTCTTTCCAAACATGAAGTGGCCGATTATTTAGCTGTATTACCCCAAAAGTTTTGGCAGTTTAAGATTTAAAAATCTTGCCTCTTCTTATGAAAATAAAGAACTTGTCCTTAGGTTGTACAGAAAAAAAAAATGATCTAGCATGGGTTAGAATTTAAAATAGTTTTAAGCATTGATGAGACCAAGTTCAAGTCGAATTAATTCAAACCTTTCTCTTCCCAGGGGCTTTGTAAAAATGTCAGCAATTTGCTTTTCGGTGTTGCAATATTCTACCTTGATTAGCCCCTTTTCCACGCAATCTCTCAGAAAGTGATGCCGGATGTGGATATGTTTTGTTCGTGAGTGCATGACCGGATCTTTTGAGATACTGATTGCACTAGTATTGTCAAATAGAATTGGCGTGCAATTTAGGATGATCCCGTAGTCACTCACTTTTTGCATGATCCACAAGGATTGTGAGCAACAAGATGCGGCTGCTACGTATTCGGCTTCGGCTGTTGAAAGAGCAACTGAGTTTTGTTTCTTAGAGCTCCATGAAACCAAGCAAGGACCTAGGAAGTGAGCCATTCCAGATGTGCTTTTTCTGTTTAATAGATCACCTGCAAAGTCAGAATCTGAATATGCAATAAGATTAAAATCCTCATTACGTGGATACCATAAGCATAGATTCATAGTTCCTTTGAGATATTTGAGTATCCTCTTGACTGCTTTGAGGTGAGACTCCTTGGGATTTGCCTGGAACCGGGCACATAGACCTACACTGAAGACAATGTCGGGTCTACTGGCGGTTAGGTATAGTAGAGACCCGATCATTCCTCGGTATTTCTTCTGGTCTATGCTGGTTCTTGCTTCGTCTGCATCCAGCCTGTCATTTGTTCCCATCGGTGTTGTCATTGTCTTGCTTTCACTTGCTCCATACTTCTTGAGAAGTTCCTTGAGATATTTTTGTTGAGATATTTGAGTTCCTTTACTTGTTTGTTTGATTTGGAGACCAAGGAAAAAATTTAGTTCACCCATCATACTCATCTCGAACTCGGAGCTCATAAGAGAGGAAAATTCATCACAAAGTGAATCGTTAGTAGCACCAAAAATAATATCATCTACATAAATTTGAACAACCAAGAGGGATTGATCTTTTATTTTTAGAAAAAGTGTTTTATCTATTTTTCCTCTTTCAAAATCATTTTCCAAAAGAAATTTTGATAGACGCTCATACCAAGCACGAGGTGCTTGTTTGAGCCCATAAAGTGCTTTTTCTAGTTTGAAAACATGATTAGGAAAATCTGGATTTTCAAAGCCCGGTGGTTGTTCAACGGATACCTCTTCCTTAAGATAGCCGTTCAAAAAGGCCGTCTTGACATCCATTTGGTGGAGGGTGAAACCCATATGAGCCGCAAATGCAATGAGCATTCGGATTGCTTCTAGCCTTGCCACCGGTGTGAATGTTTCATTGAAGTCTATCCCTTCTTGTTGGTTATAGCCCTTGACAACTAGCCTCGCTTTGTTCCTTGTGATCTGTCCATGCTCATCAAGCTTATTTTTAAATACCCATTTGAGACCTATCACTGTTTTATTCTTGGGTCTTGGTTCTAGATGCCACACCTTGTTCCTCTCAAATTGATTTAGTTCTTCCTGCATAGCTAGAACCCAGTCAGTGTTGGAGAGAGCCACTTCATGGTTCTCCGGTTCTATAAGTGATAAGTAAGCAAAGAAAGTACAGAAATTTCTAAGTTTAGATCTCGTTGTTACTCCCTGATTTAGATCTGTTAAGAGGTTATCCAGGGGATGTGATCGATGATGCTTCCATCCTCTTCGAGCGTTGGGTTGATCCACCAACTCGTATAGGGTATCTGGACCTGGACCAGCTGGTTCTACAATCTGACTAGTTGTGGTCTGTCCGGGTCCTTCTTCAGTTCTAGACTGGCTTTGCTCATTGTCCAGTGATTCCTCAGTTTGATCAAGGCTTGTTTCAACGTTTTCATGAGGCTGATTTTCTTTGCGGAAGATTCCTATATCTCCTTCATCATCTTGCCTTGGCTTTAATGAGAGGGCTTCATCAAAAATTACATGGATGCTTTCTTCCACACATTGAGTTTGTTTATTTAGAACTTTGTAAGCCTTGCTATCAGTAGAATATCCGAGAAAGATTGCCTCGTCACTTCTTGCATCGAATTTGCCAATATTGTCCTTCCCATTATTATGGACGAAACATTTGCATCCAAATGTTCTTAGATGACTAATGTTTGGTTTTCTCCCTTTGAGTAGTTCGTAGGGTGTCTTCCCTAGGAGTGGACGGATCATAGCACGGTTAATTATATAGCATGCCGTGTTAAGTGCTTCTGCCCAAAAGTTTCTTGCTAGACCACTGGAAATCAGCATTGTTCTAGTTATGTCCTCCAGAGTTCTATTCTTCCGTTCTACTACCCCATTTTGTTGAGGAGTTCTAGAGGCAGAGAAGTTGTGGTCTATGCCTCGTTCCTTGCAGAATGCATCAAATAGTGAGTTGTCAAACTCAGTTCCATGATCAGATCAGATCTTAATTAGGTGCAGCCCTGTTTGATGCTCAACTTTCCTTACAAAAACAACAAACTCATTAAACGTATCTTTCTTACTTGCAAGAAAGATAGTCCAAGTATATCGTGAAAAATCATCAACAATAACTAAAACATATTCTTTGTTTCCCCGACTTCGGACTGACATTGGACCACATAAATCCATATGAATTAGTTCAATGGGCTTGCTTGTGCTCACAAAATTCTTTGTTTTAAAAGATGATCGAGATTGTTTTCCGGTGACATAGGCGGAGCAAATGTGGTCAAGGGAATATTTGATTTTAGGTAGCCTGACTACCAATTCATTATTTTTGAGTTTATTTATTAATGAAAAACTAGTGTGGCCCAATCTTTTATGCCAGAGTAGGGGATCATTATCAATAACGCTTAGGCAAGTTAAACTTATGCTTGGCAATAAGTCGAGATCAACTTTATATGTATTTTCAAGTCTCTTGCCTTCTAGTATGACTTGCTGAGATTCGTTATTGACAATGCGGCATACATTGTGATCAAAAACTACACTGTTACCTCGATCGCAAAACTGAGAAATGCTAAGTAAATTAAACTTTAGACCCTTGACTAGGAAAACATTGTCTATTGCATGGTCAGGTGACTTCCCAATTTTCCCACAGCAATGATTTCTCCTTTGTTGTTGTCTCCAAACGTCACCTTTCCACAACTAAATGGCCGTAGTGAGAGGAATAAAGATTTATCTCCTGTCATGTGCTTAGAACAACCACTATCAAGGAACCAGTGATTGTTCCCCCTCACTCGGCGCTGTTCCAGGATTAAGGTTTAGTGCGTGGAACCCAGACATGCTTGGGTTCCATTTCGTATTTGTTTGAGGAATATTTACTAAAATTAAAGCTTCTCTCTAAGGCCTGTTGCCGAGAGTGACATTGATACCTAAGATGACCGTCCTTGGCACAATGCCCGCAAATTTGGCCATCATATGTATCAACATATTTGGTTTTCCAATTTCCGAAAAAGTCTTTGCCTCTTTTATAAAATTCTTGGTTAGGTGTTTGTCCGTAACCCGTTTTGTGTCTTTGAACCAGCTTATCGAACCAGGTTGGTCCAGTTCTAGATTGCCTTTGGTACGGCCTAGAACTGGTTTGTCCTCTAGTTCTATTACCATAGAAGGGTTGGTTCTGAAAACTCAGTTTTTGATTCATTTGAGTGTCTCTTGGAATATATCCGAGACCATCAGTCTCGTTTTCCTTTCTTTTGTACCGAGAGGGTCCAGTTCTAGAATGCTGTCTAGACCTGGTTCTTACCTTGGTACTGTACGGTTGGTATTCTGGTTTTTTTTTAAGTTCTGTCTCTCGTCCTCAAGGCGATTGAGATGATTAATGAGCAAGGCAATGTCCGGAATTTTTCTTAAAAGTTTTTCTTCATCACTAACTTGTTTATTCATACTATCGAGCTTGAGTGAGCAAATGAGATTATCTTGTTCTAAAACCACTTCACTATACTTGAGCCTTTCATCTATTAACTCTCCCACTTTTGTTTCCAGCCTGATCTTGGCTCTAGTGACTTCCTCGAGTTTAGACTCAAGTTCGGTGATTTGTGATTTAAGATGATCGTTTTCAGAAAGACTTTGATTTAGCTCGATAGTTAATCTTTTAAAAAAATTCCGAACCTTGCCTTTAGAAAGGGAATCAAATTTAGAAAGAAAGCTTTCCAAGTTTACCTCAAAATTCTCTTGGTCGGATTCTTCATCGGAATTAGCCATGAGGCACAATCCTGCATTATTTAGGCTTTCTTCTTCTTCTTCTTCTTCTTCTTCATCATCATCGGATGAATCTCCCCAAGCTGCCATCATTGCCTTCTTGAGGTCTCTGTTGAACCCTTTATCTTCATTGGACCGTTGGTGAGAACTGGTCTTGTTCTTGTCGTAGGTTCTATCATTTTTCTTTTGAGGACAATCTTTTGCCCTGTGCTCAAAGGACCCACAAACAAAACAACCTTGGTTATTAAAAGATTGAAACCCTTTCTTACCTTGCTTGTTCCGGTTGCCTTTAAACTTTCGGTACATCTTTCCGAATTGCTTGGCAAACATGCTCATTTCGTCTTCCGATTCACTTTCAGAATTTTCTTCTTCCTCTCGAGCCTTAGAGCAATTCCTCGCTCCTTCCTCACATTTTCGGCATCTTGTTCTTCTTGTAGGCCTAACTCATATGTCATGAGCGAACCGGTTAGGTCTTCTAACGTCATGGTGGAGAGATCTTTGGCTTCTTCTATAGCCGTAGTTTTGGGCTTCAATGCGGAGGGCAAACTTCTCATAACTTTTCTCACTTGATCTTCCACAGTAATATCATTTCCAAGTGCTGAAAACTCATTTATAATATTAGTAAAGCGTGTAATCATATCCCTAATTGACTCTTTAGGTTTCATCATGAACAATTCGTAATTACGCATAAATATGTCAATTTTGGATCTTTTTACACGTGAGGTACCTTCATGTGTAACCTCGAGTAAATCCCACATTTGTTTTGCGGATTTGCAATCAAGAACACGGTTGTGCTCAGCCGGACCAAGTCCACAGATCAAATATTTCAATGCTTGGGCATTATGCTCGAGTTTACAATAATCATCAGTAGTTAATTCAGATTTGGGTTTACGAACAACTTTACCTTCGGAGTCCACCTTAGTAATGACGTTATCACCTGCCTCAATTACATTCCATACCTGATAGTTCTCTGCCTTGATGAAGTTCTCCATTCGACTCTTCCAGAATTGGTAAAATTTGCCGTTGAACAACGGTGGTCGTTGAGTCGAGTATCCTTCCTCCAATCGTTCAACCGTATTCATGTTGCCGGATCTCTTCCCGAGGTATTAACCTTTATGTGGCGAATACCGGCTCTGATACCAATTGATGAAACGGTTAGCAACACAAGAGGGGGGGGGGGGTGAATTGTGTGTGTGTGGAACCGTGGAAGTTTTTCGCACAGTTCTAGTGTGGGGTCCAGGGAATTACGAAATAGTAAAGTGCACAAGGATTTAATGAGGAAAAATCCCTTGGCTCAAAGGGATTAAAAAACCTCAACCTCCCTCGGAGGAATTTTCAACAACTTCACTAATAAGCCTTTTGTGGTTACAAGGTAAATTCTCCTAATCTACCCTTGAGCCACCCCAACTCTATCCCCTCTAAGAAGAGTTATGCATCTCTACCTTGTGGGTAGAGAGCCACTCAGCTTTACAACAAAGCTCTCACACACACGACCCCAACCAGAGGAAGCTACCCTTAAGCTTTTCCTCAAACTCCAATTATACAACAAGTAGGAGAAAAGAAACTATATCTAGAACTCTGTAAGCAGGTCCAGTTGCCTTGGTCTTGATACACTCTTAGAAGTATTTCTCTCTTTTATTGTTCAGTCAAGCACACACAATTTCTCTTTGGCTGCTTCGTTTATATAGGTTTTCTTGGGCAGGCCGTTTAAACATCCTTCCTTGAATAGTTGATCTTCTAATCTTGGGACTTGCCTCAATATTTTGAATTGCTTTCCTTCTTTATAATATTTCCCATATCCGAGCTCAATATATAAGGCAGCCGGATTAAATATCTTAATCAGGGTAGCATATCAGTCCTGGACTAAGAATAGATACAAACAGCTCATCCATCTCTTGAGTGATCAATTAATTACCAAATAAGGCAGGCTTCGGTCAATATTCAAAAAGGTAGGAATATTTTTCTCAATATAAGCAAGCAACGAATTAAGATATGGAATATATTTCAAACAACTTCTACTCTTTCACATCCGTATAGCTAGGGAATATTTTACGTACCATACTAAGCTATATCAAGTATGGAAAGAGAATAATCACTCATATAAGGAAAGCATAGAACAAGTAGGTACAATCCGTATTAATTCAAATCATATTACGGATTTAGAAATGGAGCAACATTAGTTCCTCCTGCATGGTTAGTCAATCAAATTAATAATATCCATTTGTTCTTTGTTACACAAGGAACTGTGAGCGGTTCTATCCGCCGTTCCCCTTGTATGGTTAGTAATCAACAAAACAATCATACTTAACAATTTGACTATTCCCACCACTCATTTCAACCAATAGAAAATTAGTATTTTAATCAAAATAAAGTATCCAATAAAAATGAAAATAAAACTTGATGTTGACATTTCTTGGAGGTAACACTATTCCTCAAAATTCTTTTGCTTTTATATTAGAATAGATGCTTATATTCTAGCAGAATCACTATTTCAAAACACTCTTCTTAGCTTTTCTAAAGCTAAGAGCTCGTTTGGTAGACATGGACTCGGGCCGGGTCAGGCCCGGGCTGGGCCGCCGGTTTGTAACTTATGAACCCGGGACCGGCCTGAGGTCTGGACGGGTTCGGTTCGGGCCGGGCCACCCGCTCGGGTCACGGGTCGGGCCACCCACCAGGCCGGGCCGGTTAAATCCATTTTTTTATAATTTATACTTTATAGTTTTATACAAGTATTAAAAACAAACTTCAAGTGCATTTATTTGAAATAAAATAGGAATTACATTTGACAATTAAGAGAAACATACAATATGAAATACATTTTGTAAATTGTAATCAATGGGAACTTCTCGCACATCCCGGTCCTTTGGATTTGTCACATGACTAAATATGCTTCATTGTCATCCCGTATCCGCCAGAAACCCCCATGCTACTCTTTTTCCCGCATCATTTGCAAGTTGTGTACCACATCCTGGTCCTCGGGTCCTTCTGCTTATCAAAATTATACCGTATAACGGCATATTGACTTTCCATCTTAAAAATGGTAGATATAATAATTCTACAATAGATGGAGATGAAGATGGAGAATGGAGATTAGAGATTGGATGTTGGAGAAGATGTGTATAAAAATGTTAGAAAATAAGAGTATTTATAGAAATTTTTGTACCCCACCCCCACCCCCAACGGCTCTATGCCTCTATTGATTCAAATTTCAAAGTGCCCAACGGCTATATAGCCGTTTGGGGCTTTTGATTTCAATTTTTTTGTATGTTTTAGTTTGAATAAATTACATAATGTAAAATTAATTAATTAATTTTATGAATTCAGTAAAAAATGCTACATATAAAAAAATGATCGTATATTTATTTGAAATATGAACTACAAATCAATCAATCGGAATCTACGACATAGGTAGAGCCACCCTCGGTTGTAGATTCATCCATAAAGTGTTGGGACGGGGTGATGTCAATTTCTTGAGCTCTACGGGCCGCCTTCAACCAATCATGGTAGCATATAAGCATCTCAAGAGATTCTGCGCTCAACCTCGGTTCTACATTGTGTTAGGACATTGCCGGTCGAACTAAATTCTTGTTCCACGGCAACTGTTGAAACCGGCATTCGTAGCACTTGCTTAGCCATCTTTGCTAAAACCAAGAACATTCTTTCTTTTCCCTTCCACCAGTTTAGTACGTCAAAATCATCATCTTCTTCAAAATCAACATCATATGCTAAATACAAAGAAATCTCATTAATTGTGCTTTGTTGCGTAGCGGGAGTTGATTTTGTTTTTTTTAATAAGATTGGCAAATGTAGATTTGAAAATTGATTTTCCTTTAGATGATGTTTGTGTCGGGAGAGGGGGCACGTTGCCATATTGTGCATGAAATTCATTAAATAATGCATAAAATATATCACTAATCTCGCTGTATTCTTTTTTCGGATCAATTGGGTTGTCCTCATACATTGGCATTGGACCAAAAAATGCAGCATAATAATTCAAACATTCTTCTAAACAACCAAGTCTAAAACGAGGATCGAGAACAAATGCAACACCATAAATATGCGGAATATGTAAATAATATTTTAAAAACTTTTCCTTCATAAAACTAGCAAAATAACTCACATAATCAGCATTCTCAAAATTTGAAAAAGCACCGGCGAGATTAACAGCTTCACGAATAAATTGGTTTGAGGTAGGTTTATAAACATGACTAAAAGTTTCAGTTGCATTATTAAAATATATCAAAGCATTATAAATTTTTTCACAGGTTTTGATCTCAGCCGAGTTTATAATATAGTTATCATATTGTTTCATAAAAGCAGGAAAATGTTGTTTATATCTAAGAAGAACTCCAATTAACTTATAAGTACTATTCCAACGAATAGACAAATCTTTAGGAAAAGCTACATATTTCTCACCTCTTTCTATCAAATAATCATACCATTTTTTTCTAAGTTGTCCAATACCCCAAATACGTCTAATCCCCCTTTGACTACCTCCAAAGATGTTCCCAACGCTTTTAGACCATCTTGCACACATAAATTTAGAACATGACATGCACATCGTTGATGAAAAAATCTACCCATCAAAGAAGTAGAACCACACAATTCACGCAATCTAGGAATAGAAGCAGTATTATTAGTAACATTATCAAAACCAATAGCAAACACCTTATCAAATAAATTATACTCAATTAAAATACGCTCAATCAAAATATAAATATGTTCAGCGCACTACAACAAAATAGGCCTTTTGCAACACATCAAATATGTTACATCAGATCGTTATAGTGTTACAAAAGGTATACGCAACACTTTTGGGTGTGTTACTTCAGGTCTCGTTGCATAAAATCATATGCAACACTTTCTATCATATTATGCAACATTGAATAAAAGTGTTGCTTAAGTGATCCAAATGCAACACTTTTTTCAACACTTTAACTATCATCATATGCAACGTTTTAATAATAAAATGCAACATTTTTCTTATACTTATGTAACATAGTTATTATTTTCATTTGTAACACTAATTTATATTATGTAACGTTTACATGAGTGCTTTATGTAACACTTTTTGTAAATTAGGCAACACTTCAATAGAGTTTTGTATTTTTGTTCCGGATCACATTTGCATTTAAAAATAAATCATTTAAATCATTTACTTTAACTTGTACGGAGTAGCATATTTGGACCATTTTAGTTTCAGATTTAATTTTTTATGAAATACACACCTACGATACGACTTTCAATATACAATAATCACAATGTAACCAAAAGAGAATTTTATATTTGGCACAACTAAAATCACAAAAAGCTAACGTCTTGAAATAAACTAAAGTTACATTACACAGTTGATAAACTAAAATCTCAAAGTACATTACTACATAGTATATTTTCTTCCAACTGCATTTCTTGACATCAAGATCTCGAAACCATTTTACCAAGATCTGCAGCTAAATGTTAGTTCTTGCGCATCTTTTTATGATTTTCTGCTGCAATTTCCTTTATGAAAGTGCTCATCTCCTTTCTCATATATTAGGTAGTGATGATCGAAATAAGACTGTCTGGACTCTTCCACACATTGTCCATCAACTGTGTGTTCCCTTGCTCGGTGTCTCATAGTTCTTCACTTGAACCTACAAAAATAATATAATACTTAGAGAAAGATAATCAAGAACGCAAAGATATATGACAACTGCTATTCGAAAAAGATATACTAGAGCTCTAAAGATATACTGGCGTTGAAAACGGAAAAAGATACACTAGAGCTCTAAAGAGAAAAAATATAATGTATACATCATTTAAAATATTATGATGCGTCTTACATTCCACCTGCAATTAAATTCCACCTCATACAAATTAAATACACGTGTACTTCAAATGTAAAAGCAGATTTAGCATACAAACTAGTCATTAAAGGAGAAAATAAGATGAATATTTACAGCCAAAGGAGCACTCCTAGCTAATTTTCTATGAAATTATGAGTTTTGGTTGTAGGCTATCGATCGATAATAAAAAATACACCCAAACAATAAGAAAACGTAAAAAATATGACAAGTTAACATTTAAAACTTTTATAGAGCACTTCATTATGAGAATCTTTATAGTGACATCTTTTAATTCTTTTGTATGTTGCTCCATTTGGAGTACTTTATACAGTTGATAGGGGTATGTTCATCACCATTTGAGTGAGTAGATTGTTTTGGCAAATAGCTGCACAAAAAAACTTCACAGTAGTAAGAAGAAATTTGCATTACTATAAGAGCTGAAAAGGCAATAATAGATCTAGTGTCATACTAAGGGAGCACAAGTGGAAGTAATGACTAGTCTGAAATACAACTAACAAAAGGAAGAAGGTTTGACTTGCAACATATTTCATTTGGTTCTCTCAGTTTAAAAATCAAATCAAGTTTTCTAAAAGGAGTGACTAGTAATTTTGAGCTTTCTATATATAAATGTCTATTTAAGAGTGGCAATCCTGATGAAATCAATTAAAAATTAAAGTGATTCATAGCAAGGAGATCTCAGCATGCAATCCTGAAATGGGGAAGCTCTACAAATGCCGGATTAAGTTTTTGATTCACCATGTAGAGGGGCTTACATAGTTACACTGCAAGAAACAAATAGACACTCCGCTTAAAAGTTAAAACCTTTGATGCTTTGAATCCTATCACTTTGTTGATACTGGTGAGGAAGCTAAAGAGGAGTAAAATGATGCAAATCAAGACTAAAGTGAGAAAATTGCAGGCATCAACTCCATCAAGGTCTTTAGGGAAAAACTGCTCGACTTATTCAATCTTTTTTCCCTTTTAACACCAAAATACACCAAAATTAATTAATTACTTAATTAATCCTACAAATCAAAATTAATTCTAGAGAAATAAATTGTAAAACCCTGATTAAAAATATAAGAAACTAAGCTGAAAAGGTCTTGACTAGTGGCTTCCTTACATTTCTGATCAGGAGCTGAATTTATAGTGGTTTTCGGACATAGAAAATAATGACCAAGGGTAGGAAGCTTGATACTTAAAACACAAGAGATCGGGGGCAATTCGGTCATTACAGCACCCAAATTTGATTAGGGCAGCGGCCAGAAATTGTCTTCTCCTTCGTACTAGCAGACCAACACAACAGTCGATTCATCTTTCTAGCTGCAGCTGTTCATCTTCTCCTCTGAACAACCACTTTGATAATTGACACAATTTATGAAAGCTAATAAAAATCCTAAGCACCGATCAAACTAATAACATCAGGGCAAAAAATACAAATGTAATCATAAATTCAAACCCTTATCGCAAATCCATTAGTCCATCATCCAGTATATAATCACAGAAAATAAGAAGAAGAATAAAAGCATGTTGATTAAAAATGGAGGTAAATTGTTTACCTGTGTCGATTCAGAGAATATATAGCAGAAATATTTTGGAAAGATTTGAGAGGAGCGAAGATTTGGCAATCTGGAGCGCGCCTTTAGTGAGATGTATGGAGCTGAGATTTTCAGGTTGCGGATTTAAGATGTAAAGAGTTTGGCTTGAAGGAGAAGAGAGACCTCTCTCACATATACGAGAGATTCAATATCGGGGAATAAATACGCTAGCGAGCAAAATAAGGGTATACCTCTCTAACATCTTGCACACACTTCTTGTGGTGACGCCATCTCAAAGTCGACACCAAATCGGCATCGTCTCGATGTCTCCTAGCCGGTACACCAAACCCATGATTGTCCCCAAAGCCCAACCGCCGGCCGCTCATCTCTCCTTCGCCGGTACTCATATGATACCAGCAACTTGGAGAGATATATGAGGCGTAACTTTGTCGGTTGGCTACATTCTGGAGCAAAGCATCGCCAACCACATCAGATGTGGGTTTGAACCGTTTGAATTGGGGAGGGGTTGCAGATTTGGAGGTTAAGTAGGGTTAGAAGAAAGATTCGATATTAGAGTATTTTAGTGGGAATATTAGTGTATAATTGAATATATAAAAAATCTTTTTTTTTCACAGAAGTTCGTGGAGCATTTACGGATTACGGAAGATGTAACTCTTGTTAATAATGTTGCATAAATAGTTTTCATTTATATTTAATGTAACACTTCAAAATTAAACGTTACATAATACTTAAAAACATGCAACATTTTATAGTAAGCGTTGCATATTGTATAATTCATAACTTTATGCAACATTAATAAAAAAGTGTTGCGAAATTATAATTTTAAATGTAATATGTAACAACAAAAAAAGTGTTACAAATAAAGTGTTACAAAAACTCAATTTTGTTGTAGTGGCGGTGTGACGATCATTAAATTCACGGAAAGCAAGAACACGTTTATGCATATGCCAATCATTATCAATATAATGTACAGTCAGATCCAAATAATGTAAATTATGATAAGTATCCTCCCATATGTCAGAACATACAGTAACACACCCTTCAAAGTTTGCAAAATAAGTTTGTAACCTTACCTTTTCCGCACCATAAAGCCTTGAAATTTCTTTCTTAACCGTTTTGCGACTATAACCTCTATATTGCGGATTTAAACAAGTTTGTGCATAATCACGAAAAGCAAGACTTTCAGAAAACAAATAAGACAAAGTTTCTTCAACAAGTAAGTTAGCCATACCAGTCAAATTTTGTGCATCATTGTATGAGAAATTACCAAAAGCTTGTTGGTTATTTGCAAACCTCGATATTTGAGTTTGCTTCCCCATTCCGCCGCCTAATTTTGCATACTCCACCGGGTGTTTGGACTTAAGATGTCTTGTGGCGGATCTGTATCCGCCGGAAATCCCCAAGTTATAGTTTTTCTTGCACCAATTGCAAGTTGCGGTCCAATTCCCGGTGTTCGAGTCCTTCCACTTAGAAAAATTATTAGCCATAAGTTCAGATTTACTTTTTTTCGTACCGGTTTGGGATGAGGCAGGCTCGTCGGCGTCGTGGCTGCCGCCACCCTCCTCCTCGTCGTCGTCGTGGCTCTCCGGAATTACTTCCTCCACATCGTCGTCCTCGAGCTCTTCTTCGTCAATGGTCCTCGGTTGGTCTTGAAAAAAGCGGCTATTATGTGATTATGTCGGTGCAATTCTTGTTCTAGTTGTTCGTCGGTCATCACATCCCCATCCCTCGTTGCGGAACCCGTATCGAAATCATCTCGACTTTGAGATGAAGAGCCGATATGCGATTTACCTTTGCGGGATATCTTCCTCGCAAGCTTTTTTGTTCGGTTGCGCTCGAGGTTACCCATATCAACCGAATATCTAGGACGATCCATCTAAAAAATGTAACAAATATTAAATTGCAACAAATATATTAATAATACTATAAGAGTAATTAAAACTATTTTAAATAATACTTCAATCTAAAAAGTTTACTTTAATCAAATAAAATTCTAACTATTAATTCGAGTTATAGCAAAATAATTTAATTCGAGTGAAATGTGAAGTAAAAAAATATGAATTGAATCAAAATTTATAGCAATACTATTGTTTAATAAGTAGTCAAATTAACTAGTGAATTAACTAGTTTTGCGTACTACCTATTTTTTTTACTAACAATCAAATTAATATAGTTTAACTTTAACTATAATGAGAATTAACTAGTTTTTTAAACTAGAGTCAAAGGTAGCAATTAATAAGAAATTGTAATAAAGTAATTAACTACTTTAATGAAAAATTATACAATTCATGTGAAAACTAATTAACTAATCAACTAGTTTTTTGTACTACCTATTTTTTTTACTAACAATCAAATTGTTATAGTTTAACTTTAACTATAATGAGAATTAACTAGTTTTTTTTTCAAGTAATGTTAATACAAAATTAAACAAGTGTAAATAATAGAATGAATTCGTACCTCTTTCGGACTTTCGGTCTTTCAGATGGGAGTAATAGAATGACTTCAAATTAATTAGATATAATTCCAACTATATTAATAGATATAATAAATGTAAAAGTAATATATAATTAGATAAGAAATATAAGTATAATGTATGTATTTATAAATTATAAGTAGATAATTAATATAAAGTAGATATATAAATATAATATATTGGAGAATAAGAGAATTTGAGAAGATGAAGATAATTAGAGAGTAGAGAGTTAAGAGTAGGATTTAGGAAGAGTTGGAGAAGAGATATGGAAAAATGTTTAAGATTAGGAGTATTTATAGGGTTTTTTACCCCCACCCCACCCCCTCCCAACCCACCCCCCAAACCGCTTGGACCTCCCTGCAGCCAACCCAACGGCTATATAGCCGTTTGGGTTGTCCCCAGCCCACCCCAACGGTTATGTTTTGGCCCAAAAAAATAAAAAAACTAGCCGTTGTGACCCGGACCCGGGCCCGACCCGGCCGGGCTGGGTCACATTTTGCAGGAACCGAGCCCGCCCCCGCTTCCCCCACCGGTTCGGGTCCACACCCGGTCCCGGACCGCCAGACCGGGCCGGTCCCGGGCCCGCACAGTACCGGGTCGGGCCGGGTCACGGGCCGGGTGGCCCGAACCGAATCCATCCCTACCGTTTGGTAATAGCCAAATCGGTTGTATTGGCTGATTCTACTGAAATTTATGAAGTTCTGGCTGATGTGGTTGTTTTGGCTGATTCTGTTGATTTGTGAAAAATAATAATTTAAAATACATTTTATTAATAAAAAAAGAAAAAATAATATGAAAAAATAGCTCAAATGCCCCTCTACAATAACTTCATCCAGTAAAGCCAGAAAAGTAACTACAACCTTACTTTTTCTTATTATTACATAATTCAGTCCGTAAAACCAAAAGTTATTTGTTTGGTAAAAAAGTTGGCTTATAAGCTAGAAAAGCCAAACGAGCACTAAAAGTTAAATGCCTTTTTATGATTTTGCAAACATAGTCGAAGGGATGTTTGGGAGTTAGGTTTTGGGGGGAAAGAGAAGGTTGAAAAGGGTTTATAACTTTATCTTACTTGCATGTTTAGGAGTTAAAAAAATGATGGGGAGGTCTTTGAAGGGCTACTGCAACCCTCCAAAACTCTCCAAGTGATCAATTTTTAAGTTTTCTCAATTTGGGGGTTTTTGAAAAATAACAAATTAAATGATAATTTTAGTTCAATTTAAAATGAATACAAGTTCAATTATTTTAATTTGATACTCCCTCTGTCCCGAAAAGGTTGGCCAAAGTTGACTTTCACGTGGATTAATAAAGTAAAAACTGTGTGGTTGAAATTTGTGCAGAGGAGAGAGAATTAATTTTAGCCACATATTCCTTACTTTAAATGGAAATGACAAATCTTTTTGGGACATCCAAAAAGGAAATTTTGCCAACCTTTTCGTGACGGAGGGAGTATATATCATAAACGATTTTAATTATAATTACTCTAATTCATCTCTTTTCAAATTTACAATTCTCAAACAAAAAGAATTTTCCTTCCGTCTTATTGGACTTTGTCAATCTTTCCTTTTTTGTTGTCTCAAAAAACTTTGTCAATTTCCCATTAAAATAATTATTTTGTTGTTCTGTTCATTTCTCTTCTTAGCACAAATTTCAAACACATATTTTTTTCTATTTTTATTCCTCACCTAATTTAAAGGGATCTGGCGTCTCTACCTTGGTTAAGCAGAGAAGGAGGGTGTCTACCTTAGAGGTTGTCCTCCTCTAAGGTCTATGATCTTCTACGTACTCATGGTACTATTAGGACTTGGATGACTTTCATTTGAAAGGTTTACATCCCCCCAAAGTTCTCGTTTATTACTTGGTTTGCGTTCCGCAATAGACTCACTATGGGGATAACATTACGCATCTTAACCTTGTGAATATTTTCGACTTGTGCAAGGGTGAGCCAAAAACAGCATCACACCTATTTTTTCTTTGCCCATTTTCTTGTAGGGTATGGACGGCCATTTAGAATTGGATGAGAATGGAAAGGCATATGACAACCCTATGCAGCGTAGTCAATTGGATCAAGAAGTCATGCAAGGGAGCTCTTGTTCGGTCCAATGTCATCCAGATCAGTTTCTGTTGTACGGTCTACATGATTTGGCGTACTACGAATGCAGCTAGATTTGATGCAACTCACATGAAAGAAGATGACGTCATTGTAAAGATAAAGCATATGGTGTACAAGATTTTGTACAACCTTTATCCGAGCAATATGACTACCTTTTGATTTGGGTCTTGCCCTTTGTTTTTGTATTTGCGACGAGCTAGTCTTGTTTGAAATTATATGTGTGCGTTTCTTGCATCACTTCTTTTTTATGGGCTTGATCTGTGTGCGTACTTTTGGCAGCACCAATGATGGGTTTTTGTTTTTTAGGCTCCGCTCGTATTGTTTTGGACCTTAACTTTGACTACCTTTCACCCCATCTACATGAGGGTGTGAGAGGCTTTAGATTTTGAACACATGTACTGATTATTTTTCAGTACATAATTAGTACTGGATGTGTTTGATATATATTTAAAAAATGTCAAAGACTAAGGGTCTCATTTTTTGCACCAACCTCGATCCTTGATTTTCAATTTGTGTCATCCATTTTCAATAAGAGTAAATTCCCTAAATAGGAGTAAAAAAGTTTTGAAATTCCGATATAGGAGTATCATGTTTTTTATTCCTTGAATAGAAGTAATCTGGCAAGTTTAGAAAAAAATGCCATGTTTAATAGCCTAGTAATGCCAAACTTGACAGAAATTTACTCCTATTTAGAGAATAAAAATATGATACTCCTATTTTGGAATTTCAGAACGTTTTTGCTCCTATTTAGTGCAATTTCTATTTTCAATTTCCTGTCACTTTCTTCTCCCCTCCTCCTTTACCCTTCCAAAATAATCCACCATCACATCCTATTTCATTTATCCTTCCGAGTTTCTAGAACTCCCCATCGTTTTTAATGGCGGATAGTTCAAATTCATATTCCAATGCAAATACTTCAAACAGAGTATCAAGCATTTCAACCAACAAGTCCAAGCGTGAAGGCAGTTTCGATCACACCGATGAGAATACAAAGAAGATAAAACCAGAAGCCTCGCGTTTGGTTGAATTTGAAATTGAAGCTAATAGCAAAAGCCGTTTCGAGATAGAAGCTGATGCGGCAGAGGATAAAGGATCAAGGAACACCATGGAAGATGCTTGGGTTGTTCTTCCTGACGCCAGCAATGGTACTCCGGGAAAATTGAGGTTTCTAGTATTTTGAGCGAGTATGGTTGACATACAAAGTTTGACTCTCATATTCGTGCAACTAAAAAACACTTCACGTTTATTATCTTTGGAATTTAGAAATTCAGTACTAGGGTGGGACTGTGGGAGGTAAGATCTGGATTCCTGGAACGTGAGTTTATATTTCTGGAAAGCTTTTGTTAGAGTCTAAGGAAGTCAACTGTTTGGTAATAATAATAATAATAGTAGTAGCTATTATGATAAAGTATTCCAGAAGAAAAGGGAATAATAAGTAGCTAGTTGTTTTGTAATTGGGGATCAGGTGGACTTCTATAAATAGATAGCTAAAGGAGGAATAAGGCAGGCTGTTATTTGGTATTGGGCTGGGACTGGAGAGTTGCCATCTCTTTAACTGTGAGGGCACTTTCTCTATCTTTTTTGTTGATCGAATAACCATTCTTGTTCACTGTTCATCTTCGTTCATATTTTCTGCCGCCATTATTACTGATTCCAGATAGATACTTAACATTGGTATCAGAGCATCGACCTGGTAACCTGTACATGGTCGTTACGAGAGGATCAACAAGAACAACAATGGAAGTTAGACTGGAAAACTTGGAACGCGAGTTGGAACGTAGTCGTCTGGACATGTTGCGAGAGTTGGAGAAGACTCGCATGGAGGTGATGCACGACCGCGATCGCGACCGCGAAGACATGCGCGAAGAGGCTCAGCGAACTCGCGATGAGTTGCGCGACTTAATAATGCAGCGAGGCGAGTCGCGCGGAAGATCCAAAACAACGAAGCGAAGTAAGCGACATGATAGCAATGAATCGTCTTCGTCTTCGTCAGGTAAGCATCAATCTTCTTCGCAAAGTGATGATTACAGTAAATTGATGGAAAAGTTTGGAAGGAAAGTAGATTTACCACTCTTTAACGGACATGATGCTTATGGATGGATAGTTAAGGCTGAGTGTTTCCTTAAAATGAACCATATAGAGGAAGATGATAAAGTAGAATTAATTACTTTAGCAATGGAAGGAAAGGCTCTTAACTGGTTTCAGTGGTGGGAAGAACACACTGAGGTGAGGACCTGGGAATCATTCAAGTCTGCCTTGACTCGTAGATTTCAACCAGGATTGATAAATGATCCTTATGGCCCCTTATTGAGTGTAATTCAAACTGGCAGTGTAATGGAGTATAGGGAACAATTTGAGTTGATGGTGGCACCTTTGAAACAGACTGATCTGAAAATCCTTAAAGGAATCTTCATGAAGGGTTTAAAAGACGAAATAAAAGCAGAATTAAAATTGTATCCAGTCAGAACTCTTGCGGAGTTGATGGATAGGGCCTTGCTAGTGAAACAAAGGAATGAAATCTGCCAGGAACAAGGAAGATGATAGAAGAGGAATGAAAGATAAGGGGTATACTTCAGTACAGAATCACAAATGGATGGATGAAAACAAAGGGAGGAGCAGTCTGAACTACCAGTCCAGTCAAGGGAAACCTGCCATGGAAAAGAAAATGATGGAGACAGGAAATAAGGAGTCTGGAATAATGGGTACACACAGATTATCTCAATCTGAGTTACAGGAGTTGAGCAGAAAAGGTCTCTGTTTCAAGTGTGGGGAAAAATGGGGAAAAGATCATATTTGTAAGATAAAACACTTCCAGCTCGTCATGTTAGATGAATCTGAAGAGGAGGGGGAATTTGAAAGTAATACTATAAATAATGGAAGAAACATACCTCTCTTGAGCAAGGAAGGAATCACAACTCCTAAGACTTTTACAATGAAGAGAAAGTTAAGGAGCAGCAAGGGGGATAGAAATATAATCATTCTGATTGACTGTGGGGCCATCCACAATTTTATATCTCATAAAGTAGTTCAAGCAGCAGGCCTACCTATATTACAGATTCCAAAATTCAAGGTGAAGATAGGAAATGGAGACATAATCAGAAACAATGGGAGATGTGAAGCTGTTTTTCTTAACATACAACAAACTACTATCGTTCAAGACTTTTATGTCTTAGAATTGGGGGAAAATGAGATAGTTTTGGGACTGGATTGGTTAGCAGGCTTGGGAAATGTTGAATTTAATTTCAATCAGCTGACTATCAAATGGAAGGAAAAGGGTAAAGCAATGAAGCTTCAGGGAGATACCAACTTCAGCAGGAATCAAGTTTCTTTCAAATCCATCATCAAGAATAAGCAAGAGCATGGAGAGGGGTATTGTTCGTTCAGCACTGCAATAACTGAAAACAAACTGGAAGTATGACTGGAAATTGGAAGAAAAAGGTGGGTTACACTACTAAAGGTGAAGCATTCGAACTCTCAAAGTGGTTTGTGGATTCGAGGGTTGAGCCGATCCCAGCCGTTGAATTGATTAGCAAGTTATATGCAAAAGAGAACTATGGTGAGCAGGATTTGAACCAACAGTTTCAGAGATGGAAGGATGTTAATCTGGAGTGGTATAATGGTGGAAACAAGGGGTATGGGCTGCAAAATCTTGAAGGAGTATCTGAAAGGTGTTTTATCATTGAATGTATTGGAAGGGAGGTGCTGGATGTGCATGCTTATGAGGCACACCCAAAAGAAAATGCAGAGAAGGATCACAAGCAATTTTACTATATCAATCTGGAGGACTCTAAGGCTGCTGAAGTGAATGGAAGGTCAATAGAGACACCTTCTGCTGCAATAACAACGGTGATTTTGGAAGTTCATGCGCTGAAAATAACAATAAAGAAAGCAGTGGGGTATTGGGAAGGAAGAGGTGCAAAAATGAAGAAGAAACTGTTTGTCAGGAGTGTCTCATATGACCCACCTTGAGGACAAGGTGGTTGTTCCAGGGGGGAGTGATGTTCGAGTCTCAGGAAGGCAACTGTTTGATAATAATAATAATAATAGTAGTAGTAGCTATTATGATAAAGTATTCCAGAAGAAAAGGGAATGATAAGTAGCTAGCTGCTTTGTAATTGGGGATCGGGTGGACTTCTATAAATAGATAGCTAAAGGAGGAATAAGGCAGGCTGTTATTTGGTATTGGGCTGGGACTGGAGAGTTGACATCTCTTTAACTGTCAGGGCACTTTCTCTATCTTTTCTGTTGATCGAATAACCATTCTTGTTCACTGTTCATCTTCGTTCATATTTTCTGCCGCCATTATTACTGATTCCAGATAGATACTTAACAGCTTTCAGCTCTTATCATGTTTTTAAACAATTTTCTTATATAAAATCTGTGCATTTTATCCATTTCATGAAAATGAACAAATTTTAGAACATAGGTTCACTTTGGAGAACCGTCAGATCAGAGGTTTTTGGTTTAAAGTAAGTTTTGAGTATCTAGCCTAATACTCCCTCTGTCCCGGATAGAGCTTGAAGTTTGCTCTTGTCACGGTATTTTAGGACCTCAATTAATAAAAGAACAAATGTCTTGCATGTCTTTTGACTTTTGGGGGAAATTAATGTTATCCACTCAAATGTAAAAAGTGATGGATAGTGAAGGGTAGTTAGGACATTTAATGTAAAAGGAGTTGCCTAAAAAGGAAACGTAAAGGAGTAAATGAGACGTTCCAAAACGGAAAGTGTAAAGATTTAAATGGGACGGGGGAGTATTACTCAAACGATCTTTTTCTATCCACTAGTTCAGCTAGGTTAACTTAATAATTATTCAAACTATATTCTTTTATGTGCACCTAAGTTCAGTAAGGTTTACTTAAGTTTACTATATCCATGTACAAATTGTATTCTAGGGGGTGGAGAGCAATATCTGAACTCCTTGAAAGTGATTTTGTTTTCTTTTGATAATCTGATGTGCTTTCAAGAGTCAGTATAGTTTTTTACATAGTTGTCCAGAGGCATATCCAGAAAATTTTGTGAGTGGGGGCGAACTTACCCTAGAACTCAGCCACTTATTTCACAAATAGCAAATCACATTATTAATATTGTTTGATTAGACTTAGTGTAAGATATATATGTACAAGTATATATAATCTTAAATAGAAGTTAAGCATAACAAAATTTAGTAATTTTTTATCCATTTATTCTTTTAATAGGATCACATAAATTATATATGTAGAGAAGAAAACACTCCTAATCCTATTTTAGAATTTTTCATATGTTGAACTCTTATTTTGAACGATTTCCTATAAAATTTTAGATATATCTATGTAAGGGCTAGGTTGGGGTTGAGGGGGGGAGCTGCCCCCATACTGCCATTGGTTTTCCTAGCATATGGCGACAATCGTGGCGCCAAGGCATTTTTCCATGGCAATGGCGCAATTATGACGCGCCCTCACAACAATAATAACAGAACCCCCGTGGCGCAAAGGCTTCCACCTACGGTGGGGTAAGGGGTGTCAGATGTACACAGCATTGCCCCTGTACTAAAACACAGAGACCATGTTTCCGGATGACCAATGATAAAAATCACGTCGAAAATTGCATAGATTGTCTGCCACTACATAACAAATAATCGCAAACAGTTTAGTGAGCCATTTTGTTTTATTCCTATCATATTCTTAAGCCTAAAAATGGTGAGTCTTTGATAGTTTATGGGCTATGGCGCACCATTTAATTTCATTTACCCCAGTGCCGCAAAGGCTCCCACCTACGGTGGGGTAAGGGGGGTTAGATGCACGCAGTCTTACCCCTGTACTAAAGCACAGAGAGACTGTTTCCGTGTTAGGATAATGGGCTTACGAGAATAATAATAATTAAGTGTGATAGTGTAATAGAGGGTCCTGGGCCTGGTAGTAGTTGGCCTTGACTGGCCCATTAGAAATAGAATAATTAAGGGTGAGTGGTGAGTAGATGGGGAGGCAGAACTTGGGATCAGGACTGGGATATTGGGAGTGAGAGACCACTCGAAGAGTCTCAAACCTTTTCTTTCATGACTTTCTGTATTCCTTCACTAAATGTTCATTAATAAACTACTACTTTCTTCTTGGATTCTCTATTACACTATCACACTTAATTATTATTATTCTCGTAAGCCCATTATCCTAACATTCCGGATGACCCATAGTGAAAATCCTGTCCAAAATTGCACGGACTGACTGCTGCTTCATAACAAAGAAGCGCAGACAGTTTAGTGAGCCATTTTGCTTTATTTCATCATAATCTCAAGCCAAAAAATAATGAATCTTTGGCTCCATTGCAAATGATGGAAATGGGCTATGGCGCACCATATGACATAAAAAATAAATGCTAATTATATGAACCATAGATAGTATAATCTATTATTCAACCACCAAAAGATGAGTAAAAAAGTTGAATAGCCACATTAGGAAAAACATGTGAAGTGAAAATAGGTTAAATAGTTTAAAATATTTGAATACACACATCTTTTGAATACTCTTTTGCGCAGCTTTACTTTGGCTTTCCGTTAGTTGCACAACTTATTATGGGTTTTATTAGTATTATGGGCTGATTGCTTAATAATTAGATAATTAGTAATCAAAACCATATGAACGGGCTGTCTGGTTAATTACTGATCAGGTCCAAAGCCCAAAAGTAACTACAAAAATGTTAAAATCTGTTTTAAAAAATGGCGCACATGGCATGGTGATGGCTATGGTGCCAATTTGGTGTCACCACACGTTTAGTGCAAACCATTAAACAATGTATGCTTTTTAATGTGAATATTGCATGTTTTAATGAAACTGTTTTTGTGTTTCTCCACTGTAGTTTGGAGAGGAGTATAGGATAAAATATGTAAGGCGCCTTTCTGATATGGGCAGAAGAAGTCTTTTATTTTTACTACAGTTACTGTTTATTATTATAATGATGACTTCCTCCATCTACAATATCATATGATGATGATTTATGCAGTACTGGGTTTCTAAACCTTCAGAATTGTTTTGTATGTATTTCTTGGGTATGAAGTTGTAATTTTGAAATGCAAATACAATACCCATAGTTGATATCCATTAGTGAAATAGTGCCCTCTTGAATTCTGAGTTCTTTTCCCTCTTGTATTGGTTATTTTCCCAATAGATGTGCTCATTTTGCAATATATGATGGCCATGGAGGTCGATTAGCTGCTGATTATGCGCGGAAGCACTTGCATGGCAATGTTCTTTTAGCTGGCTTACCACGTGAGTTGGTGTGTTTGCTATGTCTTGTTTTGGTTTAGTTAAGAATCAGTGATGATTTCCATTCTGTGTGTGTGCAACACTTATACTTTTTTGTGGAATATGCAGCTAGATGTTAAAGCTGCAAAAAGAGCAATACTTGAGGGTATGCTTCAAAATTTTTCATGCCTAAGAAAGACTTATAGTGATCAGTATTCCTTATAGTTTTGTGGTTTTCATCTTATTCTTGAACATTTTAGGGTTTAGAAGTACAGATGAAACTCTTCTCAATGAAAGTATAGCAGGTATACATTCTTACTCTAGAGCATTTTATTCTTCGCATTCTTGGAAATTTTGACTTCGGGTAGATTTATTTGTACGACATTATCAAGGAGAATAAATTTAATTGTTTGCTTGTTCTTGTACATTCTTGTTAGGGGGGTGGCAAGATGGTGCTACGGCTGTTTGTATTTGGGTATTAGGACAAATGGTAAGCTCAGAGTTGTTCTCCTTTTCAATAGTGTATTAGCTATGCATGCTTCTGCATGCCTTTCTCTGAACACTTTATATATTGGAATAGACTATGAACTCACTTTCTAAGTATAGTATTTTGCAACAATGCACACATCTAATGTTTGAGTGTGAAAAATATGTTATGCTCTATACACGTAATAATCTGCAAGTTTTTACGGGCATGATGGTTGCACATTTTCAATAATTAGTGTTTCACCATTGATTTGTAATTGAATAAGTTGTAAAGAAAGTGGTTGCAGAATTTGTTTTACTAAAATTGCTTACTTATGGTCACTGTTCATTTTTGTAGCAAGTAGCAACATGTCGTTAGTTATTTGAGAAACCCACCATGTCTATGTAGGTTTTTGTTGCTAATATTGGGGATGCAAAGGCAGTTTTAGCTAGGTCAATACAATCTGACGTTCCAAATGATGGCTCAGATGGTTCAACTCTATTAAAGGCCATTGTTTTGACAAGGGAACATAAAGCCATTTATCCTCAAGAACGTGCTCGCATTCAGAAAGTGAGCATTCTGAATATGCCTTTGTTCTAATGTCTTTAAATATCCTCTTTTCCTTTTGAAGCATTCCTAATATGCTAATGTCTTTCAATATCTCTTTTTGATTTTGTTGTTTTTGTTGTGTTACCTATTAAAGTATTAATCTATTATATGCAAATCGGAAAATGGGTAATGATTCCCATGAACATACCGTTGCCCAGATAATCAACGATAAAAATACCGTTGCCCAGAGTCAAAAGGCTAAAACCAATTTTATTCCAAGATGAGGCAGAATGAATACTAACAAGGGGTTTAAATACCCATCTACTAATTCCCAAACTATGAAACAAAATCTTAGAAATCCTAATCAACTCCAACTAGGAAATAGAATAAAAAAAGATCCTAATCAACTTCAAATAGGAAACAAATAATAGAAATCTTAATTAACTCCTAATAGGAAACAAATATTAGAAATCCTAATTAACTCCAAATAGGAAACAAATCAGGAAAATTAAAAAGAATAAATATTAATTAAGCAGCCCGCAACCAGCCCACGAAGGTGGGCTCAAGCCCGTTCCCGCCTTCAGTAAACCCACGGGGGCTTCTGCCCGTCTTCTTCCAAGCCCAGATTCCGCTTCATATCAATTCCACCCCCTTCGAAAAAACCTTGTCCTCAAGGTTGAAATTTGGAAATCGGCTCACATTTGTCCCCGGAGGCTGCCCAGTATCTTTAGGAAAAATTGAGATGTCCCCAGTCACTGTCTGCTTGCCTTCGGGCAGCCATTTGAAGCAATTGCCCTTAAACCGTGAGTCAAAACGATCCACCAATGCCTGTGTAAGCTCATCCCATGACATGACCGGCTTTCGTGCCCGTAACCAGGTCAACCAATATAAGACTGGCCCTTCCATCGCAACTACAACTGCTGCCACCTTCTTTCCCGGCGGAGTACAGTTCAATTCGAACTGTTGTTCAGCCCTATCAACCCAGCTGATCAGTTCTTCTTCGTTAAACGAGGGCAACATCGTGTGAAAGGTGCTGCACAGTCCAATTTCGAACGAGGATGCTGCTGCCGCGTCAAGTGAAGCCACCGCCGTTGAATGCTCCTCCACCGCTGGCGGCGCGAGAGCCTCTGTCAACACAGCCAAGGAAAAAGTGACGCTGCACGGCTGTCTGTCGCTGCTGTGCGCAGATACGGTGGGGCTGCCAACCGCGTCCAGGTTTGTTTCCGTCGTGACCGGAGGAATTAGCGCCTTGGTAAGAGATGCCAGAGATGCGGCAATCTCTGCCAGACGCATGTTGTGCTCCTCTAGGGTTTGATTCATCCGAGTTTGCTTGGCAACCATCTCTGTCCTGGCGGTCGATCTGAGATCTCATCATCCCGGCGGGACCAATTGTTGTGTATCAGAAAAATAAAATCAACGGGGTAAATCGTTGCCCAGATAATCAACGATAAAAATACCGTTGCCCAGAGCCAAAAGGCTAAAACCAATTTTATTCCAAGATGAGGCAGAATGAATCCTAACAAGGGGTTTAAATACCCATATACTAATTCCCAAACTAGGAAACAAAATCCTAGAAATCCTAATCAACTCCAACTAGGAAATAGAATAAAAAAAGATCCTAATCAACTTCAAATAGGAAACAAATAATAGAAATCTTAATTAACTCCTAATAGGAAACAAATATTAGAAATCCTAATTAACTCCAAATAGGAAACAAATCAGGAAAATTAAAAAGAATAAATATTAATTAAGCAGCCCGCAACCAGCCCATGAAGGTGGGCTCAAGCCTGTTCCCGCCTTCAGTAAACCCACGGGGGCTTCTGCCCCTCTTCTTCCAAGCCCAGATTCTGCTTCATATCACATACCGCCCTTTTCTTCCATCTTCATGCTGAAAAAAGCAATGCACTGGTGTGGGGGAGGGAGATGGGCCCATGAGGGCAGTAGAAGAATTGTTTCTCAAAGTTCAGGAAAACGTCTCCAAAGAAGAGAAAGATGACATCAACCAAACAAAGGATTTTCTTTCCTCTTGGGAATAAACAAGGAAAAGAATAATTGTTTCTATTTTGAAGTCAGTATTATACTGTATTAACTATCATGTGAGTGACACTTTCAGTACTCGACTTTGAATTTTCCACTTTTATCCCTTCAACTTTTGTAGCAGAGACAATTTTGGTACCGTCTTTGAAAATTTCCATTTTTAGTCAAAATTTTATAATTTTATAATAGTGACACTCTTACTCCTTCCACGATACCTTTTTTTATAAAGTAGATAATAGTTGAAGAACCAAAATTGTGATTTTTACAATAGTTAAGACTACATGTGGAAAAAATCAAAGTCGATGACCAAAAGTGTCTCTCTCACAATATTCAAAGGACTAAAAGTGGAAAAACTTAAAGTCTAGCACCTTAAGTGTCACTTACACAATACTTGGAGGACTAGAAGTGGCAGAAACACTTCTCTGAATGCACTCAATAAAATAAACATATGATTCTCTATTTGTTTCTGCAATCTTGCACTTCTGCAAAGTGTTTTCTGTTATAAATCTATTCTATAATGAACGTTCATATTAAAGTACATATATGACCTGGTCATCTGCAGAGAATAGCTAAAATGTAGTTTAGGCTTTAGAATTTTTTCCTTTCTACATTTATCCTACATATGAGCATTCTTTCAAAAAAAAACTACATATGAGCATGTGGTCTGAAGGATGACTAATATAAACCTAGAAAAGTAGAATCAGATCAGTTCACAGCACTATTGTGCTTGTATGGGCTGGAGACTAGGTATTCATAGTTCCTATTATTTTCATAATTTCATTTGATGTGGCTTTATATTTGGTTAAGATTTGACTACATAGTCAATTACTCTCAGCATGCTGGCTGTTGCTTTAGGTACTTTTCTATATTCCTGAACTGTTTTGTTAATATATCCAACTCTATCGTACTCTTGTCTGAAATATATAAATCATTTGTAGAGTGTGTAATGGAGAAATGGTTTACTATGATAGGACTGTGATTTAAATGATTTATCAACTTATTTAATACACGTCTCTTGATATTTTCTTTATGCAAGTGGAAGTGGCCTATAATGAGATGGTTTCAAGCTCAATGTCATTATTCCTTCAGAAGAAGGTTGTGGCTAGAACAACTTATGGTGTAAAACATTCACACTGTTTTTATGCTATGAATTTAGTGTTAAATATATTAGTTGGCACTGTAAACATTTGGTCACCGTCTCACTGATCTCAACTAGTTGGGAGTAAGAGATGGATGAATAGGAATAATTAAGAAGTTAGTGGGGCCATGGGGGTATAACTTAGGGAAATGGACATTATTTTGGGAAGAACCAAAAAGGAAAGTCGGAAAAAATAAATCAGAATGTGTGGGAGTAATCATCACACAATGCAATTCTTTAGGCGGGTGGATCTGTGAGTTCAAATGGAAGATTACAAGGCCGGCTTGAAGTTTCTAGGGCATTTGGAGACCGTCAGTTTAAAAAGGTTTACTTGTCTTATACCCTTTAACATTCTTTGCATAAATTACTTCTCCAACTTAAACATTCAATACTTTTCTTACTCAAATGAAAAAGAACTGCATTTTCCTTCTCAGGAAGAAAAAAATCTTATTTACTTTCAGTGTCGATCTCAAACTCTCTACATTCCAGGTCGGTGTTGTTGCAACCCCAGATATCCACTCATTTGACCTTTCTGAAAGAGATCATTTCATGATTATGGGCTGTGATGGCTTTTGGGGGGTATGTTTTGTTTGTTGTATCTCATAGAGTTTTGTTATAAGCCGCAAGAACACCTAGAAATTCTCTGAATCATTTTTACACTAACTGATTCGCCTTGGAAACTTCTTAGGTGTTTGTGCCCAGTGATGCTGTTCGATTTGTTCAAAACTTACTGAAGGTTTGCAGGCCTTTTGCACTTATTTTTAAAGTTAAATAGATATATGCACACACTTGTCTAAGATGTAATGAGAATTTGTTTTCTGTATGTATCCTAACTTTGGCAGTTGTTTGACAGGAGGGATTGCCTGCTTCACAGGTGAGCCGCCGCCTTGTGCGAGAGGCAGTCCGTGAGCGCCACTGCAAAGATAACTGTACTGCAGTATTGATTGTTTTTAAGCATGAGTAGAAACTGCACTGCCTAGACTTGTTGTAAGTTATTATGTGCGAGGGAATAGTAGGAACCTACTAAATGAAAGGTAAGACTCAAAGAAATCTATGGTAAGGTGGATAATAGCCCTTTAAGCCATCTCTTATGTGTGATGTGTCATGATATGTTTCCATGTTCTTACGGATGTAGCAGTAAGACTGTCGTGGGTGATCTTTGAATAGTAAAAAGATGTTCATTCTGATTAGGCATGGACTCGGGCCGGATCAGGCCCGGTCAGGCCGCCGGTTTGTAACGGGTCCGGTTCGGGCTGGGCCACCTGACGAGCACTTTGTCACGGTGCGTCAAAATAAATTCAATACTAAACACTTATACGTAGTATAGCGTAGTAGAGTTCGTACCACAAGGAAAGGAATAATTCTCTTTTTATGATACTTAGTAAATAAAAGGGGGGATTTGGATTCAGTGATTTAATTTAATTATGAACTAAGATGAACAACCTATATGAGATTTAATTCAAAGATAAAAAGGACTTGGCATTGCTACTTTCCACTTGTTGATATATTTTAGTCGATCATTGTTATATCTATAACTTATTCCCTCTCGAATACTCAATCGGGGAGTATATCCACTTCATCGAGGGTAGTTATTAACAACAACCGTTCATTAATAACCCTTACTATTAATCAAATATAGAACAACGTCTTATACCGATTTAATAGTAGCATTTAATCTTTCTAACTCCTTGATGAAATCAATTGAGATTGATAACCTCAACACAAGCGGTTTCGGTTTAACCAACAAAATTAATCCCTCTTAAGTTTATTAACCACGACCGTGCATTAATAAACCGAAGTTACTTACTTGTGAAACCATCAACGATTAACCATCGGTTCGTTGATCGTTTCTAGTAATAATTAATATATGAAACAAAACTAGTTGATCCTTTAAGTAATAATGTTCAAAATATTAATATGAAATATGAGTAGGGATTAATTAATATTCAAGGAAGAATATTATTAAAGAAGATGAATCCTACTATAATTAATATCAAGATGTTAACTAATTGTCATCTTAGGAACACTCCCCAACATTAATATAGAGGAAGAAAATATCATTCTAATTAATGTCGAGATGTTAACCAATTGTCATCTTAGTAACACTCCCCAACATTAATATAGAGATGGTATTAAGGAAAGAACTATTAATTAATATTCAAGGAAAGAAGTTAAGAAAATAACTCACAACTTTAATAATCAACAAGCTTCAAGAGCAACACCAAGATTGGAAGTTTAGCTCCTCATTTGGAGACTAAACATAGCTAGAAAAATATAAACAAATGCTATTCTAAACTGAGCTAAAGAGTATGGAAGAAGGGATGATTTTTAGAGAAGAAAAAGTGTGCTATTTATAGGTGTTTTTCAACACCTTTGGCCGGGTACCCGACCGGGTCAAGTACTTACCCGACCGGGTCCGGTCAAAATCAGATAATTCGCCACGTTCTGGTGATCTTCGCACGTCGTTTTGTCCCGGGTCACATCTGACCCGACCGGGTCAAGTAGGGGACCCGACCGGGTCCAGTGACTTTCTTGGCAATTTCGTCTGTTAAATCATACCCGACCGGGTGGGGGTTTCTACCCGGTCGGGTTTCACTCCTGGGCAGTCAAATTTCTTGTTTTCTTCTCTTCAAAGTCTTCCTTTCCAACACCACAAATCCTAACTATACTTTACAACTTATAAATGAGAATTAAAATACGATTACAACTAAAATCACACAAATGTTTACAAACTAAATAAAACGGTAAACAATACACATAAATCAATCATAAAAATATACATTTATGCACTACTAATTAGTGCATATCAAATACCCCCACACTTAAACCTTTACTCGTCTCGAGTAAATCAAATCCGGTCCAAAAAGTCCTTAAAGTGACAAGAATATCAACACACACATCCACGAGTGTTTTTAGAAGCACATAAAGAATATCCCCAAAAATATAACAGTAAAGAGGGTCTTCAACTCCATATTTCTTTATCAACCTCAACCTTTTTTTTTGCGTTACCCTTAGGATCCTGCAGAAATAAAAGAAAATACTTTCTCTCGTTCTCTCATTTTGCCTAGGTGCCCTTTCGGGTTTTCATCCCAGCTTCCCACATTTTTCTGTTTTAATCCTCACAACTCACTCTCATTTTTGCTTTATTTTTGCTTACGTTGCCCTTTCAGGTTTTCAACTTAACAAGCTTTTATAATATTTTTTTTTACAAGAATAAAGAGTATGAATGTGAGTATTCCATAAAACTCTCCCCCCAAGCTAATCAAAGCACTGTCCCTAGTGCTTGTGTCTGAGATGATATTTTTTTTTGGTTACTTTTTGAGAGGTTTTGTTGGTGATTCGTGGGTGTGGAGATGAAAAGGGTGAAGAGGTGATGAATGAAATGGGTTTAATTGGTGGATGGATGTAGGAGATATGAAGCTTTTGACTTTTGGAAATGGAGGAAATTTGGGGTGTGGTTCGAAAGGGAAGACAAAGGGGGGTGATTTTTTTTTTTTGAGAAATGGCCAGGTTTCCAAAAAATCGAGATTCCCGGCCGGGTGGGGTAGTGTACCCGGTCGGGCGTAAACTGTTCACCCGAGGCAGAAATCTTTTGCTCGGTTGCCCGGCCGGGTATGGGGGTCTACCCGGTCGGGTGTTTGGTTCATTCTTGTTCCGCTCTTGCCGCGCCCGGGTGGTTGGCCGGGGGTTTTGTTTTTAGAGGTAACCCGACCGGGTGGGGTTTTATACCCGGTCGGGTGTTTGGTTCCAGGTCATTTTTTATATTTTGAAATGTGTAAAAATAAAATAAAACAAGTAAACGTACCTTGCTTGGGTTGCCTCCCAAGAAGCGCCTTAGTTAACGTCGCGGCACGACACCATCATTGTGTTCAGTCGTTCAAACTGGGATCATGATAGTTTACCTTCGCCACATTTTCACTCCTAGGACTTCCATAGGAATGCTTGATTTTCTGACCCTTCACTTTGAAAATCTTTCGAGGATCAAATATCCAGATTTTCATTGATTCATGTGGTGAGAGTGAGGGAAAGAAATTATCATTTAGCATGGTCAATGGAAAGTGTTTTGATCTTGGTGGCATGAGAGGGGGTATCAAATGTTTACTTAACTCCACTGTCATTTCCTGCATATTGGTGAATGAAAAGAAATCCAAATGATATTCTCTCGATTTATTTGCAACCGCGAAAAGTACATTTGAATTATCTTCACGTTTGCTGAGGATTTCATCTTCGTCCTTCTCTACCCTTTCTGTTTCCCTTAGAGCCTCAGGAAATGGTGACATGTTCTCAGGAATGGCCGGTGATGGAGTTGAGTTTTGAAGTTTCTCCTCCTCTGGTTGAGCTCCCTCCGTAAGCTCCTCTTCTTCTTCCTCCTCGCCAATGTGGTTCACAATGTTTGGCACTTGTTTCAATTGATTTTCCAAGTTCAGTTCTTTGAGCATTGTTTCTTGCGGGTATTGCGACATATCTTGTTGCATTTTTGTCACATTGATAGTGAGAGCTCGGATCATGTCTTCAGGTGGACATGCTGGAATAAGAACTTGAGTATGGATTATATGTGTTGGAGAATGAATCATACCTCTCTTGAAAAACAACATCATCACTCTGTTCAAAGTATTCTTGTTGAAGCTTGGGGCAAAAATCCGTAAGATGCCTTTGTGACATGCAAATGTTGCAGGCCTTGGTATCTTGAACGTTTGAGCATAAGAGAAACTCCTTTACTAAAAATGTTAAGCTAGAAATTTGACTCTCTAGCGATGATGTGTTGGTATCCATTTACTCATATAAGCTCAGAAAATAGAAGAGCAAGATTTTTTTTTTATATTATACTTTTTTGTTGTTTTTTATTTTTATGAGATAAAATAAAAAGAAAAGTAATTGCCTTTCCCCGGCAACGGCGCCAAATTTGACGAGCACTTTGTCACGGTGCGTCAAAATAAATTCAATACTAAACACTTATACGTAGTATAGCGTAGTAGAGTTCGTATCCACAGGGAAAGGAATAATTCTCTTTTTATGATACTTAGTAAATAAAAGGGGGGATTTGGATTCAGTGATTTAATTTAATTAAGAACTAAGATGAACAACCTATATGAGATGTAATTCAAAGATAAAAAGGACTTGGCATTGCTACTTTCCACTTGTTGATATATTTTAGTCGATCATTGTTATATCTATAACTTATTCCCTCTCGAATACTCAATCGGGGAGTATATCCACTTTATCGAGGGTAGTTATTAACAACAACCGTTCATTAATAACCCTTACTATTAATCAAATATAGAACAACGCCTTATACCGATTTAATAGTAGCATTTAATCTTTCTAACTCCTTGATGAAATCAATTGAGATTGATAACCTCAACACAAGCGGTTTCGGTTTAACCAACAAAATTAATCCCTCTTAAGTTTATTAACCACGACCGTGCATTAATAAACCGAAGTTACTTACTTGTGAAACCATCAACGATTAACCATCGGTTCGTTGATCGTTTCTAGTAATAATTAATATATGAAACAAAACTAGTTGATCCTTTAAGTAATAATGTTCAAAATATTAATATGAAATATGAGTAGGGATTAATTAATATTCAAGGAAGAATATTATTAAAGAAGATGAATCCTACTATAATTAATATCAAGATGTTAACTAATTGTCATCTTAGCAACACTCCCCAATATTAATATAGAGGAAGAAAATATCATTCTAATTAATGTCGAGATGTTAACTAATTGTCATCTTAGCAACACTCCCCAACATTAATATAGAGATGGTATTAAGGAAAGAACTATTAATTAATATTCAAGGAAAGAAGTTAAGAAAATAACTCACAACTTTAATAATCAACAAGCTTCAAGAGCAACACCAAGATTGGAAGTTTAGCTCCTCATTTGGAGACTAAACATAGCTAGAAAAATATAAAGAAATGCTATTCTAAACTGAGCTAAAGAGTATGGAAGAAGGGATGATTTTTAGAGAAGAAAAAGTGTGCTATTTATAGGTGTTTTTCAACACCTTTGGCCGGGTACCCGACCGGGTCAAGTACTTACCCGACCGGGTCCGGTCAAAATCAGATAATTCGCCACGTTCTGGTGATCTTCGCACGTCGTTTTGTCCCGGGTCACATCTGACCCGACCGGGTCAAGTAGGGGACCCGACCGAGTCCAGTGACTTTCTTGGCAATTTCGTCTGTTAAATCATACCCGACCGGGTGGGGGTTTCTACCCGGTCGGGTTTCACTCCTGGGCAGTCAAATTTCTTGTTTTCTTCTCTTCAAAGTCTTACATTCCAACACCACAAATCCTAACTATACTTTACAACTTATAAATGAGAATTAAAATACGATTACAACTAAAATCACACAAATGTTTACAAACTAAATAAAACGGTAAACAATACACACAAATCAATCATAAAAATATACATTTATGCACTACTAATTAGTGCATATCAAATACCCCCACACTTAAACCTTTACTCGTCTCGAGTAAATCAAATCCGGTCCAAAAAGTCCTTAAAATGACAAGAATATCAACACACACATCCACGAGTGTTTTTAGAAGCACATAAAGAATATCCCAAAAATATAACAGTAAAGAGGGTCTTCAACTCCATATTTCTTTATCAACCTCAACCTCTTTTTTTTGCGTTACCCTTAGGATCCTGCAGAAATAAAAGAAAATACTTTCTCTCGTTCTCTCATTTTGCCTAGGTGCCCTTTCGGGTTTTCATCCCAGCTTCCCACATTTTTCAGTTTTAATCCTCACAACTCACTCTCATTTTTGCTTTATTTTTGCTTAAGTTGCCCTTTTCAGGTTTTCAACTTAACAAGCTTTTATAATATTTTTTTTACAAGAATAAAGAGTATGAATGTGAGTATTCCATAAAACTCTCCCCCCAAGCTAATCAAAGCACTGTCCCTAGTGCTTGTGTCTGAGATGATATTTTTTTTTGGTTACTTTTTGAGAGGTTTTGTTGGTGATTCGTGGGTGTGGAGATGAAAAGGGTGAAGAGGTGATGAATGAAATGGGTTTAATTGGTGGATGGATGTAGGAGATATGAAGCTTTTGACTTTTGGAAATGGAGGAAATTTGGGGTGTGGTTCGAAAGGGAAGACAAAGGGGGGTGATTTTTTTTTTTGAGAAATGGCCTGGTTTCCAAAAAATCGAGATTCCCGGCCGGGTGGGGTAGTGTACCCGGTCGGGCGTAAACTGTTCACCCGAGGCAGAAATCTTTTGCTCGGTTGCCCGGCCGGGTATGGGGGTCTACCCGGTCGGGTGTTTGGTTCATTCTTGTTCCGCTCTTGCCACGCCCGGGTGGTTGGCCGGGGGTTTTGTTTTTAGAGGTAACCCGACCAGGTGGGGTTTTATACCCGGTCGGGTGTTTGGTTCCAGGTCATTTTTTATATTTTGAAATGTGTAAAAATAAAATAAAACAAGTAAACGTACCTTGCATGGGTTGCCTCCCAAGAAGCGCCTTAGTTAACGTCGCGGCACGACACCATCATTGTGTTCAGTCGTTCAAACTGGGATCATGATAGTTTACCTTCGCCACATTTTCACTCCTAGGACTTCCATAGGAATGCTTGATTTTCTGACCCTTCACTTTGAAAATCTTTCCAGGATCAAATATCCAGATTTTCATTGATTCATGTGGTGAGAGTGAGGGAAAGAAATTATCATTTAGCATGGTCAATGGAAAGTGTTTTGATCTTGATGGCATGAGAGGGGGTATCAAATGTTTACTTAACTCCACTGTCATTTCTTGCATATTGGTGAATGAAAAGAAATCCAAATGATATTCTCTCGGTTTATTTGCAACCGCGAAAAGTACATTTGAATTATCTTCACGTTTGCTGAGGATTTCATCTTCGGCCTTCTCTACCCTTTCTGTTTCCCTTAGAGCCTCAGGAAATGGTGGCATGTTCTCAGGAATGGCCGGTGATGGAGTTGAGTTTTGAAGTTTCTCCTCCTCTGGTTGAGCTCCCTCCGTAAGCTCCTCTTCTTCTTCCTCCTCACCAATGTGGTTCACAATGTTTGGCACTTGTTTCAATTGATTCTCCAAGTTCAGTTCTTTGAGCATTGTTTCTTGCGGGTATTGCGACATATCTTGTTGCATTTTTGTCACATTGATAGTGAGAGCTCGGATCATGTCTTCAGGTGGACATGCTGGAATAAGAACTTGAGTATGGATTATATGTGTTGGAGAATGAATCATACCTCTCTTGGAAAACAACATCATCACTATGTTCAAAGTATTCTTGTTGAAGCTTGGGGCAAAAATCCGTAAGATGCCTTTGTGACATGCAAATGTTGCAGGCCTTGGTATCTTGAACGTTTGAGCATAAGAGAAACTCCTTTACTAAAAATGTTAAGCTAGAAATTTGACTCTCTAGCGATGATGTGTTGCTATCCATTTACTCATATAAGCTCAGAAAATAGAAGAGCAAGATTTTTTTTTTATATTATATTTTTTTGTTGTTTTTTATTTTTATGAGATAAAATAAAAAGAAAAGTAATTGCCTTTCCCCGGCAACGGCGCCAAATTTGACGAGCACTTTGTCACGGTGCGTCAAAATAAATTCAATACTAAACACTTATACGTAGTATAGCGTAGTAGAGTTCGTATCCACAAGGAAAGGAATAATTCTCTTTTTATGATACTTAGTAAATAAAAGGGGGGATTTGGATTCAGTGATTTAATTTAATTATGAACTAAGATGAACAACCTATATGAGATTTAATTCAAAGATAAAAAGGACTTGGCATTGCTACTTTCCACTTGTTGATATATTTTAGTCGATCATTGTTATATCTATAACTTATTCCCTCTCGAATACTCAATCGGGGAGTATATCCACTTTATCGAGGGTAGTTATTAACAACAACCGTTCATTAATAACTCTTACTATTAATCAAATATAGAACAACGCCTTATACCGATTTAATAGTAGCATTTAATCTTTCTAACTCCTTGATGAAATCAATTGAGATTGATAACCTCAACACAAGCGGTTTCGGTTTAACCAACAAAATTAATCCCTCTTAAGTTTATTAACCACGACCGTGCATTAATAAACCGAAGTTACTTACTTGTGAAACCATCAACGATTAACCATCGGTTCGTTGATCGTTTCTAGTAATAATTAATATATGAAACAAAACTAGTTGATCCTTTAAGTAATAATGTTCAAAATATTAATATGAAATATGAGTAGGGATTAATTAATATTCAAGGAAGAATATTATTAAAGAAGATGAATCCTACTATAATTAATATCAAGATGTTAACTAATTGTCATCTTAGCAACACTCCCCAATATTAATATAGAGGAAGAAAATATCATTCTAATTAATGTCGAGATGTTAACTAATTGTCATCTTAGCAACACTCCCCAACATTAATATAGAGATGGTATTAAGGAAAGAACTATTAATTAATATTCATGGAAAGAAGTTAAGAAAATAACTCACAACTTTAATAATCAACAAGCTTCAAGAGCAACACCAAGATTGGAAGTTTAGCTCCTCATTTGGAGACTAAACATAGCTAGAAAAATATAAATAAATGCTATTCTAAACTGAGCTAAAGAGTATGGAAGAAGGGATGATTTTTAGAGAAGAAAAAGTGTGCTATTTATAGGTGTTTTTCAACACCTTTGGCCGGGTACCCGACCGGGTCAAGTACTTACCCGACCGGGTCCGGTCAAAATCAGATAATTCGCCACGTTCTGGTGATCTTCGCACGTCGTTTTGTCCCGGGTCACATCTGACCCGACCGGGTCAAGTAGGGGACCCGACCGGGTCCAGTGACTTTCTTGGCAATTTCGTCTGTTAAATTATACCCGACCGGGTGGGGGTTTCTACCCGGTCGGGTTTCACTCCTGGGCAGTCAAATTTCTTGTTTTCTTCTCTTCAAAGTCTTCCTTTCCAACACCACAAATCCTAACTATACTTTACAACTTATAAATGAGAATTAAAATACGATTACAACTAAAATCACACAAATGTTTACAAACTAAATAAAACGGTAAACAATACACACAAATCAATCATTAAAATATACATTTATGCACTACTAATTAGTGCATATCAAATACCCCCACACTTAAACCTTTACTCGTCTCGAGTAAATCAAATCCGGTCCAAAAAGTCCTTAAAATGACAAGAATATCAACACACACATCCACGAGTGTTTTTAGAAGCACATAAAGAATATCCCCAAAAATATAACAGTAAAGAGGGTCTTCAACTCCATATTTCTTTATCAACCTCAACCTTTTTTTTTGCGTTACCCTTAGGATCCTGCAGAAATAAAAGAAAATACTTTCTCTCGTTCTCTCATTTTGCCTAGGTGCCCTTTCGGGTTTTCATCCCAGCTTCCCACATTTTTCAGTTTTAATCCTCACAACTCACTCTCATTTTTGCTTTATTTTTGCTTAAGTTGCCCTTTCAGGTTTTCAACTTAACAAGCTTTTATAATATTTTTTTTTACAAGAATAAAGAGTATGAATGTGAGTATTCCATAAAACTCTCCCCCCATGCTAATCAAAGCACTGTCCCTAGTGCTTGTGTCTGAGATGATATTTTTTTTTGGTTACTTTTTGAGAGGTTTTGTTGGTGATTCGTGGGTGTGGAGATGAAAAGGGTGAAGAGGTGATGAATGAAATGGGTTTAATTGGTGGATGGATGTAGGAGATATGAAGCTTTTGACTTTTGGAAATGGAGGAAATATGGGGTGTGGTTCGAAAGGGAAGACAAAGGGGGGTGATTTTTTTTTTGAGAAATGGCCTGGTTTCCAAAAAATCGAGATTCCCGGCCGGGTGGGGTAGTGTACCCGGTCGGGCGTAAACTGTTCACCCGAGGCAGAAATCTTTTGCTCGGTTGCCCGGCCGGGTATGGGGGTCTACCCGGTCGGGTGTTTGGTTCATTCTTGTTCCGCTCTTGCCGCGCCCGGGTGGTTGGCCGGGGGTTTTGTTTTTAGAGGTAACCTGACCGGGTGGGGTTTTAGACCCGGTCGGGTGTTTGGTTCCAGGTCATTTTTTATATTTTGAAATGTGTAAAAATAAAATAAAACAAGTAAACGTACCTTGCTTGGGTTGCCTCCCAAGAAGCGCCTTAGTTAACGTCGCGGCACGACACCATCATTGTGTTCAGTCGTTCAAACTGGGATCATGATAGTTTACCTTCGCCACATTTTCACTCCTAGGACTTCCATAGGAATGCTTGATTTTCTGACCCTTCACTTTGAAAATCTTTCCAGGATCAAATATCCAGATTTTCATTGATTCATGTGGTGAGAGTGAGGGAAAGAAATTATCATTTAGCATGGTCAATGGAAAGTGTTTTGATCTTGGTGGCATGAGAGGGGGTATCAAATGTTTACTTAACTCCACTGTCATTTCCTGCATATTGGTGAATGAAAAGAAATCCAAATGATATTCTCTCGGTTTATTTGCAACCGCGAAAAGTACATTTGAATTATCTTCACGTTTGCTGAGGATTTCATCTTCGTCCTTCTCTACCCTTTCTGTTTCCCTTAGAGCCTCAGGAAATGGTGGCATGTTCTCAGGAATGGCCGGTGATGGAGTTGAGTTTTGAAGTTTCTCCTCCTCTGGTTGAGCTCCCTCCGTAAGCTCCTCTTCTTCTTCCTCCTCGCCAATGTGGTTCACAATGTTTGGCACTTGTTTCAATTGATTCTCCAAGTTCAGTTCTTTGAGCATTGTTTCTTGCGGGTATTGCGACATATCTTGTTGCATTTTTGTCACATTGATAGTGAGAGCTCGGATCATGTCTTCAGGTGGACATGCTGGAATAAGAACTTGAGTATGGATTATATGTGTTGGAGAATGAATCATACCTCTCTTGGAAAACAACATCATCACTCTGTTCAAAGTATTCTTGTTGAAGCTTGGGACAAAAATCCGTAAGATGCCTTTGTGACATGTAAATGTTGCAAGCCTTGGAATCTTGAACGTTTGAGCATAAGAGAAACTCCTTTACTAAAAATGTTAAGCTAGAAATTTGACTCTCTAGCGATGATGTGTTGCTATCCATTTACTCATATAAGCTCAGAAAATAGAAGAGCAAGATTTTTTTTTATATTATATTTTTTTGTTGTTTTTTATTTTTATGAGATAAAATAAAAAGAAAAGTAATTGCCTTTCCCCGGCAACGGCGCCAAATTTGACGAGCACTTTGTCACGGTGCGTCAAAATAAATTCAATACTAAACACTTATACGTAGTATAGCGTAGTAGAGTTCGTATCCACAGGGAAAGGAATAATTCTCTTTTTATGATACTTAGTAAATAAAAGGGGGGATTTGGATTCAGTGATTTAATTTAATTAAGAACTAAGATGAACAACCTATATGAGATTTAATTCAAAGATAAAAAGGACTTGGCATTGCTACTTTCCACTTGTTGATATATTTTAGTCGATCATTGTTATATCTATAACTTATTCCCTCTCGAATACTCAATCGGGGAGTATATCCACTTCATCGAGGGTAGTTATTAACAACAACCGTTCATTAATAACCCTTACTATTAATCAAATATAGAACAACGCCTTATGCCGATTTAATAGTAGCATTTAATCTTTCTAACTCCTTGATGAAATCAATTGAGATTGATAACCTCAACACAAGCGGTTTCGGTTTAACCAACAAAATTAATCCCTCTTAAGTTTATTAACCACGACCGTGCATTAATAAACCGAAGTTACTTACTTGTGAAACCATCAACGATTAACCATCGGTTCGTTGATCGTTTCTAGTAATAATTAATATATGAAACTGTGGAGGTATTGGCCCCACGGGCCAAGGCAGCCCTATCCTCTTGTATTGGGCCTGTTTCGTACCTCTGCCCTGGCCCATGTTGTTCTGCCGCTAGCCCTTCTTCTGGAACCCTCTTTTAGGGCTTCCCCTATTTGCCCGGGTACTTAAACTCCTCTACGCCTTTTGGTTGAGGCTGAGGTCTTCGGTTAGAGAGAGAGTGAGGTTAAGAGAGATTGAGAGAGAGAGACTTCCGTCTCTTCTCTATTCCGGTCCCTCTGTGGTATTCTCTCTGTGCCTCCCCTTTTCTGACCTTTGGCGTGCGTTGAGATGGCTGGGCTGGTCTGAGTGTTCTTGTCCCTTCCGGTGGTGCTTTGGTGTGTGTGCTGTATGAGCGTGGTCTGAGCTGGAGAGGTGAAAACCTGACAGTGGTATCAGAGCCGGAACTCCTGTCTTCCTCGCCTACAGCCCGGGAGCTCCTCCGCCGCCATCCGCCGCAGATCTCTGTCTCAGTGGTAAGTCGAGAAGCCCATCCTCGGGTTCTCGCTCAGGTAAATTGGCGATAAACACCCTAGGTTGCCGGGTGCCTCCGGTTTTATATGATTCTTTGGTGTTTTACTTGTTTCATCCCCTTTCCCCGCTTTGCTCTTGCTGCTGACCGTGTTGGTCTGGCTATCAGTTTGTAACTGATATTCCCCAGGTGCGTTCTCTTTACCTTCGTGTGTGAAGTGGTCTGCATGAGTGTTTTGTGTTTGCGGGATTGAGTTGTTTGATCTGGTATTCTGCTCTTCTATCTCATTTACGTGTTTATCTCTACTTTACTGTTTTTTGTGCCTTCTTGGTATCCTTGTGAACTGGGTTTTTTGCCTCTGTGACTCGGCACCTGAGGTTAGGACTGACAGGTTCCCTGCCAGTCACTCAAGTGGCCCTCGGATCTGTGTGGCCTGTCAGCCCGCAGCCGGGTACACTGGTGAACCCTAGCTCCTTGGTTCTCTGTCTCTTTGTTTGCTATCTTTCATTTACCTTGTCTTCTGCCACTGATTCTTCAGTGTTATCCTTTTTTGTGTTCCTTATCATGTCTGCCAATATGTATGGTATGTTACCTTTTAATGGAAAAACCGATTTTGACATTTGGAAACAAAAGATCAAATGTGTTTTAATCCAGCAAAAGGTTTTCAGAGCTGTAAGTGAACTTTATTTGGATTCTGATGATAGTGCTAAGATAGCTGAAATGAATGAAACTGCCTGCTCTACTATATATCTTAACCTATCTGACTCTGTGCTTAGAAAGGTTGGTATTTTGGATTCTGCTAAAAAGTTGTGGGATAAGTTAGATGATCTTTATACTGATACTTCTCTGCCTGGTAAACTGTTTTTGCTTGAAAAATTCTTTCGGTTTAGGCTAGACCTAACCAAAGACATTGATGAAAACTTGGATATTTTTAATAAGTTGATCCAGAACATTAAACAATCTGGTGATAAACATATTGATGATTATACTGCTGTTGTGTTGCTTAATGCTATTCCTGATTCATATAATGATGTTAAATCTGCTATTAAATATGGTAGAGATGATGTCACTCTTGATATTGTTGTGAATGGTCTTAAGAGTAAGGAACTTGACCTTAAACATAATAGGAGTATCTCTAGTCAACCCAAGGATTCTGGTGAGGCTATGTTTGTGAGGGGTAGATCTAAGAGTAGGTCTAAGAATCAGAAACAGGATGCCCAAGCTAAAAATAGTAACCCGAATGGTAAGAAGAGGAATAAGTCTAGAAAGCGTGTGTGCTACAACTGTGGCAATTCTAGCCACTTTATAAAGGACTGTCCCCATCCTAAGAAACCTGAGCAGGCTAGTGTAGCTATAGAGAGAGATGACCTTGGTGAGGTTCTCATGGTGTGTGACCATGTTAATTCTGTTCGTAATACCTTGACTGAGCATGAATGGCTAATTGATTCTGGTTGTACCTATCATATGACTCCTTTTAGGGATTTGTTTTCTAAGTATGAGAATTGTGATATGGGTTATGTTTCCTTGGCTGATAATAAGAGATGCAATGTTTTGGGTGTTGGTGATATATGTCTCAAATTTTCTTGTGGCTCTGTGTTTACTCTTAAGAATGTGAGGCATGTCCCTGATTTGTGTCATAACTTACTATCTGTTGCTACCTTGGAGGGTAGTGGTCTAGAGGGAAAGTGGGGGAATGGGAGTATGAAAATTTTGAAAAATTCTCTGGTGTTGTTTAAAGCTGAAAAGGTGAACAACCTTTATGTGTGTCATGCTAAACCTTATATTGACTCTGTGAATGCTGTGAATGTTGTGCATACTGATAAAACCTTGTTGTGGCATAATAGACTAGGGCATATGAGTAATAAAGGTTTAGGGATCATGCACAAACATGGTTACCTTGGTAAAGACTCTGTGAACTCTTTGACTTTCTGTGAATCATGTGTGCTTGGTAAACAACATAGAGTCCAGTTCCCTCTATCCTCTTACCCTAATATGACTAAGTGCTCCTCTGTGCTTGAATATGTGCATGCTGATGTTTGGGGCCCTGCTAGTATTCCTACACATGGGGGGAAACGGTATTTCTTGTCCTTAATTGATGATTTCTCTAGGAAAGTGTGGGTTTATCTTCTAGAACATAAGTCTGATGTTTGTGAGAAGTTTAAAGCCTGGAAGTTACTTGTAGAAAATCACACTGGACAGAATGTTAAGACCCTTAGGACTGATAATGGCCTAGAGTTCTGTAACCAAGAGCTTGACCAACTGTGTGCCACTTCAGGCATTAGGAGACATAAGACTGTGCCCTACACACCCCAACAGAATGGGGTGGCTGAAAGGATGAATAGAACCCTTCTTGACAAGGTTAGGAGTATGTTGTCTACCTCAGGTTTACCTAAGAAGTTTTGGGGTGAAGCAGTCACCACTGCCACCTATCTGATTAATAGATCTCCCTCTGTTCCCATAGGGGGTCAATGCCCTGAAGTTAAGTTTACTAGTGGGCCTCTTGACCTAACAAACCTTAGGGTCTTTGGGTGTGCTGCCTATGTTCATCAGAAAACTGATAAGTTAGATCCTAGATCCAAAAAGTGTGTGTTCTTGGGTTATCCTGATGGGGTAAAGGGATATAGGTTGTGGGATAGAAGTGTGCCTGGTTTTAAGGTGGTTATAAGTAGGGATGTAATTTTTAATGAATTTGATTTCCCTTGCTTGCTTAAACCTGTTTCTGAGCATGAGCCTGAGAGGACACCTGTTGAGGTGGAGCCTCAGACTCCTTCTGTTCCTATTATTCCTGTTGTTATGTATGACACTCCTCCTGTTGTTCCTGTCATCCCTTCTGATGTGCATGTTAATACTTCTTCTGATACTGCTACCTCCGGTGAGGTGGAGTTCAACACTCAAGATGACCATGTGCAAAATGATTCTCTGTCTGGTGAGACTAATGTGTTTGATGATTCTGCTGAGAATGATAATGTTGATTTGCATGACTACCAACTTGTTAGGGATAGGGGTAGGAGAACCATTAAGAGAAAATCTGATACTTTGTCTGATTATGCTTTTACTGCGTGTGATATATCTGATTTTGCTTTTACTGTGTTTGAGACCCTAGACCTAAATGAACCTAAGACCTATAGTGAAGCTATAAGGTCCAGAGAGGCTCAGAAATGGCTTGAGGCCATGAAAAGTGAGATGGACTCTCTAAGAGTGAACCAGACTTGGACCCTTGTTCCTAGACCTAATGCCAGCTCAGTGGTTGAGTGCAAATGGCTGTTTAAGGTCAAGGAAGAACCGGGTAATAACATTAGGTATAAGGCCAGGTTAGTTGCCAAGGGGTTTACTCAAAAAGAGGGGGTAGATTATGCAGAAATCTTTGCTCTTGTAGTTAAGTTTACTACTGTTAGAATCATGTTGGCATTGGTTGCTCACCATGACTGGGAGATGAAACAAATGGATGTCACCACTGCATTTCTGCATGGTGAATTGGATAAGAAAATTTACATGACTCAACCTGAGGGCTTTTTGGATCCCAAGAGGAGTGACCATGTCTGTCTACTTAGGAAGGCCTTGTATGGCCTGAAGCAATCCCCTAGGCAGTGGAATATTAGGTTTGACAAGTGTATGCAATCTATGAAATTTGTGAAATCTGCCTGTGATCACTGTCTTTATTTCAAGAATACTAATTTTGTACCTGTGTTCTTGTTAATCTATGTGGATGACATGTTGATTATTAGCCATTGTCTTAAATCTATTATGTCTGTTCAAAAATGTCTTTGTGAGAACTTTGCGATGAAAGATCTTGGAGATGCCAAGAGAATACTTGGGATTACCATTATTAGGGACAGGAGCAAGCATACTCTTGTTCTAAATCAGATTTCGTATGTTGAGAAGGTTTTGAGTAAGTTTAATATGTCTTCTGCTGCACCTGTGCATGTTCCTCTTGCCTCTCATTTTGTGCTAAGTAAGAATCAGTCTCCTAAGACTGATTCTGAAATTGAGCTTATGAAGTCTGTTCCTTACTCCAATGCTATAGGTTCTGTGATGTATCTGATGGTTAGTTCTAGACCTGATATTGCCTATGCTGTGAGTTGTTTGAGTAGGTTTATGTCTAATCCTGGTATGCCTCATTGGAACGCTTTGAAATGGCTTTTGAGATACTTGAAATTTTCTGCTAATCATGGTTTGATTTTTACTAAGTGTACTGAAGGTGTGAAACTGAGTGGTTATGTTGACTCTAACTATGCTAATGATAAAGACAATAGGAAATCTACCACTTCCTATGTGTTCACTTTGTGTGGGTCGTGTATTAGTTGGAAATCTCAGTTACAACCAATTGTTGCCTTATCAACCACTGAAGCTGAGTATGTTGCAGCTACAGAAGCTTTCAAGGAAGCCATCTGGTTAAGTCGTCTTGTTGCCGAAATAGGTTTTCTCAAACAGGATGTTACTGTGTTTTCTGATAGCCAGTCTGCTATCCAGCTTTGCAAAAACCCTGTTTTTCATGACAGGACCAAACACATTGATGTGAGGTTCCATTTTATTCGTGATGTTTTAGATGCAGGTAAAGTGAAGTTGTGCAAGATACCCTCAGAGTTCAACCCTGCAGATATGGGGACGAAGTGTCTATCTGCTGAAAAACTTTTGTCTTGTAAACGAATTTTAAATTTGGACTGCGGTTAACTCTGTTTGCAGGTTTTGGGTATGTTGGAGGGTAGATTCTTGAAAGCGTAGTGCTTGAGAGAATCTACTCTCACGGTTAGGGAGAGTACTTTGGGTACTTCTCCAATTTCCTTTTGGGAGTATTTTGTGTATCTCCAATTTATTTGCCAGTTATGTCTTTAGGATATCACTGGTGACCCAGCGATGATGAACCACGTGCTCATGTTACTTTGTGATACCATGCACCACCAATGATGGCCAATAAGGTGGAGAGTGTGGAGGTATTGACCCCACGGGCCAAGGCAGCCCTCTCCTCTTGTATTGGGCCTGTTTCGTACCTCTACCCTGGCCCATGTTGTTCTGCCGCTAGCCCTTCTTCTGGAACCCTCTTTTAGGGCTTCCCCTATTTGCCCGGGTACTTAAACTCCTCTACGCCTTTTGGTTGAGGCTGAGGTCTTCGGTTAGAGAGAGAGTGAGGTTAAGAGAGATTGAGAGAGAGAGACTTCAGTCTCTTCTCTATTCCGGTCCCTCTGTGGTATTCTCTCTGTGCCTCCCCTTTTCTGACCTTTGGCGTGCGTTGAGATGGCTGGGCTGGTCTGAGTGTTCTTGTCCCTTCCGGTGGTGCTTTGGTGTGTGTGCTGTATGAGCGTGGTCTGAGCTGGAGAGGTGAAAACCTGACAGAAACAAAACTAGTTGATCCTTTAAGTAATAATGTTCAAAATATTAATATGAAATATGAGTAGGGATTAATTAATATTCAAGGAAGAATATTATTAAAGAAGATGAATCCTACTATAATTAATATCAAGATGTTAACTAATTGTCATCTTAGCAACACTCCCCAATATTAATATAGAGGAAGAAAATATCATTCTAATTAATGTCGAGATGTTAACTAATTGTCATCTTAGCAACACTCCCCAACATTAATATAGAGATGGTATTAAGGAAAGAACTATTAATTAATATTCAAGGAAAGAACTATTAAGAAAATAACTCACAACTTTAATAATCAACAAGCTTCAAGAGCAACACCAAGATTGGAAGTTTAGCTCCCCATTTGGAGACTAAACATAGCTAGAAAAATATAAACAAATGCTATTCTAAACTGAGCTAAAGAGTATGGAAGAAGGGATGATTTTTAGAGAAGAAAAAGTGTGCTATTTATAGGTGTTTTTCAACACCTTTGGCCGGGTACCCGACCGGGTCAAGTACTTACCCGACCGGGTCCGGTCAAAATCAGATAATTCGCCACGTTCTGGTGATCTTCGCACGTCGTTTTGTCCCGGGTCACATCTGACCCGACCGGGTCAAGTAGGGGACCCGACCGGGTCCAGTGACTTTCTTGGCAATTTCGTCTGTTAAATCATACCCGACCGGGTGGGGGTTTCTACCCGGTCGGGTTTCACTCCTGGGCAGTCAAATTTCTTGTTTTCTTTTCTTCAAAGTCTTCCTTTCCAACACCACAAATCCTAACTATACTTTACAACTTATAAATGAGAATTAAAATACGATTACAACTAAAATCACACAAATGTTTACAAACTAAATAAAACGGTAAACAATACACACAAATCAATCATAAAAATATACATTTATGCACTACTAATTAGTGCATATCACCACCCGCCCGGGTCATGGGTTCGGGCCACCCGCCGGGCCGGGCCGGGCCGGTTAAAACTAATTTTTTTTTATAATTTATACTTTATAGTTTTATACAAGTATTAAAAACAAACTTCAAGTGCATTTATTTGAAATGAAATAGGAACTACATTTGAAAATTAAGAGAAACATACAATATGAAATACATTTTGTAAATTGTAATCAATCGGAACTTCCCGCACCTCCCGATCTTTTGGCTTTGTCACATGACTTAATATGCTTCATTGTCATCTCATATCCGCCTGAAACTCCCATTCTACATTTTTTCCCGCACCATTTGCAAGTTGCGTACCACATCCCAGTCCTCGGGTTCTTCTGCTTATCAAAATTATACCGTATAACGGCATATTGACTTTCTATCTTAAAAATGGTAGATATAATAAAGATGGAGATGAAGATGAAGAATGGAGATTAGAGATTAGATGTTGGAGAAGATGTGTATAAAAATGTTAGAAAATAAGAGTATTTATAGAATTTTTTGTACCCCATCCCCCACCCACCCCCAACGGCTCTATGCCTCTATTGATTCAAATTTCAAACAACCAAACTACCAAAGTGGCTATATAGCCGTTTGGGGCTTTTGATTTCAATTTTTTTATATGTTTTAGTTTGAATAAATTACATAATGTAAAATTAATTAATTAATTTTATGAATTCAGTAAAAAATTCTACATATAAAAAAATGAACGTATATTTATTTGAAATATGAACTAAAAGTTTGCAAGTTACAATTGAGAATTGAAGGTAAAATTAAAACATGAAATGCTAATCAATCATTCAATCGGAATCTCCGACATAGGTAGAGTCACCCTCGGTTGTAGATTCATCCATAAAGTGTTGGGATGGGGTGATGTCAATTTCTTGAGCTCTACGGGTCGTTTTCAACCAATCGTGGTAGCATATAAGCATCTCAAAAGATTTTGTGCTCAACCTCGTTCTACATTGCGTTAGGACATTGTCGGCCGAACTAAATTATTGTTCCACGGCAACTGTTGAAACCGGCATTGATATCACTTGCTTAGCCATCTTTTCTAAAACCGAGAACATTCTTTCTTTTCCCTTCCACCAGTTTAGTACGTCAAAATCATCATCTTCTTCAAAATCAACATCATATGTTAAATACAAAGAAATCTCATTAATTATGCTTTGTTGCGTAGCGGGAGTTGATTTCGTTTTTTTAATAAGATTGGCAAATGTAGATTTGAAAATTGATTTTTCTTTAGATGATGTTTGTGTCGGGGGAGGGGGCGCATTGCCATATTGTGAATGAAACTCATTAAATAATGCATAAAATATATCACTAACCTCGTTGTATTCTTTTTTCGAATCAATTGGGTTGTCCTTATACATTGGCAATTGACCAAAAAAATCAGCATAATAATTATTCTCCCATATGTCAGAACATACAGTAACACGCCCATCAAAGTTTGCAAAATAATTTTGTAATCTTACATTGTCCGCACCATAAACCCTTGAAATTTCTTTCTTAACCGTTTTGTGACTATAACCTCTATATTGCGGATTTAAACAAGATTTTTGTACTACCTATTTTTTGTACTAACAATTAAATTATTATAGTTTAACTTTAACTATAATGAGAATTAACTAGTTTTTTTCCCAAGTAATGTTAATACAAAATTAAACAAGTGTAAATAATAGAATGATTTCGTACCTCTTTCGGACTTTCGGTCTTTCAGATGAGAGTAATAGAATGACTTCAAATTAATTAGATGTAATTCCAACTATATTAATAGATATAATAAATGTATAAGTGATATATAATTAGATAAGAAATATAAGTAATATAATGTTTCAATGTATGTATTTATAAATTATAAGTTGATAATTAATATAAAGTAGATATATAAATAATAAATACTAGTATAATATATTGGAGAATAAGAGAATTAGAGAGTAGAGAGTTAAGAGTAGGATTTAGAAAGAATTGAAGAAGAGATATGAAAAAATGTTTAAGATTAGAGTATTTGTAGGGTTTTTTATCCCCCAAACCCCCCGGACCCCCCTGCAGCCCACCCAACGGCTATATAGCCGTTTGGGTTGTCCCCAGCCCACCCAACGGTCATATTTGGCCCAAAAGATTTTTTTTTAAATGTAGCCGTTGTGACCCGGACCCGGCCGGGCCGGGTCACATTTTCCATGAACCGAGCCCGCCCCCGCTTCCCCCACCGGTTTGGGTCAACACCCGGTCCCGGCACAGTAGCGGACCGGGCCGGGTCACGGGCCGGGTGGCCCGAACCGAATCCATCCCTAATTCTGATAATATATACAGCTTTTGCTTCCCAACTTGGCTTTGCCCGTCACACAATACATACATGATTTTGTAAGTTCCAGCTCAGGTCTCCGATTTCACCCACAAAGGATGAAGAACCACCACTATAATCTCTAAGGGGAAAGGGGCGTCAACCAGCAGACTATTTCCGGCCAAATATCTCCGGCGAACCCACAGAGGAGAAAGAGAAGCTCGGACTGATTTTGGGAATTAGGTTTCGGCCAGTTCACGCACTCCAAACGGAAGCAATATGCGAATATATATATGCAGAGTACAAAGAATACAAAGATGGTAACTTACCATGGAGGTCTCACGGGAATCGCATAAGAAAGGAGAAGCAGATTGCGCAGAATTCAAAAGGGGAGGGTTGCGAACGGGTATCTCAACCAAGAGGGTAATTGGGCTTAAGGAAATAGTGGGCCAATACCAACACAATCTCCACCTTATTGGACCATAGTGGTTTAGAGTCAAAACTCTAACACAAATTTGAGACTCATCATCGCTGGATTGTCTGAATGATCACAAAGACACATTCAGGAAAAAGGGTAAGATCACCAGGCAACTTATCCGCAATCAATGTTTAACGTGCGCTTGCACGACAACAACTTTTCGACAGAGACACATTTAGTCCCCATGTCAGCAGGATTAAATTCAGATGGAATTTTAATCAACTTGATATGACATGCACTTACAATATCACGAATAAAATGAAATCTAACATCAATATGCTTAGTTCTATCATGAAAAACAGGGTTTTTGCACAATTGAATAGCAGATTGACTATCAGAAAACACACAAATGTCCTGCTTAAGACTACCAATCTCCGTTAGGAGACGTTTAAGTCAAATGGCTTCCTTAAACGCTTCGGTAGCGGCCACATACTCGGACTCAGTAGTGGATAGGGCAACAATGGGTTGAAGTTGAGACTTCCAACTAATGCACGACCCGCAAAGAGTAAACACATAAGAGGTAGTGGATTTCCTATTGTCTCTATCGTTAGCAAAATTCGAATCCACATACCCACTCAACTTAACACCCTCAGAACACCTAGTGAAAACCAACCCATGATTAATAGTAGATTTCAAGTACCTAAGCAACCACTTAAGAGCATTCCAATGAGGCAAACCAGGATTAGACATATACCTACTCAAACAACTAACAGCATAGACAATGTCGGGTCTAGTACTCACCATGAGGTACATCACAGACCCAATAGCATCGGAATAAGGCACAGATTTCATTTTAGCAATTTCAGGAGCAGTCTTGGGGGACTGATCCTTACTTAACACAAAGTGGGACGCCATAGGAATAGAGACGGTAGTAGCAGAATGCATGTTATATTTACTCAAAATCTTTTCAATGTATGAAATCTGATTGAGTACTAACACACGCTTACTCATATCCCTAACAATGTTAATACCTAGGATCCTCTTGGCATCACCTAGGTCTTTCATTGCAAAGTTCTCACTGAGACGCTTTTGCACACCTTTAATGGCGTCACCCGAAGGACTAACAATCAACATGTCATCCACATAAAGCAATAAAAATACAGGCACAGAAGAAGTATTTTTAAAGTATAGGCAATGGTCACACTCGGACTTGTGAAATTTCAAAGATGACATGCACTGGTCAAATTTGATATTCCACTGCCTCGGGGACTGCTTCAGGCCGTACACGGCCTTCCTAAGCAAACACACATGATTACTCTTCATGGGATCCACAAAGCCCTCAGGCTGGGTCATATAGATTTTCTTGTCTAAATCACCATGCAAGAAAGCAGTGGTGACGTCCATTTGCTTCATTTCCCAATCATTATGAGCAACAAGAGCAAGCATCATTCTAATCGTAGTGAATTTAACAACAGGAGCAAAGATTTCAGCATAATCAACACCTTCCTTTTGAGTAAATCCCTTAGCTACTAACCTAGCCTTATATCTAATGTCGTTAGGCTCTTCCTTAACCTTAAATAGCCACTTACACTCAACTACGGAACTATTGGGCGGTCTAGGAACTAACGTCCAAGTCTTATTCGCTCTAAGTGACTCCATTTCACTCTCCATGGCGCAAAGCCATTTAGCGGACTCATTAGACTTAAGGGCCTCTCTATAGGTTTTAGGTTCGTTAAGCTCAAGGGTCTCAAACACAGAGAAAGCAAACATAGAAGTATCACACGCATGGAAAGCAAAATCAGGCATGCTATCAGCAGTTCTCCTAATTTCTCTCCTACTTCTATCTCTAACAAGTTGGTAATCATGCAAATCATTATCACTAGAATCGGCACTCTCATGATGCGATTCATTGTCATTTGAATGCACATGAGAATGCTCCACCTCACTCGACGTGGTGGTATTATCATGCTCAGAAGAATCATGCAATTCAGAAAAATCATGCAATTCAGAAGAATCATGCAAATTAGAAGAATCATGATTAGCAAACAAAGGACTAGCAACATATGGTATGGACTCCACCTCAACAGGTGTACTACTAGGGCTCGACTCAGAATCAGGAACTGACTTAACTAGACAAGGGAACTCGGATTCATTGAAAACAACGTTTCTACTTACCACAACCTTGAAACCAACCTGGTTTCTATCCCAAACCCTGTACTCCTTCACACCCTCAGGATAACCTAAGAAGACTCCTTTCTTAGACCTAGGATCCAATTTGTCACCTTGTTGGTGCACATACGCAGCACACCCAAACACTCTAAGATTAGACAAATCAAGGGGCTTGTTTGAAAAAACAGATTCAGGGCATTTCCCACCCAAGGGAACAGAAGGAGACCAGTTAATCAAGTAGACAGCATTTCCCTCCAATGGCTCTGATACCACTGTAAGTTCCAGCTCAGGTCTCCGATTTCACCCACAAAGGATGAAGAACCACCACTATAGTCTCTAAGGGGAAAGGGGCGTCAACCAGCAGACTATTTCCGGCCAAATATCTCCGGCGAACCCACAGAGGAGAAAGAGAAGCTCAGACTGATTTTGGGAATTAGGTTTCGACCAGTTCACGCACTCTAAACGGAAGCAATATGCGAATATATATATATATATATATATATATATATATATATATATATATATATATATATATATATATATATATATGCATAGTACAAAGAATACAAAGATGGTAACTTATCATGGAGGTTTTACGGGAATCGCATAAGAAAGGAGAAGCAGATTGCACAGAATTCAAAAGGGGAGGGCTGCGAACGGGTATCTCAACCAAGAGGGTAATTGGGCTTAAGGAAATAGTGGGCCAATACCAACAGATTTTAATTTCAGGTATTCTGATAGATGCATGGATCTGATCATTTCACCTAATTGTCCAATTTCCCTTTTGCTGATAAATGCGAGTATGCATGTGGCCATATTTTATTTTAGTCCGTCAAACAGGTTTTGATCAGCCTTGTGGATTTGAAGTGTTTCATTATTTGAGCCATTGGTTATTGTATGTCAGTTTGTGTTTCTTAACGTTGTTTTTTTCACTGCGTCTAGTAAGTTATCATCTAATAAACCATACTCCGTAATTATTAATTAATATTCTTATTTAGTAGGAAAGAAGTATCTATACGCAACAATGTTACTAAGAAGAGAAAAAAGAACCGCATACTTTCTATAACGAAATGCGAAGTGTATTTTTAGACAAACAATTTGAGAGCGTATACTGGCCTTAGGCCGAAAACTACAAAGTTAAACTTATAGATCAAACATACGAATTTTTAACCAATAAATCATAACTTATAGACCCCTCGAAATAATTATGAACATACCACCGCAAAAAAATAAGTCTGGAATCATGAAAATTTTTTAACACGGTGTCATTTTTGTAATTACAATGGAGAGCTTTATGGGTATGTTTGGTTCAAAGAATATCATATTACCATGGGAATGTTAGATTACCAGGTATGTTAGATAGATGGGAATGTGATTAATGTATAACTCATTTGTGTTTGGTTACGATTAAGGGATGTGTGATTAAGTAGTATTGGACTCGGGCCAGGTGGCCCGACCCGGAACCGACCCAGGACCGGTACTGTGCTGAACCGGCTCAGCCCGGTGGCCCGGCCAGTGACCGGTCCGGGTAGGCCCGGCCCAGAGGGTTCCCGGTGCGGGATCGGGTCACCCAAAAGCCGAACCGGCCCGGTCGGTTCGGTCCCGGTTCCGGGCTTTTAATTTTTGTTTTCATTTTTTTTAACATTTCGGGTTGGGCTGGGTATTTTGGGCCATTTGGGGTGGTTTGGGGGGTTGGGGGTGGGGGGGGGTTAATTAGGAAAAGGAAAAAAAATTAAAAAGAGGTCCGACCCGGCTCGGGCCGGTCTCGGGCCCACCTTTTCTGAACTGGTGGCCCGCCCGGGCCTAGGCTTGACCCGGACCCGGCCCGACCCGGCCCGAGTCCAACTCTAACATTAAGTTGTTTGGTTGAATGATATCTTATATTACATGTTTGGTGAATTACTTAAGTGCCCTTAAATTTTCTTTTAACACATTAAACTTATTACAATCTATAATTAAAGTAATTAAAATTATTAAAATTAAAACACCTGAGTAATAATTAAAATCAAAATTGATTGAATTAATTTTAAGCAAAGTGTGTTCAATTACACAATTGACTAAGATTAGTGAACATTAGTAAATAATTTTAAGCAAAATATGTTTAATTGCACAAATGACAAAGATTAATGAACATTAGTAGTATAAAAGTAAGTGAATGTTGAAACTTACAAGTTACATATCACTAGCAAAAAGGTAATAATACAATTGCACAGAATCTATCACTCACATTTGTATTTACTTCCTCGATGATCAAAATATACTAGCAAAACTAAAGTTTAGAGATATCATCATAAAAATGTATTATTTTAATATATTAACATAAAAATATGCGAATTATAAAATGTTGAATTTATGTGAAATCTAAATGTTCCAGGTCATCTAAGATGGATCATTATCTCTACACGTGTCATCCCAAAAAACAACATGACCTCACACCAATCCACTATTCCTACCAACACATATAATCAAGAAAATTGATTGTAATACAATTATACGACTAAACTTAAGCACCAACCGAAGCTTAAGCAGCAACGATGGGTCGCAGGTCGGCAGCGCATGGTTAAGAAGAACGAAGGGAATAGCGAGTAGGATGGATTTTTTAGGAATAAAATTAATAAGCAAACGGGGATGTAAGATAACCTAAGACCTTGTTGGGTTTAAGATGACTAGTAATGTCATTCCCTTTTTCAGTTTTGGGAATGTAACATTCCCTAAAAAAAATAAAACCCGCCAACCAAACACATGTATCTCACATCCCGGGCATCAGATTCCGACATGTATAAGTTATTACCTCCAACCAAACAATGTCTATAAGTTATGATTTATTGATTATAAGTTCCTATATTCAATTTATAAGTTTACTGCGTTGCAAGATAATATGCAAATTCAAAGGGTAAGATTATTTCTCATGTTAAGGGACACGTCTCACATGTACTTTTCTCTGATCTTTTTCTCAAAGAATGTGTAATTCAACAACTCATTGGCTGTACTAATGCATGTTGCAGGGCAATCTTATTACTAATCCATTTCATGGCCTACGCGAAATACATATTAAGATTTAAGATTATGATAAAATTTTGGATGATTTGCGAATTTAAATAACAGTAATTACAACATAAGCCTCACATAAAAAGAAAAATATAAAAGTGTAAACGGAAAACACGTATTTTCAGTCCCTCAAACCGCGTTGAAATTGAGAAGTTACCTATGTGTTCTCAAGTGTGTAAATATCATCTCTCAATTACCTGAATGCACGTAAGTGTGCTTCATGCTCACGTTAAAAATGTCACTTCTCAAAGGATTACATGTACCACAATTTGAATAATTGAGAGTGACATTTAAGAACTTGAAAACATGGGTCATGCATTTCAAAGTGCGTACTATTTGAGGGACTAAATATGAGATCTTCCCAACTATATATATCAATAATAGCTTAGTAATCAATTTCTAACATATCATATTCAAGGTTAAAAATTACTAATCCATTAAATTTTTCTCCATACATAGTTAATCATATCGCAGATCCATAAAATTACTAGTTGCAACATTTCTTTCGACATTGACTACGGTTACAATTGACGTAGCTAGTGTTCAGGTCTCTGCTTGTGTGTGTATATTACAAATGGTGATTTTATCGGTAAATAACAAAAGATGTACGTACTATGTATGCAAGAGCTCTAGTACTTTTAAGAGGGTCCCTCTAAACCTATCAACATCCAGTTTCACATCTTGACTATCCAGGTAAACTTCTCTAAAAGCGTCCCACCCTAATTTACTGCTGATCGCACTACGGTTCGTAAACACGTCATGCCCCATTGGGTATTTGTCAATCAGAGAGCTCTCATTCACGCCTATTTTGTACTCCAAGTACCTCAAACCCATATCCACTGAAGGAAGCTCATAGTCCGTCTTGGCTATCCCATCCATTCCCAACCCTACAACTTGTACCACAACTGCATTCTCCGGCAAGAACACCATGTTTGATAGCCCCGCCCCGTGCACACCAACCACCGCATCGAATTTGTTCACGAATCTCGAGACCCGGTTCATGTCCACCCCCGTCTCTTCTGCAACCACTTCAAACCCTAACCCTGATGCCATTTTCGCAATCTCGTCGGTGTTCGAAAAACGCCTCGTTTTGCTTCTCGATATAATGAGGACTCGTGGTTTGTGAGTTTTGACAATCACGTCACGTTCCAGGTGATACACGCTTCTCATGAACTTCGTGAAGTTCTTCATTGAGAGAGAAACAATGTCGTCGTCGTCGTCGTCGATGCTAAACTCTTTGTTGGCTTTTAAACCAACGGTGATTCTTGGGAAACAGATGACGTCGTCTTTTCCGGTGTTATCGAGGTTGATGATGTCATGCTTGGTCAACCCTTGTAACACGTTCTTGTACTTATTTACCCACCACTGCCGGTAGTCAACGACTAGGAACTGCACTTCTCTCTGAAATCCGTGCGTGGTTAGGAACAAAGGGATTATCACATCGGACAAGTCATGGAATAGGTTTCCGGTGTATCCGGCGAGAGAGAAAACGACGGCCGGAATGTTATACTTTCTCGTACAATTTCGGAGTTGATGATGATGGTAGTGAGAAGAGAGGGTGATCACTTGATTAATGGTTAGGTTTCGGACGTTTCTCATAGCGAAGAAATCGGGTTTTCTAGCGTATGGTTTTATGTTCCAAGACATACTAACAACATTTGAAACAACGACAATGGTAGTAGGTGATGAGGAATTGGTCGTCGATAGTACTCTTATGTCACCCTTTGCATGGCAAATGTCCGATCTTGGATGTGTTTTGCATATTGGTCTTGCGTCTTTTGCTTTACTGGAATCTAAAAATGTAAACAAATTTAATTTGCATTTTATCTTGACTATTAAGTCAATTAAATACGTACTCCCTATAAATAAGAACATTTTCAAATTTCAATTATATATACGTACTTAATGGTAAAGATGTGACCACTTTAATTTGTACGTTTATGGAAGTCAAATAGGCCCAACCTTATTTCAATATTTTTAGTGGCCGGCCTCCAAGTTGAAACAATTCATTGTATTCGTGATCAAACCATACATCGTTTTCTCCTCGATCTAAGACAATATGATAGGCCATAGGTATGATGCATGACCCTTTTCAAAGAATGTTTTTCTATAATTTAAACATACCTACCTAATTCTTACTTTAAATTTAGTAGTACTTTCTAAAGAATTAAAACGTTTGTTTTCAATGGGAGGGGACTGAAATAGTTGGTCGAGCAAAAGAATACTAATTGTTGTTGTTAATTAATTACGTAGTACGGAGTATATAATACACGGTACAAAGCACAGAGTATTTATTACTATTTCCGTCCCAAAAAACTTTGTCATTTCAAAAAAATTGAGCCATGAGTTCTATTAGTATAATATTATGGAAACTAAATTTTATACTTTTATTGAAAGTACTTTTGAAAAAGAATATTTTTCATTTGATTTTTATAATAAATAATTTTCCATAAAAAGATATATAATTGATCAAAGTTTTGAAAATGACAAAGTTTTGATGGAAGTAGTATCAAATATCAATTGTTGCTGTCGTTGTGGTTGATACAAATTTGAACTTACATGGTTGTGGTGGAATGTTTGTTTCAATATGTTTAGTGGCTTGCACATTTACAAAATCCGTCTTCCCTACTTCAACTGGAGCAGCTGTACGTAATAGCAAAATAAATCACAAAAAAAGGGTGATCAGTGATCTCTTTTCTTCTTGAAGCTACAAATCAATGGATAAAACACAAACTAATCGTTATAAATTAAAGTAAGGGTTTCTCTTATAATACATTAGTAAGATACAATACTGCGCGTATAAATTATAAACAAAAATAAAATAAAATTATTACTATTGTGCCTCATAAGTAATGCATTAATTAGTACTACTGAAAATCGTAGTATTAAAATGCAAAAATAGTGGACCATTGCAATTAAAAAAAACTAAGGAAGTACTATTGAACATCGCTCAGTGATTAATTACAATGCAAAAATGCAATGACCGTTGTTGCATTATCAAGAGTAATACTTCGCTCGCTGTTTTAATTTAAAACATACATATGCGCCATTCATTCGTAAACAAACAAAAGCTTGGAGTTATTTCAGTTCTCGACCATGCCAGACTAAAAACTTGGATAGATCAAATCAAACCAAATCAGATTTTGAGAGTTATACAATATACATAAATAGATATTTATGAGACCAGATTTAAAAGATTGGCATAGCAAAGGATGCATGGACTTACAAACGGGATAGGAAGCAAGATTGGAAGTAGCGTAGGGCGGCGGCTTAAAGAAAAAGCAAAAGGCAAAAGCAAGGAGGAAGAAGGCAAGACAAGCCCACCATCCCATTTTGCTCCTCTCTTGCCTGCTAAAACTTCTGGCCATAATCGCCTCATAATTCGACCCCTTCTTCTCCATATGTGATGAATGACGATGATGTGTATAAATGAATGGAGAAGTTTTGGTTTCTTATTTCAAAACAAATCAAATTGATCGATAGAACTGACTGATTAAGTGGAGGGAAATGCTTTTAGTTAGGGTTTTTCACAATTTTATTTTACGGCCGGCCATGATAATAATATAACATAATGATATATATATACTGCTTTTTATTTCTATTTACGGAATGGACGTGTATGTTCAATTGAGCGCGCAACGGCTCTCAATCAAATAATCGTTCGTTCGTGTACTTGCGCTATACCATCAAATTTAATTACTTTTATACCATATATATATGCGGAGTACGTATATACTTATATGAACAACTTATTACACTTCGTATGATTGTTCGTCGGGATGATCTAATCACTTGTTGAGTCCCTAATATTTTTTAAATTAAAAATGTTTTTAGAATGTTATATGGGCTTTTTCCTTCAATATTACTTAATCGAAGCAATTTTCCACAAAAGTAACCATTTTTATAAAAGGACAAAAATGTGACTAAAAAGGTCACATTTATGGAAAACATTGTGTCACTGACTTTTTGTGTCACTACCAGATATTTATTATGGCACTATTATATGTTACTATCACATTTTTATGTCACTTTTGAATGTCACTAGCTCACTATAATCGTCGGAAATTTTTTGACAATCTATTCCGGCTAAACTATCAATACTACCGCCGCCCGTGTCACTACTATTACTACTGCCACCCGTGTCACTACTATTACTACCGCCACCCGTGTCACTACTATTACTACCGACCACAGTGACACATCCAAAGTGACACCGACCAGGCGACCACCACTATCGACCACCTCTGCCGCTGCAGGCCACCACGACAGTTTCCGCCACCCGCCACCCGCCGCCGCCCACCCAAACAGTCCACCACCGCCCCCTGCCCCATCACCACTCCACAAATACAGCAACACACCACCTCCTTAACCCAACTGTTCTGCCCCCAGCCCCCTCTTCAACCCGTCCACCACCACCTCCGGCCACCGCCGGCGACTACCAGCTCCGACCACCAAACCCCAAACCCCTTCCTTGCGTCACCCCATCCCCAACCAGCATCCCCCACCCCCACGGCCCCACAGTAGCTCTGACCCCTCACAGCAGCCCCCAACCTTTGCACAATCACCGGTTAGCCTCCACCAATCGCACAACCCTCCCCCAACACCACCAGCCTTGCCCTACCCCCACCAACCGTTACATTCTGCCTCGAACTCCTACAACCAGTAGCCTAACACATCTACAAGGACGCCATCAGGTCTGCGGATTCTGGACAAAAAAATTCGGATTTGCACAGCCCTCAAATCTGTGGAATTCGGACAGAAGAAAGGAGAAGAAGATGACATCCGAGCAGAAGCACGGCGGCGAGACGCGGCGAGGCGGCGAGACACGACGAGACGCGGCGAGGCGGCGAGACACGATGAGACGCGACGAGGCGGCGAGACACGATGAGACGCAAGGCGTGGCGGCGAGGTGTGTGAGTTGAGGCAGGGCATGGAGCTCTTGATCTGAAGGAAGAAGAGAGAAGGGTGCAGTGTGGGGTGAATGATGGGTTGGGGAGGGAGGAGGTGATTTTATTTAAGTCAGTTTTTTGTCCAAACAAGAAGTGGTCATATTTTTGTCTTCTCAAACTCCATTAGTAATATTTAGGTCATTCTTTCATGTTATATTTTGAACTGTTTTCAATTCCAGATCAGATCAGACCAGATCAGACCAAACCAGACCAAACCAGACCAGACCAGATCAGACTTTCGTAATTATAAAATACACAGAGACCAGACGTTTATCAGACCAGACCAGTTCAGACCAGACCAAACTATACCAGATCAGACCAGACCTGTAAATTTCAGTCCAAAAGAAATCATCCTTAGTTGGACTGTTTTCAATTCCAAACCAGATCAGACTAGACCAGACTTTAACTGACCATACCAAATTAGACTACACTTAAATAAATCATACCAAACCAGACCTGACTTCCATAGTTATTAAATAGAAAATTCTATTCACAACCTCTCTATTGCTAAGTACAGCCCCTTAATTAAATATTATTAAATAAAATAAATTCGAATATCCAATTTTCCCTTAGAATAATATAGCCCCAGATGCAATAAAATCACTTGCCGCAGAATGTTTCGTTATATTGTATAGTATGTATATTTTTTATTTAACTTCTTGTACTTAGCCCAACCTTGTATTTATCTTTGGGCCCAAGTAATTATTGTATATTTAAACTCTCCTCTTACGTAATAGAAGCAAGGCAATTTTTACCCTAATTACGATTTTGTCATGGTATCAGAGCCTCACGCTCGACAGCTTCATAACCAAATTATACGGTCATCTTCTTGATCACAGAAACCTCGACGTCTGACCTTGGGTGGCTGCATCGGCGTTGTAGGCTACCGAAGTCATGTCCGGTGAAGAGAAAATCGATGTTGCTTCCCCATATTATCTTGGATTCGGAGATCAACCCGGAAACATAATCATGCATGTGATACTTACCGGGGATAATTATGTGGTCTGGGCAAGGGAAATCACGTTGTCCTTAAAGGCTCGGAGAAAATTTTTATTTGTTGATGGAACAATTAAGAAACCAACTGAAGCAAGGAAATTGCTCAATTGGGAAACAGTGATTTCTATGATAGTATCTTGGATACTTCGAAGCATTGACGGGAAGATCGTTGCGTCAATCTCATACCGTGTTGAAGCCAAGCCCCTTTGGGATTATTTGGAGAAGAGATATTGCGTAGCTAATGGTCCTAGACTTCAACAACTAAGGGCGGACATCGTGGGATGTCAGCAGGGCAAGGGAATGAGCGTTGATGATTATTTTAATCAACTAATGTCTCTGTATGATGAACTGAATCGCTAAAAGTCATTACACGCTTGCAGCTGCAATGTGTGTACATGTAGAATAGCAGAAAAATTCACAGCAGATCGAGAGGAAGAAAAACTCCATCAATTTTTAATCGGCATCGATGACAAGTAATATTCTATCACACGATCTAATCTTCTCTCCCAATTAACCAGTCCCATTCACGCTTGATAGGGCGTATCAAGCCATGATTCAAGAGGAAAATCCAAGAGATGTTGTTAGGGGAAACTGTGCACGAAGATCCTCATGCTTTCCCCCTATGTGCAGATCAACCGAATACCAGAAGTGAGCGAGTGGACAAGGGGAAGTTGCAGTGCACTCACTGCAAACAAAAGGGATGGTGTCTTGCTTCAAGCTGCATGGATACCCGGAGTGGTGGACAGACCGAAACCGCAGTGGCAAGGGGCAGACCAGTTCTCGTGGCGTGCAGGGAGCTGGTGGCCATGGAACGGGAGGGCGTAGACTGGCTCATGCCAATGTTGTGAAGGACAAAAAATCCACGACAGAGACTAACACTTCCCTGCAGCAACTTACACCCGAGCATGTGCAGGCACTTCTCAATTTAATTAATTCTGAAGCTAAAAATGTTGACCGCATGACTGGTAAGAACGACTCGTGTTCATGGATTGTTGATAGCGAAGCCACACATCATGTTACCGGTAATGATGGTTGTCTCATGAATTTTAAAATTGCTGATCAGTGGACGGTAGGGATGCCTAATGGACAACGAGTTTTAGCGAGCATGGTTGGAGATGTGCATTTGTCTGAACACTTTATTCTGAAAAATGTTTTATACATGCATGCCTCGCTTGACGTGCAACTTAATTTCTGTTGCACAAGTGATTGATTATTTAAAATGTGTAGTCCGGTCCACTAATAAATTGTGTGTTATACATGACCAACTCTCGGGAACCTGATTGGAGCCGGTGAGAGATGGGACGGACTCTACTACTTTCGCAGCCTTCCTCGCATTCAGTTGATCACAATACCTGAGCTTGGAAATTTTGATTTGTGGCATCGAAGACTGTGACATCCTTCTAACAGAGTTCTCAAGTTAGTGTCGGTAGTTCGATGTACTGCGGGTAATAAAAATTTGAATAAGACATGTGTGGCATGTCCTATGGTGAGAAAAACTCCTAATAATTTTCTTATTAGTGAGAATAAAGCAACCCTAATTTTTGAATTAATACATTGTGACTTGTGGGGTCCCAATTGTATTCCTTTGTCTTGTGATGTTGTTTATTTTTAATGATTGTGAATGATTTTTCTTGTGGTATTTGGGTATATTTATTGTGAGCTAAAAGTGGAAGTGGAAGTACATAAATTTATTTGTTCGTTTTTTTGCTATGGTGGAGCGGCAATTTGAACCCCATGTTAAAATTGTTCGTTCCGATAATGGGATGGAATTTACGTGCATATCTGATTATTTTGCTACTCATGGCATTTTATTTCAAACCTCGTGTGTTGGGACGCCTCAACAAAATGGCCGGGTGGAACGAAAACATCAACACATCCTTAATGTTGCTCGTGCTCTTATGTTTCAAGCTAATCTTTTTCCGCTCCGGTTTTGGGGAGAATGTGTTCTTGGAGCTATATATTTAATTAATCATACACCTTCCGGCCTTTTGGGCAATAAACTCCTTTCGAGCTCCTGCGTGGGACAACACCTACTTATGATGAGATGCGTGTCTTTGGTTGTTTATGCTTTGCTCACAACCAACACGCTAAAGGTAATAAATTTGCACCTCGGGAACATAAATGCGTGTTTTTGGTTATCCCAATGGGCAGAAAGGATGGAAGTTATTTGATTTGGACACAGAAGAATTTTTTGTATCTCGGGATGTAACTTTTCATGAACATGAATTTCCTTTCATGGAACATTCCACTGCTGCTCCTGCCGCATTTCCCGTCCTTATGAACGTTGGATTTGATGATGATCTTGATGATGGTCAGTTAACCACTTTAGGGGTGATGTTTCTGATACGTCGGCTGCACTTACTACTGCTCATGGTAGTAGCATTGAAACCCCAGAAGTTTATCACGGCGTGGTCAACCCTTCAAGAGAGCAAGTTGATGCTTCTGGCAGTTCTTTCCAACCGGCTGGACCGCCTCCAGCCTCGTCCTCTTCGTCCAAACAGCCACTTGGTCGTGGCCATAGCGGCCTTCTGTTTTGCTCCGGGATTATGTTACACATGCAACAAGTAGTAAGAGTCCTCTCTCGGCCTTGCCATCTCCGTCCTCTTCCCTAGGCAATCCTTACTCTTTAGCCCATTTCATTAACTTTGACAATTTTTATGCCTGCCATTGTGCCTTTATAACTGCAATCCATGCCGGTGTCGAACCACATTCTTTTTCTGAGGCCATGCAAGATCCTGGTTGGCGTGGGTTATGGCTGAATTACCTCCTAACAAAAGGGCTTTGGGCTGCAAATGGGTATGGCTGAATTACCTCCCAACAAAAGATAGGGCCAAGGAAATTCGTGCTCTGGAAGATAATGGCACGTGGGTTATGGCTGAATTACCTCCCAACAAAAGGGCTCTGGGCTGCAAATGGGTATACAAGATAAAGTAGCATTCTGATGGGAGTGTTGAGCGCCTCAAGGCACATCTTGTTATTCTAGGCAATCATCAGATAGTTGGACTGGACTATAATGAGACATTTGCTCACTCCCCAAGATTAGTTTGCCGCCTCAAAAAGTCTTTATATGGCCTTCGCCATGCACCCAGATGTTGGTTTGCCAGGATTGTTACTTATTTGAAAAACTGTGGTTTCTGTCAATCATACTCGGATTATTCTCTAGTCACCTTTCATCGACGTATTGTTCGTCTCAATGTTCTTGTTTATGTTGATGATTTGATCATGTCTGGGAATGATTCCACTGTTATAACATCCTTCAAAGCCTACTTGAGCTCCTGCTTTCACATGAAAGATCTTGGTGTTCTGAAATATTTTCTAGGCGTGGATGTTGCTCAGAGTACTGAAGGTATTTTTCTTTGTCAAAGCAAGTACTCCCTAGATATCATCGTCGATGTTGGCCTTCTGGAGGCAAAACCAGCTAGTGTTCCACTTCCGCAGAACCATTCTCTTGCTCTGGTCGAGGGTGAACCTCTTCCTGATCCGGAATCCTATCGACGTCTGGTTGGCCGCCTTATTTATTTGTCATTTACCCACCCCGACTTGGCTTTTTTTGTAAACACTCTTGCTCAATTCATGCATGTCCCGCGTCCTGGACATTGGGCCGCTGCTCTCGGTGTTATACGCTACCTCAAAGGGTCTCTGGGTCAAGGTATTCTTCTTGGCTCTCATTGCGACTTATCTCTTTCGACTTGGTGTGATTTCGATTGGACCAGTTGTACGTTAACACGTCGTTCTCTAACTAATTGGCTTGTTTTCCTTGGTTGCTCTCCCATTTCGTGGAAAACCAAGAAACAGCATACCGTCTCTCGTTCTTTGGCTAAGGCATAGTATCAGTCCATGGTTTCTGCTACATCTGAGCTGAAATGGCTCAAGGGGCTTCTTCTTAGTCTTGGGGTCACTCATCCTCACGTTATGCAACTCTTATGTGATAGTCAATCCACTCTACACATTGCTCAGAATCCGGTCTTTCATGCACGTACCAACATATTGAAGTGGATTGTCACTACATCCGGGATGCGGTTTAGGATGGCACTGTTCGTACTTCTCATGTGACTACCACCGAGCAGCTTGCCGACATCTTTACCAAGGCTTTGGGTGCACGGCAGTTTAGTTATCTACTTGGCAAGTTGGGCATTTGTGACCTGCATGCTCCAACTTGAGGGGGTGTTACGTTATATTGTATAGCATGTATATTAATTTATTTAACTTCTTTTATTTAGCCCAACCTTGTATTTATCTTTGGGCCCAAGTAATTATTGTATATTTAAACTCTCCTCTTACATAATAGAAGCAAGGCAATTTTTACCCTAATTATGATTCTGTCAGAGAAGTTGCTGCAATGGTGATAGGTGCAAATCAAAGCACGATCAGATCTGAGGTAGTCATGATAGCCTTGACGTTGTATATATAGAACGTCCTCACAAATTATTCCAAATTATCTGAAGTAAGGATTGTTTGGGGTGTACGATGGACATGGGGGGAGCAAAGCTGGTGAATTTTGCTCAATTCTTAAGTATCGAAAGTTGTAATACATCGTTATTACATTTAAAAAATACGTAGTAGTATTTTATTTTATGGCTTTTTACTGCTATTCTGTTCTGTAAATTTCTAATCTGGAAGCTTTAGGGCAAGTCTGAAACCAGAGATAGAAACGTCAGTAGGCAAGAAACACAGAGAAATAAGAAAGAAAGAAAGAAACTTGGAGGGAAACGAAAAAAATCTATAGCAACCATCCACTACATTAGGTTATTTGTTCTTTTCCCCTCCAAGGTGAGAGTTTTTCTTCGTATTTCAAGAAGCCTTCAAAGTTCAAACATCTCTGGACTGGGAAAATCGCACATTTCGTCTCTGAAATAGTCACCATATTGAAATGTCAGACCTGTATTTCGGAGGTTGTAATTGTCACCCCTCAATTGTCCAAATTGCTGTAAATGTGGTCTTTTGAAGGGTGAAATGTACTTCCCGCCCATAGTGTACATTTCATCTTCAAAGGACCACATTTACAGCAAATTGGACAATTGAGGGGTCACATTTACAAACTCGGGAATACGAGTCTGACATTTCAGTATGGTGACTATTTCAGGGACTAAGAGTGCGATTTTCCCTCTCTGGACTATACGATGAGGTTTTGCTACTTTGTTTATTAAGGGTACATTAGGAATTATAAATAATTAATTTTTTAGGAGAATTTAAATATTTAATGTGGCTTTATTTAGCAAATGGGGTGGTTGTGTTTAGAATTGCTCTTATAAAATACATAGAAATCGAACATTTATCAGACGAGATCAATGAATTTCAGTTCAAGTTAAAGCATCATAAGCCTGAATAAGGGTACTACTCCGTATTACACTTGAAACTCGATTAGAACGGATAAAAATACTCTCGTATCAATACTATTCAAAAATTATTATTTATAACTCTACTAATTACAATTTACAGATTGGGAATGTCACATTTCAGTCGCTCAGTTATTGCTCATATTGAAATGTAATCTAAGTGGTCTTCACCATTAAAATTAAACTAAGTAACTAACATTGATCGCTTATTTATTGTAACTTCGATACTGGTTAAGTTTGTAACTTCATACATGGGCTGATATTTTTTAGTGACATGTTATATATGGAATCTAATACTTCGGTAGTAGTAAAAAGCAACAATGATATATCATTTTGTATTTGCCTTTTTTATACCTTAATTGTATATATTGAACAAGGTAAAAATTATACTCAATCTTACGATAGTATATAATATATATTTTTTTGGACATTTATTATTTTTCTTCCTATATCACTATAAAGTAATGATAATAATTATCAATAGAAATCTAAAATACATTTTCACATCTAGACTTCGCATATTCCTATCTAGACCTCAAAGGCTTGAAGCTTGGTCTTGTCGCTTACCACATCTCACGCCTTTTCCAACATTGTTTACATATATTTTGCTGTTTTGTATTCCTCAGAAGTAGAAGTCGCCAAATGGAGCGGCGTTTTGTAAGTCATCATTTTATTTGACGATTTTTGGTAACCATGGATTGGCCCAACAATATTTTGGTATATATTTACAACCCGATACCAATTTCATAAATAATTTTTTCTTGAGAAAACTGACAAATCGCCCTCGTAGTATACCAAAAAAAATTAATTAAACCCTCAGACAAATCGGCCCTCGTAGAAAACTGACAAATCAAACACTGAATTAAGCTCGTGAGCTATACAAAAACAGTCAATTTTATAATTCAGTATGTTGCTTCCCGAGTTCCCGATTAACCGGTCATTTACTTATGTGGCAATTCACTTGACTTTTTCTTTTTTTCTTTTTTTCTTTTTCTTTTTCTCGTTTCTGCTTCTTCAGCCCTACGCCCCTACCCGCTTCTCTCCTTTTTATCTTTCTTCTTCTTCGGCCAATCCACCCCTTCTTTTTCTTCTTCAAACCACCCCACAACCCTTCCTCCTGCACTCCTGCTTCTAATCCAGCCCAGCCCAGCACTCCCTGGCCCCCGTCCCTTCTTGTTCTTCTTCAAGTAAGAGGGAACCAGGAATAGTGTTACCTTAGATAGAGGCACATCAAAGGACTGTTCCGATGCTTCGATTATAAAATTGACCGTTTTGGGGTAATTCACATCTTTAAATGGGTGTTTTTTAATTTAATAGTTTAATTGAGTCATTTTATATACTTGGAAGACCAATTTGATAATTTTCCTTTTTTTCTTTAGCATTATTTTGAAAATAAACTTCAGATTGTTTGCCTGACTCTATCTTATTTGTTATATGGAATTCCATCAAAATCTGCTTATATCCTTTAGAACTATAGTCCATACAATATTGGAGGATGGTGGATTTTAAAGAATCTTTTAAAATGCAAATTGGGGTCATCAATATTTCAATCATTTCATTTTCATTTACCCTAGTGCTGCAAAGGCTCCCACCTACGGTGGGGTAAGGGGGTCGGATGTACGCAGTCTTACCCCTGTACTAAAGCACAAAGAGACTGTTTCCGGATGACCCACAGTGAAAATCACGTCCAAAATTGTATGGACTGACTGCTGCTTCATAACAAAGAAGCGCAGACAGTTTAGTGAGTCATTTTACTTTATTCCATCATAATCTCAAGCCAAAAAATAATGAATCTTTGGCTCCATTGCAAATGATGGAAAGGTCATCAATATTTCAATGGTTTCTAGAAATTCTAAATAGGTAGATTTTGGTTGAAATATAACTTCCCATTAAAATCCACCATTGAGCCTCGGACACCCCCTCACACAAATCACAATGGAAGGCTAATAGATGTCTACAAAACAGGAAATATTCACAATTGGACTTCTTGAATGACAAGAAAAGCTTGGAAATTATGGATCTCCTCGCAACATCGTATAATCCATTTGATTTTCAGAACAATCACAATCAGATAATTTGTTGCTAAACTGACTCCACAATCTGATGACTCCATCAGTATATACACTGAAAAGTGTCCTTCCATCAAAACTCCACTTCAAACTTGTACAAAAGACGACCTACGGATGATATACACAAACAAAGATCAGATATACTGGTACTATAATATCAATTTCTTTTGGTAATCGCAACATTGAAGCTAATGGAGTCAACTGCATTTCTTTACATCGTACAAGGACCCATTGAGTCATTGACTGAATGTAATCCTATAACATTGAAGCTAACTCCAAGGACTTGACAGAAGGAGGTAGCTCAAGCAGATAGGTTATTCATTTGCTATACGCACAAATAAAATCCTTGGAATCATTAATTCTCGTCCAAAGAAGATCAATGTGCGAGCTAATAGTAATTAAGGCTTTTATTCACAAATGCAAAACCACGATTAAAAATCCTGCATTTTAGATGTAATATGCTTTACATCTTACAAAACACCGACTAAATGTAATCCTGTAACATTGAAGCTAACTCCATGAACTTTACAAGAGGAGGTAGCTCAAGCAGACAGGTCCTTTTTTTGCTATACGCACAAATAAAATCCTTGGAATCAGTCATTTGTCATCCAAAGAAGATCGATGTGCAACCTAACAGTTAAAAGATACGTTCAATCACTAATCCAAAACCAGGATCAGATATTCTGCATCTTTTATGTAAAATGTTTTGCTGTTTCCCGGTACACAGGAGGTAGAAAATATACAGGGGCCTGATTCATGTTACTACACAGCCTACGGCCCTATGGCCCTAGGAAAATAGGCAAATAACAAGTTTAGTTCATGTTTGGGATCACCTCGATATTAAGTGGTATATGAGTGCAAAATACATAACAAACTGCGCCACCAAATTTTTGTGTTACGAATACATCTTAAGGAAATATTTCCTTCTTTTCCTTTTTAATTGTAACACTCCTATTTTCGAATTTGGATCCTATCCATAAAGTGGAAATAAAGTAAGAATGAATTAAAGACACACAAATGTTAACATGTTACCAAATATGTTATGCTACAATAATAAAAATAATAAAGGGACATCCAAAAATGAAAAAATAAAACAATTATAGAGGGAGTATTTCAATTTTTTCATACATATATGTATGAAAAATGTGTGATCCTAAACCATAGGAGCTTTACTCCATGAATTAGTACGAGGAGATAGCTCAAGCAGATAGGTTATTTCTCTTTCTATATGCACTGATAAAATCTTTGGGATCATTTAACTGGAGTCCCAAGAAGAACGATGTGCAACTAACAAAAAACATCAATAAAAATGTTATATGGACTAATCTTTTGAAAAAGATACCTTATTGTTTGAAGTAGTTGTTGCATCTGGTGCCATTTCTCTCTCCTGCTTTGAATCAACACTCTTGCTCGAGGTAACAAATCTTGATGCTAGACGCAGTAGCTGCAGTAAGCCAGTAATGGCTTGGGATGGAGCAGATAGAGAGAGTAATTGACCCCGGGTCAAGATTGTAGAGTCTCATACCCTCGGCCAAAATCCACAACAGAATCAATCGATTTTTGCATCCGCTAGCGCAAACAGAACCGTCAGGAGAAACATAACTGTGTTCACATACCCAGTGTGCCCGAGAAGATCCGAACGAAGCTCGCAGTTTTTCAGATTCCAGATCTTCACACTACGCTCCCATGAGGCAGAGACAACGGTGGGCTGCCAATTGTTGGGGCTGAAACGCACGCCTGAAACCCACTCAGAGTGAGCTTCTGACTGCTGGATAGTGTACTTGCATTCACCAAGAGCATTCCAGAGCTTGATTGTCAGGTCGCGGGAGGCCGGGACAATCTGGTGGTTGTCGACTGAGAATGAGTCGGAGAGCACACCCTGTCCCACGAAGCGGCGGGCGGTATTACCAGACTGGAGGTCGCATACGCAAAGCTCTCCGTGCCAAGATCCTAAAGGGCGAACTGACCTAAGTGGGAGCGTCCCGTGAGGCGGCGGCGCGGGAGACCGCATCGTGGGCCGTCCTTTGCGACAATCCAGAATTTGTTCAGGGAGGTCACAATTGCGTTGGCGTTGTCGATTGGGGAGGCGACGGCCAAATCGGAGAGGGGTGCTGATGCAATCGAAGAGGCAGAGGAGGGGTTAGTTGTATAAACTATTCCGTATTAAGAGATGGGATGAAACAGAGTTGCCCCAGTATACGCCATTTATACAAACAAAAAAAGGGATGACAACTCGATGAACCCTAGTGTTGCCCACTTGCCCTACTATACATTTTTTGGAAAATTCCCCAAATTGCTTTCATCTTTACTATATATCGGACGTGGAGAATACTGAATTCAACCAGATTTGATGATGTCAAAGTTGGGGAGGATGTTTTTGCTAGGATCTAATACATGGCGTATAAGTTACTCTATAGTATTTACTCCTATGAACTTATTACTTTTTTATACTTGGTGTGGATTGCGCCTAAATGTCTTGTTTTGTGGAGTTTGGGAATGATTGTATAGCCCAGAGGTTATGGTTTATCCCATATTGGGATAGTCCCATTTTTGTTCCCTCATTTTTTTGCTTATTTGTATATAAACTACTTTAGATGATATATATAATTACCCTTTATCCAAAAAAATAGGAAAATTCCCCAAATAAAATTAAAAAAGTTTGAAATTTTATACTTCCTCCCTCCCTATATTATCTTCAAACTTTCGCTTTCTGGTCCGTCACAAAATTATCTCGTCTTTACCTTTTTTGCAAAGGATTTGTGATTCACAACAATTCTTACACATTTGTCTCTTCTATGCACAACTCTTCACCACACAAAATCCATTATCTTAATCCCCGCGTCGGGTCAAAGGAGGAGTTTTATTAGAGACGGAGGGAGTATGTTTTCATTTCTGAAATAGAAATAATATGACAATATGTATTGTTGTTTTGGAATCATTATTTTCAAAATAATTATAATATTAGACATTGTAAGGGCCTCGAGGCTACTAGTTTAAGTGTGTTGTATAACCCTTATTATCATTTAATAAGATACGGCTCACTTACTACTCTGGTTATTGACCTACCTTTACTTGCTTGCATCATACATCCATTAAACACTCCACTCGAAATTCATTCGAACGTGTTGGGTCTTTGGATTGAAGGAATAAACATCAACAAACATGCGAACCATTATTTTGCTCATGGAATAATATATATACTCCAAACTTCGAGATTGGAAAGGTTGGTCCAAATCATTCAATCTAGGAGATGTACATGTACATTCAGTTTACAGGTTTCATGATTAAAGTGTTATATACCTAAGTGTGTGTGTTGTGTGATTTAAACCTGGTAGGCAAACCACCGAAATCATGGGGCAAATATCGGGGGGAAATTTATCGTGTTTTATTAATAAAAAATAAAGTACAAAAGGAGACGGAGATTAGACCAAAACCTCTTCGGAGGCATACCTCCTCAAAATACATGCAAAGGCGGTACCCAGAAGTTAATGAGAGAACTGGGGGGCTAAGCCCTGACCCAGTATGAAATACAGCATTTTCCGGATCATCGACCGGACTGGACTGGGATTTCTAGTACATGAAAAACAAAATCAAAAGAAATATTGGGGGGGCTAGACCTGACCCAGTATGAAATACAAATAGTTAATGGGACTAAAAGAAGGAATATCAAATAAGTCAATCAAATAGGACCGTTTAGCTAAAGAAGGAAGATCCGCAAGATGAAATGTGTTGTTAATTTGGCCGGATTTTTGCTCGCTAGGTAATGGACCACCCAATTACCTTATCACATAACATGAGTAAAAGAGATATAACTCCTACATGAAATGAGCTTAACTTCATGAATATCGTCCTTGCACCTTCTGAAACTGATTCCGACAAGCAAGCCAAAGCTAGCTTAAAATATGTGTCGACTTAGAAATCTGCTAACTAGCGAGGGTCACCCACTTAGTCGCATAAAGCATAGCTTTCAACTCTGCCTCTGGGGAAGAAGAAACATCTACATGAGATCTAAGCCAAAATATTAGCTTGCCTTTCTGATTTCTCATAATCACACCTCACATTGCTTTCCCAAGTACGGAAGATGCATCATTATTAAGTTGGAAAATTACCTATGATTTAACCCATCTCACCGTCTTGAAAATCGTACATGTGAGTATAAAATCCAGGCGAAAGATATTTTATTCAAACAAAACTTGGCCAATCAATCAAAGCTTAAAATTGGTGAGACTGGAATTCCATCGTTGAGTGTAATGCTTGATTTGGTGTATCATAGTCATGGGAGAGGAGTTAGAAACAACATGTACCCAAATAATATTAGAACAAGCTTTTGAACAATTCTAACAAATGATGCCTGAAAGATTGCGTTCAAAGATGTTCTCAAGCTTTTTCCCTCCCTACTTTAGGCCACCACATAAATAAACCTTGCCGGGATGAACTGTTAATATGAGGTAATTTCAAGCCAAAAATCACCATAAAATAGATCTCATGGAGTATATTTTCATATACCCCAGGGGTATCAACATTCACAGACAAAGAAAGCTTCCAAAACACTATGGAAAATATCTCGTCGAGGCCGACCTCGACCCACTCGAGGTCGCCCCGAACATTTGAATACCAGATCACCAAGATAAGACTGAATCTGAGCCTGAGCTCGACCACGCCGAGGTTGGTATTGGATCTAACCTCACACACGGATGCACAGTCAACCGAAGTCAACAGGACGAAGGAATAATCGCTACCGGACGAACTGAAGACCATGGTCAAACCCTCTAAAATATGTTTACCATACCCGAACTCTGACCATGCTTAAGGAGCTTGGGGCCTCAGTAACAAGTTGTGGACTTAGACATTTCAGCAATCAAGTACCACACAAAACTATGGCCACGTCACCAGCACTATACAATGGCCACATCACCATGGCGGTTACCATAAGGAATATTCTGGATGACCCACGTATGGCGCGCACGTACGTTATGGTACATATAGGACAAAGTCAGTTACACATAGTACCAATCAGTCAGTTGTCCAAGAATTCTCTCCAATCATCTTTACACGTTTCACCACAATATTAGATTAGTACACTCATTCTTGTTAGACAGGTGGGGTATGTGTCCTCGCCACATTGTTTTGCTTGTTAGCCAAGTATTTCTCCCTTAGTATAAGTATCATCTTTCAGCTTATGGAAAGGGGTCCGAATTTTGTTGTAAGAACTTGTTGTTACTTTGGCCAATTTTCTATTTGATCTTATTTAGCATTTATCAGTCCCTCTTACTTTCTCGAACTCCGACTACCTCTGGGTCGGCGATCCATCGAGATCCAAATAGGTTGGGGGGAGTTGCATTGGAAGGATTTAATACCATATCAAATCAGTTGAGATTGTTGGTAATTGGTAGGATTCATTTAATCAATTTCCACGGGAACAGTTTAACTTTCAATTGTTGAATTGGATGTCTGACGTGCACTTTGTCACGTTGTGTCAAAAATAAATTCAATACTAGCACTAATACGTAGTATAGGTGAAGTAGAGTTTGTATCCACAGGGAAAGGAATAAAGCCTTCTCTTTTTATGAAACTAGTAAATAAAAGGGGTTTTTGGGATTGAATGATTTAATTTAAAAACTAAGATGAACAACCTATATGTGTTTTAATTCAAAGATAGAAGAACTTGGCATTGCTACTTTCCACTTGTTGATATATTTTAGTCGATCATTGTTATATCTATAACTTATTTATTCCCTCTCCAATACTCAATCGAGGATTATATCCAATTGATCGAGGGTAGTTATTAACAACGACCGTTCATTAATAACCCTTGCTATTAGTCAAGTATAGAACACTCCATATACCAACTTGATAGTAGCATTTAATCTCTTAACTCCTTGATGAAATCAATTGAGATTGATAACCTCAACACAACGGTTTCGGTTTAACCAACAAAATTAATCCCTCTTAAGTTTATCAACCACGACCGTGCATTAATAAACCGAAGTTACATACTTGTGAAACCATCAACGATTAACCATCGGTTCGTCGATCGTTTCTAGTAATAATTAATATATGAAACAAAAGTAGTTGATCCGTTAAGTAATGTTCAGAATATTAATATGAAATATGAATAGGAATTAATTTATATTCAAGGAAGAATATTATTAAATGAGATGAATCCTACTATAATTAATATCAAGATGTTAACTAATTGTCATCTTAGCAACACTCCCCAACATTAACATAGAGGAAGAAAATACTACTCTAACTAATGTCAAGATGTTAACTAATTGTCATCTTAGCAATACTCCCCAACATTAATATAGAAATAGTATTAAGGAAAGAACTAATAATTATTATTCCAGGGAAGAAGTTAAGAAAATAACTCACAACTTTAATAATCAACAAGCTTCAAGAGCAACACCAAGAATTGGAAGTTTAGCTCCTCATTTGGAGACTAAAAATAGCTAGTAAAATATAAAGAAATGTTAATCAAAACTGAGCTTAAGAGTATGGAAGAAGGGATGATTTTAGAGAAGAAAGTGTGTTATTTATAGATGTTTTCAACACCTTTGGCCAGGTACCCGACCGGGTCAAGTGCTCACCCGAACGGATCCGGTCAAAATCAGATAATCTTCCACGTTCTGGTGATCTTCGGCATGTTCTGGTGTTCCGGGTCAAGTCTGACCCAACCGGTGGAATAGGGGACCCGACCGGGTCCAATGATATTCCAGGCAATTTCGGTTGTTAAATCAGACCCGACCGGGTGAAGTCTTCTACCCGGTCGGGTACTTGCTCCTGGACAGTCAAAAATCCCTTTTTCTTCACTTCAAAATCCTCCTTTTCAACACCATATTTCCTAATTCTACTTTATAACTTACAAATGAAGGTTAAAATACAATTACAACTAAAATCACACAGATGTTTACAAACTAAATAAAATGGTAAACAATTCACATAAATCAAATATAAAAACATACAATTATGCACTACTAGGTAGTGTGCATCAAACACCCCCACACTTAAACTTTTACTCATCTCGAGTAAAATAGATCATGTCCCTGCAGTCCTCCAAATGATAATATAACAATCCAAGAATGTTTTAAGAACAAAAGTACTGTACAAAGTATCCCCAAAAAGTGAATGGAGTAAAAAGGGGTCTTCAACTTCATCGTTATCTCCATTTCTTTTTTTTAAGTTTGTCACCTTCAGGATCCAGAACAATCTCCACACCCCACACGTAGTACCTGACACTGTCCCTAGTGCCCGCCTGCATCACCTCCATCAAAGTGTCCTCCATGTTCATAGTAGCTGTCATGAAAGCCCCCCGTGTATGGATGCTCATCCTCATCCATGTTAGCCGTCATCCCCGCCTCTACCAACGGAGCTCGATCCTCCGAAGTAACCCCACTGAGTGGGATTGTACCATGAGGGTGCGAGAGGGGGAGGGGTCATAGAGGCAAAAGAACTCTGGTGTGCAACATAAGAGTATATCGGACCAAAGGTTCTCCGTTGGTCCTCTTCCTGTCTACACCGGTCCTTTTCATATCTTTGTCAATCTTCTCGCCTTTGCTCCTCCATCCTTTTGAAGATCTGCCTCTGCTCTGTTCTATACGACACAACTTCCTCCCGAAGTTGAGTGTAGTTGAGGTTTAGAGCATTCATGCTATTTACCATTTGTTGCTCAAATGGTGAATACTGGTGAGCAAAGGGTTGTGGTTGAGGTTGTTCAGGAATGAGGGTGGTGGTTCAACTGCAGGATGTTCTTGTTGGTAATGGAGTGGTATTCTCCCGGGTAGACAATAGTGGTGCCCATCACCAATTTGGTGATCCAAAAGGTCTAGAGGGAGGTCGGCTGAGGGTATTTGTGCATAAATGGCATTAGGTGGATCGATTAACCAATTGTAGATATCTACCCCACCGGGTGTTTTACGAGAAAAAACAATATCTTTGGTATTTTTCAGGAGCCATGATGTGCAAACTAGCTATGCCGAGGTAATGGGGCCTGGGTCTACAAAGCCATAGAGTGTAGCTAAATGTGTAATCAAGCCCCCTACCCTAATAGTTCATGTGGAAGTTGCCACTGTGTTGAAGTGATCCCATATAATTGAGGCAACATCCACTTGATCCGGACCTGGTAAAATAGCTTGTCCAAGAATACAAACATCCCATATCCTTGTGTGATGGTTATTCGGTCTTCCGAGAAAATAGTTTGATAAGAATTTTAAGAAAATTCGGAAGACCGGATGTTGTACACGATTCACACTAAGGTGTTTGAGCTCGACATCCACCTGCACTGTCATCCTTTGCCACAATTCCACACCCACAAAAGTGTCACGTTCACGTTCTTCATTGAACAAGGGGAGGCCAAAGTGTTGGGCAAACTCCCGTTTGGTCAATGAACGGTTCTCATTCAACAAACGAAATGTGCTTCTACTTTCAACATGATCATCAACATTTGTTATTTGCTTAAATGAACTAAAAATTTCATACACCAAATGTGGGTAGGTAACATATTGCATCTCAAATATCCTAAACATCCCAATGTTTGTGAAAATTTCACGCATAATCACATCAAGCATGAATGACACTAGCGTAGTAATGCATATGAAACGGGATTGTTTTACCTCCCGTTTGGTTTACTCTATGAAGCGCTTTTTGTGGACCCCGGTGCCAAATTGCACACTCTCAAAACCGGGAACGGGTGCAATAGCTTGGTCACCCCTTGAAGAAGATGCTTTGGACTTTTTAGGAGCCATGAAAGTAGATTTTTTTGGGGAATTTTTTCTTGGTATTTTCAGATTCCTTTGGGGTGTATTTGGGTAGGATTTTTGGGTAGAAAATGGAAGAGGGTGTTGAAGACAAGAAGAAAATGTGTTTAAGTGATGGATTTGGTGGAGAAATGGGGAAGATTCGAAGTTTTGAGTGTGTAAAAATGGAGTTTTTTTGGAAAAAGTTCGAAATTGGGGTAGAGGGAATGGGGAAGAAAGAGGATTGCCCGGCCTTTTTGCTCTCAAAACCCAATTACCTGGCCAGGTGGGGTATGTGACACGGTCGGGTGTTCTTCACTTTAAAAAAAAATTGACTTTTACCCGGACGGGTTCTCGTTCCAGAGGGTTCGGAGGCAAAATGCCCGGCCGGGTGGTGTAGCAAACCCGGTCGGGTGTTTCGATTTTTCCTCTTCCACAACTGCCTCGCTCGGGTGATTAGGCCGGGTGATGTGTTTTATGAAGGGACCCGATCGGGTTGGGTTTCATACCCGACCGGGTTCAATCCCTAGGTCATTGTTTTTTAATTTAACACACACGCAACTGAAAATAAATGAAAATAATTAAAATAAAAACTTGGTTTGCCTCCTGATGGATAGTGTACCTAGGGGTAGCTTATCCGAGGGGTTATTGTGGGGGATAACTAGAGAGAAGTCAGAGCAAATAAGTAAGAGAGAGAATGTATTCGAATATGTGAACTTGTTGTGTCTTACAATGGGGAAATGAGGTGCTATTTATAGTAGTAATAAATGCTAGATAGGGACATGTGTCAACAATCTGGTGGTCGAGGGGTCACCTCAACTGGGGTGGCACTGGCACTCGCGTGTGGCCACATTAAATGTGGTGGTTGGATGTGACGTTTGTACTTGGTGTGGCGATTCAGCGCATGTGGAGAGGAGATTCTGTCGAGGAAGATGCCTTCGACTGTAGGTGACATCCCGAAAGCTCTTCGTACCGGGGGCCTTATAGTGCCGAGGGCTCCAATTGCCGAAGGCTTGGTTCTCAAGCCTTATTTTCCTGTGATGTTTCTGAACTCAAATCTGTAAACGGTAACCTTCAATGGTGTAGTTGGGGGCCCTCAGCTTCGCTAGTTTTGCGCGGGTTTCATCCTCGGGAAGGTGCCCTGTGGAGATGAAGTTCATGATGTCTAAAATCCAGTCCTTAGGCCTTTGTTGTACATTCATGACGGGGCTGGCGTGTATGCTTAAGAGGCTAAGTTCCTCAATTCTCACGATCTTCGAGAGATGCTACGAGGATTCGGCCGAGAGCTTTGATAAAATGTCGGCCTCGGAGTTTTGAGCCCTCGGTATTTGAGTGAGGGAGTGTGCCTCAAACACCATAAGCAATTTCTTGGCCGCTTCTTTGTACTGGTTCATTCTCCCTTCCTTGGTCTCGTATTCCCCTGAAATCTGGTCGACGACTAACTTGGAGTCGCACTTCACATGGATCTGTCTGGCCTTCATGTTAGCTGCCAGCCGAAGGCCACAGAGGTGGGCTTCATATTCCACTTCGTTTTTGGAGACTTTGAAGGAGAAGCGGATGGCGTAGTAGACGCGGAAGCCCTCGGGTGTAATGAGAACTACCCCTCCCCCGCATGCTTTGGTAGCGGAGGAGCCATCGGTACATAGGGTCCACCAATCATCCGAGGATGCCGAGGGCTCCTCATCTACTGTTGATCTTGCCGTGCACTCCGTCACAAAAGTCCGCTAGGGCTTGGCCCTTGATGGCGGGCCTCGAGCGGATGTCGATGTTGTACTGGCTGAGGAAGATCGCCCATTTCACCATCCTGGAGGAGCTAGTGGGGATCCTAATGAGGGCGCCGAGGGGTTGGTGTGTCAGCACTTAGACCGGATCGGCTTGGAAGTAATGGCCCAACTTCTTGACGGTCCAAATGATGACTAACACCGTTTTTTCCACGGGAGAATATTTGAGTTCCGCCTCCCTGAGAGTTTTGCTAACATAGAAGATGGCGTGTTGGATGCCGTCTTCCTCCCGAATTAGCACTGAGCTGATGGCAGCGGAGCTGACGCCAAGATAGAGGTATAGGGTTTCCCCCACCTTGGGCTTGTAGAGCACAGGGGGTGAAGATAGATATTGCTTCAGCTCGTTGAAGGCCACCTGGCACTCAGTAGTCCATTGGAAGTCGGCGGTCTTCCTCATGATCTGGAAGAAGGGTAAGGACTTTTCCGCTGATTTGGACAGGAAGCGGTTGAGGGCCGCCAGGCGGCCCGTCAGCCTTTGGACTTCCTTTACGTTGCGTGGGGGATCAATGTTGATGATGACCTAGATTTTCTCAGGGTTGGCTTCGATACCCCTTCGGCTCACCATGTAGCCTAGGAATTTGCCTCCTTGCACGCTGAAGGTGCATTTGTTCGGGTTTAGCCGAAGGTTGAATTTTTGCATGATAGCGAAGATCTCCCAGAGGTCGTCAGTGTGGTTTGATGATTGTTTGCTTTTGATGATCATATCTTCAACGTAGGCCTCCATGGTGCGCCCGAGGACGGCTTGAAAAACCCTGGCCACCATCCAGGTGTAAGTGGCGCCGGAGTTCTTTAGGTCGAAGGCCATGACTAGATAGAAGAATATGCCTTCGGGAGTCATGAAGGCTGTTTTTCAGCGTCTTCATCATGCATGAAGATCTGGTGATATCCGCGGAAGGCGTCGAGCAATGACATGATTTTGCATCCCGCCGTTTCATCCACCAGTTGGTCAATATTTGGCAGCGGGAAAGGGTCCATGGGGCACACTTTATTTAGATCCGTGTAGTCCACGCACATACGAAAGGTGGACGGCTTTTGTGCGAGGACTACGTTAGCAAGCCATGAAGGGTATTTCACCTCCTTGATGTGTTTGATGGAGAGGAGCATGCTGACCTCCTTCTTCACAAAATCCCTTCTCTCGGCCGAGAGGGGTCTTCTTCTCTGTTGCACGGGTTTGGAGGAAGGGTCCATCGACAAGCGGTGAGTGATGACCCTTCAGCTAATTCCCGGCATGTCCTCCGGCCCCCATGCAAAAACAATGGAGTAGGCGCGGAGGGCATCCGTGATGCCGGTCTTCAAATCTTCAAGGAGCTTGGCTCCTATCTTCACGACTCTCTCCGGCTTGGCCTGATCGAGCACGAAGTCTTCTGCCTCCTCAGCTCATCGGCCTCTTCTCTTCTGCCTCTACAGTCCCGGTGATGGTGTCTACCCGGAACTCATTCTTACTAACCTTCTTCGTAATATGAAGATAGCAGGCGCGGGCGAGCTTTTGGTTCCCCCTCGAATACCCGATGACTCCTTCAGCTGGGAATTTGAGACATAGGTGCCTCATGGAGATGACAACCTCCAGGTCCTCGAGGGCGGGGCGGCCGAGGATGATGTTGTGGGCGCAGTCAATGTTGACGACGACGAACTCCACTTCGAGCTTGGCCCTATGGAGCCCGTCGTCGAAGAGTACCGGGAGGGTCACCACCCCCTCGGAATCTATGGTGTCTCCGGTGAAACCGGACAGGAGGGTCCGGATGGGCCGAAGGCAACTCCTCTCTAGGTGCAACTCTTGAATGTGCTGAGATACATTACGTTGATGGAGCTGCCTGTGTCAACGTAAGTTCGGTGGATGATGGTGTTATTGATCTCGCTTTGGATTACTAACGCATCCCTATGAGGAGAGGAAACTGGGGGGAGATCGGTGTTGGTAAACATGATGGGCCTCTCTCTCATCCGCTTTACGGGGGGCACGTGAGTGACTTCCCCCACATAAAGCGATTGTGCCCACTTCTTTCTTTGGCTAGCGGAGTCGCCCCCCTTGTTGCCCCGATAATCATGAGGATGTGGCGTTTCTTCTCCCGGTACTTGTTGTACTCCTCCTCCTCATCAAGATTCCCGATCTCCCACTTCTTACCCTTCGGGTCACCAAGGGGAATGGTGTTTGGATTAACCCAAGCATTTGCCCTCGCCGGCGGTCCTCGCGGGGGCCCTTGAGGCTGAGGGCCCCTGACAAATTGGGACAGATGGCCCGTCTGTATAAGCCTCTCGATGGCTGCCTTCAGCTGGTGGCAGTCATCGGTTATGTGCCCTTGATTATGATGGAAGCGGCAGTATGGTTCATTGGGGTTGACAGCGTATACATCCAAGGGCGCGCGCGAGTCGCGCTCCACGAGGCCTCTCTCCTCGGCGTAGTCCATAATGACGCTGATGGGATGCGTCAGAGAAGTCCGGGGGTGCTCCAGAAGGACGGGTTGTGCCCAAGCTTTCGGGTTGTGCTTATAACCTCCCCCGGGCCTGGCTTGGCCATGCCGGGGGCGATCACCCGAGGGAGTTGAGCCTTTGGATTGATGGGATGGAGCCCCCGGCCCTCGGCTGTTCCGGTCATCTGGCCGAGGGCACTGCTGCTCGGGGTTATGGCGACATTTCTCTACCTCCTCACCCTCTGCATACCTGTCCCCCCGCTGGAGGGCCCTTATATAATCGCGAGGGGGTTCAATGATGAGGCTCCTTGAGAAATTCCCGGTTCGGATGACCGTCTGTAGGAGAGCCAGAAGGGTCCCGTCGTCGGCTCCGTCAACTTTGTCTGTTTCCAGCCTCCAGCGTTCCAAAAAATCCCGGAGGGTCTCCTCATTCCTTTGTCTCACCGTTAGCAAATGGGAGAAGTGTTTTCTTGACCGACGTTGACGAGCACTTTGTCACAGTGCGTCAAAATAAATTCAATACTAACACTTATACGTAGTATAGCGTAGTAGAGTTCGTATCCATAGGGAAAGGAAATAATTCTATTTTTATGAACTTAATAAATAAATAAGGGGTTTTGGGTTTGAATGATTTAAGTTAATTAAGAACTAAGATGAACAACCTATATGTGTTTAATTCAAAAATAAAAAGGACTTGGCATTGCTACTTTCCACTTGTTGATATATTTTAGTCGATCATCGTTATTTCTATAACTTATTCCCTCTCGAATACTCAATCGGGAAGTATATCCACTTCATCGAGGATAGTTATTAACAACAACCGTTCATTAATAACCCTTACTATTGATCAAATATAGAACAACGCCTTATACCGATTTAATAGTAGCATTTAATCTTTCTAACTCCTTGATGAAATCATTTGAGATTGATAACCTCAACACAACGGTTTCGGTTTAACCAACAAAATTAATCCCTCTTAAGTTTATTAACCACGACCGTGCATTAATAAACCGAAGTTACTTACTTGTGAAACCATCAACGATTAACCATCGGTTCGTTGATCGTTTCTAGTAATAATTAATATATGAAACAAAACTAGTTGATCCTTTAAGTAATGTTCAAAATATTAATATGAAATATGAGTAGGAATTAATTAATATTCAAGGAAGAATATTTAAAGAAGATGAATCCTACTATAATTAATATCAAGATGTTAACTAATTGTCATCTTAGCAACACTCCCCAACATTAATATAGAGGAAGAAAATATCATTCTAACTAATGTCGAGATGTTAACTAATTGTCATCTTAGCAACACTCCCCAACATTAATATAGAGATGGTATTAAGGAAAGAACTATTAATTAATATTCAAGGAAAGAAGTTAAGAAAATAACTCACAACTTTAATAATCAACAAGCTTCAAGAGCAACACCAAGAAATGGAGGTTTAACTCCTCATTTGGAGACTATACATAGCTAGAAAAATATAAAGAAATGCTATTCTAAACTGAGCTTAGAAGTATGGAAGAAGGGATCATTTTTAGAGAAGAAAAAGAGTGCTATTTATAGGTGTTTTTCAACACCTTTGGCTGGATACTCGACCGGGTCAAGTACTCACCCGACCGGGTCCGGTCAAAATCAGATATTTCCCCATGTTCTGGTGATCTTCGCACACCGGGTTGTCCCCGGTCACTTCTCATCCGACCGGGTGAGGTATGGGGCCCGACCGGGTCCAGCTCTTTCCTCAGTGGTTCGGTTTTCAAATCAGACCCGACCGGGTGAAGTTTCTTACCCGGTCGGGTATTTGCTCCTGGACAGTCAAAATTCCTTTTTCTTCACTTCAACATCCTCCTTTCCAACATCTTAATTCCTAATTCTACTTTACAACTTACATATGAGAACTAAAATACAATTACAACTAAAATCACACAAATGTTTACAAACTAAATAAAACGTCAAACAATCACCATCAATGATACATAAAAGCATACAATTATGCACTACTAATTAGTGTGCATCAAACACCCCCACACTTAAACATTTACTCGTCTCGAGTAAATCAAATCAAATCCAAGAAGTCCTAAATGACAAGAATATCAACACAAAACATCCAAGAGTGTTTTTACCACAATATAAAGCATCCCCAATAGTAATTAAAGTAAAACGGGGTCTTCAACTTCATCTTTATCTCCATTTCTCTTTTAAACTTATCACCTTCAGGATCCTGCAAAATAGACATTTCTCTCATTCTCTCGTTTTGCCTAGGTGCCCTTTCAGGTTTTCATCCTAGCTTCCCACATTTTTCTTTTAATTCTCATAACCTCACTATTTATTTTTTTGCTTTAATTTTTGCTTGTGTTGCCCTTTGTGGGTTTTCAACTCAACAAGCTCTTTTTTTTCAAAATAAAATAAAAAAGAGTAGGATTGTGAGCATATCAGAACAATCTCTGCACCCCCACACATAGGATCTGGCACTGTCCCTAGTCTCTGCCTAGACCTCCACTGTGGTGTCTGTCCTCATCCATGTGATCCCCGCCATAACCACCATCGTCGCCTCCACCACCGGAACTCAATCCTCCAAAGTAACCCCACTAAGAGGGGTCATACCATGATGGTGCGGGAGGTGGAGTGGTCATAGAGGAAAAGGAGCCCTGGTGTGCTACATAGGAGTATATCGGACCAAAGGTTCGCCGTTGGTCCTCTTCATATCTCCGCCTGTCTTCCTGCCATTGTTCCTCCAACCTCTCAAAGTTATGCCTCTGTTCAGTTCTATACTGATCAACTCGCTCTTGAAGCTGGATGTAGTTGTTGTTGATCATGTTCATGTTATTGAGCATCTGTTGCTCGAATGGTGAGTATTGGTAGGCTGGAGCATCAGGTTGTTGTTGTGGTGGGTTAGGTATCAAGGGCGGGTTTTCTTCAGTATGTTCTTGATCGGGTTCATCTTGTGCATAGTGTGCCGGGATTGCCCCGGGGAGACAGTAGTGATGACCATCACCGATTTCATGGCCCACGATATCTAGGGGGACGTCAGGGGACGGGATATGGATAGATATGTTTTGACGTGGGATGATAAATCGGTTGTAGATTGGTGTCCCAGTAGGTGTCATGTGAGATAGAGCCAAATCTTTGGTCTTTTGCACAAGTCATGACGTGCAAATGAGCTGTTTCGGAGTAATGGGGCCTGGGTCTACAAAACCATATAAAGTGGCTAGATGTGTGATTAGGCCCCCTATCACAATTTGTCCGGATGACGTTGCCACATTTTTTAAATGGGTCCATAAGATAGAGGCAACGTCAATTGGTTCTAGTCCAGGTAAAACAGCTTGTGCCAGAACACACACATCCCACATTCTTGTGTGGTGATTATTCGGTCTTCCGAGGAAACAATTTGAACAGAATTTTAGGAAAATACGGAAGACCGGATGTTGAACACAGTTCACACTCAACTTAGAAAGGTCCACCACACCTTGTCCTGTCATTCTTTTCCATAACTCGTACCCCACAAGCGTATCATAAGCACGAGCTTCATCAAACAGAGGGAGGCCAAAATGATGGGCAAATTCTCTTTTGGTCAATGAACGATTTTCATTGAGTAAACAAAAGGTGATGGTGTCATACACATATGAACTAAAGAATTCATAAACCAAATGAGGATAAGTCACATATTGCATTTCTAGCAACCTAGTCATTCCAATTCTTGCAACTATATCACGCATGATCATATCAATCCAAAGGAGGGCTAGAGTAGTAATGCACATGAATCGGGATTGTTTTACCTCCCTTTGTGTTTCTCTCGAAGAGATGCTTTTATGCCTCCGTTGCAAATTCCACGCTTTCATAGCCCGCTACCGGTGGGATAGCCCTTGAAGAAGAAGCTTTGGATTTTTTTGGAGCCATGGGAATTGATTTTTTTTAGTGTAATTTTCGTACTTTTGGGTAGGGTGGAATTTGGATGACTTTTATGGGTATGGTGTTGAAGAGGATGGTGAGAAGAGTAAGAATATGGTATTGGTTGAGGATTTTTGGGGAGATTTCGAACCTTGAATGTCCAAGAATGGGGATTTACGAATTTTGGGTAGGGTTTTTGGGTCTGGTTGATTTGGAAGGCTTTGGGGGATTTTATGGGTATAGAGATGAAGAGGGAAGTGAGGAGATGAAGAAAATGGGGGTTTTAGTGGATTTGGTTAAGGAAATGGGAAGATTCGAAGGTTGGGGTGTTTGAAAATGGTGGAATTTGGTTGTTTTGGGCGTTGGGAGGAAGAAGAAGTGGGAGGGGAAGGGGTGAGCCCGAGCTGGTATAGCTCTATTTCCCGTTCGCCTGGTCGGGTGGGGTATTTTACCCGGTCGGGCGTACACTATTTACCCAAGGCAGAATGTTTTTTTGTTGGGTTGCCCGGCCGGGTATATGGGTCTACCCGGTCAGGTGTAAACTGTTCACCCGAAGCAGAAAGGTTTAGCTGGGTTGCCCGGCCGCGTATGGAAGTCTCCCCGGTCGGGCGAAAAATTAATTCTTGTTTTGCTCTCGCCTCGCCCGGGTGGTTGCCCGGGTGTTTTGTTTTTAGAAGTAACCCGACCGGGTTAGGGTTTATACCCGACCGGGTCCAATCTCAGTCCATTTTTTTTTAAATACACACTACTGAAAAAATTAAAAATAAAAAATGAAGAAATTGGGTTGCCTCCCAAGAAGCGCTTGATTTAATGTCGCGGCACGACGTTATATTTTTTTTTCTTTTATGTGGGATCGTGAACATCCCTTGTTTCATTTTTCTTTTTTGGCCTTCTCCAGTAAGGCCTGGATTTCTTCTCTGGTATCACTTCAATCCCAGGTGGGATCCATTCTCCTTTTGAAAATTTGAATAATTCTTCTTTTTCAAAAAGTTTGATTTTCTCATATATTTTCTCAACAAAAATATTCGGGGTTCGTTGTTCACAAAAATTTAGAGAACAAAGAGATTGGTCTTTAATCTCTTTTTTCGTAGAATAAAAAATGTTGAATTCTACCTTTTGATCATCAAACTCCAAAGTTAATGAACCATTAGACACGTCTATTTTTGTTTTTGCGGTTTTTAGAAAAGGCCTACCCAAGAGGATGAGTGTAGTTTGGTTATCATCTCCCATTTCCAGAACATAAAAATCAACAGGGAAATTCAAATTTTCTACTTCTACTAGCACATCTTCTACTACACCCTTCGGGTAAGTATTAGACCGATCCGCTAGTTGAATCACTACACCAGTTTGATGTAGTGGGCCGAGTTGTAAGGATTTATATAAGGAATAAGGAATGACATTTATTGACGCTCCTAAATCCAACAAGACCTTAGAAAATAAGGTATCCCCTATTTTGCAAGGAATAGTGAACATGCCTGGATCGCTACATTTCTCAGGGAGTTTCTTTTTAAAAATGGTTGAGACACGTTCACTCACGTCAACCTTTTGTTTCCCTTCCAGTTTATTTTTCTTTTTCATTGTGCATAGTTCCTTTAAGAACTTTGCATAACGGGGAACACTTTTGATCAGTTTGAAGAGTGGGATGTTTACCTCAGAATTGACGAAGGTTTCGTAGATGTCCCGATCATTCTTCAGCTTCCTTGTGTCTTTCAATGCCTCAGGGAATGGAGGGAGTGGTTCATATGATGACAGTGGAGGGAATTTAGTTTTCGTTGGCTTCTCCTCTCCCTGTTGAAAGCCTTCTTCAAGATCAACTTCTTGCTTCTCCTCCTCAACTTCCCGTGGTTGCAATTCATTACCGTACCTCAACATGATTGCATTGACATGTTGTCTTGGGTTTTGCTCAGTTTGGGAGGGGAGCCTACCCGAATCTTTCGCTTCAAGTCGACTTACAGCACTTGAAATTTGGCTAACTTGAGTTTCCAAATTTTGAATGCTCGACTTAATTTCATGTTGGAATTGCATCATGGTTTGTTGGAATTGCCCCATGCTTTGCTGCATTGTTCCCATATTAACGGCCAGTGCTCGAATCATGTCTTCGGTGGACATACTCGAGTTTGATGTTTGGCCTTGTGTTTTATATTGTTGAGGAGGAGGATTTGTTTGAGAATTTCCGTACCTTAAATTCGGATGATCCCTTCATCCCGGGTTGTAAGTATTGCCTTGAGGATCGTACCTCCTTTGGCCTTGGAACCCCAAAGCATTGACTTGCTCGGAGTTCTCTTCTTGTAGCGCTGGGCAAGAATCTGTGGGATGCCCTTGTGTTGAACAGATGCCGCAGACCTTGACTTCTTGGGTTTTTGGATTTAAAAGGGAATCTTTAACCAAAGAAGTCAAGCCGGCTACTTGACTCTCCAACGAGTTGTTGGATTCCGCTACCATGACTCGTTTCGATGATGACCTTCCGTTGTAATGTCTCGAGTTTTCGGCCAACTCCGAAATGAGGTCTCTTGCTTGAGAAGGGGTTTTGTTAACAATACCCCCTCCGCATGCCGCATTCACCATGCGTCTGTCTTGATCAACAAGTTCATCATAGAAGTAGAGGATGAGATCTTGTTCTGAATACCCATGATATGGGCAACTAGCACATAATTTTTTAAAGCGCTCCCAATATTCATACAAGGTCTCATTATCTGCTTGCTCAATGTTGTTGATCTGCTTCTTGAGACTTGAAGAGATAGATGCGGGATAGTACCTGTCAAGGAAGCTCTTTTTCATTTGAGCCCATGTATTGATGCTCCCCGAGGGAGGATAGAATAGTCAATCTTTGGTGGTGTCTTTGAGGGAGAATGGGAAGGCTCTCAGCTTGATTTGCTCCTCGGACACGCCATTGGGGCACATGCTTGTGCACACAATATGGAACTCTGACAAGTGTTTATTTGGATCTTCCCCTCGTAGGCCATGGAAAGAGGGAAGTAAATGAATGAGCCCATATTTTAGCTCGAATGTGACCCCCGTATCAAGAGTTGGAAAAGTGATACATAAGGGTTGTTGATTTAGATTCGGAGCCGTGAGCTCCCTCAACGTTCTTGTTTCAAGAGCCATATTGATTGGCTCTTCGGTGTCGCTAGAATGAGAACTAGCACTTGATGATTCCTCCGAAGAAGTATTCGGAAATAAATTCCTAAACCTCTCGAAGGCTTGTTCTGTTTCGGGCTTTGTTTGGTAGGTGATTTGGTTTATAGATCGGTGTTTAACTATATACTCAAACAAAGCTCAGCAAAATAGAAATCTTTTATATATTTTTTTTTCTTGAAATAAAATAAAAAGAAAAATAATTTCCTTTCCCCGGCAACGGCGCCAAATTTTGACGAGCACTTTGTCACGGTGCGTCAAACTAAATTCAATACTAACACTTATACGTAGTATAGCGTAGTAGAGTTCGTATCCACAGAGAAAGGAAATAATTCTCTTTTATGAACTTAATAAATAAATAAGGGGGTTTTGGGTTTGAATGATTTAAGTTAATTAAGAACTAAGATGAACAACCTATATGTGTTTAATTCAAAGATAAAAAGGACTTGACATTGCTACTTTCCACTTGTTGATATATTTTAGTCGATCATCGTTATTTCTATAACTTATTCCCTCTCGAATACTCAAACGGGAAGTATATCCACTTCATCGAGGATAGTTATTAACAACAACCGTTCATTAATAACCCTTACTATTAATCAAATATAAAACAACGCCTTATACCGATTTAATAGTAGCATTTAATCTTTCTAACTCCTTGATGAAATCAATTGAGATTGATAACCTCAACACAACGGTTTCGGTTTAACCAACAAAATTAATCCCTCTTAAGTTTATTAACCACGACCGTGCATTAATAAACCGAAGTTACTTACTTGTGAAACCATCAACGATTAACCATCGGTTCGTTGATCGTTTCTAGTAATAATTAATATATGAAACAAAACTAGTTGATCCTTTAAGTAATGTTCAAAATATTAATATGAAATATGAGTAGGAATTAATTAATATTCAAGGAAGAATATTTAAAGAAGATGAATCCTACTATAATTAATATCGAGATGTTAACTAATTGTCATCTTAGCAACACTCCCCAACATTAATATAGAGGAAGGAAATACCATTCTAACTAATGTCGAGATGTTAACTAATTGTCATCTTAGCAACATTCCCCAACATTAATATAGAGATGGTATTAAGGAAAGAACTATTAATTAATATTCAAGGAAAGAAGTTAAGAAAATAACTCACAACTTTAATAATCAACAAGCTTCAAGAGCAACACCAAGAAATGGAAGTTTAGCTCCTCATTTGGAGACTAAACATAGCTAGAAAAAATATAAAGAAATGCTATTCTAAACTGAGCTTAGGAGTATGGAAGAAGGGATCATTTTTAGAGAAGAAAAAGTGTGCTATTTAAAGGTGTTTTTCAACACCTTTGGCCGGGTACCCGATCGGGTCAAGTACTCACCCGACCGGGTCCGGTCAAAATCAGATATTTCCCCATGTTCTGGTGATCTTCGCACACCGGGTTGTCCCCGGTCACTTCTCACCCGACCGGGTGAGGTATGGGGCCCGACCGGGTCCAGCTCTTTCCTCAGTGGTTCGGTTTTCAAATCAGACCCAACCGGGTGAAGTTTCTTACCCGGTCGGGTATTTGCTCCTGGACAGTCAAAGTTCCTTTTTCTTCACTTCAACATCCTCCTTTCCAACATCCTAATTCCTAATTCTACTTTACAACTTACAAATGAGAACTAAAATACAATTACAACTAAAATCACACAAATGTTTGCAAACTAAATAAAACGTCAAACAATCACCATCAATGAAACATAAAAACATACAATTATGCACTACTAATTAGTGTGCATCAGACGTGTTCCCGCAAACTGTGTCAAGAAGCGCTGGGCGAGTTCTTGCCACGAGTCAATGCTACCTTCGGGCAATCGGTTGAACCATTCGTATGCTGGTCCTTCTAAGGTGGAAAGGAACCAATGACACAAATATTCATCTGATGCCCCCACCATCATCATGTTGTTTTGGTATCTGCTGTAGTGCTCCCGGGGTCAGTCTTTCCTTCGTAGAGCTTGATGGGTTGCCCTCGGTACTTTCCCGGAATCTGGGCCGCCAATACCCTGAGGGTAAATGGCGTCCTGGTCCGGAGTTGGATGATGGGTTGCCCGGAGCCTTTGGCCATCTTCTTCTGCATGTCCTCCATTTTGGCCAGCAGGGCGGCGTATTTGGGGTCCGCCTGTGGGGCGTAAGCTGTAGTGTGCACTTGGCGGGCCTCCATCTCATCAAGGCGGCGTTGGAGGGCCTCGATAATTTCATTCATGTGATCCTTCGGGAGGGCCTCCGCCCCCTGCGATTGAACACGGGCCGAATGGGCCTGGTTGATTTGGTGTCTGGTGTCATCAGCATGTAGTGGTGCCTTTCCTTTGTCCTGAAGGGGACGCCTCTCGTTTGCCCTTGAAACGGATCCCCTGCTCTCTTGGGGTCTTTGGGACACCTTTCGCCGAGGTGGTCTTGGACCCCTCGGTGGTCTTGCGTCCCTCCGAGCCGTTCGAGGGCGAAGGTCCTGGGCCTTTCCTTGTTTGCGCCATGGCGGTCCTGGGATTGGACTTCCTGGGAGGCGGTGTCTTGAGCCATGACCCCTTCGTCGTTCCCAACCCAAGGGGTAGGGTTCACGAAGGGGGGTGGATGCGGGAGAGGCATAGCGTTCTCCCCGACCTGTGGTTGAAAGGGCACCAGAGTGCCGAAGGCACCTAGGTTTTGGGTGAGTCTTTGGATGAAGACAGAGAACGCCGATTGTACGTTAATGGTGAGAACCGGAGGGCTCACTTGATTTTCGCTCCGGTCCCTCCTTCGGGTTTCGATGCCAAGACGGGCATCGGGAGCATTGTGCTGAAGCTGAAGGCGCAGGTCAACAACAGCCTGTTCCAACTCAGTGATGACACCGCCCTCGGAAGCTTTGTTGGAGGCTCCGGGGGCGTTGACTTCACCGAGGGCCAGGTTGTTGTCCTCAAGGTTTTTGGACTGAGCACGAGTGGTTCTTCCCATTTTGGTAGGTGTTTTGAGCTGAAGGGGAGGGTTTCTTACTTGATTGTTCGACCTCTCAACAAGAGCACCAAATGATGGATAGTGTACCCGGGGTAGCTTATCTGAGGGGTTTTTGTGGGGGGTAACTGGAGAGAAGTCAGAGCAAATAAGTAAGAGAGATAATGTATTTGAATATGTGAACTTGTTGTGTCTTACAATGGGGAAATGGGCTGCTATTTATAGTAGTAATAAATGCTAGATAGGGACACGTGTCAACAATCTGGTGGTCGATGGGTCACCTCAACTGGGGTGGCACTGGCACTCGCATGTGGCCGCATTAAATGCGGTGGTTGGATGTGACGTTTGTACTTGGTGCGGTGATTCAGCGCATGTGGAGAGGAGATTCTGTTGAGGAAGATGCCTTCGGCTGTAGGTGACAGCCCGAAGGCTCTTTGTACTGGGGGCCTTATAGTGCTGAGGGCTCCAATTGCCGAAGGCTTGGTTCTAAAGCCTTTTTTTCCTGTGATGTTTCCGAGCTCAAATCTGTAAACGGTAGCCTTCGCCCATGTCACCGAAGGCACTTCCAAGTGCGTATGGTGGGCTGCTTAGAGTTTTGTCTTGCTGGGCTTGGCCCGCTTGGGCCTGTTGGGCCTGATTGCAGTAGTGGAAATATTTGGGCTGGGGTCCCTGGGCCATATACTCCATCACCTCCCAAGAAGCGCTTGATTTAATGTCGCGACAGGACATTATTTTAATCTTATTTTCTGTTTTAAGTGGGATCATGAGCGTCCCTTTTTTCATTTTTCTTCCTCGGTCTTTTCCAGTAAGGCCGAGATTTCTTTCTTGTTACCACCTCAATCGTAGGTGGTTTTATTTCATTGTGTGGCGATTTCATCCATTTGGCATTTTTCAAAACCGGTTTTTGTTCAATTTTCACTTCTTCAATTCTTTTGGTCCCCTCGCCTTTATTTTCAACAAAAACATGTGATGCTTGTGGTTCAAAAACATTTAAAGAACACAAAGTTTGATCTTTAATTTGTTTTTTCATAGAATCAATGATATTAAATTCTACATTTTGGTCATCGAACTCTAAAGTTAATGAACCATTAAACACGTCTATTTTTGTTTTGGCGGTTTTCAGAAAAGGCCTGTCCAAAAGGATGGGTGTTGTTTGGTTGTCATCTCTCAATTCAAGTACATAAAAGTCAACAGGGAGAACCAAGTTTTCTACTTCGACTAGCGCATCTTCTATTACACCTTTTGGATAAGTATTAGACTGATCCGCTAGTTTAATCACTACACCAGTTTGATGTAGTGGGCCGAGTTGCAAGGATTTATACAAGTAGTAAGGAATAACGTCTATTGATGCTCCTAAATCCAACAAGGCTTTAGAAAAATTGGTGTCCCCTATTTTGCAAGGAATGGTGAACATGCCTGGATCGCTACATTTTTTGGGAAGTTTCTTTTGAAAAATGGCCGAGACACGTTCACTAACTTCAACCTTTTGTTTCCCCTTTAATTTGTTTTCCCTTTTTATTGTGCATAATTCTTTTAAAAAATTTGCATAACGGGGAACACTTTTAATTAATTTAAAGAGTGGGATTTTTACCTCAGAATCGGCGAAGGTCTCGTAGATGTCCCGATCATTCTTCAGCTTCCTCGTGTCTTTCATTGCCTCGGGGAATGGAGGGAGTGGTTCATATGATGAATGTGGAGCGATAAAAATAAATAAAACAAATGCGGTCGTGCGAGAATTGGTTGCCTGAGAAAACTGTTAGAACTGGGGAGTTGGGAAACTGTTTTAGAAAATCTGGCGGATTTCTCAGAGTATCGTGTGATCACTTTCCGAATCTAATATTTCGACCCTATGCCTGGGTTACACGAAATTTAGATTATGGGGATAATCACTCTGAGAGATAGTCTAAAACTGAGGCACCAATATATAGACCACGAACTAGCAGTTTTAGTAGAACTCGAATTCTTCTGATTACCAAAGAGATAAGGCCAATCGGTTAGAGTTTTACTCTAACAGAAAGTCATTCTATTAAATAATTAATATGGACATGTTTATCCGAAAATAAACTTCCATATTTATTTCTTTAATAAAATAAAATTTTGGTCCCCGCCAGGGGCGCTGCCCCTTGGACCCCGCAAGGGGGCGCAACCCCCTTGACCCCCGCCATTTAATCGAACCAAGTTTAAATTTAATTTCGTACAAGTGTGCGCTCCGCACCTCCTAACTTGTCTAAAATTAAACTTGAACTCCATTTGTAATCTGTAAATTCCATTACACTAAAATGAACCTGGTGATACTAAAATCACCAACAAAAACTAAAATTGCAAATAAACGATTAAAAGTAAATAATTGAGTTCTTCTTAATTAACAACGAAGGGGACATGGATTGATTCCGGGGTAATCAGATTTCTGGCAGATCAGGCTTAATTACATGAATTTAATTTAGTTGAGCCTAGCTAATCAATACTAAGTTCTTACCGCTCTCGCGGCGTAGAGTACAATAATTTAGGGGACCAGGCTGATCTCTCATGCGACAGGATCATAAATTATTGCCAAGACGAACGAGCTTACGGCCCCTTAATCGCTACTAATCTCTTAGCGAACGATTAAGTGTGTGTGAATGTGTCCTAGATCAAATTAGATCTATCTTAATTTATTCTATATGTAAATGTAATTCTAGTGACCATTCTAGGTTACAAAAGATATCAATTAAATTATTCAAACACAAATTAAACGACATTCATGCAATTTACACCATCAAGAACCTAACCATACATCATGATTAACCCCTTCATCAACCCCAAATCCCTAATTAAAACTACTCCCTATTCATAATTGAAGAATCAATAGAATTGGGATAAATAGAATTAATTGTCATTAATCAAAAAGTAGGAATTTACAAAGAATGTTAAGGAATTGAAAAACCTGGCTGAAAAAGCTCCCTAATCTCGTCCTTAATCTCTCTCTAAAGTTCCATCCCCCCTAATTAGGGTTATGGGGGTGGTATTAATAGGAAAAAAGGCAATTTGGGGTGAACTAGGACAGATTTTGGGTACGCACGGCACCACGCACGCGTGCGTGGCGTCCGTGCGTCCGACAGACGTCCGCATAAAAAGGGGGACGCACGCGTGCGTCCCTAGCCACGCACGCGTGCGTGGCTGGCAGTAAGGTGGTCTTCGTTTTCTTCATTGGACGCACACGTGCGTCCTTGCACGCACGGCCGTGCGTGGCCCTTTTTGTTCCGAATTCTTCGTTTTCTCCCGTTCAAGTCCCCGTTTGGCCCCGCGATCAATCGAACATCTCTTTCTTCATCGAATCTTCATCGTGAATCTCCTTGTGCCCTTCAAAACTCTGAATTCATTCTCGAACACTCCTCAACTCATCCCGATCAATCCTTAATGCGCCGATACCGGGCCCTAAAAGACCTGATTTCATATCTAAAAAATGCCAAAACTCGTTCCAACACCCAACTAACATGACTTGAGCTAAATATGATACTTATGATGCCTAAAAGCGAGGGAAACCATCAAAATCCGACTCCAACACGCATTAAGAGCGTGTTGAAATACGAACATATCAGATCCCCTCACACATAAGCTTTTGCTTGTCCTCAAGCAAATCGAACAATGGGACTTACAATAATCACCACACGGAATCAAAACAGTTAGCATGCACACGTAGTTAAAGGAATATTCACAAAACAGACAATCTAAACCAGAAAAATTCTTCCCTAAACTACATCTTTGTACTCAAGCTAAACTATTTGACAAAATTATTCACAACATCCTTAAAGTAATGACAGCATACACAAATAAACTAGTTATTAATCAGAAGGACTTGTGAGGGTGATGGTGAATGGTAATAAATGGTCCCTTTCTTTTGAGAGATGGAAATATTCTAACAAAGACTTAATGCATTCAGGAACTTCAGGGCTATTCTTAGGATCAAGGAACTCAGTAGGCCACAATTTAGGAACAATCATCTAAACCTATGCAAAGAGTAGACATGGTGTACAACTAAGTTAAACCGCCGCGGCACGTTGATGCTTTGACGTATACTTGAAGTACGCGAAGAACTAAAGCTAATTTTCAATAGCCTCCAAGTTCATTAATTATGTTTAGTTTTCCTTGTCATGTTGGCACGAGAACGCCATTTCTTTCGAAAGATACCCAAGTCTCATCTTATTGTGCAAAACACTTACGCTTTTTGACCCGGGCTCCCATTCTCTTTTTCGCAAGGTAAGAGGTCTAGCTATATTAATTTTTCACCTTTCGGATTCTTACTAGACATTACCCCATTCTAATCTCGGCCTCACCAAGGAAAATAGCAATTAAAGTTCATTTATTAATGTGAGTCCATGCCTACAATGCAATCCTTGAAAGTATCAAATTCCTAAAAAGTGACTGCTCTTACCCCATTTGGGGCATAGGAACAGTGCTAAAATGGCTCCTACACAAATTCCCTAAACTCAACAAATTAATCCCCTAATTCCCTAAACATTAAGACTAAGTCAGAAATATTCACGGGTAAGAAAACAGGCCATTTGGCTATGGAGCTCAATTAATTGGGTAAACAAGGAATGGTTAGGCTCAAAATGGCTTCTCCTAAAGGACTTTTTCAAGTGGGATGGAAAATTTATGAATTCAATCAATGGGTGACTAATGCCTTCATCCTTTCAACAACTAGATTATAGTGCAAGCAATTTAAGCCTAAACACTTCAAAGATGTTCCAAAAGCATAGTCAAAACGCTAAGCAGCTCACAAAGACACAGTTTAAAGAAAAATTTTCAAAAATTTGACATGAATTTCCTATGAATATACAACTAACACCTGCGCATGCTAACTCTAATAATCACATGTAACAACTACTGCCCGACTGTCCAATTCACTCCCCCACACTTAAACTTTGGCATCGCCCTCGATGACCAAATATGCACTATGCACAAGGGGGTAAAGAGGAAAGGGTCACGCGTGCTCAAACCTAACTCAAGTCAAAATTAAAAACGGGTGTATGGAAGCGAGTAAGGAACAGAAAAAACTCCCCTAGGTCATTTAGCTGGTCCGCCCTCTACCGCTACCTCGTTCATTGCCGTTCAGTAAGATTTTTTTCCGAAACAAAGCTGCACTCACAAAAGAAAAGAAATACAGAATCCAAAATCCACAAACAAGATTGACAAAGTGATAAAGTATGCGGTGAATCAGTGTCATAAAAAATCATGTAAAAGTCTAAAAAGGGGAGGGGGTGGGTAGTGCTCGTGATGGTGCTGGCCATCCCATCAACTCTCCAGGGCTGTCAGCCGCGTGTCGATCGAGGCTAGGCCAAAGGTGATGTCAGCGAAAAACTGCTGCTGGTGCTGGTAGAGTCGCGTGTAGGTGTCATCTTGATGCTGATGCATCCCCTCCCAGGTGTTGGGATAAACGTAACCCTTGGGAGGGGGCACATAAGGGACCTCGTGCGCCATCTCGTGCTCCATCTCACGCTCTCCATGCTCGTGTTCATGCTCGTCATCCTCCTCTTCATTGCCTCCATGCTCCCCCTCTTCCGCTCCTACGCCCTGTTCCTGTATCCTCACCGGGATAATCTTAGGCAGCTTCTTCATCGGATGGGTGCTATCTATCCGGGTCATCCCCTCAAATCGGTCTTCGTAACCCATCCCCTTCAGCAGGCGAGTGATGTAAGGACCGGCGAAAATCGCCTTAACTCGATAATTCGCCTGTCTGAGGAACAGGCCTGCGAATAGGGCTCCAAATATCGGCCTCCTCTCGTTGATCATGCACCAGAGGCAGAAAAGATCAGTGGCGGAGACTTTGTCACTAAGCTCTGCGCATCCTGAAACAGTAAAGCTAAGGAGGGCATGGACCACCCGGAACTGGTATGGGTGAAGTGCAGTGCTGGGTGCCGTCTGGGGTTTGTAATCACCGGCACCAGGGGCTATGGATTTCCAGAAGTCTTTTCGGTTTACTTCTGCGGGAATGTCTAGTATGCTCCCCTCAAACCGGGCCACGTCAGGGAGAGTATTGAAGCCAAGATATGTAGAAATATTGCTCACAGATATGATGTGAGACTCCCTAAAAGCTCGGAATTTGATCACCGGGAGAAAAACGTTGTCGAAGGTCTTGGGTGCCTTGAATGAAGACAGCACCTCACAGGTGATCTCTTTGTATGTGGGCTCATCGATACCGAAAAATAGGTGCTGCCACCAATCACGATGGAGGAGTTGCATGACCTCATCCCGTATGCCGGCCTGCCCTAAGGTGAGTAGATGAGGATACAATCGTTGCCCCACGCTCATGTTCATCAGCTCATCATCTTTCTGCCGTTGCGCTTCGTCCACAAATTGAGGCAAATATGGGGCAGCCGGCTGATGGCTCCCACTTTGTCCAGCTCGGCTTGAGCCGGCCCCTATGTTGTCTCGCTGACGTTTGGAGGTCTGTTTGGTGCGGCCCATCTGCAAAAAGGTTTGACAAAGGAATTCCAACGGGGCTTTCAAGTGTTAGAATTGAACAAAATTATAGAAGATTAATGGCCTCGTCAGTAATTAAACAATCAAGATCATGATTAACTAAAACAATCCCAAGTTTAACCAGAATAGTTGAAAAATTTGAACTTTTATCAAAGAAGGGTTCTTTGAATAAAATTCAAATTTTCAACGACACACGGTATAGACTAGATCACAAGGAGGCAACGTTTATTATTCCAGATGTGTAGAACGGGGTTCTTCCCAAATGTAATAGACAGAAAATCAAAATTGGGGAAGAACTCTCAATTCTCAAATTTGAAAGAGTTTATCCTAAAAATTTGGGGATTAGTGCTTAAACAGAGTTAGTAACAATCACAAATCATCTCAAGCAGCATTAAACCTCATAGAAAGCAAAGAAACCAAAAACCCCCAAATGGTTGTCACATTGGCATAATTTACCCTAATTTGGCAAAATCAACTCAAAAATTAGGGATTTCAAGCAAAAGAGGCAAAATCAGCAAAGTAGAACATTAATAGCATCAATACAAGCTTCAATTTAATCATAGACAGACGAATCCCTAATTTTCGAACTCATGCAAATTCGAACTTGTAAAAGCTTGAACACCTCTATTAATGGAGAAAAGAGGAAGAGAGAGGAAGAAGAAAACCTGGAGTGAGTAGCGGAGAGAGAGAGAGGAAGACGGCGGGTGGTGCTCGGCCGGAGTCGCGGTGGTGATGGGGTGCGCGGCGGTGGTTCTCGTTGGTGGGCTGCGGTCGCGGGAGGGAAGATTTTGAGGTCTGTTGTTGCAATAGAAGAAAAAGAAAACCGCAGGTATGTTTTAAAAGATGGGACGCACGCGTGCGACCCTAGCCACGCACGCGTGCGTGGTGGCAGTGTGTTGCGCGTGAATTGAAAATTTGGGATGCACATGCGCGTCCCTAGCCACACACGCGTGCGTGGCTGGCAGTGTGTTCCAGTTTTTTCTCCCCGCAGTGACGCACGCGTGCGTCCTGGACGCACGCCCGTGCGTTACTGAAAATATATATATTTTTTTGTTTTTTTTGTGATTTTTGTGGGTTTATGAAAAGCAGTAAACTACACTAAAGAAGCAAAAATTAAGCTCGGGGTGCCTCCCGAGAAACGCTATTTTTAACCTCGTTTGCCCGACGCAACTACGCACTCATCTCTCAAAATCTGTGATGACAGTCACCTCACGTTCGCGGTCTAGCGGTCCTCCGTAGTACTTCTTCAGGTAGTGGCCGTTCACTTTAAAATGGCCTTTCTCTGGATGGTCTATCTCAACTGTACCGTATGGAAAAACTTTGCTTACTATGAAAGGACCGGACCATCTAGACTTCAACTTTCCTTTAAAAACACGCATTCGGGGATTGAACAACAGAACTTGATCCCATTTACTAAACTCTTTTCTCTGTTTGATATGCCGATCATGATAGGCTTTGGTACGCTCCTTACTAATCTTAGAGTGTTCATAGGTCATGAGCCTCCACTCATCCAATTCGTTGAGCTTCCAAAGCCGCTCACGACCCGCCAATGAAAGATCTTTATTCAGCGTTTTCAAGGCCCAGTAGGCCTTATGTTCAATCTCTACCGGAAGGTGGCACGCCTTCCCATAAACCAGGTGAAACGGAGTAGTGCCAATGGGTGTCTTATACGCTGTACGCAATGCCCATAGCGCATCATCTAACTTATCGGACCAATCCTTCCTATGGGTCTCAACGGTCTTCTCAAGGATGGTCTTAATGTCTCTATTCGTATTCTCAACTTGGCCACTAGTTTGAGGGTGATATGGGACGCCCCCTTTATGAGTGACCCCGTACTTTGCCAGAAGGCGTGTCATGGGATCATTCCTAAAGTGGGTGCCCCTGTCACTAATCAACACTCGCGGCACTCCAAATCTAGAAAACAATTTTTTCAGAAAACGAATTACAACTCTAGCGTCATTCGTGGGCAGAGCTTCGGCCTCAACCCACTTAGAAACATAATCCACAGTAACAAGAATGAATTTATTACCCTTAGAACCCGGAAACGGTCCCATGAAGTCAATGCCCCAAACATCAAATACCTCACAAGCCAATATAAAATTCTGGGGCATCTCATCCCTCTTGGTAACCGCCCTGGTGCATTGACACCCATCACATTCCTGCACAAACGTTAGAGCATCTTTAAACAAAGTGGGCCAGAAGAAACCACATTCCAAGACCTTACGTGCTGTCCGGTTGAAAGAGTAGTGTCCCCCGGTTGGTCCTGAGTGACAATGTTTAAGAATTTCAGCTCCTTCACAAAGAGGGACACATCTTCTAACAACCTGATCAGCACAAATACGAAACAGATATGGTTCCTCCCAAAAATAATATTTCAGATCAGCAAAAAATTTCCTTCGTTGATGAGGTGTATAATCAGAAGGAACAACACCCCAACCTGATAGTTGGCGATGTCTGAAAACCAGGGCACCTCATCAACGATACGCAAAAGTCTCGCATCAGAAAAAGTACCCTCAATATCTCTCTCACTCAAGGAATCAAGAAAGGGGTTCTCTAACCTACTTAAGTGATCAGCTGCTAAATTCTCAGCCCCTTTCTTATCCCTTATCTCAATATCAAACTCCTGGAGTAGTAATATCCACCGAATCAATCTAGGCTTAGCATCCACTTTTTGCATCAAATATTTAAGAGCAGAATGATCGGTGAATATCACTACCTTAGACAAAATCAAATAGGGACAAAACTTGTCAAGAGCAAACACAACAGCAAGCAATTCTTTCTCGGTGGTAGTGTAATTTTCCTGGGCACTATCGAGTCTTAGAAGCATAAGAAATAGGCTGAAAATGTTTCTCTCGACGCTGCCCAAGAACGGCTCCTACTGCAAAATCACTAGCATCACACATAATCTCAAAGGGCAAAGACCAGTCACGAGCTACTACCACCGGTGCCTTGACCAGTTTCTCCTTCAAACACTCAAAAGCCTCTAAACACTCCTTTGAGAAGTCAAACGGCGCGTCCTTCTCAAGGAGCTTAGTCATGGGTCGGGCTATCTTAGAAAAGTCCTGGATGAACCTACGGTAGAAACTTGCGTGTCCTAGAAAACTCCTAATGGCACGGACTGAGGTAGGGGGAGGTAATTTAGAAATAACATCACCCTTAGCCGGATCAACCTTAATCCCCCTACTTGATATCTTATGCCCTAGGACCACTCCCTCACTAACCATGAAGTGGCACTTCTCCCAGTTAAGCACCAAATTCACCTCTCGACACCTAAACAGGACTTTCTTCAAATTCTCTAAGCACTCATTAAAAGTGTCACCATACACAGAAAAGTCATCCATGAAAACCTCCATAAACTTCCCAATAAAATCCCCGAAAATAGCAAGCATACATCTCATAAAGGTAGCAGGGGCATTACATAATCCAAACGCCATCCTCCGATATGCGAAGGTACCGAATGGACATGTGAACGTGGTCTTATCCTGGTCCTCTGGGGCTATGGGGATCTGGAAGTATCCCGACATCCCGTCAAGGAAACAGTAGAACTTATGCCCTGCTAACCTCTCTAAAATCTGATCAATGAAAGGGAGGGGGAAGTGGTCCTTCCGGGTGGCAGCATTTAATTTTCGGTAATCAATCCAGACCCGCCATCCGGTGACCGTACGCGTCGGAATCAACTCATCTTTCTCATTTTTAACCACAGTCATCCCCCCTTTCTTGGGAACCACCTGGGTCAGGCTGACCCAAGGGCTGTCTGAAATCGGATAAATAATGCCTACATCTAACAGACAGATGACTTCCTCCCTAACCACCTCCTGCATGTTAGGATTCAGTCTTCTTTGTGGCTGCACTACCGGTTTAGGATTATCTTCCATCAAAATTTTATGAGTGCAGAAAGCAGGGCTGATTCCTTTCATGTCAGAAAGTTTCCAGGCTAGAGCTTCCCTTTGTTCACTAAGTAGATCAAGACATGCAGATTTTGGGATGGCTCAAGCCCGGATGCAAGAATAACAGGGAGTTCAGGACTATCATCAAGAAAAGCATACTCAAGGTTGGAGGGAAGAGGTTTTAGATTTAATGGAGAGGGTGTTATAATGGAAGAATCGGTTTGAAAATTTTCCTTCTCCACCTCATCTAAATCTTCTTACTTCCCTTTCACATCACTAGCATCACTTGAGTCCTCCTCTCCACTTATCATGAGACAATCAAAACTAGGGAGGAGCTCAAGATCCTCTGCTGAAAGACTCTCATCCAAAAGAAGATCAAAGAAGGCTTCATCAGAAAGCATGTTAGGAATGCAATCCTCCACCAAAGAATCCATCACATCCATGTAAAAACACTCTCCACTATCTTGACAGGGCCTCTTTATTATTTTGGACATGTCAAAGGTGGCAGACTCATCCCCAACGCGGAGGACAAGCTTACCGTCTCCAACATCAATAAGCGCTCGGGCAGTTGCCAAAAATGGTCTGCCCAAAATCAATGGTACCTCCCGATCCTGATCCATGTCCAAAATAACAAAGTCTACCGGAAAAATAAATTTGTCCACTTTAACCAACACGTCTTCAATAATCCCTTGGGGATATTTTACGGATCGATCAGCCAACTGAATGCACATACGTGTAGGTTTAAGTGGACCAAGTGCAAGCTTTTCATATAAAGCAAGAGGCATCAAATTAATGTTTGCACCCAAATCAGCCAAGGCCCTATCAAAAGTAAGATCTCCTATAAAGCAAGGGATAGTAAATGAACCTGGATCCTTAAGCTTCTTTGGCAAATCTGTCCGTATCACGGCCGAACACTCCTCATTAAGCATCACAGTTGACGCTTCTTCCAGCCTCCTCTTGTTCGTCAGTAGATCCTTCATGAATTTCGCGTACTTGGGCATTTGTGCTAGTGCATCCACGAATGGTAAGTTAATTTGAACTTGTTTCATGAGATGCAAAAACTTACCAAACTGGTCACTGTCATTCTTTCTAGTCAATCGCGCCGGATAGGGGAGAGGTGGGGTGTAATTCTTGACTGGAACGGGCTGTTTTGGTGCAGCCGCCACCTCTCTTCCCTCATCTTTCTCTGTTTCTTTTTCACGGACAGCTGGTTCACTTTCAACTTCATCGGGCTTCTTTTTCGTGGCAGCAGGCTCTAGCTCTTTTCCATTCCTCAAGGTGATTGCCTGAACATGTTCTCTTGGGTTTGGCTCGGTATTACTAGGGAGGGATCCCTGCGGTCTTTCAGACATGACTTTAGCGAGCTGCCCAATTGTTTTTTCCATGTTTTGCATCCTTGTGTCCACTTGCTGTTGACTTTGCATTTGTTGCTGCTGAATTTGCAATAATTTCTTGAGTGTTTCTTGTATGCTAGAAAATCTTTGTTCAGTCTCTCTCCTAAAGCTCCCCTGCACTGGTTGAGAAGCTTGTTGTTGACCTTGAGGTGCTTGGGTTGATTATAGTTTCTAGACTGCTGCTGATTTCCTTGCTCGTAATTTCCTTGCCGCTGCTGACCGTAAGGCTGATTGTAGTAGCCATGTCGCTGATAATACATCGCATCCACTTGCTCTACTCCAGGGGCTGCCGAGTGTGCCATCATATTACATTCATGTGGCCAATGGAGTCCCCCACACATAGTACAAGCGGGACTCGTAGGACCGGGGGCTACCAGGTTTACACTGGGCACCAAGAGAGCAAGATTCGTCTTCTTCTGATTATTTTCCACGGTGGTAGCTAGCTTCTGAATCATACTAGTCAGGGTATCTACCCTTGCAGAAAGGGCAGAATTATCACTGATCTCATACAAACCTGGGGCCTTTTGTTGAGGAGAATTCCTATCACTGTACCAGGATGCATTATTTGAAACAATCTTCTCCACTAGTTCTTCCCCCACCTCGGATGGTAGATCAGGAAAGGCTCCACCACCTGAAGCATCAAGCATCATCTTCTCTTCATTGTCGAGTCCGCTATAGAAGTAAAAGAGAACCTCACAATCAGTCAAATTGCCCTGAGGGCAAGCTCTCCTCAGCACCTTGAATCTCTTCCATGCTTCAGGTAAAATCTCCAGCGATCCCTGTTTGAACTCCTGTAGCTACTTCTTCAATTTCAGAGCTTTTGATGTAGGGAAGTATTCTTTAATAAAGGCACTATGCAGCTGGTCCCAAGTCTGGAGGTGTGGTGAGGATTGCTGTCCAACCACCTCTGTGCATCATCCCTCAGTGAGAACGGGAAAAGCATCATTCTCACCTGATCATCAGTAAGCCCATGTATTTTGAAAGTCTGGCACATCCTCACGAAACGGGTAATATGTGCCACTGGGTCTTCTGTAGGGCCTCCTCCAAAATTATTATTGGATACCATGCTGATCACCGCCGGCTTGATCTCGTATCGGTTGGCAGTAATTCCCGGCTCTTGAATGCTATCGTACTCTGAAACGTTTGGTGTAAGGAACTCTGCAATGGTCTGACGCTGATAGAGTGGATTGTTGTGTGGTATATATGGATTGGGTGGAGGCTCCTGATGTCTAGGTTGAGGGGCTGGTTGTGGCTGAGTAGGTGGGACTTGGGTTTGGTTTTGAAATTGATTGGGTATGGGTTTTGGTACTGGGTCTGATTTTGGAATGTAGGTTGATTGATTGGAGGTGGGTTCTGTCTCGGTTGGAAAACGGGAATACTCTGTCCTGCTCCTTGCATCCCATAAACTTGATTTTGAAAATTGGTTTCAGGAGCAGTAGGGGTATTTTGAAAGAGGTGAAATAATGGAGGGATATTAAATCGTGGTGAAGGCTGATTTTGGGAAAAAATCGGAGTGCGGTAATTTTGAAAACCTAGAGGGTTTCTAGGTGAAATTGGTGGTGAAGATTGAGGTGACGTGTTCACATAGAAATCTTGCTGAGATGTGGGATTAGGGTTACCCGACATCCCTGCGGTTCCAGATGAAGACTGGTGGTCCATGTTATTCTTTTCCTTTTGAGCCTTGAGGTTTTGTCTGGCGAGCTTTTCAATCTCAAGGTTAAGAGGGATCAGCGGTTCTCCCCTATTAGAACGCGTATGCATAAACAGAGCTAACCTGCAAGGTTAGCGGACAAAAATTCTACGAAAAACTAAAAACGAATCGCTGAGTAAAATTAACCCTTAAAATCGACACCGTCCCCGGCAACGGCGCCAAAAACTGATGTTGGTTTTCTCGCACTTAAAAAGATTGTAATATAGCGGTGAAAGTACGAGTATCGTCTCCACAGGGACGGTAAAAGGGAATTAAGAATCAACTAAAATCAGCGATAAAAATAAATAAAATAAATGCGATCGTGCGAGAATTGGTTGCTTGAGAAAACTAAAATTGCAAATAAACGATTAAAAGTAAATAATTGGGTTCTTCTTAATTAACAACGAAGGGAACAAGGATTTATTCCGGGGTAATCAGATTTCTGGCAGATCAGGCTTAATTACTTGAATTTAATTTAGTTGAGCCTAGCTAATCAATACTAAGTTCTTACCGCTCTCGCGGCGTAGAGTACAATAATTTAGGGGACCAGGCTGATCTCTCATGCGACAAGATCCTAAATTATTGCCAAGACGAACGAGCTTACGGCCCCTTAATCGCTACTAATCTCTTAGCGAACGATTAAGTGTGTGTGAATGTGTCCTAGAACAAATTAGATCTCTCTTAATTTATTCTATATGCAATTGTAATTCTAGTGGCCATTCTAGGTTACAAAAGATATTAATTAAATTATTCAAACACAAATTAAACGGCATTCATGCAATTTACACCATCAAGAACCTAACCATTCATCAACCCCAAATCCCTAATTAAAACTACTCCCTATTCATAATCGAAGAATCAATAGAATTGGGATAAATAGAATTAATTGTCATTAATCAAAAAGTAGGAATTTACAAAGAATGTTAAGGAATTGAAAAACCTGTCTGAAAAAGCTCTCTAATCTCGTCCTTAATCTCTCTCTAAAGTTCCATCCTCCCTAATTAGGGTTATGGGGGTGGTATTAATAGGAAACAAGGCAATTTGGGGTGAACTATGACAGATTTTGGGTACACAAGGCACCACGCACGCGTGCGTGGCGTCCGTGCGTCCGACAGACGTCCGCATAAAAAGGGGGACGCACGCGTGCGTGGCTGGCAGTAAGGTGGTCTTCGTTTTCTTCATTGGACGCACGCGTGCGTCCTTGCACGCACGGCCGTGCGTGGCCCTTTTTGTTCTGAATTCTTCGTTTTCTCCCGTTCAAGTCCCCGTTTGGCCCCGCGATCAATCGAACAGCTCTTTCTTCATCGAATCTTCATCGTGAATCTCCTGGTGCCCTTCAAAACTCTGAATTCATTCTCGAACACTCCTCAACTCATCATGATCAATCCTTAATGCGCCGATACCGGGCCCTAAAAGACCTGATTTCATATCTAAAAAATGCCAAAACTCGTTCCAACACCCAACTAACATGACTTGAGCTAAATATGATACTTATGATGCCTCAAAGCGAGGGAAACCATCAAAATCCGACTCCAACACGCATTAAGAGCGTGTTGAAATACGAACTTATCAATGTATAAATAATTTTTTTTTATTTTTCATTAAATAAAATAAAAAGAAAAATTAACTGCCTTTCCCTGGTAACGACGCCAAATTTGACGAGCATTTTGTCACGGTGCGTCAAAATAAATTCAATACTAGCACTAATACGTAGTATAGGTTAAGTAGAGTTCGTATCCACAAGGAAATGAATAATTCTCTTTTTATGAAACTAGTAAATAAAAGGGGAGTTTTGGGATTGAATGATTTAATTTAAAAACTAAGATGAACAACCCATATGTGTTTTAATTCAAAGATAAAGGAACTTGGCATTGCTACTTTCCACTTGTTGATATATTTTAGTCGATCATTGTTATATCTATAATTTATTCCCTCCCGAATACTTAATCGAGGAGTATATTCAATTCATCGAGGATAGTTATTAGAGAAATTGCCCAATATAGGAGTAAACATAAACATAATTGCAAAGATAGGAGTAAAACTTAAATCTTTCTTCAATAGAAGTAAACATTAATTTTTGTACCCTTAATATCCCTAACCTAGATAATTCTAAAATATAACTTATTTGATCCTATTAAAAAAATCTAAGTTCATTCACTAGAAATGAAACCTTTATGCATGCCATTTAATTTTAAAAATAATCTAAGTTCATCCCAACACTATTAAAATATTAAATATTAAAAAATTAATTTTTGTAAAAATAAAAAATTTTAAAAATAAATAAAAAATAGATAAACTGCATTAAAAAATATAAAAAAATTATGCAGGCCTCTCCCGCAGCCTCGGTCATCACCCAACAATGTCACCTCCGATCGGCAAAAAAATGTTATTTTATGTAAAAACTGCCATTTTTCTTTGAAAATGTCATAAAGATGGTGGTTTTACTCTTTGAAAATGCCAAATTTTCTCAAAATCTGCCATCTTGATAGCATTTCGGGAAAATGTTGGCATTTTTTCGGTGGTCGAAGCTGGTGGAGCTGGGAGGTTGTTGAGGCGGCGGTAGACGCCTACATATTTTTTTTTATATTTTTTTCATTTTTTAAATTTTTTTTAGTTTTTTATTTTTTACTTTTTTATTTTAATAATTTTCTATTTTATTTAATACGGAGTATATTTTACTTGATATTTTTTGTGTTTTTTTACAATTTTATTATAAATTAATTAATCTTACGAAGTATTTCTTTTATGTTTTAATTAATAATGAAATTTGTTGGAGCTTGGGGTTTGGGTAGGGGTATACTTGTCAAAACACTAAAGTTACTCGTATTCAAAACATGATACTCCTATTTTTGCATTTTGCCTATGTTTTACTCCTACCCAAAACATGATACTCCTGAAATTATTAACAACGACCGTTCATTAATGACCCTTACTATTAGTCAAGTATATAACACCGTCATATACCGATTTGATAGTAGCATTTAATCTCTTAACTCATTGATGAAATCAATTGAGATTGATAACCTCAACACGACGGTTTCGATTTAACCAACAAAATTAATCCCTCTTAAGTTTATCAACCACGACTGTGCATTAATAAACCGAAGTTACTTACTTGTAAAACCATCAACGATTAATCATCGGTTCGTCGATCGTTTCTAGTAATAATTAATATATGAAACAAAACTAGTTGATCCTTTAAGTGATGTTCAAAATATTAATATGAAATATGAATAGGAATTAATTTATATTCGAGGAAGAATATAATTAAATGAGATGAATCCTACTATAATCAATTAATATCAAGATGTTAACTAATTGTCATCTTAGCAACACTCCCCAACATTAATATAGAGATAGTATTAAGGAAAGGACTAATAATTAATATTCAAGGGAAGAAGTTTAGAAAATAACTCACAACTTTAATAATCAACAAGCTTCAAGAGCAACACCAAGAATCGGAAGTTTAGCTCCTCATTTGGAGACTAAACATAGCTAGAAAAATATAAAGAAATGCTATTCTAAACTGAGCTTAAGAGTATGGAAGAAGAGATGATTTTTCGAGAAGAAAAGTGTGCTATTTATAGGTGTTTTTCAACACCTCTGGCCGAGTACCCGACCGGGTCAAGTGTTCACCCGACCGGGTCCGGTCAAAATCAAATAATCTTCCACGTTCTGATGATCTTCGGCACGTTCTGGTGTTCCAGGTCAAGTCTGACCCGACCGGGTGGAATAGGGGACTCGACCGGGTCCAATGATATTCCAGGCAATTTCGGTTATTAAATCAGACCCGAGCGGGTGAAGTCTTCTACTCGGTCGGGTACTTGCTCCTGGACAGTCAAAAATCCCTTTTTCTTCACTTCAAAGTCCTCCTTTTCAACACCATAATTCCTAATTGTACTTTACAACTTACAAATGAAGGTTAAAATACAATTACAACTAAAATCACACAAATGTTTACAAACTAAATAAAATGGTAAACAACCCACATAAATCAAATATAAAAACATACAATTATGCACTACTAGTTAGTGCGCATCAATGTCAAATATGTTTGAAAGTAAATACATTGGAGAGCTCCTCCCGACAAAGTTATTGACAGACTAAAATGAGAACTTATCATCTTCTGAAGACCATAAGAAGTATGCAATGGAACTAGTAGAACAAAGATTCAATGCTATGGAATTAATAGTACAAATTCTTCTCCATATAGCTGGACGTGTAATTCTAAGAATCAAATTGTCACCCCTAATATATCTTGCATTAAAAAGAGGATTCCACAAAAAAATACCTCTTTTTCACCCCCATAGCTTTAGAGTAAAAGTCTTATTCACTTGAGTTAGAGATCTAATTCTTAATTCTCCTTCATCACTAGGAACACATAGATGAGCCCATTTGAGTCAATGATATATCTTTTTGTGGTCTGACGATCCCCAAATGAAAGTTTTCATCTTACTTTCCATGATTTTAAATAACCGTTTTTTGGGTAGATTGTCTAATGCTAAAATATGCAAAGGTATTGAGTTGAGGACATGCTTAATAAGTATCAACCCATCCCTTGAGTTAATTTCTTTGGTCTCTAGGGTGCTAATTTGTCTTCAAAATGATTAATGAGATGCCCACAATATTGGTGCTTGTTGATGCCTTTATGCAGGTTAACTCCAAAGTATTTCATTGAAAGACTTGACATGGACATACCTAGTAGGTTCTAAATGACATCACTGATCCATGGCAAAGCTCCCTTGCCACAAATAAAGGACATATTTTGCTTGTTGATTGTCTGACCTAAAGCTAGTTGTCAATCCTCAATAATTTTTTTGAACCTTCTAGCTTTTGTACTATTTAAAAAATTTATAAAAGCTTCTAGTTACATGTTTGGTATGACAATTTTTAAGAGCTTTTCAAGATATAAAAGATCAAAGATGCTGCGAGGAGTAGCATCTGAGAAAAGTCCGCGACTTTTAGTATTAATTAGTCTCAACAACTTGTATATCAAATAGAACCAAATCAAACAGTCAGCTTTTTACCAAACAACTATCACATTTCTCTTTTAAGATCTTTTCAGTTACTAAAAGCTAACAGTTACCGAAAGCTCATAAAAGTATATTTTCAGCTAGTTGTGCCAAACGTACCGTAAGTGAGAGCCACAGATGCCCTTACTGCCCTTTCTGACCCAGGTGCATCCTTCTGATTTAGATCCCAAACTGCTGATTTTACTTCATCTTCATTTGGAAGTTTAGTCCTCTGTTTGAATAATCTATGAAATACATTACATTATGTTACCAGGATCCACCTCACTATTCACATAGTAGAGTTCCAGGAAAAATCTAACTTCCTCAGGTAAAGAGAACACCAAAGTACACTCAGAATTGTGCATAGAATTGATATAAAGGCTATAAAGGCACGGTGACTTATTTGTAATGAAAGCTAACTTATTTAGGATGTAACTCTTTGAAAGTTAATATGCAACTAGTATTTTATGACTGAATAATATGCAACACTTTGACAATATGAAATACAAATAACATAAAGATGCATCATACAAACGTTTGCATATTAAGTACAGTTTGCACATGTTCCGCCCCCTATAACACGCACACACATCGATCAAAACCAATATCAAAACCAGATTTTCAGTTTAAAAAAGGCGAAGCCAAATTAGATTCTAATAGATTAAATTAAACCATTTAAAGAGTATATCAATTTAATGCTAAGAGAGTAATTTCATTTAATAAGATTCTTAGTTAATGAAAATTACGACACTTTGGTTTAAGTCTACTTGTATGTTCAATACATAATGGCTTAAGCGAATTTTAGCTTGTTAATTCAATCGGTTCATCAGTGGTCAACAAATATATTGATATTGATTCTCTATTTGTTGGAAGTCTCATACGCCAAACTTTGTGATTAATGTAACAAAAGGATCGCCCTTTTTGTTTAATAGTATAGCCAAAAGGGAGGTAAATTTTTTAGGGTAAATTCTATGGTACCCATAAGGTACCATACCTTTGTCCACATGGACCAATGAAAATGTTGCAGTTGAATTATTTAATTCTAAATTAAAAATGATATACCTATTTGGACCAATCAAATTAATGGTAGGTACGATACCCCATTTTTTTAAATGGGTATCGGAGTTGTCACCATTTTTTAGCCAATCAAAATGTTCCACATTTAATCGTTTATCACACTTTAAAAGCAAGCATTAGGGCTAATAGTAAATTATCGTTTGACTAGGTTTAAGAAACCGGACCCAGAAGTGACCCGACCGCGTGACCGGGTCACGGGTCAATCCGGACCCGGTCAGGTCAACCTGGTCAATACTATATAACCGTTCAACCATTTAACAATAATAAACACATAATTGGATACAAAATTAAAATAAAAGGTAGTTATTTTATAATAATATACTCATAATAATAATTACCTAACACTTAAAAGTTAAAACAGTTTCATAATATTCCAAAATACCATTTTGATCTTATTAAAATATATAATGATACTCCACATTTGTTATTTTTATTGGATATTTATTATACAATTTGACATGATTTTTATTCTTGAACAAATGAGTAGTATATAAATATATTGCATATTTTTTTCTTTTTAGGGTATTGAAAATTGTAATTTCATTGGTTAAAAATGCATTTTTTAAGTGAATATGGACGGTTACAAAACCGGGGTTTTCCGGGTAAAACCCGGACAGAGAAAAAATAAAGTATTTTAATCAATGAAATTACAGTTCTCGATATCCTAAAAAGAAAGAAATATGCAATACCTGTTTTGGTTGTTTCCAGGATAAACCAAAACCGGGTTTTTCAAAGTCGGTCAATTTTTTCCGATTTATCATTTCCAGGTTTTTAATTATTCGAACCGAGTTTTGGTCCGATCGACCCGGCTGGGTCGAGTAGGTTTTTTAAACGTAGTTGCTTGACAAGCACAAGATATGAAGCGCGAAATAGCGTGAAATTTCAAAAAGTTCGCGGCATAATACTCGGTCGCTCTAGGCCAGTACCTCGATGACTTAGGCTCCTACCGTCCGACTCGAACATATAATCCTGTTCTTCCCGCATTTACCGACAGATCCAGTAAAAGCTAATAGAAAGAAGAAAAGAGGGTGAAGAACCCAAGTATTGTCCTCGACTGAATCTGCAATGGGTATCAAAGATCTCCTCAGATTCATGAAACCCCACCTCGAGCATGTCCACATAAAAAAATACGCCGGAAAAAGAGTAATCCATCTTATCCCGTCACATTTTTGCAATTTGCTTTCATAGATTTTTGTTTCTGATTACTGCTTTCCTACTTAGTGCCTATCTTATACGTAGTAGTATTTGTTAAATAAATGAACAATTCATTTTCGCGGTTTATAGGTTGGGATTGATGCATATTCATGGCTGCACAAGGGGGGTAAGTGGCTTATCTCTTTTAACAGTCTTTCGAATTGGTATTTACGCCTTTCATTTTCGAGTTCTGGGAAAGAGTTCACGAGGATTGACTTGGAAATGTAGCCTATTCATGTAGTATGGAGCTCTGTCTGAATATGGAAGGCGACAAGAAGTTGCAGTACTTAAATTACTTCATGCATCGAATCAATTTGCTTCGACACTATAAGATCATTCCTGTAGTTGTTTTTGATGGTGGAAATCTTCCATGTAAGGCTTCCACCGAGGATGAGAGATACAGGCATGCAATCTGCAGCTCTTGTTGAACGTTGACTGTATTTTGAATACCTATTTTTTACTTTCATGTATCAAGCTTTTTAGCTGTCAAGGTTAATTTGCATCGGGTTTAATTAGGAAAAGGAAAGCTAATCGTGATCAGGCAATGGCATTGCTGAAGGAAGGCAATGTTAATGCTGCAGCTGAGCTCTTCCAGGTAGTGTTATGCAATGCCCAATCCCATATGTTGAAAACTGAAAACCAATTTCAGTATCTTTTCTTTTTGGCTGGATTTATGGAATCTCAAAGGTTCTCTAACTAATAGTAGGACATTACACATGAAATAATGGAAGTGTGTAATTTATGGAATCTTGAACATGTGCTTATTCAACTAAGAATTGCTTCTTGGATAATGACTAGTGCTTCTAGATAGATACATTTGTAGTTATCAAGACATAAGCTATATACACCAAAGCCTTCACCTTCAAACAATCAAACCCCTCCAAAATGCTAAATCCAAACAGACCCTAAGAGAATGCTTGACTAACAGAATTTAAAATCTTATTAGGACTTACGTAATAGTTAACTCTTAGAATGTAATGTGAGATTACAAGAATGTAAGATTACCTTTTGTGTGGTTCATGGAATGTAATACGTAGTATTTGCTTATTTTTTAAATTGTTAGGTACAAAGACGGAACAGTGTAAAATAGTATCTAGGTAATCTTAGAATACATATTAATTACGACCAATATTACCCTATATGGAGGTAGTCCTAGATTACCCCAGTAATATGAAAACTTGAACCTTACAAGGTAATCACAATTCACAAGCTATCCTTCTGATTTTAATTTCAGTAATGTGAGGTTACTTGAACCAAACAGTCCCTACGTACAATATATGCATGCCTTGGAAGTATGGAACTAAGTTATACGGGAATAATATAGTTTAGGGCCTTGTATTTATCTTGACCCCTAAAATTTCATATCCAGAGGGCAGTGAGCATCACCCCAGCAATGGCACATCAATTAATTCAGGTACTTGATCAACCCAATTTTGAGCCAGTCATCATCATCTAAACACTTAGACACCACTCAGATCGTACAGGTTTGACATCACGTGCTATTACATGTACAGATTCTTAGATCAGACAACATTGAATTCGTGGTGGCTCCCTACGAAGCTGATGCACAGTTAGCATATATGGCTAGCCTTAAACCTGAAAAAGGAGGAATTGCTGCTGTCATAACAGAGGATAGTGACTTACTCGCATATGGTTGCCCTGCTGTAAGAACTTCTAGACAAAACCTGATATGCATTCATTGGATTGATGGAGGTTACTGCTTTCTTAACGGCCATCAGCTCCTTTCTGTTACAATAACCTTATGCCTAATTTTATTTGCTTGGGTGCAGGTTGTTTTAAAGATGGATCGTTATGGCAATGGTGAAGAGTTTTTGCTGGACAAAGTTTTCAAGTCTGTTGATAGGAAGCCTTTTTTCACAAATTTTACCAAAGATCTATTCATAGGTGAACTCTGCACTTCCTATATTCAACTAGATAGGCAACCTTTTTTATATTTTGAACATCTAACCTCTTTATATACTTATACTGTTGATGTTTGGCCAGGCATGTGTGTTCTGGCTGGCTGTGACTTTCTTCCATCTGTTCCTGGGATAGGAATTACAAAAGCTTATAATTTTGTCTCCAAGTATCGAAACTTAGACCGCGTAAGAATATACTCCATTCCACCATAAATAGAACCTTTTGCTCATTCTAATTGTACCACGCCCCCAAAAGAGTTATTTTACCAAGATACAACTTTTCATTTTGGTGAGTTACAGTCATAAAATATAAAATCCTACTTATTTTTAATTTTTGTTGGTTTAACTAAATCCTACTTATAAGTATATAAGGAGGTTAGGATGGCTGTGTTTGATTTTCAAGGTAAAGGAGGAGACGGATTAAGGTACAATGAGAGCCAAAGATAAAGTGGTGGAGGCTCGTGGGGAATCTCCAACAAACTTTTGCACACAAAATGTTGGAAGAAGATGTATGGTCTATTGATAATGACACACATATAGATGATGTGTGGTTATCAATGGAGTCCACCATTAACAAAGTGGCGAAGGAGATAATCGGAGAATCTAAAGGATGTCTGCCACAAAAAAAGGACACGTCACGGTGGAATGATGAGGTGAAACAAGCAATAAGAACCAAAAGGCAATGCTATAAGAAATTAGGCGAAAGTTAGAGCGACGAGAACATAGATGAGTACAAGGAGGCTAGAAGAAGAGCAAAAAAAGCTGTGAAGGAAGTCAGAGGAAAAGTGAACAAAGAATTATATGTAAAATTGGACTCATAGGAAGGAGAAAAAGACATCTACAGACTCGCTCGCCTTCGTGACCGTAGGACTCAAGATATCAGAAAAGTTAAGTGTGTGAAAGATGTATATCAAAGGGTACTAATGGAGGACGAGAACATAAAAGAGAGGTGGAGGTCATACTTCGATACTATGTTCAACGGGAATAAAGTGCAAGGTATTGATGATCTTACTATACCGGAGTGTATGGTAAATCGGGACTTCGTGAGAAGAATTCAAATAACAGAAGTTAAAGAGGCTATGAGAAAAATGGGGCGAAAAAAAGCAGTGGGCCCAGATGGCATACCGATCGAGGCTTTGAGAAGTTTGGGAGAGAAAGACATTGAGTGGCAAACACGTTTCTTCAACATGATTTGTTGAAACAACAAAATGCTAGTGAGTTGGCGGAATAGTACTCTCATTCCCCTATTTAAAAATAAGGGTGATGTACAAGAATGTGCCAACTATCGAGGGATTAAGCTTATGAGTCACGCCATGAAACTTTGGGAACGGGTGGTTGAGCAAAGACTTCGTAAAAGTGTGAAAATTTCAGATAATCAATTTGGTTTTATGCCTGAACGCTCAACAATTGAGGTCATTCACCTTCTTAGACAAGTTGTGGAGAAGTATAAAGACACAAAAATGATCTGCATTTGGTGTTCATTGACTTAGAAAAGGCATATGATAGAATACCTCAAGAAGTCTTTTGGTGGGCCTTAACTAGAAAAGGCATATCACGTAAGTATATCAGTATCATCATGGATATGTATGATGCTTGTACTACAAGTGTCCGCACTACTGTAGGGAGGACCGTTTAGTTCCCTATTACTATCGGGGTGCACCAAGGATCTGCTCTGAGTCCTTTCTTATTTGCTATAGTCATGAATGAACTTATGAAGTCAATTCAAGAAGATATACCGTGGTGCATGATGTTTGCCGACGATATTGTATTGATTGATGAGACGCAATCCGGTGTTAAAGTGAAGTTGGAAGTATGGCGACAAACATCGGAGACCAAGGGTTTCGGATTGAGCCGAAGCAAGATCGAGTATATGGAGTGCAAGTTTGGTGGAGGTACAAGTAGTAGCAACAATGGGATTACTCTTGAGGGTAAGGAGATACTGGTGTGTGATATGTTCCGTTATTTGGGCTCCATAATTCAGAAGGATGATGAATTAGATGGAGATGTATGTCATAGAATAAGAGTTGGGTGGATGAAATGGAAGAGTGCATCAAGATTTCTATGCGATTGAGGTATGCTGATGAGACTGAAAGGTAAATTTTATCGAACAACAATAAGGCCTGCATTAATGTATGGCGTAGAGTGTTGGGCGGTGAAGCAATGCCACATTCAAAAGATGAATGTGGCAGAGATGCGTATGTTGCGTTGGATGTGTGGACATACCAGAAAGACCGCTTGAGTAATGAAATAATCAGACAAAACGTGAGAATAACACCTATAGAAGATAAGATGCAGAAGTCTCGTTTGCGGTGGTTTGGGCATGTGCGTATAAGACCGAGTGATGCACCTGTTAGACAACTTGAGGGGTTGGGAGAAGAGAAAAAGAAGAGAGGGAGATGAAGAACCAAACAGACTTAGATGAGAGGAATCAGAATTGATATGCGTCTTCTTGGGTCAGATTGATGTCTTTTCTACATTTCCTTTCTCTTTTCTTTTATCATTTATCTTCTTTATCTTTTATATTCTTATGCTATTTTTTATTTTTTAGTTTTTTTATGCTCTTTTATTTTTCTATCTTTTATCTTTCTTATATTCTTATGTTATTGTTATCTTATATTTATTTATTTTTGTTTTATCCGTTTTATCTTACTTCCATTGCCCCCTCCTTGTCTGTCTCTCTGTTTGACATCGATATCATAGATCGATTCATGTTAGACAACCCCAAATTCTTTTGGGATTAAGGCTTGGATGACGGTGTTGTTGTTTTAACTAAATCTATGATTTGTAAAATAATCTATTACGTGTAGTCATGTTGCTCTTATACACCATGTAGCTTGTTTACTAAACATCCATTTCTGAATGAGAGATTTGCAGGTCCTCTCCATATTAAAGTTTGAAAAGGGCAGCCAAGTGCCTGAAGATTACTCAAAATCATTCAAAGAAGCAGTTTCTGTTTTTGAGCATGCCAGGATGTATGTGTCCAAATTAGGATGCTCTTCCATGGTACTTATTCTCGTGCGATTAAGATGTGTTGGATTCAGTTATTTCTTATTTGTCTTGCAGATATGACATTGCTTCCAAGAAGACAAGGCATATGGAGCCTATTCCAGAATCACTAATGCAATCTCTACAAGAAGAGCTTGACTTTTTGGGGCCGTATCCTTAAATTGGTTACCTTTTATCACATAATTTTATCAAACTAAGTTTTGGTAACTGTTCTACCTCGTTTCTCATTAAAATAATACAAAATGCAGAGCAGTGGCCAGATCATTTTATTTTTATTTTAGCTGCTTTTTTTGAAAATTTATCCTTGATTGTCGCTAGTGAAATACCTCATTCCATAGCAACTTCTATTGCACAAGGCAAGCTAAATCCTTGTACAATGGAAGCATTTGATCACCTATCCAGTGCTGAAAATAATTCTAATCCCAAGAATGCCACCAAAGCTTGTTCTCATCAACATTCTTCACAGAGAGAAGCTAATTCCGGTTTCGGGAAGGAATGTTTTGTTTCCATTACCTCTCGCAAACTCACAAAAGAAGCAAACTGTAAGTAATGACTCTGCTCTATTAAATCAGTTAATAGTGGAACTCCTTTGTCGCTTTTTATAGTGAAAATAAGGTTGCGTCATGAATTTTTTTTTGTGTGGTACGGATAGTTAAAGAACAGGAACAAGTTTCTGGCTGGAACCAAGTCTCTTTTGTTGAAGAGAAGCATTTAGCTGATCCAAGAGCATTTGAAAAGTTACTCAATGCTTCAAGTGTTCGAGAGGTGGAAGATGATAAAGAGTTTAATGCAAAAGAAGTACAAAAAGTACCAGATAACAATCCATTTAGAAAAAGATGTTTTGCAGAAGTTGAAGCAAATGAGGCAGTGAGTTTTACTGGACAAGTCTCGGTTGAAGAACAGGAGCATGTTTCTGAATGGAACCGAGTCTCTTTTGTTGAACAGAAGAAGCATTTCCCTGAAGCTATAGCTCTGGAAGAGTTACTCAATCCTTCAAGTGGACTGGTGGAAGATGAGAAAGAGGCTGATGCAAAAGAAGATAAAAAAGTACCCAATAACAATCCATTTCAAAAAGAATGTTTTGCAGAAGTTGAAGCGGATGAGACAGATAGTTTTAGTGGACAAGCCTCATTGGTAACTGAGGCTGAAAGCTTTGAAGTCCTTACCACTTCAGATTCTCAGAAAAGTGTGAATTCTAAAGTTGTAAAAAGATCAGAAGAAAAGAGAAGAGGAAGTATTGGAAAGAAGGCTAAGAGAAGTAATAATTCTCAAAGTTCAATATCACAAAAAAGCAGTATACTGAATTTCTTCTCTAGAGTGTAATATTCTGTGCTGTTCATTAAGAATTATTTTTTGATCAATAACTTCATTGCTTTTGGAGTAGTCTCTTATCAACTTTTAATGCTTATTTAAAGCTTTTTGTTTAACTTTCTTGAGATTGTTATTAGTGGATTTTCTATAATATTACTCAATTAATTCATGGACAAAAATATGACTCTGGCCACAACAATCACTATACAAATGCTATCATGTCATTGCATAGTAAAATAGAGCATCACTCTGGTACTTACGGTTGGTGAGAAATATGATCACAGTTACTACACACTAAGTCACATTTTTGTCCAATATTTTATTTTAGTGATATATTTCACTATTTCTCATTAATAATTTTTTTTGTTACTGCATTGTTAAGCAATCAGTGGTTTCTTTATTCTTTTTAATTGCAGTGAGCAATTACAATAAGAGCAAAAGAACTATTATCATTTAAACAGCAGGCTGGGCGCCTGGGCCCACAAGGCTGCTGATGAAGTGTTTCTAAGTAAGAAATGTAGACAATGTAACTGACTATGAGCCAGGGTGGGCATCATCATCTGCATACTTAGTTCTGGTCCCGATGAAGCAAATGTTGGAACCAGTAGGCTGACTCCTTGGGAGACCTCTTGAGGGTCTTGAAATCAACATACACAATCCCAAATCTTGAAGTGTAACCCAGCCTCCATTCGAAGTTGTCAACCAATGACCATGCATGGTAGCCTATCACATTTGCTCCTTTATCTATTGCCTTCTTCAGTTCAATCAGGTAGCTCCGGTAATAGTCTATCCTTTTTGTGTCATGGTAAGATTCTGCAAAGCTAATATTGGCTGCATAATCCATCCCTGCAAAAATCAAACTAATGTTGGAACTTGGAACTTCAAGCTAGTCCGCAAGATCATCATGGATTTTTATGCCTTTTCTTTTTCATTTTTTTCTTTTTCATTTTTTTAAAAAAAGAATACCGTTTTCTGATAAAATCATCGTAGGATTTCCATAATGCTCCTTCACATAGGTCACAGCTTTGTACATTCCCCAGGGCACAATATAGAGCCAATTTGAATGTGCCTAACACAATTTTAACCAGGACAGTGTCAGAAAAAGGAAAAATATGATGCTAATTGTTAGAGGGGTAAGGGGTTGGTTTTGTCAGTTTGGATATGGTCAATTCAGTTTCAAAAAGTGAAAAACTGAGAACCAAACCATCTATCCTAAGTTGGCTCCTGTTTTTTTATTTTTGGTTGGTGTGTCTCTTGGTTTTAGACTTTTACTCTGTTTTGGCTGGGTCTCTAAAGTATATATCCAACTGAACCGTCCATAATTTGGTCGGTTGGATTTTGATCAGTTCAGTTAATTTGTTAGTTTTTTGTTCAGACATACTAATTTTAGTGTATGAAATGAAATCTTTGTTCAACATACCGTTGGACCAACTGGCACTCCATTTTTTTCAACTACAAAAGGAATATCCAAAATTAGTCAGTTGACTGTGCAACTACAACAGATGTATAAGCGCAAAATAGAATGTGACAAAAAACCAGAGAAGGAAAAGGCAATAATCTTACAGGAAAACTTGACATTCCAGTCATTTTGGTATCCAGGGACAGGTGATTTGTTATTATGGGGGTCAGACATATAGTACGTCGTGTATTGGTTTATACCAACATAATCAATTGATCCCTTCACCATTTTAACCTCGTCCGATGTGAATGTAGGCAGCCTTTTTCCTAAAATAGTTTGCATAGTTTTCGGGTACTCGCCATACACAATAGGATGTAAAAACCAGCCCAAATGAAAGTCCCTAGCCCTTTGAGCTGCATCATTGTCTGCTGTTGAGTTTGTCAGAGGTTCATACCACACAAAGTCTAGGAGAATCCCAAATCTTCCCTTCTGCTTAGCCTGCAATTTCATTTCAGATTTTACTTAATCATCCTATAAGTCTGCTTTCCTTGAGATTCTCTTTTCATAATATGATATTAGAGCATGTTAAGCTCTAATCACACAAAAACTTTTTTATCATTGGGAACATTAACATTCCTCGTGAAGTTAGGTCATAAGCACTAGTTAAGCTTTGCATTTTCAAAAGACAATTAGTTGTGCATTGAGTTCTGATTATTCTCAGTGTTTATCCCTCACATCAATTTTTTCTAATTAAACTTCATATAACTCTCAAATTCAACTAAGGTATAGGGTTTTTAAAGTTAAATAATTCATGTCATAATTATAAGTCATTGTTGTTGATCATTAATCCTTCTTTGTAGCTACATGTGGAAGAAATGTTATTGAAAGTAGCTGAATAAGAGGAACCACGAGTAATAGTTATACATTGTTTGAAGTATATAAAAACAACAACATTCAAGCCTTAAAGCATCCCCAATGCTACAAAGTGCACGGTGCACATGTGACATGAGAGATAGACACAAAAGATTGATCTTATGACATTTCTCTCTCTGTCTTTTCATGTTCTTATGTATTTTTGGTAAGTTTTTCTCTGCAATGTCAACCACAATGTCTACATCTAGACATTGTCCTTGACATTGCGAACAAAAACTTACCAAAATGATATAAGATCCTTCATACAAGGAGAAATATATTTTAATTATTGTTTTTTGATTGGCTATCTCTTATGTCATGTTTCAAAAGGTTTTGGGGTCGACTAACATTAATCAACATATGAATTTGGAGCTAAAAAGATAAAAAAGATATAAAAAGAAGATAAACACATAAGATAAGATAAAGAGAAAGATAAAATATATAAAGAAAGATGAAAAGATTAAAAGATAAAGAACATAAAAAAGATAGGAAAGATGAAATGAGATCAATCCTCCACCCAAATATTATGTATCCACTTCGCTCTCTCCAAATCATACTCTCCTCCAAACCAAGAAGTAGCATATCACTCCTTACTCCTCTAATCCACACCTATTTGGGCCTTCCCTCCTCTCTCCTCCAAATATAGGCATATTAACTTATTTTATACCGGCCAAATATAAACATATAAGCTTACTGTTCAAGATATATAAGTTCTTAAAGTACTTGTCTCATTAGATTAACTTTTTGGGATGTAACTTCAATTTTTTTTTTATCTATTTATCCATCTTATGTTCTTTATCTTCTTATCGTTTTATCTCATCTTTTTAATCCTTTTTATCTTATCTTTCTATCTTTATGTTGTATTTATCTTTATCCTTTCTTTATCTTTATCTTATCTTTAACTTAACTGTTTTACTCCCTCCGCCCCAGCTTAAGGTTCTCACTTCCTCTTTTGGACATCCCAACTAAAGGTTCTCATTTCTATTTTATGAAATAATTAACACTCTTAAATGACAATTTAATCATCAAATCTTAAAAACAAGTTGTCTATAACATCACAATTATCATCAATGACCCCATTATATTATATACCCATCAAAACTATTTCTAAAAAAGACATGAATTACCTTATTTAATTATTGTCTAATAATTGTGTCATTTTGCAATGGAAACTTTAAGCCGGGACGGAAGAAGTATCTTTTTATGATGAAAAATGCTAGAAGTACAAACACACTTGCAAAAAAACTTAAAAACAAGTGATGTGGCTATTCTAATTACAATTGATGTAAAAGTGTTTTAGATGTGATGTGATGTGTTAAATATTGTGATGATGCCACATACCCCTTTTGTAAGACTTTTTGTAAAAGTTTTTGTACTTCTAGCATAACTCTTTTATGATCTTGTCTTTTTATCTTTTCTTATCATTTTTAACTTTGATTTTATACGTCGGTTCATGTTAGCCAATCCCAAACTTTTTTGGGACCAAGGCTTGAATGTTGTTGTGGTGTGAAAAACACCAACTAAAAGAAAAAAATTCTTAGTTGCCTCTCACTTGATATTTAGTATGATATCTTTGAGCAGCAGCCGCATGACACAAAAGGAGATTGTGGGTGACAATGTAAGGCTCAGTTGCTGAGTTTCCTTGTGTACAGTTTCCAAAAGGCTGAGAGCATCTCCCTGGTGCAAAGAACCCATTGTCATACCCGAGGGCAGCCACCACTCTGGGCTCATTGAACGAAAACCAGTTCTTCACCCTATCTCCAAATGTCTTAAAACAGAACTCTGCATAATCTGCAAAGTCTTCTCTGCAACAACAAAAATAATAAGTATAACATCAGATTCAAAAATTCTGTACCACAACATATACTACGTACTACGTATATGAGATGGTCTTACATGACTTGACGGTGCAGCCAGCCATTGTATCTGTCTTGGAGTGCTTGGGGAAGATCATAGTGATTGAGATTAGCATATGGTGTGATGCCTGCCAGACATTCAAACTAGAGTCAATTCAAATTTACTAGCTTTTTTGTATACCATTTTAAAAGGCAATAATGATAACTGTATGACAAATAAAAATAATTGACAATAACATGATTCTTAGTATATAATGACCATAACTATAGTTTTGTAACGGGCATGTGGTGGTAATGTTGATATATAATTTTACATTGCAGTGACTATAGTGTTGTTTTTGGAGTGACTTAGGATTTTAATTATATAATTATTATAGGAAAATCCATGAAAATAATAATAAAAAAAGGTCAAGATAATGCACCTCTTTTGATCAGGTAATTGATCAAGTTATTATAGTACGCAACTCCTTTCCTGTTTACCTTGCCAGTTCCATCTGTAGTGAATCAGGAGTGGCACATAAAAGTCTTTTTAGTTAATTCCTAAAATAGAAATCGGTAATATACAGTGGTGATAAGTGATAATAACCGATAATTAATTAATTAAGAAAAAACGAAGTTAATGGAGAGGAAATTACTAGGGAATATCCTGGGCCATGAAATTGAAAACCTGTAATCGTCAAAGTTGAGTTTCACCATGAGGTCAATATCTTCCTGCGCTCATAACAAAAAATTTCAACATGACAGAATTTTTCAGATAAGGGGTAAAACGACAAAAGAACAACATGCAACGGCCAACCTTCGAACCAGATTTATAACACCTCTGATCACCCAATCCTAATGCAAAAGTCTTGCAACAATAAAAGTAACTAATAGAAAAATAAACCGTCTGATCGTGAAAAATAAATAGCAACCAAACCCTAAATTCTCCTACACTCCATGACGACGGTTCAGGAGGGGGACGATCCAACAGTATTGTAGCTTCTTCCCCTCCTTGCCTCTGATCCAGATCTGTTCCATCCCCTAGCCCCACGCTTCGTCCATGACCTTCTGATCTCAACCATGAACGACATCCTCGAAACTCTCCACCTGGTAGGCGTACACAACCTTTGGCCGCCATATAGGCGCTGCGATATGAGAAAAGCCGCACTTCGTCGAAGACGAAAGCGGAGAAAAACAACCCCTAAATCTAGGAGAGAAGCCTGCGGCTGGTGGCCTGCAGGCTGGACCCCTGCGGCAATAGCACCGAAGGCCTGGTGCATTGATGATGACTCCTGGGAGCGAAGGTAGAGCACCCGCTGCTCTAGCTCAAGAAGATGATTGCGTAGGGTCTCAAAGGGAAAATTTTGGGGGAAAAGTGAGACGGTGGTGAACAGGGACTCATACTTAGGTCCCAACCCCATAATAGTAGTTTTGAGCACTTCACGAGGAGGGACAGGGCAATTAATTGTAGCAAGATCATCAACCAAAATTTTAATCTCCCGTAAATAATTATCCATAGATTGATCATGTTTCTTTCTAATTTGATAAAATAAACGCTTTAATTCCATAGATCTGACCAAGCAGGAGGTACCTGAATGGAGCCGTCAACCATGCCAAGAAGACCTTGTGAGACAAGAAATGACTCAAACTAGGTACGCCAAGTAGTATAGTCTTCCACTGCGAGGAGCTTTGTGGTAACAATATTGGTGACATTAGTAGCCACATGAGAGATGTTGTGTACCAGGTCTGCCAAGAGGGAACCGGCTGTACTGCCCACGGTGGTCCGAGGAGGTGGTAGAGTAGAGGAGACTCCCGGTGATCCAACGAACGTGGGTCCAGAAAAAGTCCCGACCGAAGGGGGGGGGGATCCAAGGACATCCACTGCACTAGAGTGGGTGCTGGCCAGGGAAACGCCGGAGGCATGGTCGGAAAAAGGGAAGGAGGCACGACAGTCCGACTGGGAGATGCAAAGGGAGAGACGGCCGACTGCGTTCCAAACTGAAGTGGAGCGCCGGTCGAGAGGGGAATTCCTGCCGCGACGGAAGAAGATGACAGTCCGGCTGCGGAAGAGACCACCACGGACGGCGCTGCGGAAGTAGCTGGAGTGGAGGTTGAAGACATCTTCGGCGGTGGCAGTAGAGAGAGAAACGAAAAAAATATTGGATTTTTATTGTGCTATTGATACCATGTGAAATAATGGAACAAGATGTTCTCTAAGGAGCCCTGACATATATATTTATAATATGAGAGTTTAATTCTATTAGAGAGAAGCTCTCGAATTACAATCTCTTGATATGTTTAAAAGTACATCACAAAGAATTAGATCCTCTCTTAAATCTTTACTCAAAATAGCACTAAAACATGAAAAAGCCACTTATACACACAAAAAGTGTAGGCTTTTTGTATACATTCTCCATAGTTGTAGTCTGTTCGTTTAGAAAAAGTAAGTAATTACTCCGTATCTTTTTGTATAATAACTCCTGAAACATATGTCTCGGTCATGGATTACTTTAGTAGTTTAGTCAGAATATTTTACACTCCATAAAATATATAAATGGAGTAGTGTTGATAATGCATCTAAATACCTAATATCGCCTCCTTAAAATTCTGCGATTGATCGAGACATTTCTAGTTGACATTAAAAATATCACATTTATCCCGGTAGACTTTGTCAAGTGTAAAGTGGGTGAGAAACAAGAATAGTAAAAATTGTATGGTTGAGATTTGTGCAGAGAAGAGAAAAATGTGCAAAAACACAATTTAGTTGCTTTAATAGAAAAGTGTCAAAATTTTTTGGAACAATAAAAAAAGGAAAAGTTGTCTAAGTCAAATGTGACAGAGGGAGTATATGATAGTATTAAGATGAATGTGCGTTTTGAAAATATCGAATTTCTATAGAACTATTAATCACTTTAATTGTGATGTTTCTGGACTAGCGGCTATTTAATCCAGCAAGCTCGACATTAATTTGCAACACAAAAGTTGTTTAAAATATTTGTTCTCGAATTTGGGTGCACAAAAATAGAAAGAATGAAATTGTAAAACTTAGATGCTACATTAAAGAAAATCACTTGAAATTGTTTATTCATTAACTTACTTTATATCGGTGGTACTGGTCCACTGACACCTGTCCGGTTGCATTATCGGGTTCTCGTCCTGTGTGTTGATATACATTAAAGTAAAAATATTGCAAGTCCATGTTAAAAAAGGGTAGTTAGATAAAAAAAAAAATTAAACGAATAATTAACAGTGAATAACAAGAGTCCATTCGTAATTGGTAATGAGGTAAGGGTCAGATTAGTCCTCGAAATTGCATACAAAAGGTCAAATAAGTTCTTATTGTCCGGTCGTTTCATTTGATGAGGTTTCGGTGGAATTTTTTTAAGATCTTATTCATTAAGTCTAGTTTACTCATACCAAATTTTAGTTAAAACTTCAGTGGAGAAGACATTAAAAATGAAGTTTTGAAATAAAAGCTCAGTTATAAATACGTACTACTGAAGAAGGTACGTAATTGAGGTAGCTAGTATACCAGGAACGTTGATGAAGGTGTCCCAAATGCTGGGCCCTCGCCCAAATTCTTCACCGGCTGCACCTTCCACTTGGTAAGCAGAAGTCGCTGTTCCGAAAGTGAAACCCTTGGGAAAACTCGCCCGCCTTAGTCCTCCGGTATCTAAACTCGCCGACGATTGAATTTCAGTCACAGTGCTTATGATAAGCACTACGAAGAAGAGAAGCCATGCTGTTCTTATTGCCATCTTCTTTTTAGCTCTAATAAAATAAAATGTGAGATGAACACTTGGTACGTTGGAGCTTTATTCACATGGATGAATTAGGGCTACCAAAAAAATTGACGATAATGTTTTTAATTAGACTGATTTTGGTCTAAAACTATTACTCCCTCCGTCCCGCTAACAATGGGACAAGAGGGAGTGACACGCAAATCAATAAAAAGTGGTTTATGTGATTGATATTGAATTGATAAAGTAAGAATAAAGTAAGAATAATTTAGAGTCACACAAACTTTGCCAAATTTGGTATGAGACAATCTTAGTGGGAAGGACCGATAAGGTAAAACGGGACAATCATAGCGGGACGGAGGTAGTATATACCACGGAAAAGGTACTTTTGGTTGAACTCATTTTCAGATAGGATCATGTGTTTCATTCTTTATCAAAGTGGTTCATGTGTTTGAATTCCGTTATCACAAGAGGGTCACGCCGTTAAAAACGTCTGAAAAAGACCGTTAAAAGTAACTCAGATTTTCAAAAATGCCCGAAAAATTAGAAGAAAAATACCGGAAGGTGCGCCTCAATAAGACGACCGTTAGGCACTTAGGCCATCTTTCTTTTTTTGTTTTCAGCCACCCTTGTCATCGGAAAGTCAATCGGAAAAGTGATATTAGCGGAATCATTTTAAAAAAATAATTCAAACAGGTCTGAAAAATCCAAAGGCGAATGTGGTTTGGAGGTCATCTTGACGAGGCGCATCTTTCGATATTTTTCTTTTAATTTTTCGTGCACTTTTGCAAATCGGAGTTACTTTTAACGGTCTTTTTCATACGTTTTTAACGGCGTGACCCTCTTGTGATAACGGAATTCAAACACATGAACCACTTTGATAAAGAATGAAACACATGACCCTATCTGAAAACGGGCTCAACCTCAAGTACCTTTTCCGTACTTTTCCCAAAAAAGAATAAGAAAGAGCAAGAGAGAATTGAAAGAAAGACGTGTTGATGAAGATGGAAGAGAGAAGAAAGGAAAAGAGAGCGTTTAAGAGAATGATGTTACTGTCTTTATGTTTTTTTAATTTAACAATTTTGACTTTCACATTTATCAATATACAACATTGATTGTAATAATATTTAATTACGTATTAATAAATATTTTAAAATTTTAATACTTTGGAAGTTCACATGAAGAGAAATGTAATAATATTTTATAAATAATAATATGATTATTTATGTTAGCAGAAAATCATGTCAAAGTAAGATGTGTTGATAATGTAAAATTTAAAATGTTATAACTACTCCGTATTTGAGAACAAAGGAAGCATAATACAATAAACACGTCATCCATATTTTAAATTTTACTAAATTTTCTTTTTGAGATGTATTTAAAAGTTTGTTAAACTTTTTCTTTTTGGTAAATATTCTCTTTAAAAATACTCAATTACCTTTTGATGATTTTTCTCTTTCATACTTTTACACGTTCTCTCATACTATTTTTACCCTATTCATTGCACCTAATATTTTCTTTTAAATAATGTGTCAATCCTACTATACCAATTTTTAAAATAGAGGAAATAATATTTTTGAATCTTCATCTAAAATGTTTCAAAGGTGTAGTGTAATGCAACATTTTAATTTAAATTTATGGGAACTCAATATCCTTGAACTTGTACATAAATTTTAGAATTTCAATGATGGCATTGAAGGAATCACAATCAAATCTCCAATGAGAAACAAACAAAAGTACTTGCATTGATGAAGATAAGACTATAGAATAGAACAGAGCAACTTGTCCCCGGTCCCATATTTATCCCCTCCCTCCATTGCAATTTCAGTGAGTGATTGCAATTTAGAGTGAGTGAGTGCGGCAATTCGTAATGAACCAGATTTGGGATACACATTTTGTGTACACACTCTTACAAACTCATGTCTCTGAGGCGTTTTTTATGTCTGTCTCACACAAAACGTATTTGTCAAATACGTTTTATCTGGGACAGACATAAAAAAAAATCTTCACAGACATGATTGTGTAAGAGTGTGTACCAATAATGTGTACCAATAGATTTTTTCATTTGTAATACGGACTGGCTACTTGCCCGCACTGCTAGTAGGATGGTGACGGGTTTGGGTTTGGGTTTGGGTTTGGGAAGGTAGTCAACTCCCTCATCCTCGTCCCATGTCTAAAAAGTCCCCCATCCCCACCCCATCCCCATTACTCCTAGACCCATCTCGTACCCGCCCATCCCGCCCATCCCGTTGTCCCCTGGATGCTCACACATGTCCTCATATAGATTTTATTTATTTTATTTGCATATTTTAAACCCATTTTATAGATAATTATAAATATATATAGCACTAAAATAGGTAAATCAGATAATACTGTGTTTGATAAAAGTTAACTGCCAATTTTTAATAAATCTTTAATTTGAATAAGTTCTGTGAAGATAATAAAAGTAAAAATGTAAGTAAACATATTATCATCTTGTATGTCGTTACACATTTCTCATCAATTATAATATAACTAATTATATATATTATACATATATAGGGGTGAGATCACATACAAACCGGTCTTCCCATACTAACCTACGAACTGTCACAAACTGTGCATCTTTACATTATTTGTACTGCATATTGAAGTTCAAAGTGTTGGATATTATTTGTATTGCATATTGAAGTTCAAAGTGTTGCATATTATTTTTGTTGAATATTGAAATTCACAGTGTGCATCTTTACATTATTTCTATTGCATATTGAAGTTCAAAGTGTTGCATATTACTGAGTTTGTAGGTTAATATTTTAAGCATGGTTTGTATTTGATCTCTTATACACACACACACACACACACACACACACACACACACACATATATATATATATATATATATAGATTTAGGTTCAAGTGCGAATATCATCTTAGGAGAGAAATGAGAATGATTTATAGCCATTAGATCTTGAAGTCTTTTAATATTTCATTAAGGGTAAATAAGAGAATTTGGCACCATAATAAACTTATACGGTGACTTCCATTAATCTTTCAATTGTTTCCATACATGACTCCCTATAATCATGGATGACCAATCATCCGATTTGTTTTTTATTACTTCACAATTCCAGAAGAATCTTTATCAAATTATTTTTCATTTGCTTAGCCAATAAAAATAAAATTCTTTATCTCATCATTTGATTCTTTCACACTTTCATCATTCTGAAGTTCGATATCACGGAGGAAGACATCTGTTTTCCATGTTTTGTATAAAATCTCGATCATTTCATTACTTTATGTTTAAATATATCTTCTACTTTATTTTTTAATGCATTTTCATTTATTATTATACTCTATTTTTTACTAAAAAATTGCACTAATGTAATTATAAATATTGCACCTTTTTAGTATTATAACTGCACTGCAATGTCTATGCAAAATTTTAGAAACATGTGAGACGACAATGCACTTTTATTTATATTTAAATGCACATGTTTAAAGTGCATTTCATTTTGGGTAACATATTATCATTGTAAAATTTTATAGTGTTGTATACTTATGCACTTTTGTATATACTTGAATGCACATGACAGTATAACCATGTATTTTTTATACCCGTGTCTACTTGTTTTTATTTTTTCAATTCATTTTGATTAGAAAGATGTAGGGAAATGCACAATAGTATGTTTAAAGTGCAATTTATTTTTCAATTACGATTAGTGCAATTAAAATATTCAAATATATAATAAAATCAGTGATGCATAATTTTTCTAATAAAAGTGCATCAATTTAATATCGGAGTGCAAATGGACAAATCTAGATGGATTCTGTTGATGAAATATTAAAAATAATGCACAATTAGTATATTTTCTTTACGAAATTAATTATCCGAATTTTATGTGAGAAAATACAAAATTTAGAAATAAAATTTAATAAGAGAATTAATGTAATTTATTGTTTGGAAAGAATCGTTGCAACCTTCACAATTCCAAAGTGCAAAGGAATTTGAATAACAGTGCACCCACACAATTGACACATTTAATTGAATATCTGGATTGCATTTATTATGTAAAGTAACAACCTAAATAAATTAACTATTAAAGGAAAAAATAGTCTGAATCAATAGGCTTTATGTATTGCATTTAATGATCCAATCCTATTTGTATGAAAAAATTGAGCTACGGTTATATGTTTCCAAATTAAGTGATGATGACTTTTACACTTTTGCCCTTAGACTTAAAACCGTTCCTCTTAGGATACTAATAGCCATTCAAACTTCAACATAATTACCATGTGCCACAATTAATTTGTATTCAATCTTAGCCTTTGATTTCATGTATTTGATGGTTAGATTTTATTCTCATTTCTCTCCTGAGACTCCTTTCTCACATGAACCCTCCCCTATATATATATATATATATATATATATATATATATATATATATATATATATATATATATATATATATATATATATATATATATATATATATATATAGAATAAGGATCAAATGAGAAGAGTGTTTATCGTAAGAAGTGAGAATTCATCTGGTGCGTTCATTTTAAGATCTTTGCATCAGATTAGCAAAAAAATGCATGGGAAAGTGCAAAAAATATTTATAAAATGACGTTAGACGCAGTGACATTTCCGTAATTAATCGGAATTTTTCTGCCATCGCAAAAAGTGCATTAGATTAGCAAAAAAGTGCATCAAGAATAGGTAAATGTGTAACTTCTCACTTCTCACGTTAAGATGTCTTCTCATTAGAACCCGACCATATATATATATATATATATATATATATATATATATATATATATATATATATATATATATATAGGGAGCGGTTTCGGTAAGAACGGACTCCCGGGAGAGAAATGAGAATGAATCTGGACCGTTGGATTGTATTATGTAGAACTGAATTGTGCATTTGGTGAAACTGAAATATGCATGTGTTGATATTGAAATGTGCGGAATAAAAATTTAAACTCAAATGTGCATTAGGTGAAATTGAAATGTGTGAAATAAAAGGTACAAAAATAACATCATATCGTACCTCTTATTCCGCACATTCCTGTTTCACATAGTGCACATTTTAATTTCACCTAATGCACAATTCAGCTTCACATAATGTCACTGTATCGTACCATTTGTGTTGCACATTTCAATTTCACCTGATGCACATTACAATTCCATCTAATGCACATTGAATTTCACTTAAAGCAAATCTAACGGTCCAGATTTATTCTCATTTCTCTCCTAAGATCATGTTCTTATTTGAACCAAAACCTATATATATATATATATATATATATATATATATATATATATATATATATATATATATATATATGTGTGTGTGTGTGTGTGTGTGTGTGTGTGTGTGTGTGTGTGTATGTGTTCTATTTACACACTTTTTCACTTTTAAAACTCATATAACATTTATGATAAACATTTTTAGTTATTACGTATTATTATTTCGATATAATATGTATTAATGAATTAATCATGACTAATACACATATATACATTTATATATGTCTATATGTATATGCATGCGTTTGTTATATACTACATTCCATAATTTACTTAAATATGTTTATACATTATTTATATATGTGTATATATTTGTATATGTATGTTTGAGTTTATATTTATAACGGGGGACGGGGCGGGTGTAGAAATCCATCCCCGCCCCATATTTTTGCGGGGTATACACTACAAAAAAAACATCCGTTTTGTCACAGAAGGTTGTCACGGATCTGAACCGTGACAAATTTGTCACGGACGTTATCATGGAAAAGCCTGATTTGTCACGGACGAATCCGTGACAAAGTCTGTGACAACTGTTTGTCACGGTTTTTTAACCGTGACAACTTTCCTCCGGTCACCGCCAATTGACTCTGGCCAACTTTTTTTCACTTCCGGGCATTTATCACGGGCGGATCCGTGACAAAAGCCGTGACAAAATTCAAAAAATATTTGTCACGGATCCATCCGTGACAAAGTCCGTGACAAACCCCAATAATTAATTCTCCAGCGGTTACATTTTTAAAGTTGTACGAAAAAGTGTTTGTCACGGATTTGTCCATGACAAAATCCGTGACAAGTTTTTTTATATATGGCAGGGTAGTTTCATTCGACTGATTGCATAGGAGTTAAAATTCAATCAGACTAAGATACAATATCTGTTGAAAGTTTGAAGGATGTAATCTATCAGCTTATCATTTCCTCTCTTTATGCAGATAAGACATGCCATTTGAATTATGTATTTTTTAATAAGTATTAATTTTTTCATTTTAAATAATTGAAATTGTTAAATTAGTGATGTTGTTAATTTATTAACAATATATTTAACTATAAACGTAATTTAGTTAAACTTAAATATTAGTAAATTGAAATGAGATTATAAAATTATTAGGTTTGTTTATTAGCAATTACTACCTCCGTTCTTAAATAAATGCAACATTTAGACTTTTACACTATTCACATGTTCTACTTTGACTACGTTTTATTTATTAATGTAATAATATTATTTAATGAAAAAATATTATTAAACTTGTCTCATTGTAAATTTTCATAATCTACTTTTTTAAATTTTTTTACTAATACAAAATCATTTATATTAATGGTCAAAGTTGTGTCTCGGCAAGTGTGAAATGTTGACGGTTGCATTTATTTAAGAACGGAGGAAGTATTTTTAATGCCTAATTTAGGATTTATAGTGATTTAATTAGGCCTTTTTATTCTAATATTACTAACAAGAATGAAAAAGACAAAAATGTGACATGTTTTAAATATTTCCAAAAAAGTGACTAAAAGTCATTTAATCCTATTATTTAATAATACATTTTTTATTTTAATAATATTCCTTTGCAGCCACCGGCACCGCTGACCCCGCCGACCCCGCCGCCGCCAGCACCGCCTCCGCCGGCACCGCCTCCCCCGCTGCCGCTGCTGGCACCGTCGTTACTCCGGTGATAGTGACTCCGATTAAAGTGACTCCGGCCAAAGTGACTCCGACGTCACAGTGACTGCCCCACGGACTAGTGACTGTCCAACCAATCACAGTGACTACGCCCAAGTGACTTCGGCGTCACAGTGACTGCCTCACGGACAAAAGTCACTGTCCGTGACTCCGGTCACTATAATTGCGGGCCCACCGACCACAGTTACTCAGCCATATTGACATGCCACACTGAAGCCACCGTTGCCGCCACCGCCACCCGGCCGCTGCCCCAGCCCTGACTCAACTCTCCATCCCCCATCCCCATCCCCCAGTCACCTCCCCAGCCCCTTCCGGCCCCCAGCCACCTCCACAGCCCCTTCCAGCCCCCAGCCACCTCCACAGCCCCTTCCAGCCCCCAGCCACCTCCCCAGCCCTTCCCAGCCCCCGACCTCCTCCCCAGCCACCCCCAAGCACCGCCCTACGCCACCCAGCAACCTGCCACAGCCAGATCTACCCCCAACGCCGGCCAGCAACGTGCCACAATCAAATCCGCCCCCAGCGCCGGCTAGCAACGTGCCACAACCAAATCCGCCCCCAGCGCCAGCCAACAACTTGCCACAACCGAATCCGCCCCTAACTCCGCCCAACAACCCCTCCACAACCGAATCCGCCCCTAGCACCGACCAACAGCGCATCCTTGCCCCAACAACCACCGCCCTCTTCGCCCCAGCCCCATAGCCCATCTGAACTCTTACAGATCTGAAATTGTTAACAGATTTGAACAGGGATAGCGAAGAAAAGCAGTGAAAATGGAGAAGATGAAGCTTTCGTCGCCGATGCAGACCATCTCCGTCGCCTTCATACCGGTGGGAAGCAGGGAATGACCGGGATGCGAGGAGGTGAGAAGCAGCGAAGAAGACATATTAGCTCGATGACTGCGTGGGATGTCTTGCGTCGATGGCTGCAGAGAAGAGATGCGTAGATCCGTTGGGCGAAGTAGCGCGTCATATTTTTGGAAACAAAAATGTTGTTTGTACACACTTTTATACACACTTTTGTACACACCTATGTCTGTGAAAGCTTTTTTTTTGTCTGTTAACATCGATTCACAGACAATGTTTTGCACAAACAAAATATTGTCCGTGAACCGGATTCACAGACAAAAAAAAGCTCCATAAACATGGTGTGTATAAGGTGTGTACAAGGGTGTGTACGTCGAGAATGGTTGTTTTGGAAAAGGCCAAACTTCTTATATTTTTGGAAAGCAAAAGTGTGAGAGGTATACGCCCGCCATTATTTCATTTAATTAAGGTAGGATTGAAACATTAGTGAAACATTAGTTTTTGGAAAGCAAAAGTGTGAATTATTAATTTATTATTGTCAATTAATAATATTAAACAATATTAGTTTAAAAGTTTGTCACGGATAAATCCGTGACAAATAAGAACCGTCGTTGTTCTGGTGAGCTGTTTTGTCACTGAAAGATGCCGTGATTAATCCATGACAAACTTTGTCACGGCCCAGTATCCGTGACATATAATTAATTTGTCACGCCTGGTTTGTCACGGCGTGCGTCCGTGACGAAATCTGTGGCAAAAAAATTGTCATGACTTTTTTAAACTGTTGGCCGTGACAAATTCCATGACAATGGGCCTGTTTTTTTTGTAATGATAAATATCTCACCTATCCTGTCTCCACCCCGCCCCAAACCCCACGGGGTGGTTCCCCGCCCCCATTGCCATTCTTAACTGCCATACCAAATTGATCAAATTATTTAAATAAATCACAACTTGCCGGCACTTCAATTATTTCCCCGCAACTACTCTATACTTTGTTCGATTCTATCCGAACAATCATGTTTATTCATGGTACCTATTTTTTCTATTGAAAAAGAAAAAAAGATGTTTAGGTATTTGCAAATGTCGATGATAACAACAACATCTTAAGGTGTCTACCGATTCTGATTGTCTCCGAAGATGGTCCGAACAGAGCCGATCCTAACATTGTTTTGGTCCGAGTCGAATTTTGGAAAAAAGCCTTTGAATAATGTAAAATTTGGATATTAAGGAGGTGTTTGGATTTGATTCTTAAAACTGATTCTGCTCGTTCAGGGAGAAGAAGCAGAAGTTGAAGTGTTTGGGTAAAAGTGCAAAAGTGATTATGAGGTGCTCTAATTTACTCCTAAAATCAGTTTTTTTAGAAGCTGGGGGTGACCAGCTTCTGAAAATTGATTCTGATTCTGCTTCTGCTTTAAAAAAGAAGCAGAATCAGAATCAATTCCAAACACCCCTAAGATTTATAAGCAGCAATTTAATTTATATGCCTACATCAAATAATTAATCTTATATAGCTGCATGATATTATTTTGATTGATATTATTTGTATTGTTCTTATTTTAATAAAATAGAAAAAATTGTATATATATAATACTAGAATACAATTATTTATGGATCCTTATTATTTACCAATTTTTTGGGGCTTGAGGCAATTGCCTCTTTGCCTCAAGAGAGGGTTCGGCCCTGGGTCCGAACTGGAAAATGTTACATAGATACAATATGGCTTGTGTTATTTTTGTATAGCTTTATTTTTGGGAATTTTTCACAAATAATCCAAAAAGTACAAATAATATCACTTTTCTCGCCCTTTAAATTTCTTTTCAAAAATAGGCTCGTTATTAGACTTTTATTTTCACAAATAGACGGTAGCATTGTAGCACACACTTACTCTTCCTGGAACCTCATATCATTGTAGCTTAGCTCAAATTATAAACTAACCACAACGGAAATCAAGTCACGTTAGTTAAACTAACTGATACGGAGTGGAAAAATATAAAGTAGGCATGTTGAAGGAAATTCTATGTAGCATGCTATCGTGTATATAGAATATGTATTAGGGCCATCTGATGTAAACTATGTATCGTGGGCCTATTGGTCCGTTCTTGTAAACCCTAATAACTCCCTATTTATAGGGCATTCGGTAATGAAACTTGAAGAACTATTCTTCCTGCAACACGTTATCACCACGTAGCCTAGGTCTATTTTTCACCATGCGCATCAACCCTTCTCCAGCCCGTCGCAACAAGGCTGCGCCAACCCTCATCGCCGCAGCAAGGCTGCGCCAACCCTCACTGGCAAAGCAAGGTTGCACCAGCCCTCCCTCCGCCGCATCACAGTAGCAATCTTGCTCCGCCGCAGACATTCATCCCTCCTCCGCCGCAGCACGGTAGCAGATATTCAACCCTTCTCCAGCCACAACACAGTAGCAATATTTGAGGTATTTTTTAACTCAAAATCTCTGCAAAATCTTATGTATATGATTTATTGCATTATGTTTTCCATTGTGTTAAACATCATTGTTTTTTTTTGAGATTAAGTTATCATTTTTTATATCTATTTATTGCACACCAAGTGTTTGATTTTATACCTCATTCATTTTTTTGGAGACAGATGCATTTTTTTACTCCCTCCGTCCCTAAAAGGATTGCCAAGTTTGACCGGCACGTAGAATAATAAAGTAAAAACTGTGCGGTAGAGATTTGTGAAGAGGAGAGAGAAATAACTGGAGCCACAAATTGATTGATTAAAAGGGAAAGTGGCAAAGTTTTTGGGACAACCGAAAAAGGAAAGTTGTCAAAGTTATAAGGGACTGAGGGAGTATTATAATTTCGTAATGCTATATGTTATAATCATATAGTTGGAATCAATATCACATTACGCATCCTCCTTCCTCTTTATACATCCATGTGATCATACTTTTCCGTAAAGCTATATGCCATATACATATAGTTGGAATCAAAGATCACACAAATTAATCTTATTTTCATGCATTTTATATAATTATACTTTCCGTAAAGCTATATGTTAAATACATATAGTTGGAATTAAGATCATATTATGCATTTTAAAATTATTTTATACATATTATGTAATTATATTTTTCCGTAATGCTATATGTCACTTACATATAGTTGGAACCATAATCACGTAATATTACTATATTTTCTGCTCATATATTCTCTAGGGCAAAATACATGTCTAATTTTTTGTAAATCTATATGTTATACTCATATAGTTGGAATTCATGTAGTCCTATTTTTTTTAAACATTTTTTTAGAATACAGTAACTGATGGAGTATATGGCTCGGGAACCCCCGGCCCACAGACTCCTACTACACCAATAAAGGCCCAACCGGCCCAGGAAGCACAACAGGCCCCAAATTACGGCGCCCCAAGCACTTAGCAGCCCACAACGCACACTGGGGAGCCTTCGGCCCCCTAGTCGAAGGCTCAAACTCTCACAGAACGGATTTTCAAGCAAACTAAGAAACTGGGAGAAAAACGGCAGAAAGCAGTAGCCCTCGGCACCTGGAGCCCTCGGCACCCAGGGGGTCCCCGTCACTCAGAGCCCTCGGCTGGTCCTCTGCAGTCGAGGGCACCTCTCCCGACATAATATCCGCGTCACATGCGTACAGATCACCGTACCCTGTACAATGTCCCATCCAACAGCCGCATTAAATGCGGCCACATGCGGTTGCCAGCGCCAACCAGTTGAGGTGATCTCTCGGCCAATGGGCGCTTGACACGTGTCCCTGTCCGGCATTTATTGCTACTATAAATAGCACCCCATTTCCCCATTTGTAACCACGCTGAAAACGCTCCACACTTTATAATATACTTTCTCTCTCTATATTTACTTGCTCTGACTTCTCTCTTATTACTCCCCGTAATAACCCCTCGGATAAGCTACCCCCCGGGTACACTATCCATCATTTGGTGCTCTCATTGAGAGGTCGAACAATCAAGTAAGAAACCCCCCCCCCTTCGCCAAACACTAGCCCTCTGCCAAAATGGTGAGAACAACACGTGCCAACTCCAAAAACGTAGAAGACAAGAACTTGGCCCTCGGCGACGTCAACGCCCCCGAAGCCTCTCACAGGGCTCCCGAGGGCGGTGTCATCGCTGGGCTGGAACAGGCGGCTGTCGACCTACGCCTTCAGATCCAGCAAAATGCCCCCGATGCCCGCCTCGGCATCGAGCCCAAGAAGAAAAACCGGAGTGATGACCAAGTCAGCCCTCCGGTCCTCACCATCGACGTTCATTCGGCGCTCTCCGCCTTCATCCAAACGCTAACTCAGAGCCCTCGGCAGGAGGGACCTTCTCATCAGGGACCTCCCCGAGGGAACCACACGAAGGTGAACGCTTGGGTGAACCCGAACACCATCCCCCTCGGCAAGAAGAGGGAGATCGGAAACTTGGAGGAGGAAGAGGAGGAGTACCCCCACTACCAGGAGAAAAAACGCCACATCCTCATGATCACCGGTGGCAATACAGGGGGCGATTCCACCAGCCAGCGGAAAAAGTGGGCTCAATCGCTTTACGTGGGGGAAGTCACCCATATGCCCCCGGTAAAGCGGCTGAGGGAGGAACCCATCACCTTCACCAACGCAGATCTCCCTCCTACTTCTTCTCCTCACAGGGATGCCTTGGTGATTCGGACTCAAATAAACAACACCATCATTCACCGAACTTACATTGACACGGGCAGCTCCGTCAATGTAATGTACCTCAGCACCTTTAGAGAGCTGCATCTGGAGAGGGGGTCCATTCGGCCCATTAAGACCCCTCTTGCCGGCTTCACCGGCGATACTATTGATTCCGAGGGGGTAATAACCCTCCCGGTGATCTTCGGCGACGGGCTCCATAGAGCCCAGCTCGAAGTGGAGTTCGTCGTCGTCAACATCGACTGCGCCCACAACATCATCCTCGGCCGGCCAGCCCTCGAGGACCTCGAGGCCGTCATCTCCATGAGGCACCTCTGCCTCAAGTTCCCCGCCGAAGGGGGCATTGGCTACTCCCGGGGGAATCAGAAAATTGCCCGCGCTTGCTATCTTCAAGTCACGAAGAAAGTAAGTAAGACGGAATTCCGTGTTGACACCATCACCGGAACCATCGACGAAGAAGAAAAGAGGCCGAGGGTTGAACCAGCCGAGGACGTAGAAGACTTTGCGCTCGATCCGGCCAAGCCGGAGAGAGTCGTGAAGATGGGAGCCCAGCTCCCTGAAGATCTGAAGACCGGTATCACCGACACCCTCCGCGCCTACTCCACTATCTTTGCATGGGGACCGGAGAACATGCCGGGAATAAGCCGAAGGGTCATCACCCACCGCCTCTCGGTGGACCCCTCGGCAAAAGCAGTACAGCAACGAAGAAGACCCCTCTCCGCCGAAAGGAGGGAATTTGTGAAGAAGGAGGTCGCCATGCTCCTCTCTATTAAGAACATCAAGGAGGTAAAATACCCCTCATGGCTGGCGAACGTAGTCCTCGCACAGAAGCCTCCTACCTTCCGCATGTGCGTGGACTACACGGATCTCAACAAGGCGTGCCCTATGGACCCTTTTCCTTTGCCCAATATCGATCAACTTGTAGATGAGACCGCGGGGTGTGAAATCATGTCATTCCTCGACGTATTCTGTGGGTATCATCAGATCTTCATGCATGAGGAGGACGCCGAAAAGACAACCTTCATGACCCCCGAGGGCATCTTCTGCTACCTAGTGATGGCCTTCGGCCTAAAGAACTCAGGGGCCACTTACACCCGGATGGTGGCCCGAGTCTTTCAGGCCGTCCTAGGGCGCACCATGGAGGCCTATGTTGACGACATGATCATCAAAAGCAAACAATCTTCCAGCCATGCCGACGACCTCCGGGAAATCTTCGCCATCATGCAAAAGTTCAACCTTCGGCTAAACCCGAAGAAGTGCACCTTCGGCGTCCAAGGGGGAAGATTATTAGGCTACATGGTGAGCCGAAGGGGTATTGAGGCCAATCCCGAGAAGATCCAGGCCAACATCAACATGGAGCCCCCACGCAATGTGAAGGAAGTTCAACGGTTGACGGGCCGCCTGGCAGCCCTCAACCGCTTTCTATCTAAATCGGCGGAGAGGTCTTTACCCTTCTTCCAGATCATGAGGAAGACGGCTGGCTTTCAATGGACTCCAGAATGCCAGGGGGCTTTCGACGAGCTCAAACGATATCTATCTTCACCCCCTGTGCTCTCCAAGCCAAAGGTAGGGGAGACCCTCTATCTCTACCTTGGGGTCAGCCCGGCAGCCATCAGCTCCGTACTCATCCGGGAGGAAGACAGCATCCAACATGCCATCTACTATGTAAGCAAGACCCTGAGGGAGGCCGAGCTCAGGTACTCTCCTGTGGAAAAAACGGTGTTAGCCATCGTTTGGACCGTCAAGAAGTTGGGCCACTACTTTCAGGCTCACCCGGTTCATGTCCTCACTCATCAACCCCTCGGCGCCCTCATGAGGAGCCCCACCAGCTCCTCCCGCATGGTGAAATGGGCTATCTTCCTGAGCCAATACAACATTGACATTCGTCCGAGGCCTGCCATCAAGGGCCAAGCCCTGGCGGACTTTGTGACGAAGTGTACCGCAAGGGAAGCCACGGACGGGAAGCCCTCGGCTACCTCGGACGACTGGTGGACCCTCTATACCGACGGCTCCTCCGCGACCAAAGCATGCGGGGGAGGGGTAGTCCTCGTTACTCCCGAGGGCTTCAAGGCCTACTATGCAATCCGCTTCTCCTTCAAAGTCTCCAATAACGAGGCCGAGTATGAGGCCCTCCTGTGTGGCCTTCGGCTGGCTGCCAACATGAAGGCTCGGCAGATCCATATCAAATGCGACTCCAAGTTGGTCGTTGGCCAAATCTCCGAGGAGTATGAGGCCAAGGAGGGAAGGATGAAACAGTACAAGGAGGCGGCCAAGGAATTGCTTAAGGTATTTGAGGCACACTCTCTCACTCAAATACCGAGGGCTCAGAACTCCGAGGCCGACATACTATCTAAGCTCTCAGCCGACTCCCCCGAGCACATCTCTAAGATTGCTAAAATTGAGGAACTCAGTCTCTCGAGTATCCATGCGAGCCCCGTCATGAACATACAACAACGCCAAGAGGACTGGATCTCGGATATCATCACCTTCATCTCCACAGGGCAGCTACCCGAAAACGAGACCCACGCTAAACTAGCAAAGCTGAGGGCTCCTAGCTACACCATCGAAGACGGAAGGCTCTACAAACGGTCTTACAACGGCACGCTACTTCGGTGCCTTCATCAAGATGAAGCCGAGGTCGCGATGGAGGAGGTGCACAGTGGCACTTGCTCAGCTCACTAGGGACCCTTCTCCATGTCCCGAAGGCTCATTCTCTAGGGCTACTTCTGGCCAACCATGGCCAGGGATTGTGCTGACCTTGCCCGAAGGTGCACCGCATGCCAACATTTCCAGAAAGCCCCCGGCAGGCCAGCGGTCAACTATGCCCCCATCAGCACATCCGTCCCCTTTTCTCGATGGGGGGTAGACCTTGTGGGCCCTCTGCCGAGGGGTACCTCCAACGACAGGTACATCATTGTGGCCATCGACTACTTTACCAAGTGGGTGGAGGCTGAGCCCCTCGCCAGCATCACAGAGGCGAAGTGCCGTCACTTCGTCCTGAAGAACATCCTCACAAGGTTTGGCGTCCCCCAGCAGTTCATCTCCGACAACGGAACACAATTTGAGGTAGCCCCCTTCTGTGCCCTTCTGGAGGCATGGGGCATCAAACACACCTTCTCCTCCATTGCCTACCCTCAAGGAAACGGGAAAGTAGAGAACGCCAACCGGACCTTGCTCGAGGGCCTAAAAAAGAAGCTGGAGGCTGAGGGCGGTGGCTGGGTGGAAGAACTCCACAACATCCTTTGGGCCTACCGCACCACCCCTCGACGAGCAACAGGTGAAACACCCTTCTCCCTCTGCTACGGGTTTGAAGCCAAAGCTCCTACGGAAGTCACCCTTCCCACCCGGAGGGTGATCCAATATGACCCCGAGGTCAACGACAGCAACATGGTCCTCGACCTCCACCTCCTTTCAGAACGCCGGGAGCAAGCCTTCATCCGGGCAGAAAACTACCGAAGGCAAGTCAAAGGCTTCATCGACGCCAAGGTTCGCACCCGAGAATTCCAAGTGGGGGACTATGTCCTCCGGAGGAGGGAAGCCAGCCAACCGACCGAGGGAGGCAAAATGGCACCAAAGTTCGAAGGCCCCTACATCATAGCAGCCATCATCAAACCTGGGACTTACAAGCTCAAACGCCCCAACGGGAAAGAAGTCCCTAGGCACTGGAATATACACCACTTAGTTAAATTTTATCAATAATGTAAGAGCGGCCAAGCCCTCATAACTAGTGAATGTACTATCCTATGGCCCAAGGCCTCCAATTTTGAAGAATGAAGACACATTCAAGACACCAAGAACAACCGCAAAACACTTATGAGCGGCCAAGCCCTCATACCAACTACAGGCCCCAGGCCTCACCACGAGAAGAACCCCCTCCGGCACCAAGTGCCGAGGGCGGACACCATCAACACCTTCAACAACAGTGAAAACACCAAGTGTTTCAAACAAGACCCCTCGGTACCAAGTACCGAAGGTGGGGACTCCCATCACCGGCAACAGGAAACACCAAGTGTTTCATTTCAAGACTCTTCGGCACCCAGTGCCGGGGGTACACATCTCCACCATCAACATCGAAAAGAAGAACAACAAGTGTTCCTACAGAAGACCCCTCGGTACCAAGTACCGGGGGTACACATCTCACCCATCAACGTCACATAGAAGAAGAACACTAAGTGTTCCTACAGAAGACCCCTCGGTACCAAGTACCGGGGGGCTACATATCGAAACTAACACCAAGTGTTGTTTCTAAAAGCCGTACCCCACGAGGACACATATACCGAAGGCACCACCATCGGTGCCGGCGGCACGTAGTGCCCCCGGCCATTTGCAACTAGTGTGCAAATGAAAACCCTTCCTTGAAATGCTTTCCGCGTCACTACCCCCAGGGTACGACAGACATGAGAAATGCCCAGGATTCGACTTTCAAAAACGGAACGCTTTCCGCGTCATCACCCCAAGGGTATGACAGGCACGAGAAATGCCCAGGATTCGACTTCCAAACCGAAACGCTCCCCGCGCTACCACCCCAAGGGTGTGGCAGGCCACGGACTATGTCTAGCGCCGAGGGGACGACTTTCCAAACTGAGGCACTTTCCGCGCCATCCCCCAAGGGGAGGCAGGTTACAGACCACCATATCTTGTGCCCAGGAAACGACCCTCGATCCCCTCAGAACTCGGAAGGTTAACCCGAGGGAGGAGAGCCATTGGTGTATTCTGATGGTCTCCTGATAGGCCAGCCTTACCAAGAAACCAAGTTTCTTGATGCCTTCCCTTCACCACCAACAAAAAAAAAGAGGGGGTGAAGGGGAGTAGACTCATCGAGAAATCAGTGAGTACAACACGCCAACAAATCACAACATACCGAGGGCTCCCTACGGGAACACCCCCGGTAACTGAAGGCTCCTATTTCCCGAAGGTTACTACTCAACAATACAAAGGGATGGAACTGTCTCAAGTACACTAAACGGCTAAGTTCACTTCAAATAAGTGCCGAGGGCACCTACCATCGGTCATCCATTGCTACCGAGGGGTCCTATCCTGTAAAAGGGGATGCAACTGACTAAGGCAGCTCAAGAACCCTTCAAGTGAATGCCGAGGGCACCTACATCCCACCAGCATTCACTACAACATCAATGTCCTACAAATTTTCCTAAGTCCACACTTTTGAAAAAATGACAACAGCCGGAGGCTCAAATATCACCCAACAATCGAAGGCATCTATTACAAATCATCAAAGGCCAACCAAGGGGGATTATTCCAAAATAATGTCGCCCTCGGGAAATCTTAAGTGGAAAACACTACTAACCGAAGGCTACACAAGGAAGCAACACTTAGAAATTTTTCTAAGTCCTGAAGATTGAGCCCCCAGCCTGATCAATATTTCAACTAGGGGAACCATGATAGCCGAAGGCTACGTGATGCAACATCACTTAGAAAATTTTCTAAGTTCTACATATTTTTTCCTCGGTCAACTACTTATTCATCAAGGAGAAGACTATCACCCCGGAGGTTTCCGATGGGAAGCCACGCGTAGGAATTTTTCCAAGCCCTCGGCCAAATATCCACGCAACAGGAAGGTTCACCCAATGATTTGAGGGCTCCTATCGGGACCACTCGAAGGCTCAACATCTGAGGTCTACTTAGAAAATTTTTGAAGTCCTGAATATTTGCCCCTCGGATAGACTCCTCACTGACCGAAGGTTCAACATCCACAACCCACTTACAAAAATTTCTAAGTCCTACATATTTGGCCCTTGGTCAAATATTCACACATTAGGAAGGAGGCTGCCAGCCGAGGGCTTCCAATGGTGACTACACTTAGAAATCTTTCTAAGTCCTAAGGATTGGGTTCTCAATCTAATCATCTCACAACAAGTGAACTACAAACACCCGAAGGCCCTATGGTGTGCTACACTTAGAAAAATTTTCTAAGTCCTAACTATTGATGAGCCCTCGGTTGTATATCCAGTGAAGGGTGTCCAACTACCGAAGGATACAACTGTATTCAAACACTTAGAAAAATTTTCTAAGACCTAAGCTCCTCACCTCTGTTTATCTCATAAAGACTACAAAGAACCGGAGGGAAGGATCAGCCGGGGGCCAACAGATGAACAAACACTTGGAAGAATATTCCCTAAGTCCTAAGCGTACATTCAAAGGAGCAAAGGCATACATTCAAAACGAGACGAAGGCATACATTCAAGGAAAAACACTCGGAGGAAACGAACTATACAAAATGCCCGAAGGCCAACATTCATGCATTCAGGGAGGAGTTAAAGTATATATGTTACAATATGGCCGAGGCCGAGAGTAAACGAATATTCATTACAAACAAAAAGCAAAGGTATTCAAAACACTACAAGTACATATCACATATTGTCAACACCGGGGGCAGCCTCTTCCGCAGGCTTCGAGATGACCTCCGCATCAGCCTCTGCCTCATCGCCCTCAGCCTCTTTCAGGAGTTCTGAATCTTCCAGTTCCGGCCTCTCGACGCCCTCGGGAAGGGGGACTCTGATATCAGGCTGGAGGGAGGGGGAGACCGTATGTCGTCGGGTCGAAGGCCGTTGGCTCTATTTTTAGGTGCCGGGCGAGCCTCCTGTAGATTAGGGCCTGGGTGAAGAACTCCCCCCCGGCATAGTAATCTTCACCCTTTCGGGCTAGCCACATCGCCCCGAGACCCTTCACCCACCCGTCGGCAGAACTCTCCATGACCGAGGCCACCTAGTCTTTATGGCCTTCGGCCTTCCAGCCCTCGGTCATGAAGGCAGCGACTGCAGCAGCGGCGGCCTCTGCTTTTGCGGCCTCGGCGTCTTCAAGGGCCTTCTTCGCAGCCTCGGCAGCCGCCTTCTCCATCTCCACCCTCTCCTTGGCCGCTCTCTCTGCTTCCGCCCTCGCCTGCTGGAGGTCCCTCTCCAGTTGAGCCATCTGCCTCATGGCCTCGGCATTATCGTGAATAAGCTTCTTGAGGGACTCCTCCTGTTGCGCCTTCTGGAGGCGCCACTCGTCGAACCTCCTGGCGTGTTCGCCGAGGGCTATGCAAGCCTGTTTAGACAAACAACAAAGCAAGGAGTTAAAATTATGATCACACCAACAGATAAAGTCATGGGCCATGATGCTAAGGAAAAAGAAAGAAGAAGAGAGGAAGGAGGAGAACTTACGGTAAGAGAGGACCGGAGGATTTTGGACTCCAGGGCTTCATCATCCAGCTTCCCGAGGGCCCGCCTGTCCAGAGCGGGTGTAGCCCCGCCCAGAAATTCCCGGGGGTCCACTATGCCATGCGTAATGGCAGACCCCTTCGGCAGGGAGAACTGTATGTCCTCCCGAGGCAAGCTTACCTCGCCACCTTTACCCGAGGGCGGGCAAGGAGCAGTCGGAGCACTGGGCTCGGAGGCGGAATGCTCGTCCACCACCACCACCAGGGGAGCCTTCTTCCCGGCGTCCCCCTTTTTCTGCTTCTTCCCCTCGGGGATTGGGGCCTTGCCGGCAGCCTTCCGCTTTGCGGCCTCCCCCGAGGGCTCACCGCCCTTCTTCATCTCCCCGAGGGGCTTCTGCTTGACGGGCTCCTTCTGGCCCGGGACCTTCACCTTCTGCTTTTTGAGGTTGGCGAAGGCATTGAGATCCATATTGACACCTGCAAAAACAATGTGGGGTTAAAATCGAGGGGTCACTAACAGATGGCATAAAGAATAAACAAACAAGCAAATGAACTATGTGCTAAGATATGAAGGTGAGAGTGCCCTCAGCCACTACCTCCGGAGGCTCCCTCAAACACCGGGAACTTCTCATCTGTCTCCCCCAGGAAGCGATACCGCCGGAACCCGAGGGTGTAGAGATCTCCCTCTTTGGTGCACTCCTTAATGGTAATATTCTTGTCCCGGCCCTCCGGGATCATGGCCAGAATCCGGCTGTCTTTCTCGAGGGCGGCGCTCCTCCTCTTCTCGTGCCTCCTGAAACGGTCACGCAACTCCCTCTGGAAGGGGCTCTCGGTCAGCTTCACGTAGCACCACCGGTCCTTCCACCCTTTTGTTCGAGGAGGGCGCCTCAGTGAAGAGCTTGAACATTGCCACCTGCTGCAAGTTTGTGAAGCCCTCGACATTCGCATGCCCCCCAGCACAGATTGAAGCTCTGGAAGAAGAGGTCCAGGCTAGGCGTCACCCCCCGGGACTTGCAGAGCTGGAGGAAGCCAGTAATGTAGGAATGGCTGTTCGGGGTCAGCTGGCAGGGGACCAGACCCACGAACCGGAGGTACTCCCGGAGGAAAGGGTGCAGGGGGAAGCGGAGCCCCATGGACACCGAGAGAACGTGCACCGCAATACAGCCCTCGGGAGCCCGGGAGAGGACGTCATCTGGACCCGGTGTCACCACGATGGCCGAGGGGCCCACGTGAAGCTGAGTAACGTAGATGTCCACCGCATCAACCTTCGACCTTATTTCCAAGGCGGCGGTGTTCAGGTAGGAGTACCCCTCGAGCATATCGAGGGGCTTCCCTTGATCTGCAACGCTGCCCTTCTTCTTGGGAGCAGCTACCTTGGCCTTCTTCTTTCCGGGGGCCACCCGGATGGGAACCGCGTTCAGCGGCCGAGAGGTGCTGGCCTCACCGGCACCCTGAGGGGGAAGGACGGCCACGGTCACCCTCGTCCTCTCCTTTGCTTCCTCCTCCTCTGCAACCTGCATGGCGAGGGCCAGCTCTTCGTCTTCCACCTCCTGCTCGAAGCCCTCGGCTTCAACTTCAGCCAACAGCTCCTTCTGCACTTCTACTGCCATCGCAACATCCTCCTGGGCCGAGGACTGTTCATTTGAGGACTCCACATCCGAGAGGACTTCATCCTCCATCGAGGGCGCCCTCGAGATGTCTTGAGAATCACTCTGTGAAGACATTGCTATACTACGTCGAGGGTTTGGAGACGCTAAGTACTCTAAGCTACCCACCTAATCTAAGGCCACAAAGACAGCTAGCTAAGAGGTGAAGTGTGAATGGAGAACTGACCTTAGAATATGATCGAGGGCGGCTGTTTCTCTCTCTAGAAAATTTGGCAGAGCTTCGTTATAAGGATTTCGCACAAGGGGAAGGAAGCCCGGCCATGGGTATTTATAGGCGCTGGAATCCGGGCTTGGGCCTGGAAACCGGGCCTCCGGATGGACTGTCATCATTACACGCCGTGTCTTCACCCAACCGGTGACGCCGCCCACGGACAGCCAACCATCACGCGCCACGTGTACCCCCCAACGGCCATATCCTGACGTTACATATTCCAACGGCTATATTTCCAACGGCTATATTCTGGGAGCCCCCAGATTTTCTTACTTCACTCCACTTCATCAAGGAGAGCCTCTGGGTACACTTACCCAGAGACGCCCCCGGGTTGTGCCCCACACGGTACATAACAGTCGCCTTCGGGATCACTCCTTCAGAAGCCCAAGGCTTCATATCAGGCCACCCCTCGGGGATTCCCCCTCAGCACTGTAAGGGCCGGGTAGCCCCCGGGGAGTATGCCTCATTGACGGATAGCCTACGGCACACAGGTAACGGGAGCCCTCGAATATCCTCGTCACCAACTAATCAACAAGCAGGGGACACCCCGGTAACAGTTCAACTACTGCCCTCATCCATCACGCCCTCGATCCCCAGATATAGTGGCTCCCCTTCGGCACCTCCCAGGACATCAACAGCAAGCCTCCGGCTACTCAACACATGAGCCCTCAGAACAAGGAGAGCCTTCGGCATTACCATTATTCTCCATTTTTGACCAAGGTTTCACATTTTCGATTCATCGTTGGGGGAATTCGGTGCACTCTTTTTCCCTCATTAGGATTTTTCCCCCAGGGTTTTTCCTAATGAGGTTTTTAACGAGGCATCCCCCCAAAATGAAACGAAAAGCGTCAGCCTTCGGCCCACAACAGCAGCGCAACTACTCTACTCCTTTTCACCACTTTACAAGTGCCTCAAGGAGTGGGGGACTGGAGGACCCCCTCGGGAAAATCATTAAATTACAAAATGGTGAAAAATTCCAACAAACGGCAAAGCAATCCCTCAAGTCCCGACATGTGGGTAACTGAGGGACTGCCTTCGACAGGGACATGAAAGCAATGACTCCTCACCAACTTCAGAGATTACAACGGGACAACATCAAAGGGCAAGCACAAATTACTCCTTTTCCCTCAAGTACCTTTCGGCAAAAGGAGTGAGGGACTCCTGATGGAGTATATCGCCCGGGAACCCTCGGCCCACAGACTCCTACTACACCAATAAAGGCCCAACCGGCCCAGGAAGCACAGCAGGCCCCAAATTACGGCGCCCCAAGCACTTAGCAGCCCACAGCGCACACTGGGGAGCCTTCGGCCCCCTGCCCGAAGGCTCAAACTCTCACAGAACGGGTTTTCAAGCAAACTAAGAAACTTAGAGAAAAACGGCAGAAAGCAGTAGCCCTCGGCACCTGGAGCCCTCGGCACCCAGGGGGTCCCCGGCACTCAGAGCCCTCGGCTGGTCCTCTGCAGTCGAGGGCACCTCTCCCGACATAATATCCGCGCCACATGCGTACAGATCACCGTACCCTGTACAACGTCCCATCCAACAGCCGCATTAAATGCGGCCACATGCGGCTGCTAGCGCCAACCAGTTGAGGTGACCTCTCGGCCAATGGGCGCTTGACACGTGTCCCTGTCCGGCATTTATTGCTACTATAAATAGCACCCCATTTCCCCATTTGTAACCACGCTGAAAACGCTCCACACTTTATAATATACTTTCTCTCTCTATATTTACTTGCTCTGACTTCTCTCTTATTACTCCCCGTAATAACCCCTCGGATAAGCTATCCACCGGGTACTCTATCCATCAGTGACATGTTTATATTTCTGTAATTCTATATGTCATATACATATAGTTGGAATAACAATCATGCAGTCATATTGAACTTCTCTCAATTAGTCGTGAGATAAAGAAATTTCACAAACATAAACATCACAGATGCACTCATGATTTGTCATTTGCCTACCCATTTCAACTTAAATTAAAGTTAATATTCTAGTCTCAAAAGGACTTGATTACTATTATTAAAATTTTAACATTAGTCCATCAATCACATCCAATTTCCTCCATTAATTAGTTGTGTTATAAAGAATTTTCATTAAAAGACTTACAAATTTAATTGACAATTCATACAAGTACATATCACCATATGATATAATGTGTCTTTGTTTTTGAAAAAAGTGATGATCGATCAATTTGATCGGTGATGGATAGTGTACCCGGGGGGTAGCTTATCCGAGGGGTTATTACGGAGAATAACTAGAGAGAAGTCAGAGTAAGTAAGTATAGAGAGAGAAAGTATATTAGAAAGTGTTCAGTGTTTTTAGCGTGGTTACAAATGGGGAAATGGGGTGCTATTTATAGTAGCAATAAATGCTGGACAGGGACACGTGTCAAGCGTCCATTGGCCGAGAGGTCACCTCAACTGGTTGGCGCTGGCAAACGCATGTGGCCGCATTTAATGCGGCTGTCTGATGGGACGTTGTACAGGGTACAGTGATCCATACGCATGTGGAGCGGATATTATGTCAGAAAAGGCGCCCTCGGCAGTAGATGACTAGCCGAGGGCTCTGAGTACCGGGGACCCCCTTAGTGCCGAGGGCTCCAACTGCCGAGGGCTACTAATTTCCGCCGTTTTTCCCAGTAACCTTGTTTTCCTGTCTTGGCCCTCCTGTGAGAATTAGAGCCTTCGGCCAGGGGGCCGAAGGCACCCCTGGTGCATATTGTGGGCTGCTTGGTACTCTGGGCGCTGTGATTTGGGCCTGTTGTGCTTTCTGGGCCTGTTGGACCTTTATTGGAGTAATAAGAGTTTGTGGGCCGGGGGTTCCCGGGCCATATACTCCATCAGTAGTCCCTCACTCCTTTTGACGATAGGTACTTGAGGGAAAAGGAGTAATTGTGTTTGTCCTCTGCCGTTGTTCCGTTTGTAGTTTTTAGAGTTGTGTGTAGTTTGTTGTTTGTTTATTCTGCCGAGGGCAGTCCCTCAGTTACCCACATGTCGGGACTTGAGGGGTCATGTTTGTGATTTTTGTGAGTTTTCTCGAGGGGGTCCTCCAGTCCCCCACTCCTTGAGGCACTTGCAAAGTGGTGAAAAGGAGTAGAGTAGTTGCGTTGCTGTTTTTGGCCGAAGGCTGACGCTTTTCGTTTCATTTTGGGGGGATGCCTCGTTAAAAACCTCATTAGGAAAAACCCTGTGGGAAAAAATCCTAATGAGGGAAAAAGAGTGCACCGAATTCCCCCAACGATGAATCGAAAATGTGAAACCTTGGTTCGAAATGGAGAATAATGCTGATGCCGAAGGCTTTCCTTGTTCTGAGGGCTCATGTGTTGATTAGCCGGAGGCTTGTTGTTGATGACCTGGGAGGTGCCGAAGGGGGGTCCCTCAATCCGGGGATCGAGGGCGTAATGAATGCGAGTAGTAGTTGAAGTGTTACCGGGGTGTCCCCTGTTTGTTGATTAGTTGGTGAGGAGGGTATCCGAGGGCTCCCGTTACCTGTGTGTCGTAGGCTATCCGGCCCTCAAAGTGCTGAGGGGGTTCCCCGAGGGGTGGCCTGATATGAAGCCTTGGGCTTCTGAAGGAGTGATCCCGAAGGCATCTGTTATGTAGTGTGTGGGGCACAAACCGGGAGTGTCTCCGGGTAAGTGTACCCGGGGGCTCTTCTTGATGAAGTGGAGTGAAGTAAAAAGCCCGAGGCCAGTGTTTCTTGGTTGATGAAGGACTGATCTGTCAAGTGTAGCCGGGAGCTCCCAGAATATAGCCGTTGGAAATATAGCCGTTGGAATATCTAACGTCAGAATATAGCCGTTGGGGGGGGGGGGGGGGTTGCCACGTGGTGTGTGCTCGTTGGCTGCCCGTGCGCGGGCATCACCGATTGGGAGAAACCACGGTTCGCAATGATGGCAGTCCAACCGGAGGCCCGGTTTCCAGGCCCAAGCCCGGATCCCAGCGCCTATAAATACCCCATGGCCGGCTTCACTTCCCCTTGTGCGATACCATTGTAGCGAAGCTCTGCTAAAATTTCTAGAGAGAGAAACAACTGCCTTCGATCAATCCCCGCTTTAAGGTCAGTTCCCCATCTGTTCTTCTCTCTCCTTAGCTAGCTGTAGCGGCCTTAGATCTAGGAGTCGTAACTTAGAAAACTTAGCGTTTCCGAGCCCTTGAACTAGTGCAAAGATGTCTTCTCAAAGTGATTCCCAGGACATCTCGGGGGCGCCCTCGATGGAGGATGAAGTCATCTCGGACGTGGAGTCCACAAGCGAACAACCCTCGGTGGGACAAGATGTTGTCGTCGCCATGGAGCTGCAGAGAGCCCTCGTTGCTGAGGCGGAAGCCGAGGGCTTCGAACAAGAGTGTGAAGACGAAGAGCTGGCCCTCGCCCGGCAAGCAGCTGAGGAAGAGGCGCAGAAAGAGGGCGCGAGGGTCACCGTTGTTGTTCTCCCCCCTCGGGGCACTGGTGAGGCCAGCACCTCTCGACCGCTGAACGCGGTTCCCATCCGGGTGGCCCCCGGAAAAAAGAAGGCGAAGGTTGCTGCTTCCAAGAAGAAGGGCAGCGTTGCAGACCAAGGGAAGCCCCTCGATATGCCCGAGGGGTATTCCTATTTGAATACCGCCGCCCTAGAGATGAAGTCGAAAGCTGACAGGGAAGATCTCTACGTAACCCAGCTACATGTGGGCCCCTCGGCCGTTGTGGTGGCACCGGGTCCCGATGACGTCCTCTCCCGGGCTCCCGAAGGCTGTATTGCAGTGCACGTCCTGTCCGTGTCGATGGGGCCCCGCTCTGGTTCCCCCTACACCCCTTCCTTCGGGAATACCTCCGGTTCGTGGGTCTGGTCCCCTGCCAACTGACCCCGAACAGCCACTCCTACATTACGGGCTTCCTCCATCTCTGCAAATCCCGGGGGGTTACACCTAGCTTGGATCTCTTCTTCCAAAGTTTTAACCTGTGCCGGGGGGGTCATGCGAATGCCGAGGGCTTCGCAAACTTGCAGCAGGTGGCCCTATTCAAGCTTTTTACTGAGGCGCCCTCCTCGAACAAAGGGTGGAAAGACCGGTGGTGCTACGTGAAGTTAGCCGAGAGCCCCTTCCCGAGGGAATTGCGTGACCGGTTCAGAAGGCATGCGAAGAGGAGGAGCGCCGCCCTCAAGAAAGATGGTAGGATCCTGGCAAAGATCCCGGAGGGCCGGGACAAAAACATAACTATCAAGGAGTGCACCCAAGAGGAGGACCTCTACACCCTCGGGTTTCGGCGGTATCGCTTCCTGGGGGAAACGGATGAAAGGTTCCCGGCATTTGAGAGAGCCTCCGGAGGTAGTGGCTGAGAGCATCCAGTCCTTTAGACTTATGTATATTTAGGTGTAGATATGATTTTTGTTGTATCTTTTCTCCTTCGGCTTTAACCGTTATTATTTTTTCAGGTATCAACATGGACCTCAATGCCTTCGCCAACCTTAAAAAACAAAAGGTCAAGGCCCCGGGCCAGAAGGAGCCCCCCAAGCAGAAGCCCCTCAGGGAGTTGAAGAAGAGCAGTGAGCCCTCGGGGGAGGCCGCAAAGCGAAAAGCCGCCGGAAAGGCGCCAATCCCCGAGGGGAAGAAGCAGAAGAAGGGGGATGCCGGGAAGAAGGCTCCCCTGGTGGTGGTGGTGGACGAGCACTCCGCCTCCGAGCCCAGTGCTCCAATGACAACAATTGCTCCTCGCTCGCCCTCGGGTCAAGGTGGTGAGGCAAGCTTGCCCCGGGAGGACATACAGTTCTCCCTACCGAAGGGGGCAGCCATTACGCATGGCACAGTAGACCCCTGGGAATTTTTGGGCGGGGATACCCCCGCTCTGGATAGGAGGGCCCTCGGGAAGCTCGACGATGAAGCCCTCGAGTCAAAAATCCTCCGGTCCTCCCTTACCGTAAGTTCTTCCCCTTCTTTTCTTCTTCTCCTTTTTGCATAGTGGTTTACGATTCTATCTGTTGCGTGATCGTAGCTTAACCCCTTACTTTGTTGTTTGTTTTATTCAGGCCTGCATAGCCCTCGGCGAACACGCTAGGAGGTTCGATGAGTGGCGCCTCCAGAAGGCGCAACAGGAGGAGTCCCTCAAGAAGCTTATTCATGACAATGTCGAGGCCATGAGGCAGATGGCTCAGGTGGAGAGGGACCTCCAGCAGGCGAGGGCGGAAGCTGAGAAGGCGGCCAAGGAGAAGGCGGCCAAGGAGAAGGCGGAGGTGGAGAAGGCTGCTGCCGAGGCTGCAAAAAAGGCCTCCGAAGACGCAGAGGTCGCAAAAGCAGAGGCCGCCGCTGGTGCAGTTGCTGCCTTCATGACCGAGGGTTGGAAAGCCGAAGGCCATAAGGATTGGGTGGCCTCGGTCGTGGAGGGCTCCGCCGACGGGTGGGTGAAGGGCCCCGGGGCGATGTGGCTAGCCCGAAAGGGTGAAGATTACTATGCCGGGGGGAGTTCTTCACCCAGGCCTTGATTTACAGGAGGCTTGCACGGTATTTGAAAATCGAGCCAACGGCCTTCGATCCGGCGGCATATGGCCTCCCCCCCCTCCAGCCTGATATCAGAGTCCCCCTTCCCGAGGGCGTCGAGAGGCCAGAATTGGAGGATTCCGAGCTCCTGAAAGAGGCCGAGGGCGATGAAGCAGAGGTTGGCACGGAGGTCATCTCAAAGCCCGCGTAAGAGGCTGCCCCCGGAGCTGAAAATATATGATCTGTATTTAGTAGTGTTTTGAACGTCTTTTTTGTATGTAATGGATATCTGTGTACTTTCGACCTCGGCCACATTGTAATATATACATTTGAATTTCCTCTTTTTGACGAATGAATACTTGCCTTGGGCTTTGTGTATACAATTCATTCCCTTTCATTGTTTCTCTTGGAATGCATGCCTTCGACTTTTCTGGATGTATGCCTTCGTTCTTCCGAATGTATGTTTAGGACTTAGAATATATTCTTCCAAGTGTAGTGCCCCTCGTATCCCTCGGCCACTAGGCCTATCTAGTTAATGGCACCTTTGGTCGAGGGCTCAACGTTTAAGACTTAGAAATATTTCTAAGTGTTTGTTCATTTGTTGGCTCCCGGCTAATTCTTTCCCTCCGGTTCTATGTAGCCTTCATGAGATGACCGAAGGCGAGGTGTTTAGGACTTAGAAAATCTCTAAGTGTTTGGATATCGTGTAGCCTTCGGTACGTGGATACCCTTCGCTGGTTGGATGCATGACCGAGGGCCCGGTGTTTGGATATTGTGTAACCTTTTGGGGACTTAGAAGTTTTTCTAAGTGTAGTATGTATGGAGTAGGAGCCCTCGGGCAACATGGATATTTGACCGAAGATCAAAATATGTAGGACTTAGAAATTTTTTCTAAGTGTAGCTTTACCAAGTCTCCAACCGTATGGCCCCTCGGGCAGCATGGAGATTTGACCGAGGGTCAAAATATGTAGGACTTAGAAATTTTTTCTAAGTGTAGCTTTACAGAGCCTTCAACCGCATGGCCCCTCGGGCAGCATGTAAATTTGACCGAGGGTCAAAATATGTAGGACTTAGAAAATTTTTCTAAGTGTAGCTTTACAAAGCCTTCAACCGCATGGCCCCTCGGGCAGCATGTAAATTTGACCGAGGGACAAAATATGTAGGACTTAGAAATTTTTTCTAAGTGTAGTATGTATGAAGTAGGAGCCCTCGGGTGACTGTGAGGGCCTTGTCTCAGATATGCCTTCGGTTGACTGTTGGCTCCACAAGGGGCAAAACATTTAGGACTTAGATTATTTTTTCCAAGTATTTCCTGCCGCTGGCCTTCGGGGGGACCCTTCGGATGTATACGTTGTAGGTTTAGGATAGTTTCCTTTGCCTTGCAATGTTGGGCTATGGTAACAAAAGCCTTCGGTTGTTTGTTATATCCCCTCGGCATGGAGTGAGGTGCCGGAGGTGATTCTTGATTTGGTTTGGCCACATCCGATAGCTTTGTCACATAGTACCCTTCGGGGACGCTTTGAGTTGCTGTTGGCTGAGCCTGTCATGTTTTGTAGTATTTGAGCCTTCAGTTTTAGGTATAGCCGGAGGCAATCCTTGAGTGGACTTAGCCATTTGTTGATGATGTCTGTTGTGAATGGTATCCTTCATACCTGTGAGCTTTCAGGTACCGAAGGTGTTCCCGTGGGGAGCCCTCGGTATGTTTCTGTGAATTGTTGGAGTGATGTACTCATTGATTTCTCGCCGAGTCTACTCCCCTTCACCACCCCATTTTTTTTGAGTAGTGAAGGGAAGGCTTCAAGAAACTTGGTTTCTTGGTAAGGCTTGGCCTATCGGGAGGTAACAGAATACAACATTAGCTCCCCCCTCGGGTTAACCTTCCGAGTTCCGAGGGGATCGAGGATCGTTTCCTAGGTACAAGATATGGTGGTCTGTAGCCTGCCTCCTCTTGGGGGATGGCGCGGAAAGCGCCTCAGTTTTGAAAGTCGTCCCCTCGGCGCTAAACATAGTCCGTGGCCTGCCACACCCTTGGGGTGGTGGCGCGGGGAGCGTTTCGATTTGGAAGTCGAATCCTGGGCATTTCTCGTGCCTGTCATACCCTTGGGGTGATGACGCGGAAAGCGTTCCGTTTTTGAAAGTCGAATCCTGGGCATTTCTCGTGCCTGTCATACCCTTGGGGTGATGACGCGGAAAGCATTTCATGGAAGGGTTTTCATTTGCACACTGGTTGCAAATGGCCGGGTGCACTACGTGCTGCCAGCACCGAGAGGTGGCGCCTTCGGTATAGGCGTCCTCGAGGGGTACGGCTTAGAAACAACACTTGGTGTTTGTTCCGATTTGCGGCCCCCGGCACTTGGTACCGAGGGGTCTTCTGTGGAAACACTTGGTGTTTCTTCCCATTTGTTGAAGGTGATTGTGTTGTCTACCCTCGGTACTTGGTACCGAGGGGTCTTCTGTGGGAACACTTGGTGTTTCTTCCCATCTGTTGAAAGTTGATAGTGGTGTGTCCCCCCGACACCAGGTGCCGAGGGGTCTTCTTTTGAGGACAGGTGGTACTTGATGTAGGTGATAGTATTGTCTGCCCTCGGTACTTGGTGCCGGGGGTTCTTCCATTGTGGTAAGGCCTTGGGCCTGGGGGTGATATGAGGGCTTGGCCCTTGTAATAATCTTGTTCCACATTCTCGGTTTCTTCGAAATGCCTTCATTCTTCAGAATTTTTCGGCCTTGGGCCGTAAAATAATACATTCACTAGTTATGAGGGCTTGGCCGCTCTGATGTTATTGATAAAATTTAACTAAGTGATGTACATTCCAGTGCCTAGGGACTTCAGTCCCGTTAGGGCATTTTAGCTTGTAAGTTCCGGGTTTGATGATGGCTGCCACGATGTAGGGACCCTCGAACTTTGGTGCCATCTTTCCGCCCTCGGTTGGTTGGCTAGCTTCCTTTCTTCGGAGAACATAGTCCCCCACTTGGAATTCCCGAGAGAGAACCTTGGTGTCAATGTAACTCTTCACCTGCCTTCGGTAGTTTTCTGCACGTATGAAGGCTTGCTCTCGGCGTTCTGAAATAAGGTGTAGGTCAAGGGCCCTATTGGAGTCGTTGGCCTCTGGATCATACTGTGTGACCCTTCGGGTTGGAAGAGTTACCTCAGTGGGGGCCTTAGCTTCAAATCCGTAACAAAGGGAGAAAGGTGTCTCGCCAGTCGCCCGCCGAGGGGTGGTACGGTAGGCCAATAAGATGTTGTGGAGCTCTTCTACCCATCCACCCCTTTCGGCCCCCAGTTTCTTTTTTAGGCCTTCGAGCAAGGTCCTGTTGGCGTTCTCCACCTGTCCGTTGCCCTGAGGGTAGGCAACGGATGAGAAGGTGTGTTTGATGCCCCATGCTTCTAGTAGGGCACAGAAGGGGGCTGCCTCAAACTGAGTCCCATTGTCGGAGATGATTTGCTGAGGGATGCCAAACCTGGTGAGGATGTTTTTGAGAACAAAATGACGGCACATGGCTTCAGTGATGCTGGCGAGGGGCTCTGCTTCCACCCATTTGGTGAAGTAATCGATGGCGACAATGATGTACCTGTTGTTGGAGGTACCCCTCGACAGAGGGCCCACAAGGTCTATGCCCCATCGAGCGAAGGGTATGGATGTGCTGACGGGAGCATAGTTGACCGCTGGCCTGCCGGGGGCTTTCTGGAAGTGTTGGCATGCGGGACACCTCCGGGCAAGATCTGCACAATCCCGAGCCATCGTAGGCCAGAAGTAGCCCTGGATTATTAGGCTTCAGGACATGGAGAAGGGTCCCTGGTGAGCCGAGCAAGTCCCACTGTGCACTTCCTCCATTGCTACTTCGGCTTCATCTTGATGAAGGCACCGAAGTAATGTCCCCTTGTAAGATCTTTTGTAAAGCCTCCCGTCCTCGATAACGTAGATGAGAGCCCTCAGTTTTGTCAGTTTGGCGCGGGCCTCATCCTCGGGCAGTTGCCTTGTGGTGATGAAGGCAACAATGTATGAGATCCAGTCCTCCTGTCTTTGTTGTATGTTCATGACGGGGCTAGCATGTATGCTGGAGAGGCTGAGTTCTTCCACTTTGGCAATCTTCGAGATATGCTCAGGGGATTCTGCCGAGAGCTTTGATAAAATGTCGGCCTCGGAGTTTTGAGCCCTCGGTATTTGAGTAAGAGAGTGTGCCTCAAATACCTTAAGCAACTCCTTGACCGCCTCCTTGTATTGCTTCATTCTCCTTTCCTTGGCTTCGTACTCTCCGGAGATTTGGCCGACGATTAACTTGGAGTCGCACTTGACGTGGATTTGTCGGGCCTTCATGTTAGCTGCCAGCGGAAGGCCACAGAGGAGGGCTTCGTATTCGGCTTCATTGTTGGAGACTTTGAAGGAGAAACAGACTGCATAATAGGCCCGGAAGCCCTCGGGTGAGATGAGAACCACCCCTCCTCCACATGCCTTGATGGCGGAGGAGCCATCGGTGTAGAGGGTCCACCAATCATCCGAAGGGGCTGAGGGCTCCTCGTCCGTGGCTGCCCTTGTCGTACACTCCATCACGAAGTCCGCTAGGGCTTGGCCCTTGATGGCGGGCCTAGGACGGATGTCGATGTTGTATTGGCTCAAGAAGACAGCCCATTTTACCATTCGGGAGGAGCTAGTGGGGCTCCTCATCAAGGAGCCGAGGGGTTGGTGAGTGAGGACCTGGACCGGGTGAGCCTGGAAGTAATGGCCCAACTTCTTGACGGTCCACACGATAGCCAACACTGTTTTTTCCACGGGGGAGTACCGGAGCTCTGCTTCCCTGAGGGTCTTGCTAACATAGAAGATGGCATGTTGGATGTCATCCTCTTCCCGGATGAGTACAGAGCTGATGGCAGCCAGGCTGACACCCACGTAAAGGTACAGGATTTCCCCCACCTTGGGTTTAGAGAGCACAGGGGGTGAAGATAAGTACCGTTTCAGCTCCTCGAATGCCCCCTGACATTCTGAAGTCCACTGGAAACCGGCGGTTTTCCTCATGATCTGGAAGAAGGGTAAGGACTTCTCCGCCGATTTCGATAAGAAGTGATTGAGGGCTGCCAGGCGGCCCGTCAATCGTTGGACCTCCTTTACGTTGCGTGGGGGCTCCATGTTGATGATGGCCTGTATTTTCTCGGGGTTGGCCTCGATACCCCTTCGGCTCACCATGTAGCCCAAGAATTTGCCCCCCTGAACGCCGAAGGTACACTTCTTTGGGTTCAGCCGAAGGCTAAACTTCTGCATGATGGCGAAGATCTCCCTCAGGTCATCAGCATGGCTTGCTGATTGCTTGCTTTTGACGATCATGTCGTCAACATACGCCTCCATGGTGCGCCTTAGGACGGCTTGGAATACCCTGGCCACCATTCGAGTGTAGGTGGTACCTGAGTTCTTTAGGCCGAAGGCCATGACGAGGTAGCAGAAGATGCCCTCGGGAGTCATGAAGGCTGTTTTCTCAGCGTCTTCCTCATGCATGTATATTTGATGATATCCGCGGAATGCGTCGAGGAATGACATGATTTCACACCCCGCCGTTTCATCCACAAGTTGATCAATATTTGGCAAAGGAAAAGGGTCCATGGGACACGCCTTGTTGAGATCCGTGTAGTCCACGCACATGCGGAATGAGGGCGGTTTCTGTGCGAGGACTACGTTTGCCAGGCATGAGGGGTACTTTACCTCCTTGATGTGCTTGATAGAGAGGAGCATGGCGACCTCCTTCTTCACAAATTCCCTCCTCTCGGCCGAGAGGGGTCTCCTCCCCCGCTGTACTGGTTTGGCCGAAGGGTCCACCGAGAGGCGGTGGGTGATGACCCTTCGGCTGATCCCCGGCATGTCCTCCGGCCCCCATGCAAAAACAATGGAGTAGGCGCGGAGGGCGCTAATGATGCCGGTCTTCAAATCTTCGGGGAGCTTGGCTCCAATCTTCACGACTCTCTCCGGCTTGGCCGGATCGAGCACGAAGTCTTCTACCTCCTCGGCTGGTTCAGCCCTCGGCCTCTTTTCTTCCGCTTCCACAGTTCCGGTGATGGTGTCAACGCGGAACTCCGTCTTGCTAACCTTCTTTGTAACTTGAAGGTAGCAAGCGCGGGCAAGTTTTTGGTTCCCCCTTGAGTAACCAATCCCCCCTTCGGCTGGGAACTTGAGGCAGAGGTGCCTCATGGAGATGACGGCTTCGAGATCCTCGAGGGCTGGCCGACCGAGGATGATGTTGTGGGCGCAGTCGATGTTGACGGCGACGAACTCCACTTCGAGCTTGGCTCTATGGAGGCTGTCGCCGAAGATGACCGGGAGGGTTATGACCCCCTCGGAATCAATGGTGTCGCCGGTGAAGCCGGCAAGAGGGGTCTTTATGGGCCGAAGGGACCCCCTCTCCAGGTGCAGCTCTCTGAAGGTGCTGAGGTACATTACATTGACAGAGCTGCCCGTGTCAATGTAAGTTCTGTGAATAATGGTGTCGTTGATCTCTGTGTGGATGACGAGGGCATCCCTGTGGGGGGAGGATACTGGAGGGAGATCAGCGTTAGTGAAGATAATGGGTTCCTCCCTCAGCCGCTTTACTGGGGGCAAATGAGTGACTTCCCCCACGTAAAGTGATTGAGCCCACTTCTTTCGTTGACTCGTAGAGTCACCCCTGGTATTTCCCCCCGTAATCATGAGGATAGGCGTTTCTTTTCTTGGTACCGGGGGTACTCTTCCTCATCTTCCTCCAGATTTCCAATCTCCCTCTTCTTGCCGAGGGGGATGGTGTTGGGGTTGACCCATGCATTCGCTCTCGCAGTTTGCCCTCGGGGTGGTCCCTGATGAGGGGGGCCTTGCTGCTGAGGGCCCTGGACAAACTGGGACAGATGACCAGCTTGTATCAATCTCTCGATGGTTGTCTTCAGCTGATGGCAATCATCGGTCCTGTGCCCCTGGTGTCGGTGGAAACGACAGTAGGGGTAGTTTGGATTGATGGCAAATACTTCCGAGGGCGCACGTGAATCTCGCTCCACGAGGCCCCTCTCCTCAGCAAAATCCAGGATGACGCTGATGGGGTGCGTCAATGGTGTCCGAGGGTGCTCCAGGAGGATAGGCTGTGCCCAAGCCCTCGGGTTCCCCTTGTAGCCTCCCCCGGGCTTGGCTTGGCCATGCCGGGGGCGATCACCGGAGGGGGCAGAATCCTTGGGATGATTGCGGGGAGCCCCGGCCCCCGTTTACCTTTGTCGTCTGGCCGAGGGCGTTGCTGATCTGGGACATGGTGGCATTTCTCCACCTCCTTGGCCTCGGCGTACCGGTCCCCCCGCTGTAGGGCCCTTATATAATCGCGGGGGGGTTCGATGATGAGGCTCCTTGAGAAGTTCCCGGGGCGGAGTACTGTTTGTAGGAGGGCCAGGAGGGTCCCGTCGTCAGCGCCATCAACTTTATCAGCCTCCGTCCTCCAGCGCTCCAGGAAGTCCCGAAGGGTCTCCTCCTTCTTCTGCCTCACTATTATGAAGTGGGAGAAGTGTTTTCTTGTGCGGCGCCTCCCCGCAAATTGTGTCAAGAATCGCTGGGCGAGTTCTTGCCATGAGTCAATGTAGCCCTCGGGCAATCGATTGAACCATTCGTAAGCTGGCCCCTCTAGGGTGGAGAGGAACCAGCGGCACACATATTCATCTGATGCCCCCACCATCATCATGCTGTTTTGATACCTGCTGTAGTGCTCTTGGGGGTCAGTCTTTCCGTCATAGGGCTTGATGAGCTGCCCTCGGTATTTTTCCGGGATCCGGGCCGCCAATACCCTTAGGGTAAATGGCGTCCGGGTCCGGAGCTGTATGGTGGGTTCCCCGGAGCCCTCGGCTATCTTCTTCTGCATTTCTTCCATCTTGGCCATCATCGCCTCATACTTGAGGTCTGTATGAGGGGCAGAAGCGGCGGCGTGGGCTTTGGTGGCCTCCATCTCGTCAAGCCGGCGCTGGAGGGCCGCAATGATTTCGTCCCGGGGGTCCTTCGGGAGGGCCTCCACCCCCTGCGAATGGACCCGGGCCGAGTGGGCCTGATTGATTTGGTGGCGTGCGTCGTCGGCATGGAGAGGTGCCTTGCCCTTGTCCTGAGGGGGAAGCCTTTCATTGGCCCTGGAGACGGACCCGCCACTTTCCTGAGGCCTTTGGAACGCCTTCCCCCCGAGGCGGTCTTGGACCCCTCGGTGGTCTTGCGCGCCTCCGAGTCTCTCGAGGGCCGAGGTCCGGAGTTGTTCCTTGTTCATGTTGTGGCGGTCCCGGGACTGGACTTCCTGGGAGGCCGTATCTTGGGCCACGACCCCTCGGAGTTCCCCATCCGGAGGACCGGGTTACCGAGGGGTCGTGGATGAGGGGGAGGCATAATATTCTCCCCGACCTGAGGTTGGTGGGGAACCAAAGTGCCGAAGGCACCCGGGTTCTGGGTGAGTGTCTGGATGAAGACAGAGAGCGCCGATTGTACGTCGATGGTGATGACCGGAGGACTAATTTGATTTTCGCTCTGGTCCTTCTTCTTGGCCTCGATGCCGAAGCGGGCATCAGGGGCATTTTGCTGAATCTGCTGGCGTAGGTCGACAGCCGTCTGGTCCAACCCGGCGATGACGCCGCCCCCGAGAGCCCTGTTGAGGCTTCGGGGACGTCGACCTCGCCGAGGGCCAGGTTCCTGTCCTCCACGTTCTTGGAGTTGGCACGAGTTGTTCTCACCATTTTAGATGGGTGTTTTGTGTTTGGTCGAGGGGGAGGGTTTCTTACTTGATTGTTCGACCTCTCAACGAGAGCACCAAATGATGGATAGTGTACCCGGGGGGTAGCTTATCCGAGGGGTTATTACGGAGAATAACTAGAGAGAAGTCAGAGTAAGTAAGTATAGAGAGAGAAAGTATATTAGAAAGTGTTCAGTGTTTTTAGCGTGGTTACAAATGAGGAAATGGGGTGCTATTTATAGTAGCAATAAATGCCGGACAGGGACACGTGTCAAGCGTCCATTGGCCGAGAGGTCACCTCAACTGGTTGGCGCTGGCAAACGCATGTGGCCGCATTTAATGCGGCTGTTGGATGGGACGTTGTACAGGGTACGGTGATCCATACGCATGTGGAGCGGATATTATGTCGGAAAAGGCGCCCTCGGCAGTAGATGGCTAGCCGAGGGCTCTGAGTATCGGGGACCCCCTTAGTGCCGAGGGCTCCAACTGCCGAGGGCTACTGATTTTCGCCGTTTTTCCCAGTAACCTTGTTTTCCTGTCTTGGCCCTCCTGTGAGAATTAGAGCCTTCGACCAGGGGGCCGAAGGCACCCCTAGTGCATATTGTGGGCTGCTTGGTACTCTGGGCGCTGTGATTTGGGCCTGTTGTGCTTTATGGGCCTGTTGGGCCTTTATTGGAGTAGTAGGAGTCTGTGGGCCGGGGGTTCCCGGGCCATATACTCCATCAATCGGATTTTGACATTCTGAAGTCAAATGGACTCAATTACATATTTTGACTTTTATGACTAAATGCTACTATGGCACACTTTGTGAAAAGTAAATCACAAAACTTTACTTCATAGAAATAAATGGTCTATTTTGTGGCATACTTCTTGAGATGTATATTAGTGAGCCATTATAAATCAAGGAATTATGACACTAGTGGATGAGATTTATTGTTATTATGTCTTTTTTTTTAAATATAATAACAATGATTTTTTGGACAAAGAAATATGCCAAGTGTTATTTGGAAAAGGAGATTTCAAAATATAATATAAAAATAGAAAAAAATCCACTTTTGGTCCCATAACTATTATAACACTTCCAAATTTAGTCTCTTACTTTCAGATTGTCCACATTTAGTCCGTGACTATTATCCCCTCACCACCCCTTGTCCTTTCGGCCGAAATTCCGTCAAATTTAGTTCACTTCTCAGTCTCAGAATCAGTCTTTGCCTTCCAGAAGTTGCTCTTTATCTGCTTGGATGAAGTCCGGTGAAGCCTCTAGAATGAATATTCTTTGGAGAATAGGAGACGCCCATGGAATTCATCTTCAACAGTTTGAGTATCTGACCTTTGTCCCCTCCACAATGTAGTCTTTTTGACTATTTGGAATGAATGCATTGAGGAGAACTTGTCGGTGGCACAGCGGAACATAATGATGGTTACCTTGTGAGCATAGCTGACTATTTGAGTTGCGGAGATAGTAGAGAGAGTGTTGGCAGAGAGAAGTGTCCGAGAATGATTTTTGAGGGTTAAACAGCATGTGGAACACTCTCCTCCTCATGACGGTTCGATGAATCGGGGCGTCATGCCTTTATTCTTTTATTCTGTGGAAATAAAACAGGAAAAACAAGCAGAATTAAAGAAGATAACGTAGCCCCCCGGGGTCATGAAGACGCCCGTTATCATCACTATAGAGATAAACTCTTTAGCAATGACCTGAAAATGTTGGTGATTCTTATTTTGCAACAGCAGGACTTCCTTCCAATCGTTGGTCTACATCTATAATAGATGAGCCCTATGGAAGTTCTCGCGGGTCATGTAGACCTGCAACTGACTCAAAAGGTGCATCTGTGTCCTAGAAAATTTCAAAACATTTGGGAGTGAGTAACTAGACACGACGTGATCAATGAAAGTTCAGTGGCATGGGGCTGAGGCCACTGTAGTCAGTATCACTTGCCTCGGAAGGAGACGGTAATGAGAGATGCGGTTCCCCGTGAAGTATGATTAAACACCTGTCTATTGGGAGACAAGTGAGTGGTCTTGGGTAGGGTTAAACATGCACTGTTGGACAAGATGCAGTGACCTCTACCCGGGATCTGATTAAATCAGTCCTGAACCTATTTGGGAATTGTCCAGAGTATTTGAGTGGCTAGAAGTAAATATTCAATTCATAGTAGGCAGTTGAGGTAGCAGACTCGTCATTGATTATTGTATTCTCGCTCACTTGAGCCTTCTGCTTCCTAACGCTCATAATGTTCACTCACTCACTCGCTCACTCACTCACTCACGCTCGGGTTTGTCCCTTGGGTAGGCTTAGTTGGGCTTACTAAGCCATAGGGACATGTTGTCTCATTACATTCTTCATTTTCTCTCTGTACCCCCCTCAACTGGAGCACTCGGTATGCTTTGTCATTGTTAGGCACCGGGAAGGATAACATTGAACACCCCCCTAGAATGTTGCATCCGTTGAGAGATTCCTTGCTTTGTCGGTGTAAGGCGCCAGGAGGAGAAAACTGAAACTCCCCCTTAGAATGTGCAAGGTTTGATTGCTCACAGCTCGTCATACCCGCCATGTGTGTGGAGCAATCTGAACAGGTACCACACATGACGGTTTCCCTAAGCTCATCATTTGGAATTTCAGCATGTTTGAGGATCACACAATGTTGATGAGTTAGGGGAGGCTTCAGTGCTTGATTGTTGATTGTTGTAAGATGACCGTTGACGCGAGGTTGATTGAATTATCTACGATTTTTGGACCTCTACAGTGTAGCTTATACCTTAGGTTTGACTTTGGAATAATTTGAACAGATTTGCCTAAGTTTTGACCTTGACATCGGTGGTTTACAAAGTTTGTCGGAAAACTAACGTTTTGACCCTCAAGGACTGCGCGTGAGGGCGCGTGAGAATGGGTTCTGGAGCATAGCCCGTGAACAAATGTAGATCATTTCGTTAGCTTTCTAACAAAAAACGTTTGCTTAAATCGGATTACCGAGTCAAAAGTTATGGCCAAAACAGTGCTGTGTCGCTGAAAATCTCGAATTTTGAGTTTTTGAGGAAATTCTTCGAGGTCGAGGTTCGCGATGTTGAATTTCGAGGGCAGGTGAAATTAAACAAAATTCTAAGACAAAAACTCGAAATCCTAATCTCGAGGTTTAAATCTCGAGATTTTAATTTCGAGTTTGCCTTGAAGAGTAATGGCGAAATCCACCTGCAAAACAAACCTCATAATATCGAAATCTTCAGAATTTCAAAATGTTTGGAGTATCGAAAACTTTGGAGTTTCGAAAACCTCAGAAAATCGAAAACTTGTTGTTTGAAAAACATCAGAACATCGAAAACTTCTAAAAACTTTGATAAGCAGAGATTCATTTAGATATCCTATAATGTAAAGCTTCGATGAACTGTAAAGAATGTCAAGTATCGAACAATTCTGAGTTTCAAGAAACTGCAAACTTTGAAATATTCAAAATATCGAGAAATTCCAAAAATCTCAAAAAAGAAAGTCGAAACTCTAAACATCGAGTTCCTAAAACTCGAAATTCCAAAACTCGAAATTCCAAAACTCGCAATTTTTAAAACTCGAAATTTTAAAACTCTCGAGTTTTAAAACTCTCGAGTTTTAAAACTATCGAGTTTTAAAACTCTCGATTTTAAAACTCGAAATTTTAAAACTCTCGAGTTTTAAAACTCTCGATTTTAAAACTCTCGACTTTAAAACTCTCGAGTTTTAAAACTCTCGAGTTTAAAACTCTCAATTTTAAAACTGTCGAGTTTAGGAATTCGAGACCCTAAATGTCGAGTTCCTGCAAAATGAAAACTTCGAATTTTGAGAATCTGAAAACTGTTCTGAATAGCCGTGAAGTTCGAGATTCCTCCTGTATCTGTTTCGAGTCAAAATCGTTTCTGCAGCCATGTAAAAGCATAAACTCGAAATTTCATGTAGAGTTCTTCGAAAATGAAAATTTGCAGAAATCAGAAACAAAGATATGCTGTAGAATCGTTTTGAAGAGGCGATTCCAACAGTATAATTTTTACGGATTTTCGTTCAAAAACAAGATTACAGGAGCAAAACTCTACAGTGAAGAAAAAAAGAAGAAAAGCAGAGCAGTTCTTCGTTAGATCCAAAAAATCGCAGATAGATTCAACATGTTTCACGCCTCGGCTCTGATACCAATTGATAAACCCAAAACTTAACAATCAAACATTCATAACATGTAAAGAAGAAGCAGATAGAAAGATATGAGATAATCAACCGAATCTGGTATATCGTGATGAACGCCGCTGCTCTCCCTCGAGAGAGAGAGAGAGAGAGAGAGAGAGCGGCGGAAAACCTAATCTCTCTATCTCCGCGCCTCTATTCTCTAAAGCCTTGATCATTTGGGTTCCCGTAAGTTAGCCTCCTTTTATAGGAGAAGTTGGCTAACTTACGGGTTACAAAGAAGCTAACGGGTTGATACACATTTGTGTCCCGTATTACACGTTTAATTAATAACTACACTTTTTTTTTAATAAAGGATGTTTTTTTTTTGATAAGTAAAGGAATTTTATTCAAATAAAGAAAGGTTACAATTAAAGGAATTTTATTCAAATAAAGAAAGGTTACAAATAGAAGAAAAAAAAGCACATAAAGAAAATACACGTCAGAATAGAAATAAAATAAAGGATTTTAAAACCCAGGGGAATTGCTTTGACTGAGACCTAGTTCTCATACTATGGCGCCTTTTGTTCTTCTGGGCTTTTCTGTAGATTTTGAGCTGAGTGTTCAGATTGTCTGTTGGGATGCAATTATCTGAAGTAATGAACTGAGATTTATAACAAATTGCTTTGTTGAATTTGGAGTCCCTTATATCTTCCTGTTCTGAAATAGGGGGTCGGCGATCGCACTCCGTTGCGTGTCCCAGGAAGTCGTCTGAGAAGTATGAGTCATCTGATGGGTCAAAGCTGTCTGAGGCATCGGAATACGCCTGTAGAAGAGCTATCTTGGGTTGTTTTTTCTGAAAAAAAGGTTGTATTTCTGGATATGCTCTCTGAATTTCAAAATTAAATATTAGTTTGGAAATGGATGTAATTTCCTGAGTGTCTGTCGAAGTTTCGTGCACCAAGTTCATTGGTTCCTCCTGCACTAAAGTAGTTCATCCCACACAATTTGAAAAAATTGCCAGAAAGTCAAGCAGCCCTGACTTTTTTGGGCCCATTGGGATGAGGATGTAGCTTCCTTTTTCTTTAGCCATTTTCAAGTTCCAGCCCCTTGCATCAAATTCCGTAGAAACTGTGATCGAGCCAAATCTTCTACGCTGCCTAAATTTACAGCTGTCTGAACTTGAGAGATGATAAATATACTGATAGAGCTGAGGTACTAGTTCGGTTTGCATATTTATCCTGTGCAGCGAGGATTTATTTATTTGCAAAATGACAATGTAGCTGTTTCGAACGGCAAATCTAAATAATTTATATTCTATTTTTATAGAATCGAAACCCTCTTCTCCAAAGAACTCGAATTTTTCCTCTATAATATCCTGTGGCTGAGTAATTTCGGCCTGGTCCCTATCATTGGTTTTGACTGGGGTCAATTGTCTTTCCTTTTGTACAGAGGTGTGGGTTCAGATTGACCGAGTAAGAGCTGCCACGTCAATAAGTTCGTCTTTATCAGACCTTACCAAATCTGCCCATGTGAAGGGACGATTGAAAGCAGGTGCTCGCATAACCTTGACAGGCTGTATGTCTACGGCTGAACTATCAAACAAAGGGACCGGCTTGACACGCTCTATGTCTCCTGTATTTCGTCCGGATTTCGCCATGTGTCCCTCCCAGGCTGAAGAATTTTGAGCGCTTGATACCCTTGCCCCATTTTTATCGCTTGAATCTATTTTGTTCTGGGTGATTTCTGCCGAATTAGGGTTATCGTCCTCAATTGCTAAGTTTAGGTAGCGATAAGAGTTACCTGTGATTGTTTTTTCTCTGAGGCGTTGACGCTCCGGGAGATGTTGGTTGGGGAGAGGGCCCTGTCGCCCTGTATTCCGAGAGCTTTGGCGTCCCCTATATCTGACCGTGCACCATCCTTCCTCAGATTCCCTTGCCGTAAATCTGGGTGGTGGGTGTTGACTGTGTGACCAAATTCGTTGTCGGTGGTCGGTTTTGCATCGTCTTTCCTCTAGGTTGAGCCCTGATTCGAAATCACTTATTGTTTTGTGCCCAGTCGGTTTACAGGGGAAGTTGTTGTAACCTGTATGCGTATAGCGGTTGGTCACGAGCTGGTGCGCATGTTGGTGTCTGCGATGCTGGTGTTGACTGGCACTTCTCCAGTAGCGTCTATTACGATTGAAGGCGAAATAGTCTGCTCTGGGCGTGAGGAGACGATTCCTTGGGAATCTGCTGTCGTGGAGCTGAGAGCAGTCCATGCCGCATGACCAGTAGCCCGTGTAGCAGTTTTCATATGTTTGGTGGTGTTAATTAATAACTACACAAATACAAAGATATTTAATTAGATTGAACACCATAAAATATTCTCATCACCTCCAAATAATCTCCGACAAAGGAAGACAGTTTGACTACGAAGCCTTCCGGCAGTACTGCACAGAGTGGGGCGTAGAATCCAGCCGGGTTGCGGTCTGCTACCCTCAGGCAAATGGAAAGGTGGAGAACACCAATCGGACGATCGTCGATGGATTGCAAAAGAAGTTGGAGACCCTTGGGATTGCCTTGGTGGAGGAGTTGAACAATATACTCTTGTCCTTCAGAACAACCCCAAGGAAGGTAACCGAAGAGACCCCATTCGCCTTGTGTTATGGCTTTGAGGCGAGGGCACCGTTCGAGGCCGTAGTCCCCAGCCGACGAGTGGAAGAGTTCGAACCAGCCACCAATGAGGAGAGGCTCCGAGCCGAGCTCCACCTCACTGAGGAAAGAAGAGACTGTGCCTTCATCAAAGCAGAAAGCTATCGATGACACGTCAAGGCATACCAGTACAGCCGAGCCCGGTCTCAGAATTTTGACGTTGGTGATTACATCTTGAGACGAAGGAAGGCCAGCAAGCCGACAGAGGGAGGTAAGCTTTCCATCAAGTGGGAAGGCCCTTACGTGGTTGACGCCGTGATCGGCCCTGAAACATACAAGTTGAAGACAACAACAGGCCGGCTAGTAGACCGCGTCTGGAATGCGGAGCACCTAATAAAGTTTTACCAGTAGAGAATCGAAGTCTCACTTTGCACAGCACCGTCAGAAAGCTTCGCAGTCAAACTGCCTTCTGTTGTCGGAGATTATTTGGAGGGGAACCCCAAACCGGCAAAACATAATCTTCCATATGAACTTCTTACATTGGAGATGTGTGATGTTGGCGAGCGACTCGACCTCAACCCACTTCGTAAAGTAGTCCACTGCGACGATGACAAACTTTCGGTTTCCCGACCCGGTTGGCAAGGGACCGACCAGGTCGACGCCCCATCTTGTGAATGGAAGGGCGGTGCTGATCGGTGTGTACATCGTTGCTGGCCGACCGGGGCTCTTCTGGAACTTCTGACATGTCTCACATCTCCTTGCATAGTCGGTACAATCCTTGATTATTGTCGGTCAAAAGTACCCTGGGAGGACGACCTTCCTAGTTATCGTGCATGTTCCCTGGTGTGCGGAGCACACTCCCCCGTGGAGTTCAGAGACGATCATGTCCGCCACGTGTGGGCGCAAACACTTTAGTAGGGTCCCATTGTAGGACCTCTTGTACAGCTTCCCGTCCAAGACGACGTAGTCCGAAGCTCGTCGCCGGACTAGCTTTGCCTCCACTTCTTTATCGGGGAGCGTCCCGTCGGCTATGTAGCGCAGGAGGTCATCCACCCAGCACCAGGCGACCAGTTGCAGGGGAAGGACCTTGATGGACGGTGAGAGCTTGTCCGGGAAACAATGAGCAGTCCACGATGCACCTCCAACCTTGAAGCAAACCTGCATAGACAAGAGAGAGAGAGAGAGAGAGAGAGAGAGAGAGAGAGAGAGAGAGAGAGAGAGAGAGAGAGAGAGAGAATAAGAAAACGTCAAACCGCATGCCAACATGGAGTGCGTCAACAAAGGGAGCACCTTCCTTGGCCGCCTGGTGGGTATTGGTCGGCTTTGACATTCACGTAATTTCCATGTTTATGTTTATGTTTTTAATTACTTTTGGTGTAATAGTTTAGTTTGTAAAATATTTGTAATTTGTTTAGATTAGGTTTATTCTGAGCTCAAACAGGTCCAAGATCACTCTAGGGACCATTGGTGAACATCAAAAGTGGAAGGAAGGTGCAAAATCTCAAGACAAAAATAATGATCTTGAATTTTTGTGTTGTACCCGGTCGGGTATGACCTATACGCGATTGGGTACCCTGCTGAAAAATCAAATCGGATCAATCCGGGAACAATGCAACATGCGGGGAAGATTTTGGTCATGTTCAAGTGTCATACCTGATCGGGTAGCCGACACACCCAGTCGGGTATGCATGACGTTTTTAGCTTCCGGGAAGCTTCTGAGTGTACCCGATCAGGAGCCTTCTATACCCGATCGGGTACACACTCTTGCATACTCCATTTCCCTAAAAATACATCCCTTTTCTTCCCACAAAAAACCACCAATTTCTTTATACTTCTAAGCTCAGTCTAGATAAGTTCTTTCTTTATATTTTCATCATGTTTAGTCTCCAAATGAGGAGCTAAACTCTGCCATCTTGGTTTTGCTACTTTGAAGCTTAATGAATTTATAAGTTCTGAGTTATTCTCTTTAATTTTCTTCCTTGAATATTAATTCTTCCTTTAAATACTATTTCTATATCAATGTTGGGGAGTGTTACTAAGATGACAATTAGTTAACATCTTGACATTAGTTATAGTAATAGTTATTTCTTCCTCTATGTTAATATTGGGGAGTGTTACTAAGATGACAATTAGTTAACATTTTGATATTAACTATAGTAGGATTCATCTTCCTTAATATTCTTCCTTGAGTATTAATTAATTCATATTCATATTTCATATTAATATTGTGAACAATACTTAAAGGATCAACTAGTTTTGTTTCATATATTAATTATTACTAGAATTGATCGATTAATACGCTTGTTATTAATTCGGTTCATCCACAATAGTAAACTTGGATTATTAATGCATGCGTCTCATGGTTAATAATCTAAGGGGAATTAATTATGTTGATTAAACCAATAAACCGCTTGTGTTGAGGTTATCAATCTCAATCGTTTACATCTTGATTTTATTGCTACTACCGGGTTGATATACAACGCGTGTTCTATATTAACTCAGTAGTAAGTTTTATTAATGAACGCGTCTCGTTATTAATAACTACCATCGATGAACTGGATATACTCCTCGATTGAGTATTCGAGAGGAAGATAGTTAAAGATATAACCGGGATCGACGAACATTTCATTAAATGGATAAAAGCAAAACCAAGTCTTCATCTCTATTAAAGCAAACCACATAAGTCGTTCATCTTAGTGTTTAAATACATTTAAGTTTATCAACAATCATAAAATCCCCCTTGTTACTATTTAATTAAAAGAAAGATTTTCCTTCCCCCGTGGATATGAACCTTACTTCATTATACTACATATAAGTGTTGTATTGTATTTATTTATTTTGAGTGCACACCACGACAAAGTGCACGTAAGGCTTCCTGAGCAACGCCTACCGGCAGAGTGGCGGCCGCCGGTCCCCAACCAACACTGTCCGACCAAGGTGAAGCCGAGCACCGGAGGACCTGCTGTTGGTGATTATGTCTTGAGGCGAAGGAAGGCCAGCAAGCCGACAGAGTGAGGTAAGCTTTCCATCAAGTGGGAAGGCCCTTACCTGGTTGACGCCGTGATCGGTCCTGGAACATACAAGTTGAAGACAACAACATGCCGGCTAGTAGACCGCTGACGAGCACTTTGTCACGGTGCGTCAAAATAATTTCAATACTAAACACTTATACGTAGTATAGCGTAGTAGAGTTCGTATCCACAGGGAAAGGAATGATTTTCTTTCTATGAAACTAGTAATTAAAAGGGGGGTTTTGGTTTTGAGTGATTTAATTCAATTAAGAAACTAAGATGAACAACATATATGTGTTTAATTCAAAGATAAAAAGGGCGTGGCATTGCTACTTTCCACTTGTTGATATATTTTAGTCGATCATTGTTATATCTATAACTTATTCCCTCTCGAATACTCAATCGGGGAGTATATCCACTTCATCGAGGGTAGTTATTAACAACGACCGTTCATTAATAACCCTTACTATTAATCAAATATAGAACAACGTCGTATACCGATTTAATAGTAGCATTTAATCTTTCTAACTCCTTGATGAAATCAATTGAGATTGATAACCTCAACATAAGCGGTTTCGGTTTAACCAACAAAATTAATCCCTCTTAAGTTTATTAACCACGATCGTGCATTAATAAACCGAAGTTACTTACTTGTGAAACCATCAACGATTAATCATCGGTTCGTTGATCGTTTCTAGTAATAATTAATATATGAAACAAAACTAGTTGATCCTTTAAGTAATGTTCAAAATATTAATATGAAATAAGAGTAGGAATGAATTAATATTCAAGGAAGAATATTATTAAAGAAGATGAATCCTACTATAATTAATATCAAGATGTTAACTAATTGTCATCTTAGCAACACTCCCCAATATTAATATAGATGAAGAAAATACCATTCTAACTAATGTCGAGATGTTAACTAATTGTCATCTTAGCAACACTCCTCAACATTAATATAGAGATGGTAGTAAGGAAAGAACTATTCATTAATATTCAAGGAAAGAAGTTAAGAAAATAACTCACAACTTTAATAATCAACAAGCTTCAAGAGCAACACCAAGAATGGAAGTTTAGCTCCTCATTTGGAGGCTAAACATAGCTAGAAAAATATAAAGAAAGACTATTCTAAACTGAGCTAAAGAGAATGGAAGAAGGGATCATTTTTAGAGAAGAAAAAGTGTGCTATTTATAGGTGTTTTTCAACACCTTTGGCCGGGTACCCGACCGGATCAAGTACTTACCCGACCGGGTCCAGTCAAAATCAGATAATTCGCCACGTTCTAGTGATCTTCGCACGTCGTTTTGTCCCGGGTCACATCTGACCCGACCGGGTCAAGTAGGGGACCCGACCGGGTCCAGTGACTTTCTTGGCAATTTCGTCTGTTAAATCATACCCGACCGGGTGAGGGTTTCTACCCGGTCGGGTTTCACTCCTGGGCAGTCAAATTTCTTGTTTTCTTCTCTTCAAAGTCTTCCTCTCCAACACCACAAATCCTAACTATACTTTACAACTTATAAATGAGAATTAAAATACGATTACAACTAAAATCACACAAATATTTACAAACTAAATAAAACGGTAAACAATACATACAAATCAATCATAAAAATATACATTTATGCACTACTAATTAGTGCATATCAAATACCCCCACACTTAAACCTTTACTCGTCTCGAGTAAATCAAATTCGGTCCAAAAAGTCCTTAAAATGACAAGAATATCAACACACACATGCACGAGTGTTTTTAGAAGCACATAAAGAATATCCCCAAAAATATAACAATAAAGAGGGTCTTCAACTCCATATTTCTTTATCAACCTCAACTTTTTTATTTTTCGTTACCCTTAGGATCCTGCAGAAATAAAAGAAAATACTTTCTCTCGTTCTCTCATTTTGCCTAGGTGCCCTTTCGGGTTTTCATCCCAGCTTCCCACATTTTTCTGTTTTAATCCTCACAACTCACTCTCATTTTTGCTTTATTTTTGCTTAAGTTTCCCTTTCAGGTTTTCAACTTAACAAGCTTTTTTAATATATACTACCTCCGTCCCCCTGTTATTGTCCCATTGCGGTTTACGATGCTTGACTGACGATAAAGCAAATAGATCCCTGTCTGCACTAGAATTATTTTTAGGAAAAAAAAATTGCATATTAAGAAACTACATTAAAAGGTTTACAAAGTCGCAAAACCAGAATCAAATTTGATAAAAATTTGATAAATAAAGTAAGAGATTAAGAGTGATTTGTGTTGACCAAGTGAATAGGAAATGGGACAATAATAGGGGGACGGAGGGAGTATATTTTTTTTACAAGAATAAAGAGTATGAATGTGAGTATTCCATAAAACTCTCCCCCCAAGCTAATCAAAGCACTGTCCCTAGTGCTTGTGTCTGAGATGATTTTTTTTTTGGTTACTTTTTGGGAGGTTTTGTTGGTGATTCGTGGGTGTGGAGATGAAAAGGGTGAAGAGGTGATGAATGAAATGGGTTTAATTGGTGGATAGATGTAGGAGATATGAAGCTTTTGACTTTTGGAAATGGAGGAAATTTGGGGTGTGATTCGAAAGGGAAGACAAAGGGGGTGATTTTTTTTTTATGAGAAATGGTCTGGTTTCCAAAAAATCGAGATACCCGGCTGGGTGGGTAGTGTACCCGATCGGGCGTAAACTGTTCACCCGAGGCAGAAAGCTTTTGCTGGGTTGCCCGGCCGGGTGTGGGGGTCTACCCGGTCGGGTGTTTGGTTTATCATTGTTCCGCTCTTGCCTCGCCCGGGTGGTTGGCCGGGTCTTTTGTTTTTAGAGGTAACCCGACCGGGTGGGGTTTTATACCCGGCCGGGTTCAATCCTAGGTCATTTTTTTTTTGAAAAGTGTAAAAATAAAATAAAACAAGTAAACGTACCTTGCTTGGGTTGCCTCCCAAGAAACGCCTTAGTTAACGTCACGGCACGACGTCATCATTGTGTTCAGTCGTTCAAACTGGGATCATGATAGTTTATCTTCACCACATTTTCACTCCTAGGACTTCCATAGGAACTCTTGATTTTCTGACCCTTTATTTTGACCTTTCCGGGATCAAATATCCAGATTTCTATCGCTTCATATTGTGAGAGTGTTGGTCCATGATTTTCATTAAGCATGGCCAATGGAAGGGGTTTCGATCCGGGTGGTATAAGAGGGAGTATGAAATATTTGTACATTTATGCACTACTAATTAGTGCATATCAACCGCGTCTGGAGTGCGGAGCACCTGATGAAGTTTTACCAGTAGAGAATCGAAGTCTCACTTTTTTTTGTAAACTCCCGTGCTCTGAGCACGGGATAACAATTTGTAATTCTTCTTGTGGTCCGCCCACATCATGAATTCAATATACTTTGCTAGCGATATTTTGCTAGTGATATCTTTAACATCACCAAAGATGGATCTTATTTCAGAAAGTCCATCTTGAACAACCAAATTTAAAATATGCGCAGCACACCTCACATGAAATAACTTTCCTTCTAATGGCAATTTGTGATTGCTAGAGAAAGTACCTTTAGCAATTCGAAGGGCGACATCATTATTTGAAGCATTGTCCACATATCTATTGAATATTTTGTGCTCAATTCCCCAATCCTTTGTGCACTTCATAAGCCCATCAAAAATATCAACACCTATTAATGATAGTCAAATATACACATTAAAAGAGAACTGCTTGCCAATGAATACATTTAAATAAAATGACAACATATTTCACATTAAAAGAGAACTCGTGGCCATATAATACATTTAAAAAAAATCTTAAACTTACCGGTGTGTGGAGGAGGAAGCGGCATGAAGCTGAGTACTCGCTTTTGAAGTTTATATTGCGAGTCCACAAAGTGACCAGTCACACACATATATGAAATTTTTTGCACCTTTGACTTCCAAATATCAGTGGTTAAAGAAATTTTATTCACGCACTTTAGCATAGACAGCAACTTCCTTTTCTCAATCTCATACACAGTGATAACATCGCTTCTTACTTGAGCACGAGAGATCTTCTCAAACTGTGGGAGATTGACCTGGAACATAAAAGAGAATCCGTCGCTTTCCACAACATTGAAAGGTTGCTCACTTATCAAGATCCATTGAGCAATTGCTTCTCTATGCTTCAAATGATCATACTTGCCATTTGATAACGGATTCATCTCAAATTTGGACTTTGATGACTGAAACTGCAAGTTCATTTGTTTTTTCGTGTCAAGCTTCTTTGCATCACATCTCTTCAAATGATTCCAAAGATGAGGTGGTACCGGTATCAGGCATACAAAGCAATTTCTTGTCGTGCACACATTTATACTTATTAGTTTTATTCGGTAAAACCACCTCTTCAAAATCCTCACGAGCTTTTGAAGTCTTTTTTTTCTTCTTCTTCTTCCTCTGAAATGTAGGCATATCATCATCTTTCTCACCATTGTCGTCATCGTTATTTGCATCCATTCTTTCAAGATCAGCGTCGATAGTAGTGCTCCCCCCATCAACTTCAACTTCTGTTGGAGAAATTGTATTACTTCCCACCTGCGACGATATAATAGTTAAAAAAATTATATAAGAATATAATACTACCTCCGTCTCATAATTTACTTCCAAAATAAAGTGCCACGAGGATTAAGAAAGTGAGAATTGTGTGGTGGAGAGTTGTGCAGAGGAGAGAAATGTTGTGTGTTGGTCCCGGTTATACTGGATACAGTCTAGAGAGGGGGTGAATAGACTGTATTGGTTTTTAGCTTTTTAAACTAAGTACCAGATTTTCAGAATAGCCTGTTCTGTTGAAAGAACAGACTGGCAGCGGATGGGGTTCTGGCAGGGAGTTCTGTTAGCCTCAGAGAAGCAAAGGCAGAAGGCCTTCTGTTAACTCGTAGAACCAGTTCTGCTGAACACAGATACCAAGTCCAAGGAGTTATACAGTTCTATCTAAGTGCAAGTATTAAAAGCAGTAAGTAAACGACACCAGGGATTTTTATAGTGGTTCAAGGAACAACTCGTTCCTCTAATCCACTGTTCCACTAAGCTGTAAAAACTGTCGTTTACAAAGCCTTAGTCCTTGCACTTAAGAAGCACTCCACGTCTTCTTCAAGTCTAGATGTGTCCTGGGATGCACTGCCTGGCTTCCTCTAACACTGGTCCTTACACTGAGTCTCCTTGAAGTATCACCACTTCACTACTCCAGTTATTAGGACGTCCTTCTTGTAGCAAGAAGAGTTTCTGTTCAAACTGAGGTTCCTCCAACTAGCTTCGTTACAAAATATGTGTATGTGAGGAGCTTGAAGAGTTGAAGAACACTTGGAACTTTGCTTGAGTTGGAAAGAGTATTTTTCCAACTTCTGCCTTCTCTTGTAGAGGATAATGAGTTTGAATCTCAAGGAGGCTTTTGCTTTTCAGAGTTTGAATATCTTGCTTGGTTAGCAATGTGATAGCAAAGTTATGGCAAAGTTATCTGGTTGTTCTTCGTAGTGTATCTTTTATACTGAGGTTGTCTTCCCGTTGGAGGAGTAGGAGGACAACTGCATTTAATGCGAGAGCAATTGACTTGACCAGTAGGACCCGGTAAAGTTGGCGGGTTACTATTTCGGGATAAAGTAATCCTGACATTGCGGCCAATCATCTGCAATTACTCTACGTAGCATGGGGTGCATTAAATGAGCATTTAATGCATGCACTGTAGCTTTTCGGTTTTATACTCCTAGCCGTTGAAGGAATCTTTAAGTTGACTTCCCGGTTCTTTTGAAAATCTTCTAAGTGTCAGACCTTCTGGTGTCTTTGTCAGAGAGTAGAACAGAGGAGGTCTGGAGCACTTCTGTTGGGAGTATCCAACAGAGACCCAGAAGGGTTTCTGTCAGAGTCAATACTAACAGAGGTCCTGAGGACTTCTGTTCTGAAGCAGAGAACCAAAGGTCCTCTGTTTCAATAAAGCCTTAAGAGGCACTTCTGCTCTGGGAGCCCTTCTGTTCTTGAAGCACTTCTGTCAAGTCGAATACATCTAAGAATTTTACAAAGGAAAATTCTAATACATAATTTCTAAAGGGGTACTTCTAAAGTCCTAATGAATATAGCATCATCAAAATCTAAATACAATTATTCCTTACAATTTCCCCCTTTTTGATGATGCCAAAACCCTTTAACTATTTCCAGAGAAGTGCCTTCACCATAAAAAATATTAAGTTTAAAAACTTCCATTAAAATCTTGGTGGGCAACTTGGCATAGGAAAATAGTAAGAGTAAGATACATTCAGATAGCAGAATATAACAGAAATAAACAAACACAAACAGAAAGCAAAAAGAAGACAGGAATTTGAGGAAAAGCACTTCAAAGTAAGAAGGCAGAGATGTGATTTTATTAGATAGGTTTTACAGAGTTTAAGCCTTACACATTCTCCAGATTAGCTGCCTGTAGAGCTTCTTCCTCTAGTCTTTGAAGCCTGAGCAGTTCTTCATTTATTTCAGCTCTGATTTTGAACAGATTGCCCGACCTTTGATAAGATGCCCATATTGGAGAGAGTTTGCAGTCCAAGTAGTTGAGGACACCTTCATGTACAGTCTTTCCAGGGACAATGTTCTTCTTGTACCATTCTTCTGCTTCTTCAAGAGATCCTCCATACCTAACTCTGACAACACCATCTTTGTCTAGATAAAGGTGCTGTTGTTGGGTAGGAGTCATTTTGGCTTTCATTTCCTCAAATTGGGCTCTGTCAATATTCTGAGAGCCACCCAATCTCCATTCAGTAAAGTTGAAAACTTTCTTCTTCTTGGTGCTTTTCTTGACTGAAGATGGGGGTCTTGGTATGCCTGCTACCCTTTTCTTTTGTAAGGCAGTCTCAAAGTAGGGAGCCGGATCTACTGCAGGCTCACCCGAGGAGGGTGCTCTGGTAGGAGTTCTGTGAGACCTAGGCCTGGTCTGTTGAGGGTCCTCTTTCCCCTTTTTGGCATCATTCAAGTCTTCTATCATAAGACTGATCTTCTGGAATTCTGATGCTTGGGTTGAGGCTATCTGCTCCAGGGCCTCTGGTAATGTCTGAGTGACAGATGTAAGGCCTTCAATCAGACCTTGCTGCTTCTGGATTGCAGAGAAGATGTCCTTGTTGTTGGCTTCAAGGAGCACCATCTTCTGATACCGGTCTCTGTCAGTAGATAGAAGGGCTTGAGCCTGTTCTTGATGAGTTCTGCACATCTGCTCAATAGAGGTCAAGTGCCTCTCTGTTCTGGCATCAGATTTCTTCAGAGCCTCAAGATGCTCTGAGATATGGTGGATTGCATGTCCTTGACTCAGGAGAGTCTGTTGAAAGATTGACAAAGTGTTGTGGATGCCTACCACTTCTGTTGACAGGACATCTGTTCTGGCAGTTGAGGAGGCGATGAAGTTGTTGAGGGTCCCTGTGAGGTTCTCAAAACGGTCAGAGATGAACTGCATCCCTGAATTCAGATTGTCATTCACATGAGCAAGATGCCCATAGTGCTTATCATTTATCTCTATCAGCTTGTCCAAGCCTTAGAGGATCTGTCCTCCAAATTCTTCTGCAGATTCAACAAACCTGTTGAAGGGAATGTCATTCTTTTGTCCATCTGCTTGAGGCATCTCTAGGCCTCTTCCCCTAGGTAGTGGGTGATGTTCTTGGACAGATGATAGAGAGTGCACAAGCTGTTCATGTTCCAGTTGAGTCAGAGGAGGGGTCTTCTGTCTCTTGGAAGTAGCCTTGTATGATTTGCTGATCATGAATCCATCCATGTCAGAGGATATCTCATATGGAGAGTAGATAGGTTTTCTGTTGCGAACCACCTTCTTCTTCTTTCTCAGAGAGGGATTGGGAGCAACAGAGTCCCTAGAATACCCTTTGGGTGCAGAGATGGGGGAGATAGTTGTAGGATCTGAGTCTCTTAGAAACCATACAGGTTTTAGGTTTCCTGCAGGTTGTTGTGGAGGAGGTGATTCTGGTGGAGGAGATTGATGATCTGATTCTGATGAGGATGAGGAGGAGGAGATCTGTTGGGGTGAGGGGTTCTGGTGTTGGGGTGAGGAGTGAATAGATGAGGCATTCTGGTGAGGGGGAGATGGGGGAGGTGAAGGTGAGCGGTTTCTGTAGGGAACAATTGCTCTGCAAGGAGATGCAATTTTCAGTTTGGGTGATGGAGGAGGGGTGAGGGTGTTCTGTTCAGGAGATTTATGTGGAGGGAGTTCTGGTGGAGGGGTTTCTGTGCTGGTGGCAGGTGAGGGAATATGTGGTTCTGTTGGGATAGAGACAGAAGGGGTTGGAGTGTTTACCTCAATGATGTTGTCCACGAGCAAGGAAGCCCTCCATTCCTTGATTTGTTCCATCATTGCTTGTCCTTCTGTCTTGAGTACAGAGGACTCTCCTGGGTTGAAGTTGGGCTGAACAGAGTCAGTTGCCATCTTGGTGAACAACCATTCTTCAAAGGCTTCAATTTCCCCATCTTCAAGAGGTTTGACAGCTTCCTCTGAGGGTGAAGAAATGAGAATATCCTTACCCTTGTAGCTGGCCTTCTTCTTCTCAAGGACAGAGTGAAGAAAGTTGAGGGCAAAACACTTTGAGACATCATCAGTCCCAACCCAATTCAGGATGACTTCCTCTTCTGCCTCATAATGATCAAAGAACTGGATTATCTTGTGGAGGGGTCCCATTCTCCATCTTCTCCATTCAAGGACCCGGGTAAACTGTCTGTCAAGCAAGGACAGATACCCATCTTTCACAGGACTGGGGTGCTCTGGTGGAGTTGGCACCCTGTTCTGTTCAGGAGATGCAGTAGAGGTGGGGATCTCTGGTTCCCCCTGAGTGTCTGCCACTCCTTCAGATTCTGAACTCATAGGTTTAGCAACCTTTTTCTTGGGTTTGGAGGTCCTCTTCCTCTTCTCTCCGGCCTTAGGGGGGGCAAGAGGTGCTTCCCCTTCAGTCTTCTTCTTCTTCTTCTTCTTCTTCTTCTTCTTCTTTTCTGCCTTCTTAGCAGAAGTGGCTACAGAAAGAGGTTTCTGTACCTTCTCTCCCTGTTTTCTCTTAGCTTCAAGTTGAAGCTATCTCTTCAGCTCTGCCTTTATGGCTTTTTCCCTATTGGGAGAGGCAGTCAAGAAAATTACCTTGGTATGATCCAAGGCTGAAGCCTTCCTCAGGCTTACCCCTTGTTTGAGGAGCACTTCAGAAATGAGCAGTCCATGCCCTAGCTTCCCAGAGTAGAGGCTAGTCTTGGGATTCTTCTTCTTGATCACTTCAATCAGGGACTTCACCATGATTTGTCCCCAATTGACATTTACCCCATGATGCACTGCATACAGGGCTTTAGCATTGGCCGTTGTAACATCATCAGTGGAGGTGTACTTGCACCATAAACATTTGTGAAAAATGTTTATAAGTAGCTCAAACTCCCTCTTGAGCAGGTGCTTCTTTATGTTGACCTTCTCAACTTCTTCCCCTTTTCTACAGAACTTCTTCTTGAATTCTGACAGAGGGATGTCAATATCTTCCAAGTCAAGTAGAGAGTCCCTTCCTCCCTTTTGCTGAATATGGAAGATGTTGTTGATGACGTCAGCATCAACCACCACCTTTTCTCCTTGGACAACGGAGGAGATGACTTCATCCTTGAAGGATGCGTTGAGATAGAACTCAACTGTGTCCATGTTGCTGTATGCCTCATAATCATGAGAGATGACCTTGCTCAGTTGGCATTGTGACAGTCCGTCAACAATGGAGGTCATCCTCTCCTTTTTCTCTGCGAACCTGGGGAGTACGTCCAGTTCGCATCTCAGGTCAGTCAAGACATTCTTGAGAAGTGTTGCCTTTTGTTCTTTTGAAAGATCGGAGAAGCTCAAGATGGCCATGGAGTTTACTGTGGTTGGAAAATTTCTGAGAGATAAGAGTTCAAAAGCTTGAGAGTTATGAAAGCAGTAACGGTTTAGGTTTGCGAAAGGGGGTTTTATGGATATGAGTTAGTGGACGTTTGAGATAATTTACGGTTCCAAGAGACCAATAAATGTAAAAAGAGGCGCAGTAAATAAATGGGGGCGCAGTAAATTTTGTACGGCTGGATACCGTTTTAAGGGTAAAAGGGTAAAAGACCTTTAATAAGTTACTAGGTCACCCGGTTTACAAATTTTCTTTTCTAAGTCCACCACCTTCTGTTTAGACAAGAGAAGGTTTTCTGTAGAAAGGGTTTCTGTTGCATAGGTGTTCTGTCAGGGTAGAGAACAGAAGAGGTTGACAGAGGAGGGTTAACAGAAGGGGTTCTGCTACAGGAATTCTGTCAACAGCAAAAGAGCAACAGAGGGCCTTCCTTTTCATCTTTCCCTTGGAATCTCATCCATCATTCCCAATTCTTCTCTCAGTTTGTTGAACCTAGCCTCAGGAAGAGGCTTTGTCAGGATATCTGCTAGTTGGTCTTCTGTTGGCACATGTTCCATGCAGATGTGCTTCTTCTCCACATGATCTCTGATGAAGTGATGTCTGATCTCAATATGCTTTGTTCTGGAATGAAGAACTGGATTCTGAGTGATAGCAATGGCACTGGTGTTGTCACACAACAGCTTGATCTCCTTTGCTTGAATTCCATAGTCCTTCAGTTGTTGCTTCATCCAGAGTAGCTGAGCACAGCAACTCCCAGCTGCAATGTACTCTGCCTCAGCTGTACTTGTTGAGATGGAGTTCTGCTTCTTGCTAAACCAGGAAACAAGCCTTCCTCCTAGCAATTGGCAGTGACCAGAGGTGCTCTTTCTGTCTAGTCTGCAACCTGCAAAATCTGAGTCAGAATAACCAATTAGTTCAAAGTTACCTCCCTTGGGATACCATAGGCCTGCATTGGGGTTTCCTTTGATATATCTGATGATTCTCTTTGCAGCACTTAGATGGCTTTCCTTGGGCTTTGATTGGTATCTGGCACAGATTCCAACAGAGAATGAGATGTCTGGTCTGCTTGCAGTCAGATACAACAGAGATCCTATGATTCCTCTGTATGTTGTTGCATCTACATCCTTTCCTTCATCATCTGGACCAATTCCTTGTGAGGTGTTCATGGGAATCTTCACTGATGATTTGCCTTCCACTCCAAACTTCTTGATTAGATCTCTGGTGTACTTCCCTTGATTGATAAAGATCCCTTCTGGAACTTGTTTGACTTGAAGTCCTAGGAAGTAACTGAGTTCTCCCATCATACTCATTTCAAATTGACTCTGCATCACTTGAGAAAATTTCTTGCACAATTCTGGATTAGTACTTCCAAATATAATGTCATCAACATATATTTGTACTAACAGAATATGATTAGCAACAGAGATTTGAAATAGAGTTTTGTCAACCTTTCCTTTAGTAAACCCATGGTTTACTAGGAAAAGGGACAATGTGTCATACCAGGCTCTGGGAGCTTGCTTAAGACCATAGAGGGCCTTTTTAAACTTGTAGACACAAGAAGATTGAGTAGGAATGACAAAACCTGGTGGTTGTTCCACATAAACTTCTTCTTCAAGATCTCCATTCAGAAATGCACTCTTGACATCCATTTGGTAGACCTTGATGTTGTTGTAGGCAGCATAGGCTAGAAAGATTCTGATGGCTTCAAGTCTGGCAACGGGTGCAAAGGTCTCATCAATATCTATTCCTTCTTCTTGGCAGTATCCTTTAGCTACTAGCCTTGCTTTGTTCCTTACAATGTTGCCGTCTTCATCTGCTTTGTTCTTGAATACCCATTTGGTTCCAATGACATTCTGGTGCTTTTGCCTAGGAACAAGTTCCCATACTTTGTTCCTTTCAAACTGAGTGAGCTCTTCTTGCATAGCATTGATCCAGTCTGAGTCTGCAAGAGCTTCTTCAACTGTCATAGGTTCCATCTGAGATATATAGCAGGCAAACATTGCTTCTCTCCTTGATGTGGATCTGGTTTGAACTCCACTTCTGATTTGACCAATCACTTGGTTAGGAGGATGATCTCTTAACCATGTCAGATCTGGTTCTGTCAGCTGCTGTCTTGGTCTCTCTGGTTCCTCATCTTCAGAGTCTTCATCTTTATTCAACAGAAGGGGGTTTGGTGCAGGTGTTGGAAATGCAGGGTTGTCTGCCACCTCTTCTGTTGGTTCTGGTGTTCTGTCTTCTAAGCTGACATCCTTGAGAATCTCTGTTACCTCTTCAACAGAGGTGCTTTCATCAAACGTCACATGTATGGATTCTTCAACATGTAGGGTCCTTCTGTTGAGTACTCTATAGGCTTTACTTGTGTTTGAATAGCCTATAAAGACTCCTTCATCAGCCTTTTCTTGAAATACTTTCAAATGCTCCTTTCCATTGTTGAGAATGTAGCACTTGCATCCAAATACATGAAAGTGGCTGATGTTAGGTTTTCTTCCCTTCCAGAGTTCATAAGGGGTCTTCTGGTGATTCTTGTTGATCATGCTCCTGTTCTGAGTATAGCATGCAGTGTTGATTGCTTCAGCCCAGTATCTCATAGGCAATCCAGATTCTGCAATCATTGTTCTTGCAGCTTCTTTTAGAGTTCTGTTCCTTCTTTCTGCTACGCCATTCTGTTGAGGGGTTCTGGCGGCAGAGAGTTGATGAAAAGTTCCATTCTGATCACAGAAGTCCTTTATGACTTGGTTGACAAATTCAGTTCCTCTGTCTGATCTGATTGTCTTCACTTTCAAGTTCTTCTCAGTCTGAAGTTGCTTTAACAGAGATGGCAACTTCTGAAGAGTTTCATTTTTCTTTGTCAGAAATACACTCCATGTGTATCTGGAGTAGTCATCAACCATGACTAGGGTGTATTTCTTGCCACCAACGCTTGGAGTCTCAACAGGTCCAAATAAATCCATGTGAATCAGATTTAGAGGACTTGTAGAAAGATCTCCAGCAATGGGTTTGAAGGAATTCTTCACTTGTTTGTCTTTCTGACATGCACTGCAGAGGGTCTCCTTCTTGTACACAATGTCTGGTAGCCCTTCTACAATGTGTTCCCTTGCTAGTTTGTTGATTGTTTTGAAATTCAAATGGTTGAGCTTTTTGTGCCAGTCCCAGCTCAGTTTTGAATCTCCCTTGGCTATCAGGCAAACTCCATCTTTTGCAGTGTTCCAATCAACTACATAGATGTTCTTTTTCCTTGATGCTGTAAGAACCACTTCCTTTGTTGTCTCATGCTTCACATAGCAGAAGTCCTTTGTGAATTCAACAGTGTAGCCTTTGTCACAGAACTGGCTAGCACTCAGCAAGTTGAACTTCAGTCCTTTGACATATGAGACATCATCAATGGTGATCTGGTTCTTGATCAACTTTCCTCTTCCTTTTGTTTGACCTTCTTTGTCATTACCTCCAAAGGTAACTCTGGATCCTTTGCATTTCTGGAACTCTGTTAGGCAACTTCTGTCACCTGTCATGTGCCTGGAGCATCCACTATCAATAAACCATTCTTGTTCAGAGATAGCTCCAGCACATAGTTCCTGCAAGATCAAAAGAGAGATTTAGGTACCCAAGCAATGCTGGGTCCTGAGGGGTCATGGAGTCTGGGTAGTTGGTACCATTTTGGTCTCATCAAGTGAAACTTTGGTGGGTGGTACCCATTGTCCACTTGGTAGTTGTAGTAGACAGAAGTGTGATTCACTTTGGGCAGATGCTTGTGAGGGTCATGCTTCCTGTTTACATACTTTTGCATAGCTTTCTTTGTTGGAAAGAAGTCCCATATACTATCAAGAGCAGAGGGACGGTTAACTTTGGGCTTCTGAAGTTGACCAGCCAACCTCTTCTGCCTGAAGTTAACTCTCTCTTGATATTTGCCCTTCTGGTGATCATTTCTGGCACGATTGACATGAAGTTGTCTATCAATGAATGGTCTTTTATTTTTGTTATTTTGAAAACCTTTTCTGTTGTTAGGTTTTCTGCCAGGTTCATTATTTTCCAAAAAGGGTTTCTGTTGAACCTTTATCTTACCCTTTTCTGGTCTGACTTCCTCATGAACAACCTTGGTGCCAGATACACCAGCTTGACAGATGGGGCTAGAAATCAGTGGCTCTATGACCTTATCTGCCTTAGCAACTCTGGCGCTAGGCATTACAGAAGGCTCACCTGATTCTGTTGAGCCATAACCAAGACCAAAACCAGTGCCAATCTGTTGATCAAGCACAATCTTTTCCATGGAAGACTGGGCCTTCTGGTAAGCTTTGTACTTAATCTCGAGAGGCTCTATTTCTCTTATTCTCTTAAGAAGAGAAACATTTTCAGTTTCCAGTTGATCTCTTTCCTTAATTAGAAGATTGATTTTGATCTCAACCTCCTTCTTTAAGTCAAGAATTTCAGCTTTTAACTTACTGTTTTCTTCTGTTACCGAAGAATAAGTGGCTTGTATGGCCTTAAACTCTTCCCAAAATTCTGACATTGAATCAGAATCAAAAGCTAAGCCTACCGAGGAAAAACTAGATTCAGAAGTAGAGGTTACCTCATCATCAGAATGAGCCATCAGGCAAAGGTCTTCTGTCTCAGTATCCAGGCAACAGAAGGCCTCATCAGAATCTGAGTCAGAACTGGATTCTGTTTCTGACAGAGGGTCTTTCTCCACCTGTTCTGTCACAAGTGCCTTTCTCCTTCTGGAGTTGTCTTCGTACTTCTTCTTTTCTCCATCCTGTCCTTGCTTCTTGGACACTCTAGGATGGGGACAATCAGCCTTGAAGTGACCAGGTTGTCTGCAGTTGTAACAGAGAAGCTCTCCACTGCTTTCTGTTGATTTGACCTTCTGGTATGGCTTTCTGTTGAAAGATGGACTCCTTTCATCTTTGGGATTCTTCATAAACTTTTTGAATCTCCTGGCAAAGACAGCCATATATTCATCAGATAAAAGTACTGAAGGGTCAAAATCATTTACCTTGGATGTGCTGGCAGTGAGGGATGTAGTGGTCCTCTCTTCTGGTACATCTTCCTTTTCTTCAATCATTTCAAACTCATGAGCTTTGAGATCTGAAATGAGCTTATCAGTGGGATAAGTCTTTACATCTTTGCTGGCTTGGACAGCAACTACCTTCATCTTCCATGCTGAGGGCAGTCCCCTCAACACCTTCAGGTTGATCTCCTTGGTTGTGAGATCCTTGCCAAGCTCAGAAATCTCTCCAGTGAGAGTGAGGAGCCTGTCATACATCTTGGAGATGCTTTCGCCAGGGAGAAGTTTGAAGTCATCAAACTTCTTGTTGGCTATGGTTAGTTTGTTGTCCTTCTCTTGCTCATCACCAGCTCCAATGAGCTCAAGAGTATCCCAGATCTCCTTAGCAGTTTTGCACTTCTTGATTTTGTTGAAGTATCTATCATCAATGGACTTGTAGAGGATGTCCTTGGCAATATTGTCTAAGTTGTACTTTCTCCTCTCTTCAGTGGTCCATTCTGACTTGGCTTTGCTAATCATCTGGGGTCTGGTATTGTCTATGGCATGTTCAGGGTTGACCTTCTGGAAACTAGTGAAGGGGCCAATATCAAGAACTTCCCACATCTCATCATGCAGGGCACAGAGATGTGCTTTCATCTGGATCCTCCAGTCATCAAACTTAAGATCTGAAAACATAAGATTCTTGGACAAGGAGTGATCCATTATATCAGATAGAAATGAGGTAAAACAGAAAAACAAGTGGATCTTTGTTCAACAAATAACCTAAAAGATTATTAGAACAAGGAGGCTCTGATACCACTTGTTGGTCCCGGTTATACTGGATACAGTCTAGAGGGGGGGTGAATAGACTGTATTGGTTTTTAGCTTTTTAAACTAAGTACCAGATTTTCAGAATAGCCTGTTCTGTTGAAAGAACAGACTGGCAGCGGATGGGGTTCTGGCAGGGAGTTCTGTTAGCCTCAGAGAAGCAAAGGCAGAAGGCCTTCTGTTAACTCGTAGAACCAGTTCTGCTGAACACAGATACCAAGTCCAAGGAGTTATACAGTTCTATCTAAGTGCAAGTATTAAAAGCAGTAAGTAAACGACACCAGGGATTTTTATAGTGGTTCAAGGAACAACTCGTTCCTCTAATCCACTGTTCCACTAAGCTGTAAAAACTGCCGTTTACAAAGCCTTAGTCCTAGCACTTAAGAAGCACTCCACGTCTTCTTCAAGTCTAGATGTGTCCTGGGATGCACTGCCTGGCTTCCTCTAACACTGGTCCTTACACTGAGTCTCCTTGAAGTATCACCACTTCACTACTCCAGTTATTAGGACGTCCTTCTTGTAGCAAGAAGAGTTTGTGTTGAAACTGAGGTTCCTTCAACTAGCTTCGTTACAAAATATGTGTATGTGAGGAGTTTGAAGAGTTGAAGAACACTTGGAACTTTGCTTGAGTTGGAAAGAGTATTTTTCCAACTTCTGCCTTCTCTTGTAGAGGATAATGAGTTTGAATCTCAAGGAGGCTTTTGCTTTTCAGAGTTTGAATATCTTGCTTGGTTAGCAATGTGATAGCAAAGTTATGGCAAAGTTATCCGGTTGTTCTTCGTAGTGTATCTTTTATACTGAGGTTGTCTTCCCGTTGGAGGAGTAGGAGGACAACTGCATTTAATGCGAGAGCAATTGACTTGACCAGTAGGACCCGGTAAAGTTGGCGGGTTACTATTTCGGGATAAAGTAATCCTGACATTGCGGCCAATCATCTGCAATTACTCTACGTAGCATGGGGTGCATTAAATGAGCATTTAATGCATGCACTGTAGCTTTTCGGTTTTATACTCCTAGCCGTTGAAGGAATCTTTAAGTTGACTTCCCGGTTCTTTTGAAAATCTTCTAAGTGTCAGACCTTCTGGTGTCTTTGTCAGAGAGTAGAACAGAGGAGGTCTGGAGCACTTCTGTTGGGAGTATCCAACAGAGACCCAGAAGGGTTTCTGTCAGAGTCAATACTAACAGAGGTCCTGAGGACTTCTGTTCTGAAGCAGAGAACCAAAGGTCCTCTGTTTCAATAAAGCCTTAAGAGGCACTTCTGCTCTGGGAGCCCTTCTGTTCTTGAAGCACTTCTGTCAAGTCGAATACATCTAAGAATTTTACAAAGGAAAATTCTAATACATAATTTCTAAAGGGGTACTTCTAAAGTCCTAATGAATATAACATCATCAAAATCTAAATACAATTATTCCTTACACTGTGAACCACAAATTCTTTGCCAAAAAAGGAAAGGGAAGTTCTTTTTGGGACGGACGAAAAGGGAAAGTTGAAAGTATTTTCAGGAACGGAGGGAGTAATAGTTATTGCATATCCCAACATTTATATAATATAATAATAGTTACCTCATGTATCAATTCCTCATTCATACCATCTTCCATATGTGCTATTTGCTCCATATTGTACATGTGTAAAGCATATCTTAACAATTGTAAATATTAAAAACCCCTTTTCATTTGATTATAAAAAGCCATGTTAAAAATGTGCAAAATAATACAATGTGCCTATTTGGCTTACACTTTTAATCAGGTTAGTGAGATGATAGGAATATGATTCTGATGTGGTTAGCAAATTGTAGATTTATATGAATCACATACACATAAGGCAACACACCTATCATAAATAGGGAAACTTCCTCAATTTAACTAAAACATAGGACTTTCCTTTCAAAACGCAGTAAAACATAGGAGTAAAATATAATCATTTTATTACTCAAAAATAGTAACTATGTACTCATTCAAGTTTCACTGCCGGCCAGCAATGATAAACTAATAGAACAAACATGTTCTTGGCATCAATATCACCGAGAACTAAAAGAATAAGAATGGAAATAACATCATTATAAATAAAAAAACTAAAGCACTAAATAATTAAAACAGGCAAAAAATCCCAAATGGGTCGTAACTTGGAATTGCTAACACCCAAATGGGTCGTAACTTGGAATTGATAACACCTGGTGGTAGGAAAAGGCGGCTGCGGCTGGTGTAAGGAAGAGACGGGTTGCAGCTGCCGGCTGGTGCGAGGAAGAGAATGGTACGGCTGGTTCGGGTCTCGGGCTGTTGCTGCCTGCGACCCTGCGGGTAATCGAGCCGTCCGGCAGTCTGGTTGGTGGTGGAAGACAGGACTGCTAATTGATCGGTGCGGTGCAAGGCCGCCTTGAAGTTGTGCGGAACTTGGTTAGTCTGGGATCACTGCTCGAGAATATTCGAAGTGGAGACGGGAAGAGTTAGAGACGGTAGTCCGAGTAGGGTTTAAACTTTAAACCTAGAATACGTATTACCTATTTTATATTTTAATTTTAAACAATTATATAAAATTATAAATATAATAGAATATATATTTATAATTCGTAAATATACAAATTAAATATATTCGAATAACTTACGAATCGAATATATGTATATTCGTATTCGTATTCGAATTTTATTCGAATAATATAATTGATTCGTATTCGAATTCGTATTTGAATATTTCGAATTCGAATCATCAATTTCGAATATGAATCGCGAATCGGATCAAAATTATTCGATTCGTTTACAACCCTAACATCGGGCAGGCTCTTGAACTGAAAATAGCCAACCAATTTTCGAGAATTCGAGCAATTTTCTAAAGTAAAGAGCTAGCCGCGACAGTCGAGGCGACAGTAGAGTCGACTTCCGGGTCGAGCGTGCTCAAGATGCTGACCTTCGGGTCCTTTTGAGTGCTCGCTGCCTAACATCGCTGGCCAAGCAGCTCGCACTCTTGCCATTCCCGAGTTGGCGGTGCGGGTTCGTTTTGGTGGATCATGCAGGGTCCACCCCTGTTATTTGGCTATCCCAGCGAGAGTAACCAAATTATTCCCCAAGTCCAGACAAACTGGACGGGTTAAAGTGACAGTAGGACTGACCCCCGGGTCATGAACGTTCAGGATACCGACCTAAGGGTCCTCCTCGTAGTTTCAATGTCCGACCTTGTTGACCGAACAAGTCGCATACCTGTTGATTCCATATCAATAGCGAATTGATCACTTCTATCCGACCAGGAGGGGCACGGATAGGCTTGGCCACGCCAGCCTAACCGCCCCTGGGAGGTTAGAGAAGCTGGATCTCCGAACAAATTGCTAAGTATTCGTAATGCAAGGTATAGAAAATGAAACATATGAATTAAAAGGTAACATTCATTCGAATTTTACATATGGCGGCTACAAGCTACAAAAAAATGTACAAGAGTCGTGGACGGGTGGACCCATAGCCATCAAGTACAATGATCCGGGCATGGGAGTTACTAGAAACCTCATGAAATTCTATCGGAATTTAAACTCCGGTGTTGTCCTCACTAGATGGTCATCCTCCTTTGGACAGATGGTTGCTAAGTTCAATGGAGCTATCTCTTTCTCATCACAATTCTTCGAGCACATGTGGAAACGTGGTTGAGGCTTGAAACTCTGCAAGTGCCTTGCCGCCTGCCACCGCAACCTTCGCCTTGTCAGAATCGTGAAAGAGCTTGTCCTGAAAACAATGAGCAGTCCACGATGCACCTCCAGCCTTGAAGCAAACCTCAAAGACAAAAAGAGAGAGAAATAACAAAACGTCAAATCGCATGCCAACATGGAGTGCGTCAACAAAGGGAGCACCTGCCTTGGCCGCTTAGTGGGTATTCGTCGGCTTCCTGAGCAACGCCTACCAGCAGAGAGGTGGCCACCGGTCCCCAACAAATATTGTACGTCCAAGGTGAAGCTGAGCACCGGAGGAACTGCTCACGTGGGGCGCCTGCATCAAACCACCTTCGAGCTTGTGGGGAAAGCTGGACGCCTACCCCAACTGCCGCCTTTAACTCCATAAAAACCGGGGATGCCTAGGAAACATATGCATGGATTTCCGTCGACCCCAGAAGAAAGGAAACACATGGCGCCAGCTATCCAACAGCTTGGCCACTCAAGAAGGGGAGGATGTCATCCGACCTGGGGTGCCTGGCCACCCGGTCGCTTGGACACCCGACCGCCTGGCCGCCCGGCTCACCTGGCCGCCTGGCCGCCTGGCCCGCCTAGCCACCAACATTGAGCTCTGCCATCCAACCGACAAAATCTGACGCCAACCGGGGAGGTGGGCCACCGAGCTGCATCCTATTAGATCCATTCCCGACCTGCATCACCGGATTTGGGGCTTAGATTGTCTGCCTGGGAAGGCCCCCATCGCCACCAACTTGCAGGGTACTATATCGGTGCTGAGTCGCGATACGGATAAATCGGATAACCCGGAAGGCTATCTGTCGGCGTGGATGTCGAGGAATACGCCGAAATTGTTTGGAGCGACGAAACCAACTGGCAGATTCTTGTCCAACCTCCAATAGATGCGAATGCCAGCCGGGTGCGATGGGGGTGCCTGCATCGTGGTTCGTGAGAGATGGCTCCGGCAAGTTCCAGGCCAAGCCATGGATCAACGCTGGCAGCTGCCATCTGATAGAGGAATTCGTCGAGGCTGGCGGTCAACGCATAAGGCATTGGTCAACCTCGGGTTGACTGCGACGCGGCGCTAGGGCGACGTGAGGTAGAAGACGCACGCACGTAGAGGTTTCTAGGAGAGAGAAAAGGACACAGAGTTCGAGCCGGCCCAACTGATAAAGCCCAGCAAGGAGCGAAAGCTCAAGATGGCCCGCCATCCAGCCCGGCCAGCAGCCTGCCTCCAGCCCGACCAACAACCCGCCTCCAGTCCAGCAGGGAGCCTGCCGTCCAGCCCTGCGAGGAGCCTTCCTTCCAATCTGGACAGGAGCCTGCTTTCCAAATCGGACAGGAGCCTGTCTTCTAGTCTAGGCAGGAGCCTGCCTCCAGCTCAGCGGGGAGCCTGCCTTCCGGCCTATCCAGGAACCTACTTTCAGCCCATCCAGGAGCCTACCTTCAGCCCAGCATGGAGCCTGTCCTCCATCCTGGCGGGGAGCCTGTACTATAGACAAGCGGAGAACCTGCATATCGGTCCAACCGGAAGCCTGTCTTTCGGCCTAGCGAGGAGCCTGTCTTCCAGCCCAGCGGGGAGCCTGCCTTCCAGCCCAGCGGAAGCCTGCCGCCCGAGCAGCTCAAGCGTTCTGGCTGCCAGCCAGGAAGAGTAACGGCCAACAATCAATGCGCTATTAATTATGTATTTAATTCCGTATTAATGTTGTAATTAATTTAGTCATTATTATGTTCGGCAGTTACCATTTGTAATCGTCTATCAAAGGCAATTCGAATTTCAAATACAGGGAGGCTATTTCTGACAACTAAACACTTTTAGCTTTTTTCCTTATTTGTATTATTTTCCTGATTTCCTGTTTGAGTGTCGTACGTAGCTTTCCCAAAAGTCTACGAGCGTTCAATTTTGGACCAACAAGTCTTATAGTTTAATATCACTTATGTGTATTTGTTTGAGATTTTAAAATTGATTCGACATCTCATTGTTTTATCTCAAATTATAATTGAGATGATTATGCATTTGGATTCATTGAATGCATATCTATGAATTTTGTTAATAACAGAAAAAAATAGTATATGCATAAAATAGAATGGATACAAAGGAATATATCCTAGTTCTACTTGAGATCATAGCACTATGATGCATATGAGTGACATTTGCAAATTATTGCAACCTATAACAAATAAGGATTTTAACCCATTGCGATTATACACAATAAATTAAAGAATGAATGTTTATTTATTGAAGTACGTAATTTCTTATTACCATTTATGGTTTATTAAGGACGGTGAATTGTTCAACATAATATTTTATGTCTATATGGATAGAGTTGTGTCCTTTTGCCTTCTAAATGCATCTAGAAGTTTTTCAAAGTTCACTATGTTCTAAATTTGTTCATCACAATGAGTTACACATTGAATGGAACCATGTCATGTGTTTAAGTCATGTGAGTGGTCCCTTGTCAAAGTAATAAGAGTTGCCCCTTACTTTGCATGGCTTCCCCAAACTTTCACTACGAGGACATCAATGTCCATTGGGTTACCCCAACGGGTTTTCACATAGAAACTCGGTATAAAAATGATATACAAAATATTATATTACATGTAACATATGCAAAAGAAAATGCATGTTTAAGAAGTTAATGAGTCAAAATGGTCATTGACTCATACAAACTTTGAAATAACTCACTCTAATTTTTAATCATTCGACTAAAGGATACAATTGAATCTAACACAATGTAAATTGTTGGTCTTAGCATTGATAAATAGAAAATCAATATCCATCTTCTAAAGTATGAGAAGAAATATTCCTTTTCTGTTGTGCCTTAGGAATATAGTAGAAGGCATGTCAGTTATATCTCATAGTTTGCTCCTTGGCAATAATAGAATCAAGACTTATCTATTCTAAGGATATAAAATATCGATATCTCATTTTTTAATGCAATGTGTTATGTAAGATCTCATCTACCAAAATTCGGGTCATTTAAGTAATTATGATTTGGTAGAAATTTACTCATGGTATCTATTTTTCTGTTACATAAAAACGTTACATCTGTAAAACTTCTAGCAAAACTTTTTTATTTAAGGCCCACCACCCAACCAATCAAGTCTATATGACTTGTTACTGCTAGACAGTTCTCATCAAAAGTACTTGATGATTATTGCATATATGTCGAGATCAATGAAAAGATCTTGCATCCCATGTGCAAAATAAGATCTCAATGAAACTCACATCTAAAGGAATATAGACGGTGAATATTATATCTACTATGCGCACATGTATTTTTAATTATTTTCATGGAAATATGCAATATTGCAAGCACTCCTATACATTTGTTTTTAGACCGATATTAGACAACCACTTTTATGTATACCAGTTGGTGACTGGATCTTAGCTTGAGATGTTCTACGTATACATATATGGTTGCTAACTAATTGTGCCTAATGCACCTCCCGCAACGTACTATAATTGGTCTTAAAAGACAAATGATTTTGTGTTGGATACGAATCTCCAACAATAACCCGCTATTAGCCTAAACAGATAATGTGTGCACCGCTTTGTGGAATATCACTTTGATGAGACAATTGATTTTCCTGTCATTAGGGGGAGATTAGTGAAAGAGCTCTCTAATTGAATGACAAAATCATTATGATGGAACATCACTACTTTGTCTCAATGATAAATCTTAGACTTCAAAATGTAACATTGAAGTTAAAGTGTTTATCAATTATCATAAATGGTTTAAGTAATCAGATTATGCACACTAGTTGCAAACAAATTTATAAGGCTTGAATTTAAATTAAAAGACGCAATGCTAAAGGAAGAAGCATTGCAATCGTAAGTAGTGGGGTTGTGGTTGAGGCTGTGGCTCTCTAAAGGAATAGAGGGAAGCCACATGGTTCGATTAATTATCCGCCCAAGTAGTAGAGGGTAGATAAGGCACAAACCAATATACTCGTCATCATATGAATTCCTCTCATGAGATTATCGCTGACTAAACATGTCCATGAATCAATAACGGGGGACGCCCCGAAGTTTAAATGATTCCAGAGAATTAAAATCTCAATGTTAATGAGAGTGTGTCTGAGTCGAATGGTAGACCTTACACTTATACTAACGATATATTTATACGGTTGCTCAAAGGTGTATAGAGCACGATTATATCGAACCATACTCTATTGCAATATGAAAGCAATGAGAATATTGGCCGAAATGTGTAAATGTAATCCAGGTATAAATTTAATATTTGACAAAGAGACAAGAAATTGGTGTGATAGTGCTAATCAACCAAGTGTAAAGCCTGTATGACATAAAATAATTTTGTAAGAAAGCGTATTGAGATAATGAGGTCCTAATTATTCTCACAACTTCCTGAATTCAAATATGAAAAGTTATACTTCTCTATTTTGAACACAAAAATGTTCAACTACTTAATCAATAAGTAGACTCCAAAGTAATGGAGACGTAGCTAAAGATTGTGGATATTAAATGTCTCAATAGAATTTCATTAAAGAGATGTATATGAAGTATTTTTTATGTTTTTTATTATCTTTAATCAAGTGGTTTTTAAATTACATTGTATATTTACATTGAAACATTCACATTTGGATTAAATCAATCCAGACGAGAGTGACATACCCGTCTAAGTGACCACTTGATTAAAAATGGATAGAAAAAGATAGATTATGTTTTCCCTCCAAGTATCATTATATGTTGAAGATATAGACATGGTATGTACTCATATTAAAGAAAATGAGAAATCGTAGATACTTGAAAGTCATAATTGAGATAAAGGATTTTTGGAAACTCAGGTTGTTTTGAAAACACCGAGTTGGTTGAATAATAATTCACCAGTTGCATATATCCAAAAGGGTTCTCAGACAAACTAACATGGATAAATGTAAACTGTTAGCACTCCCATGATCGGTCGAAATATGGATACTTGAAAAGATCCAAGTTATTGGGAGAAGGAATTCTCTATGTAAGTGCAATATGTGCGTGGTTGTACTTTGACAAACACATTCGACCAAATATTACATTCTCAATAACGTGTTAGCTAAAAATAGCTTAGGGGCAACACATCGTATATCGTCATTGGAACGGTATCAAGAATGTACTTTGATATCTATATGAAACGATTGGTGTAATCTTTAATCATCCATTATAAATTGATTTAAATGATTGATAATAACAATATTTTTAAAGGAAATTAAAATATCAAAAGTACTACTCTAACACAAAGTAACGTGATTTGAGTTTTACTGATGATCGGATCCCCTTACCTCATTGATATTTTCTTAATGAGTATATATTTATTATGAAAGTAACCATGATGTTATATATAAAATACCTTGATAAAGTATATATCAAGTATTGATGTGTTTCACTCACGGGGAGTCCTTACATACTTATTTATCACCAAGTATATTGGTGCGTTGTGCTTTTTTTCTCTTTTGATCAAGGTTTATTTTTTCCCACTGAGTTTTGTTACTTGACAAAGTTTTTTTAATGAGACAACATAATATGCACCTTCCCACATTTTAATTGTACAAAAGTAAAATTATGTTGAAGAAAGAACATGATTAATATATCACAATCAAAAGTAATTGACGCGGGCTTATTATTACATCATTTTTTTCCTTTGACCGATATTTATTTTCTCCCATTGGGGTTTGTTAATTGACAAGGTTTTAGCAAGTTAATAAAATTTACACTTATCACCTTACACTTGGGACACAAGGGGATAATTAAAGGAATTATTATATTCCTCTATATGTGTGCCTTCGTTATAGGAATTAATATAAAACATATTGAAATGAATAGACTTTCCATAATATCTTTGATTAATGTAAATATTAAGGGTAAGTGTATGTGTGAGGGGGAGTCTCCAACCTATACTACGTTACACTCCTTTCCTTTAACCAAGTTTTATTTTTCCCACTGAGTTTTGTTACTTGGTAAGATTTTAATGAGGTAACGATACATGTAAGCTTTAATGATCAAAGAAAGGATCAAATAAAGATAGACTTAATGAAAGAAGTCTATCATGAGATTGTACTCTTTTGTCTAATCAAGATTATTGTTTCCCACATGGTTTTTGTTACTTGACAGAGATTTGACGAGGCAACAAGACCGATACCACATTATATCTACAACTCAGCACAAGGGGGAGTGTTGAAGGAAATTCTATGTAGTGTGCTATCGTGTATATAGAATATGTATTAGGGCCATCTGATGTAAACTATGTATCATTGGCTTATTGGCCCGTTCTTGTAAACCCTAATAACTCCCTATTTATAGGTCTTTCGGTAATGAAACTTGATGAACTATTCTCCCTACAACAAAGCATTCATTTTCTTTGTTTTTTAATTCAAACTACAAAACAAAAATGCCAAAATTGTTAAAAATTAAAATCATGAAAATAATTAGAAGAACTAATAAAAGTCTAAAAAATAAAAGCAAATATTTAAATTTAAAAATAAAAAATATAAAAATCTCATACTCGGAAAGGTGTTATTAAATTTACAAAATATTGAAAAAAAAATCTTGAATTTAAAACTGAATCATAACAGAAATTAAAAAACTTATATCAAATTTACAAATAAAAATTGGGAAAGGTTGTGAGAAAAGGATTATAGAAAGTACGTAAGAATTATATAGAATTAGAGCTTTTTTGCGATATATATAATTAGAGCTTAAAAATAATAGGAAGTATGTTTTAAAAAATAGTAGTAAAAATTCAAAAATAGTCTAAAAAATTAAAATAATTACGTAAAAATTTTAAAAATAAAATAAATAAATTTATAATAGAGAAAGAAAATAAAAAAATATAAATTATTAGAAAAATAATTTAAATCACAACACAAAAATATGTAACTTTTTTACAAATAAAACGTGAAAGCTCAAAATAGTAATTCTTTTATTTATTACTCCCTCCGTCCCATATTTATCTCCTGAAGTACAAATGGCACACAGATTAAGATAGTGGGAAATGTGTGGTGGAGAGTTGTGCAGAGGAAAGAGAAATGTGTAAGAATGTGTAAGAATGGTTGTGAACCACAAATTCTTTACTAAAAAGGGAAAGAGGAGATAAATTTGGGACAGACCGAAAAGAAAAGTATGAAGATAATTCCGGGACGGAGGGAGTATGATACTAAAATATGAAAAGAAACTGATGAAATGTTGAACCAATGAAAAACTCAGAAAAATTAATAAAAGTAAAATAAAAATGCGTACATACAAAAATAAAAAACTCAAAAGGAAGAACAAAAAAGTACCCCCTCCGGTTCCAAAAGATCTTGACACTTTGACTTCACAGTTTTTAAGGAAATAAACACTGTTTGGCACTGTTTGACACTGTTTGACACTGTTTGGCACTATTTGCCATTGTTTTGTGTAGATTTATTTGTCAAATAAGGCAAATAAGGAAGTGTAAAGATCTTTCTGGTACTGCTAAAAATGGAAAGTGTAAAGATCTTTCAGAACCGGAGGGAGTAAAAAGTAAAAAAATTAAATTAAAAATAAAAAATAGAAAATATTCAATAAAAAACAAAATAGTAAAAACGTAAAGAAATTGAAAATGTTACAAAGTATAAGTATGATTTTATTAATTTTAATTTGTAAGGTGTTACATAGTTTAATTCTATTATCATTTTATTGTTATTTTTTGTTGCATGTTGTTACTTTGTGTTTCTTTATGTTTATTTTTGTTGCAAATTTTGCATAATTTGTTTTTTATTGTTTATTCATGTTTCTTGTTGTTGAGATTCATACATTGAAATTATTCATTTTAGGTGATTGAATATCTATAAATGTTTTTTTGCCAAAGATGTAGCGAAGATAAGTAAAACCTAAATAAACAACTAAAATCATAATAACCTACAAACAATAAGCAACACAATGCAACACTATGAAACACAATGCAACAAAAAGAAACATATACGAAGTATAATACAACAAAAAGAAACAAAAAATAACATATAAAACTATCACAATAAATACATAATTCAATTTACTACATTTATGTAGTACGTTATTTAGTTTTGCTTCTTATCATTCTTTTTCTTTTGATGCATCTCAACACATAGTTTCTCATGTTTGGCTCTCTTGTCTTCTTTTTCCCATTGATCTTCTAAGTCTTATTATCACCTTTTGTATACTTCTTTTCCTTTTATGCATCTGCAACAAGAATAGAATAGCTATAAATTATGACAATAAAATAAGCAATTGTAGCATACTAAATGTTTATAATAATATCTATAATCAAAAGGTCTAATCTTGCCCAAAATTTGCCTTCATCTTTAACAAAACCTGTTACTCCCTCCGTTCCGTTAACAATGGGACAAAAGGGAGTGACACGCAAATTAATAAAAAGTGGTTTATGTGGTTGATATTGAACTGATAAAGTAAGAATAAAGTAAGAATGATTTAGAGCCACAAAAATTTTACCAAATTTGGTATGAGACAATCTTATTAGGACGGACCGATAAGGTAAAATGAGATAATCATAGCGGGACGGAGGTACAATTCACTATCGAAAATGAAGCTACAATACGGCAATATTGAACATGTAATGCTCATAACCATAACCCTCATCGAACCTTACGGCAGGCATAATATGACTTGATCTATGTTCTTCCACCAGATCAAAAGCATCTTCAACTACTTTAGAATAAACAACATATGAAAGTCTTTAAACATCTTTTTTTGTTTTATTCTTTCAAATTGTTTGTGTACAGACAATGAAAGTCCTTAAACATCTACTAATGCATCATTTTTCTTCATTTCCCTAACATTCATCTCAAAAATATCAAGTAGTTCAAAATATTTGTTTCTAAACTACAAATATATATGTCTAAGTTGATGATTAATCTATGACAATAACTTTTAATTAAAAATGTTATACGGTCATACGGAGTACCTACATTGCATTCCATACGAAGACTAGTCAAACAAAATTATTAAGATAACTATTAGAACGGACACATTGTAGGCAGAGCCGGTCCTGTCAATTTATGGTCCTATGGCCGTTACGGTATTTTGGGTTTATATCTATGACAAACAGTAAATCATATTTGGGCAATGAAGTTCATAAAATAAAGACGAGAATCGCTTTGTTATTATATAAATTACATATTTAGGCAAAAGTTAAAACACGATCGAGTATCAAATAAAAAGAAAAAACATTACTTAAAAACGTTTCTCGTAGATCAATGTGAAGCAAATCATTAATAATTGCTTCATACGCAACCTTTTTTCCACTAATAAATATGATAAACAATAAAATGGCCACATAAACAACAGTAAACTTTCTTTTGAAAAGATAATGAAAAGAAATATTACCACATAATGAATTTATAAGTTGAGAATGATTTATTAAACGCTGATGAGAGTCTAAAGTTTGAAGTCTCGAAAGAATGAAAGTTTTCAAAGAGACAAAATGTTTGGCTGCCAAAAGGACCCGCGCAAGAAGATTTCAAATTTGACGTCCTCTAAAACTACTATTAGGAACTCAGATATAGCTTATTGAAAATTGGAAAGATGAATAATTGGGGTGAAGTTTGAGAGAAACGGGCTTTAAAATAATTATATGAATTTGTTGTGTTATAATTAAATTGAATAAAAAACCTTAAAAGCTAAAAATATGTGAGGACTGAAAAGACGTGTCTTTTATTTATACAGCAACAATTGTATTGCTTTTAAAAACTACAACCGATCCTGCTAAAAATTAATGTATATATTATCTTTTAAACTTATCTCTGTTTAAAACTCTTTATTTATGTTTTAAATTTTCAAATTGTTAACAAAATTAATCATTAGGCCTAATTAATTGAACTTAAGAATAAAAAAAGAAGTCTACTCACGTTATATATAAAGAAATAATTTTGGGTCTATTTTTTCTTCTATTTTTTCGGGCCTAGGGCAGTCGTCTCTCTTGCCCCCTCAGAACCGGCCCTGATTGTAGGGAAAGGACTGGTCCTCCCCGTGAGCAGGTTTCACATCAACAATATCAATAACTATTATGCAAATCAGCATGGACTTGCATTTATTATCGTGAAGAAAATATACGCAACGGTTGGTAGCGAAACGAAGAGATGAGTGAACATAAGTAAGTGAGACGACAACGTACATGTTGCTTCTCTGTGTAAGTTTGTAACCGCAACTATCTAACCTCTAATGAAGAGGATTTCATTTCCTACCTCTGAAAAAGCACCACAAAGTTGATATAAACTATATCTCCTTGAATAGAGTAGTGAAATTAAAGTAACCAATGCAGTAGTCAAACTAAAAATATAGCCACGTACAACAATTGTTTTCAAGAGATAAACCAAATTTGAACAACATTAAGAGAAACCATCCCAAGGACGTACACCAGCTAATTAAATCACCATTCAACTTGTAAGTTGTACGCATAACATGGTTGGTTATCCCGCCATATGCTTAACTCAAAAGGAATAATGAAGCACTTGAGACAATAGAATGCCAAACACATTTCCTGGAAGAAGAAGATCAATAAAAAGACGTACTAGACCACTCAAAGTTTCTACGTAATGCTGCCATTTCAGCATACTCCACACAAGGTTGACACCTGACACCGGATGACCGGAACGTTTAAGAAAAACTGTCCAAAACAGCTAGTAACTAGGGGCAGCGGACCTCTAAATTTTTGCAGCTCTTCCCAAACATGGTGTGCTCAAAACTAAGGGAACATAGACAATTTAACGAATAATAGAAGAAAATTATTGGAAGGTTAACTCAGTTGATCTAGTAGTGAAGTTTATCTTTAATTCTCCTAACCCTTAGAAGGAGCAACGATACAACAATGTTCATTGGATTTTATCTCCGAAGCACCAGATACATTGAATTCTCCTAACTTCTTTATTGCACATATACTTGTATAAATACTCTTATACTTGTATATACCCTAATTAACAAAATCATGCTTTGGCACTTGCTACCGGTGCTCTCGTATGTGATCCAGAATCTTATCGTTGACTTGTTGCACGGCTTATTTATCTCTCGTTCACCCGTCCTGATTTGGTTTATGATGTTCATATTTTATCTCAGTTAATGCAGGCCCCTCGCCAAGAGCATTGGGCAGCGGCATTGCGCGTGGTTCATTATCTAAAAGGGACTCAAGACCATGCTATCTTCTACACTCCACGTGTGACTTGGCTCTGATCGGATGGTGTGATACTGATTGGGCCAGCTGCCCGCTTACTCATCGTTCTCTTACTAGTTGGATGATATTTTTTGGCGGCTTCTATATCTCTTGGAAGACAAAGAAACAACACACTGTCTCTCGGTCCTCTACTGAAGCTTACTATCGCTCTATGGCTGCTATGACTGCGGCATTAAAATGGCTTCAGGGTCTTCTTCTCGCACTGGGCGTTGATCATTCACGGTTCATGTCATTATTCTGTGATAGCCGATATGTTCTTCATATTGCACATAACACGTCTTTCACGAGAGTACGAAACACATTGAGGTCGATTGTCATTATGTTCGTGATGCACTCCAAGAAGGGCTAATTGTTGCTCGACATGCCTCCAATACTGAACAGCTCGCCGACATCTTCACCAAGCCCTGGGCAAACGACAATTTTTATATCTACTTGGCAAGTTGGGCTTTTTTATCGCCATGCTCCAACTTGAGGGTGTGTGTGTTAGACACATATGAGCTGTATTATTTTTGTATAGCTTTATTTTTCCATTATTGGGCTGAGGGCTTCTTTAATGTACATATATACTTATATAAATACTTTTATAATTGCATCATAGTTGCTTCTTTACATACGAATTGAAGTGTCGGAAGTGATAATTAATTCTATGGAAAAATATAATAAGATACCTATTGGTGAGAGCGTTTTCAAATAGGGGCATGCGTTTCTTTAAATAAAATATGTTGTGTATTTTGATTCTGTTGTCACTGACTCATTGGATGGGTCCAACACCTTACACCATCAGATGTAATCGGAGGAAGACGATAAACAACAACTCCGATTTTCAAAAGTATCTAGAAAATTAAAAGAAAAATGCCGGGTACTACGCCTCGTTAGGGCGATCTCCTACCATACGAGACCGGGAATTTTGTATTTTCTTTTCAACTCTTAATTAACTTTTTTTGAATGTACAAGTCAATTAAATTATTGAAGTATAATTTTGATTTTATATGGTTTTTTATTTACATTAAGTTAATTAAGATTTGTACATTCAAAAAAAGTTAATTATATTAACTTTAGTTCCGGTCGGTGTACCCGACCCGATTCAGAACCGGTACAATTTTGGCCGATACCGGGTTCCCTTTATATTTTATAGAGACCTACCGGACCGTGTCCACCCCTATGTAACAATAACAAAAAAACAAGGCCTGAAGCGTAAATTTTCTAGAGACTGGCCGACCAGTCTACCTTTATAGGCTAAAGGGTTAAATAGGCTATTGTACCTGTCGAGTTACCTCAATTTAGTCTTTGAACTAAAAAAAGACCCAATTTACATCCTGAATTAGAAAAAAATGGTTCAGATTTCAGTTTTAACGGGTCACACTCTGGTCACCCACCACATCACCGGTCAAGTTGCCAACTGTGCATCTAACTTTGAAACCTAAAGCTCAAATAAGTCACTGAACATGTTTGAATTGTTCAATTAACATTAGGATAAATTCAAAACAAAATTGAAAAAAATAAATATAAAATTATAAGATAGAGTATAAATATATATGGCAAAAATATTTATCTCTTCCAGTTAGTTCAAAATATGAATATAAAAATACAAAAAAAGATGAAAAGATACTATATGAAAAGTTATTTTTTACATTAGTAGTTTACTCTTAAATTTTTATTTTAGTCCTTCCATTTCCTACATTAAATTTTATTTGTGATTTTCAATATATTTGTGTTTATATTTGGTCATTTTTTGTATGTATTATACATCCTTCACTCTTTTTTAGGTGTGACACTTCTATTTTCACGTTTGTCAATGCAGAACTTTGATCATTAATGTATTTAATTCACTATTAATAAAAAATGAAGAAAAAAATACGTAGTAGATTTTGAAAACTTAACATGAGCCGAATTTAACGATATTTTTCAAAAATGAAATTCCTAAAACTTTGACAACTTAAATGTAGTCAAAGTAGGATAAGTGAGTAGTGTAAAATTTAAGAGTAAACTATTAATGAAAAAAATATGCATATAGCATCTTTTCTTATTTATTATATTTTATACTCATATTTTGAGTTAATTGAAAAATATATATAATTTTACCATATATTGTTATATTTTATCTTATCATTTTATATTATTATTATTTTCAATTTATTTTGAATTGAACTCAATATTGAACCTTTTTAAAAGTTGAGGGGTTAATTGAACAATTAGAACATGTTGAGAGACTTATTTGAGCTTTCAATTTCAAAATTAGATGCATAGTTGCCAACTTGACCGGTTATGTGGTGGGTGACCGAATGGTGACCCGTTGAAACTAAAATTTGAATCATTTTTTCGAGTGAGGGTGCGAATTGGACATTTTTTTTAGTTTAGAGACTGAATTGAGTTTACTCGACATGCATAATCCTATTTGGCCCTTTAGCCACCTTTGTATCATTTGTATGCTTCAAGGCCAAATTACCAAATTGGATAGTAATGTCAAGGCCAAATTACCAAATTGGTAAAAAAGGTGGTTTACCAAATTGATAAAAAAAAACTTCGAAGACAAATTGGTAAAAAAAAACTTCGACGACAAATTTGTCCATTTTTTGTGAGACATTTTTAGTCCGCGACTTTAGAATTCACAATATTTAGTTCTCTAAATATTATGAAATTGACATTTTATGTTCTTCAACTATGACTATAATGAAAAGTAGATAACTAAAAATTTCAACGTGTGTGTTTGACAATCGGTTGGCTGCTAGTTGATAGCCGGTTGGATCAACATATTGATACTAACGGATGTTGTTAGCCGTTTAACGAACCGCTTTCATTAGCAGTTTGAAGTAAAATGTTTAGCAACTTAGATTTTTACGATAATAGAGCACTTTTTGCGTAAATACAGTGTATTTTAGTAATTAGGCAATCATCCATTTATATTTTGAAACCAGCGCCTGAAGAAAAGTTTTAAAACTCGGTAAGAACTTTCCAACGAGGTATTAAACGCTTTCAACGGCACAAAATAGAGCAAGATATGATGGCATCAAATTCTACACGAGCATGGAGTGAAATCAGAAACATTTGTGAATATATGGTTAATCTGTAACTTTTAATTAATGCATTGTAAATGAAGTTGGAACAATAGCTTTATAGCTCCGATCTATCTTTCCAACGAGATATAATACGCTCCAAACGGATAAACACACAGCAAGATATGAGTGTCACAAATACTTAGTCTTATCTCTATGATTTAGCGTTTTCAGCTAAAACAGATCACTTTTAGCGTAAATACAGTATATTTTAGTAATTAGGCAATCATCCCTTGATATGTTGAAATCATCCCTTAACTTAACCTTATTTCTTTTTATTTTTTAATTAGTTTTGAAAAAAGTTTTAAAAATTATATTTACTTTTATTTTATAAATTACTACCACTATCATTTTAACACATGTACATTTACACTAGCACTCACATATAAATTTAATTATTTTTAGCATTAATATTTTAACTATGACCATTTTGTTAGCTTGTAGAAAATGCTACTCCATATAAAATAGAAAGAAACTTCATACTGATAAATAGTAAATACTTCGTATATTCATAGTGATTGTATGGAGTAGAATTTTTTTAAATACTACTCCCTTCATCCTATTGGAATGTTCCCGGTTTGACCTACACACATATTAAGGAAATAAACTTATCAGGGGTCAGGGGATAAATTTTACTGTTTTGACACTGTTTCGACACTGTTTGGCACTATTTCGATACTGTTTGACACTGTTTTGCACTGTTTGACCCTGTCTTGATGTAGGATAACTTTCCATTTAGAGAAATGGGAACTTTCCAACGGGACATCCAAAAATGGAAAGCGGGAACATTCCAACGGGGCGTAGGGAGTACTATGTAATAAATTTGTTAGTTTTCAGTTTTGGCAATACTTAAATGACTACATGTCGGGAATTCTAAAGTGGATCACTAAAAATGTCTCACAAAAAAGTTATCAATTTGCCACCGAGACTTTGTTTTCTTACCAATTTATCTTTGGAGATTTTTTTACCAATTTGGTAAACCACCCTCTTATTTACCAATTTGGTAATTTGGCCTTCAAATTTACGTTCTCTGTTTGTGTTTGAGCTTTCATTTTCAATTATGGTGCGATAATGTGATCAAGTCATTTGTTTGAGATTTCATGGAGTTGAAAACATGCATACCTTTAGTTGAAACTTAGTAGTTAGTACTGTTAAAAATATTATTTGTTGGTATATTTTGATGCTCAAGCCTCAATGTTTAGGCATCGCCCTCCGAAACAACGAACAGCCTATAATTTATGCTAGCAAATTAGTGCAGGATCCCGACTCCACACTTTTAAGAGGAATGTGAGAATCGGGTAAAACCCACCAACGTTTTACCCAATTAAATATTTAATACCACTATAATATTAAGCCCATTACTACAAATTTTAATCAATGTGACAATGCTAATACAACATAGGACAATGAGACAGAACACTCTCCAGCCTCACAATAACTGGGGAGTTTTTCTCTATAACAATAACAAAGAAAGAATGACAGCAGTGCATAAATCAAGCGGCAATGGCAACAAAGATTTCACCCCTAAGGTTAGCCTCCTACCAAAACTTCAATGATATGAATAATGAATCGCATGTCCATATAAAGCAGGGAAGGATGGCAGAAGGATATCAAGCTTTCTAATCTGATGAGTAATATGTTCTAACAGTGATGAAATTAGGGGGCGTGGAGATTCACCACCTTTTTAGACAAGTCATCGACATCCTCATCCTGCTCTTCCTGTGGAAACAGTGTGAAAACAAGAAGTGATGCAGCTGGAAAGCAGAAAATTAAAAAGAAATTACAGCAAATAGGTGTAAAACATGGAGCACATGCACAACAGAGTATCCTTCTTTTGTATAAAGGTATCAACTTAGTTAAAAGTTCTTCTCTTTGGGGCGTGAATGAGTCTTATTTATAAAAACGCAAAAAAAAAAAATTCAGTACTTGGGCACGTCCCAGATTTTATTGTCTACTTACAGTAACATTAAAAGAACAGTAAGCTATATCAAATAAAGGTCTTGTGCAAATTACTGGTGCTTTACAGAAATAAAGAGATAACAGATAATGATGATGATATAGGAGAGTCATGAAAATTGTCAAAATCTAATATGGAGTAAATGGGTAGAGAAGTAGCATTAACTCTTCCTTTTTAAAAGTAGAGACATAAAATGTCTAAAATATATACCTCTGAATCTCGTCTTTTAACTTCTATGCATTTTGAAGCGCTAATACTATTACTCTTTAGCAGGCCACGAGCGCTAAAGTTTGATCCATCGTCATGTGTATTATCTGATCCTTCAGGTCGACTTTGAAGGGCGGTTGAAGCAACTGATGTTCGCTTTTCAATATCATTATCCTGAGCACCTTTTAGTGCAGGCACCCGCTCTCTGAGATGTCATGATTAGTTAGCACGTTTAGACTATACTTTTTCCAATTATCTAATGATTAATGTCACAATTAAGCATCACATGATTAATCTCATGCAATTTATAGGCCAAAAGATTAGTACGAGATTACTTATTCTTTTATCTTATCTTCACATGTATTGCATCAACTAAACTATTTTATATTAAAATTTAAAAGGTTATAGTTAGTACATGATTATCTTCACATGATTACTTATTAGAAGATTATTTTCTCTCATCTTATCCAAAATAAAAAGCCATATCTAGTACTTTTTTTTTAAATTCTTGTATCATATCTTCACAATGCCCTGCATCCACTAATAGAATGAATATATTATAACTTATTTGGATATACGGATATATAGTAAATATCAAACAGTTTATAGCAGAAGAGCCACGATTTGAAGCAAACAGAAGGCTTTTAACACACCTTGGCAAGGACACATGTTGCCTTTGAAGTGGAGTACTTCTTTCACCTTTACCATAGTGCTCCTCAAGATGCGCAAATTGTCGCTTGAACCGGTCAACACCACTGGTTGAAGAAAACAATACCCATAAATGTGTATACTTCTTCATTTCAAAAAAAATATCATGACCATGTTGAGGCAACCGTAAGGCTTTGACATTTAAATAGTCACTTGAAAAAGCATATATAAAACCACACACAAGTATGAATGTATATGGGAACAGCAAGCCACTGCTTGTTTCACACTAGAAATAGAATAATTCAGTTTTGCAATGTGCTATACTGCTATATGACAAAAAGGCTTTTTAACTGCACATTGCAAACTTGCAACTACTATGATCTTTCAGTTATGATAAAGAAGTGCACACATCAAAAAGAAAGAAATCCAGTACATGTAAATAAGGCAGAAACACGCCCTGGGCTTGAAAATGGAGCCAAAGATTCATTATTTTTTGGCTTGAGATTATGATGGAATAAAGCAAAATGGCTCACTAAACTGTCTGCGCTTCTTTGTTATGGAGCAGCAGTCAGTCCATGCAATCTTGGACGCGATTTTCATTATGAGTCATCCGGAAACAGTCTCTCTGTGCTTTAGTACAGGGGTAAGACTGCGAACATCCGACCCCCCCTTACCCCACCGTAGGTGGGAGCCTTTGCGGCACTGGGGTAAATGAAAATGATGATGACCCTTTTTCCTCAGAGGAAAGAAAGGGGTGGTAGATTTTGATGGGGACATTTTTCAAAAGTTTTAATTAATTTATCACTCCAAGTCTCCAATACCTTTTCTTAAACTGTGTGAAACGGATAAATAGAAACATATGAAATGGCTACTAGCAAACCTTGGGTACATAAACCCACTAGTCTGTTCTCCTCCCCCTTCTAGATACTCTTGAAGCATCTGTGGGTGATATTCCAGTATCTGTTACAATTTTTATAGAGAAATTAGCTTTACAGTTAAATCAAAATCTTATTGTTAAGGCAGTGGCCAGTAAGTAGGTTCTGAAAAGCCATACCTCCCGATAAATAAGTTCCCTAACATCATCTTTAGTAACTTTCCTCCTCTCAAACTCGAATTCAAGCTTTGATATTGGTTGAGTAGATGGTTCACGCTCCACATTAGCTAAACCCTCAAAGTATGGATCTGACAATGCCTGTAAGCAAATGAAACCAAAAAGATGAAATAATTCAGGATGAACAAGATATCAAATTCAGATTTTAACACTACCTCTTCAGCACTTGGTCGGTCTTTTGGGTCAAATGCAAGAAGCTTTTCAAGAAGGCGTACAGCTAAAGGATCGGCATGCGGAAATTTTTGTGCAAATGGAATAGGTTGTTTCTTGCGCATATTACTGAGGTATCTTCTTGCCTTTTCATTTCTAATCTGCCAATACAACATGAAATTCTCATAGAAATAGCAACTAATGAAAACTTCCAAAATATTTATAAAAAAAAATGCTGGTTTACATTGGTCTTAAAAGCTTTTAAGCTAAATGACAAAAGGCATCTTTTTTGGTACAATATATAGATGTGAACTTTTACAAGCACCATGGCAATGTCAATATTTATTGAAAGGATAAACTAGGAAGAAAAGGAAGTTTCTAGACTGAGAAGGCTTACCCTTGCAACAGTTTCAGGAGGAGGAGTTCCAAGTAAATCTGTCATCAGGTCTAATTGATGCACAACATTTTTTCCTGGAAATAGTGGTTTTCCGGTAAGCATCTCAGCAAATATGCAACCGATGCTCCAAATATCAATAGCAGGAGTGTACTGCAAATGAAAACATTTGCACGTTGTGCATTCTGCGTTAGGAAGAGGCCACAAAGAGATTAAAAGGTGTGTATCATGTTCACATAATCAGCTATGAATAATACTTCTGCACACTAACATCAATTCTTTATACTTTTACAGTTTTACACACTAATATAAATTCTTTATACTTTTACACACTAACACATCAATTCATTATACATTTACAAACTAACATTAATTCTTTATACTCTTCATTAAAGAGAGAGGCAATTAATTTCATATTAGATAGGCTGATAGGCAATACATTTACTTGCTCTGTACTTGCTGAACTATATTATTTTTTTAGCATCACTTGCATCTATATAAGTTTTTGAGAACTATAAACATTTCAGTCCTCTTGAAAACATGTCAATCAGTTCCTTGCAACAAAGAATCGGGAATTCTGAAGGAATCGATTAGGTGAAAAGAAGCCAATCCAAGAAATTGGAGAACAAAGGAATGAGAATGAAATATTGTTTGTTTGCATTCAAACATAAGTTAAGGGTGTTGAATTTAGGTATATGAATGAAATATGGGCAATAAGAACATGCAAATCGCACTATAGTATTTCAGTTACCTTGGAGAAAAAGGAACCACATAGTTCAGGAGCACGATACCATCGTGTTGCAACATAGTCCTTCAATGCATTACACAAATTGATTAAGAGCAGTCTAAGAAAGTGAGAATACACTAATCAAAATTCAAAATTAAAACAGTTTAGGAGGAGTCTAAGAATAGTTCAAAGTTTAAACATACAGTCCAAAAAATAGCTGACGGTGCCTCATTAAATGATACGCGAGCAAGTCCAAAATCGCAGATCTTTAACTTGCAGTCAGCATTTGCAAGGATGTTTTTTGGCTTTAAATCCCGATGGAAAACATTTGCTGCAAACAAAGTAAATAGCCACCACTAATTATAAATGAGAAGGGCCTCATAAATAAGGTTGTGAAAAAAACTAACCAGTATGAATATACTTCAGTCCACGTAGAAGCTGGTATAGAAAGAACTGATAGTGTTCAGCTGTGAGATCATCATTGGCCTTAATTACCTGATGAAGGTCGGACTCCATCAATTCGAAAACAACAAAAATATCTCTAAATTCTCTCCGTGATGGAGGGAGCATAATATGCTTTATTTCTACAATATCTGGATGCTTTAATAGCCGGAGAAGCTTAATCTCTCTCAGAATTCTTGTGGCATCAGAAACATGTTCGAACACATCATTGATCTTCTTGATTGCAACTCTTTCTCCAGTTTGAGTATCGACTGCAGACCCCACAACTCCATAGCTACCTTTTCCAATAATTTCTTGAACTTGATACCTGTTTGCCTCTCCATATTCCGTAAAGAATTCACTCTCTAGGTTATTCTGCATACCGCACCCTCATTAAAAACAGAAAGGATTACTTTTGGTATATTTATACATAGAGCAGATTATACAATTAGTTCAGTTTTCTCTTTTTCATGGGGGATGAGGGGGAATAAGCTTATATGCTATCTAAAATCAAATGCATTTCAATCATAACACATAATCCCTCTGATCTGAAAAGGATGTCAACTTAAAGTGTTTCAGACATTAAAGAATTACTAAAACTTGTGCACAAAAGACAAATAGACTTATAGACCCGTCCATAATGAAAGTAATCATCTCAGTCTTCAGTAAATAATTACTGAGAGTATAAGAAAATGAATTTGAACCACATTAATTGAGAGTTTGAGGCATTGAGGAAACAAATTGGAATATCTGCAACTATTACAATTTAGGCTGGTAGGGTATATGATGACTTATATCAGAGATTTGTACTTGCGCTGGTCCAGAACCCGCGGTCTTCCTAGGTCGTTTAAATAACAATATGCCAACGTTCCATTATTGACCCATCAAACAAAAGGACGGTGAGGAATAACAAAGAAAGAAAATTTCAATTCTAAATCCAGATTTTTCCTGAACGACCTCATCCGATTGCATTTAATGGAGATAGATCATTTGCTTCCAAATAAGAAACAAATGCACGACAAAGTGCATCAAGATTGGAAATTGGTCCCCATCTTGGAATTACAGACAATAATCAATAAAAGCACGGGCAGAATCAGGAAACGCTAGAAAGACAAAGTGGAGAACAGAGGACAATGGAGACCTTTCTGAGATGATCCATGGGGGAAAGTGGGAAATTGACACGCTTGGGGACCTTGATCGCACTCAACCCAGAAATATCGAAGTCATCTACTACTCTAAGCTGTTCTTCTCCTTCGCCTTCACGGTTATGGGAATAACGATGATTGGGAGGATGGGTATTGGGATTTTTAGAATGGGTCAGAGCCGAACCCGCATTTGCGCTAGAAGAAGCAGATGGACGGCGTTGGAACCAGCGACGAACACCATCCACGAATGTATTCCCACCCCCCATATACTACTTTAGTGCTGCTTGCCTGCCTCTGCTCTGCCCTCTTTTTTCTATTTTCTCTCCTAAACTCTCGACCCGATTCTTAATTTTCCACCACTCGATCTCAGCATTTGCCCTCTCTCTCTCTCTCTCTCTCTTCACGGTCCAAAAGGTTTCGGCCTTTTCTTGCTATGCAAATGTCGCAGACGATTGCGGTTTGTTATGAAATTTTCTTCTCACAGACATCACTTTAAAGACGTGTTTGTTACTCCGTACGACTGAATGTAGTTACTCCCTCGACCCCCTTTGGCCCTTTCCCCCATTTTCTTCTCACATTTACTTCTGAAATTTTCTTCTTGCTTTAAAGACGTGTATGACATATACTCTGTACTCTCTATTATTTTATACTCCCTCCGGTTCTCCGTTTCTGAAAGATCTTTACACTTTTCATTTTTGGCAGTACCAGAATGATCTTTACACTTCTTATTTGTCTTACAAATCTACACAAAACAGTGTCAAACAGTGTCAAACAGTGCAAACAGTGTCAAACTCCTTAATATTTATGAAGTCAAACTGTAAAGATCTTTCAGAATTGGAGGGAGTATTAACAAACTATTCACTAATATTCTCTCTGTTCTCTAATACATGTCTCCCTTTTCATTTTTAAAAAGTTTTTTCAGTAAATATACCTGATGGAGTATATGAATCTAGACCACATGACCTACATACTCAAAAGACTAAGAGGAAGCACAGCTGTCACCCAGTGAGTCCTCCGTCGGTCAGATGACCCTCCATCGGCCAGATAGATATCAACTCAGAATATGGTCTAGAAGCCAGGAGAACCAGGGTGCCCCCGTCGGCCGAGTCTCCGTCGACCATGTCTCCGTCGGCCACAGAGACCTCGAATAGCTAGATTTCATACATAGCCAATTTACATACTTTGTATACGGCCCAATAAAGGCCTTATTGTAAACGGGTCTTCCAAGCCCAAGACTTGGGAGCCCAACCCATATGTTTCCCTATAAATACTCCCCATGGGAGCCATGTAAAGGGTTGGAAATTCATTTATACATATCATTTTATCTCTCCAGCTCTCCCTTCTTTCTAAGAGTTAATACTCTATCATTTTGTGCTTTCATTGAGAGGAAGTCAAAAAGAGGGAAAGCCGAAAGACCGTGCACTCGCCGGCCTCGAGCGAAATCCCCACAAAGAAAAGAGGGAAAGTCGCAGGACCGTGCACTCACCGGCCTCGAGCGAAATCCCCACAAAGAAAAGAGGGAAAGCCAAAGGACTGTGCACTCGTCGGTGATGGATAGTGTACCCGGGGGGTAGCTTATCCGGGGGGTTATTGCGGGGAATAACAAGAGAGAAGTCAGAGCAAGTAAGTATAGAGAGAGAAAGTGTATTTAGAAAGTATGTAGCGTTTATGACTTGGTTACAAATGGGGAAAAGGGGTGCTATTTATAGTAGCAATAAATGCCGAACAGGGACACGTGTCAAGCGTCCATTGGTCGAGAGGTCACCTCAACCGGTTGGCGCTGGCAACCGCATGTGGCCGCATTTAATGCGGCTGTTGGATGGGACGTTGTACAGGGTACGGTGATCTGTACGCATGTGGCGCAGATATCATGTCGGGGAAGGTGCCCTCGGCTGTAGAGGACTAGCCGAGGGCTCCGAGTACTGGGGACCCCTTGGTGCCGAGGGCTCCAGGTGCCGAGGTCTACTGATTTTTGCCGTTTTTTCCAGTAACTTCGTTTTGCTGTCCTGACCCTCCTGTGAGAGTTAGAGCCTTCGGCCAGGGGGCCGAAGGCACCCCTGGTGCGCATTGTGGGTTGCTTGGTACTCTAGGCGCCGTGATTTGGGGCCTGTTGTGCTTCCTGGGCCGGTTGGGCCTTTATTGGTGTAGTAGGAGTCTGTGGGTCGGGGGTTCCCGGGCCATATACTCCATCAGGAGTCCCTCACTCCTTTTGTCGAAAGGTACTTGAGGGAAAAGGAGTAATTTGTGCTTGCCCTTTGATGTTGTCCCGTTGTAATCTCTGAAGTTGGTGAGGAGTTGTTGCTTGCATGTCCCTGCCGAAGGCAGTCCCTCAGTTACCCACATGTCAGGACTTGGGGGATTGCTTTGCCGTTTGTTGGAATTTTTCACCATTTTGTAATTTAATGATTTTCCCGAGGGGGTCCTCCAGTCCCCCACTCCTTGAGGCACTTGCAAAGTGGTGAAAAGGAGTGAAGTAGTTGTGTTGCTGTAGCGGGCCGAAGGCTGACGCTTTTCATTTCATTTTGGGGGGATGCCTCGTTAAAAACCTCATTAGGAAAAACCCTGTGGGAAAAAATCCTATTGAGGGAAAAAGAGTGCACCGAATTCCCCCAACGATGAATCGAAAATGTGAAACCTTGGTTCAAAACGGAGAATAATGGTAATGCCGAAGGCTCTCCTTGTTCTGAGGGCTCATGTGTTGTTTAGCCGGAGGCTTGTTGTTGATGTCCCGGGAGGTGCCGAAGGGGAGTCCCTCAATCTGGGGATCGAGGGCGTAATGAATGTGGGTAGCAGTCGAGTTGTTACCGGGGGGTCCCCTGTTTGTTGATTATTTGGTGATGAGGATATCCGAGGGCTCCCACTGCCTGTGTGCTGTAGGCTATCCGTCAATGAGGCATATTCCCCGGGGGCTACCCCCCTTTACAGCGCTGAGGGAGAATCCCCGAGGGGTGGCCTGATATGAAGCCTTGGGCCTCTGAAGGAGTGATCCCGAAGGCGTCTGTTATGTACTGTGTGGGGCACAACCCGGGGGCGTCTCTGGGTAAGTGTACCCAGAGGCTTTCCCTGATGAAGCGGAGTGAAGTAAGAAACCCGGGGGCTCCCAGAATATAGCCGTTGGAAATATAGCCGTTGGAATATGTAACGTCAGGATATATCCGTTGCGGGGGTGCCACGTGGTGCGTGCTCGTTGGCCGCCCGTGGGCGGGCGTCACCGATTGGGCGATACCGCGGTCTGTAATGATGGCAGTCCAACCGGAGGCCCGGTTTCCAGGCCCAAGCCCGGATTCCGGCGCCTATAAATACCCATGGTCGGGCTTCCTTCCCCTTGTGCGAAATCCTTATAGCGAAGCTCTGCCAAATTTTCTAGAGAGAGAAACAGCAGCCCTCGATCAGATTCTAAGGTCAGTTCCCCACTCGCACTTCACCTCCTTAGTTAGCTGTTTTTGTGGCCTTAGATTAGGGGCGTAGCTTAGAGCACTTAGCATCTCCGAACCGTCGACGTAGTATAACAATGTCCTCGCAAAGCGATTCTCAAGACATCTCGGGGGCGCCCTCGATGGAGGATGAGGTCATCTCGGATGTGAAGTCCTCAAGCGAACAGTCCTCGGCCCAGGAGGATGTCGCGTTGGCGGTAGAAGTGCAGAAAGAGTTGGTGGCTGAAGTTGAAGCCGAGGGCTTCGAGCAGGAGGCGGAGGACGAGGAGCTTGCCCTCGCCGTGCAAGTTGCGGAGGAGGAAGAAGAAAAAGAGAGGATGAAGGTGACCGTGGCCGTCCTTCCCCCTCGGGGTGCTGGTGAGGCAGGGAGCTCTCGGCCCCTCGACCCGACGCCGATAAGAGTGGCCCCCGGGAACCAATCGGAGAAGAAGAAAACTGCCCCCAAGAAGAAAAGTGTCGCTGCCGATCAGGGGAAACCCATAGATGTGCCCGAGGGGTACTCCTGGCTAAACACTGCTGCCCTGGAGATAGGGTCGAAGGCTGATAGGGAGGACATGTACGTGACCCAGCTGCACGTGGGGCCCTCGGCTGTGGTGGTGGCGCCGGGCCCGGATGACGTTCTTTCCCGGGCCCCCGAGGGGTGCATTGTTGTGCACATCCTATCCGTGTCAATGGGGCTCCGGTTCCCTCTGCACCCATTCCTTCGGGAATATCTCCGGTATGTGGGCTTGGTCCCCTGCCAGTTGACGCCCAACAGCCACTCCTACGTGGCGGGCTTTCTGAACCTCTGCCGGGCCCGAGGGGTGACCCCCAGCTTGGACCTGTTTTTCCAGAGCTTCAACCTCTGCCGAGGGGGTCACGCGAACGCCGAGGGGTTCGCCAATCTACAACAGGTGGCTCGGTGGAAGCTATTCACAGAAGCGCCCTCGTCCAACAAAGGCTGGAAGGAGCGGTGGTGCTACGTCAGGATTGCCGAGAGCCCCTTCCCGATGGTACTAAGGGATCGCTTCCGTCGGCATCCGAAGGTCAGGAGTGCTGCCTTGGAGAAAGATGGCTTGATAATAGCCAAGATTCCGGCGGGCCGTACGAAGCAAGTGTCCATCAAGGACTTCACTGCTGACAAGGAGCTTTTTGCCCTCGGCTTCCGCAGATATCGCTTCCTCGGCGAAACAGACGAGAAGTATCCTGTGCTGGCAGGAGGTAGTCTCCGAGGGCTTCCCCCTTTTTTTGTACTTAGGATTTTTTTTACCCCTTTCTTTTTCCTGTTCTCTTTCCCTTCGGTCTAACCCATTTGTTTTTGTGGCAGGTGTCAATATGGATCTCAATGCCTTCGCCAACCTCAAAAAGCAGAAGGTGAAGGTCCTGGGCCAGAAGGAGCCCGTCAAGCAGAAGCCCCTCGGGGAGATGAAGAAGGGCGGTGAGCCCTCGGGGGAGGCCGCAAAGCGAAAGGCCGCCGGCAAGGCCCCAATCCCCGAGGGGAAGAAGCAGAAAAAGGGGGACGCCGGGAAGAAGGCTCCCCTGGTGGTTGTGGACGAGCATTCCGCCTCCGAGCCCAGTGCTCCGACTGCTCCTTGCCCGCCCTCGGGTAAAGGTGGCGAGGCAAGCTTGCCTCGGGAGGACATACAGTTCTCCCTGCCGAAGGGGTCTGCCATTACGCATGGCACAGTGGACCCCCGGGAATTTCTGGGCGGGGCTACACCCGCTCTGGACAGGCGGGCCCTCGGGAAGCTGGATGATGAAGCCCTCGAGTCCAAAATCCTCCGGTCCTCTCTTACCGTAAGTTCTCCTCCTTCCTTTCTTCTTCTTTCTTTTTCCTTAGCATAATGGCCCTAGACTTTATCTGTTGTGTGATCATAATTTTAACCCCTTGCTTTGTTGTTTGTTTAAACAGGCTTGCATAGCCCTCGGCGAACACGCCAGGAGGTTTGACGAGTGGCGCCTCCAGAAGGCGCAACAGGAGGAGTCCCTCAAGAAGCTTGTTCACGATAATGCCGAGGCCGTGAGGCAGATGGCTCAACTGGAGAGGGACCTCCAGCAGGCGAGGGCGGAAGCAGAGAGAGCGGCCAAGGAGAGGGTGGAGATGGAGAAGGCGGCTGCCGAGGCTGCGAAGAAGGCCCTTGAAGACGCCGAGGCCGCAAAAGCAGAGGCCGACGCCGCTGCAGTCGCTGCCTTCATGACCGAGGGCTGGAAGGCCGAAGGCCATAAAGACTGGGTGGCCTCGGTCATGGAGAGTTCTGCCGACGGGTGGGTGAAGGGCCCGGGGCGATGTGGCTAGCCTGAAAGGGTGAAGATTACTATGTCGGGGGGAGTTCTTCACCCAGGCCCTAATCTACAGGAGGCTCGCCCGGCACCTGAAAATAGAGCCAACGGCCTTCGACCCGGCGGCATACGGTCTCCCCCCCCCCCTCCAGCCTGATATCAGAGTCCCCCTTCCCGAGGGCGTCGAGAGGCCGGAACTGGAAGATTCAGAACTCCTGAAAGAGGCCGAGGGCGATGAGGTAGAGGCTGATACGGAGGTCATCTCGAAGCCCGCGGAAGAGGCTGCCCCCGGTGTTGACAATATGTGATATGTACTTGTAGTGTTTTGAATGTCTTTCCTGTATGTAATGAACGTCTGTATACTGTCGGCCTCAGCCATTCTGTAATTTATACATTCGAATTTCTTTCCTTTGATGAATGAATGATTGCCTTCGGGCTTTGTGTATATAACATGCTTCCCTTTAATTCGTTTCTTCTCGAATGTATGCCGTCGTTTTCTTTTGAATGTATGCCTTCGCCCTTCTTTGAATGTATGTTTAGGACTTAGACTATATTCTTCCAAGTGTAGTGCTTCTCGTAGCCCTCGGTTACTAGTAATCTTTAGTCAATTGAACCTTTTACCGAGGGCACGATGCTCAGGACTTAGAAAATATTTCTAAGTGTTTGCTCGTCTGTTGGCCCAAGTCTTCAACCGCATGTCCCCTCGGGCAGCATGGAGATTTGAGTGTAGGACTTAGAAAATTTTTTCTAAGTGTAGCACACCATAGGGCCTTCGGGTGTTTGTAGCTCAATTGTTGTGTGATGATTAGATTGAGAACCCAATCCTTAGGACTTAGACAAATTTCTAAGTGTAGTTTCCCATTGGAAGCCCTCGGCTGGTAGCTTCCTTTCTGATGTGTGAATATTTGACCGAGGGCCAAATATGTAGGACTTAGAAAATTTTCTAAGTGTTGTTGCATCACGTAGCCTTCGGCTATCATGGTCCCTCAGTTGAAATATTGATCAGGTCGGGGGCTCAATCTTCAGGACTTAGAAAATTTTCTAAGTGTTGCTTCCTTGTGTAGCCTTCGGTTAGTAGTGTTTTCCAATCAAGATTTCCCGAGGGCGACATTATTTTGGAGTAAGCCCCCTTGGTTGGCCTTTGATGATTTGTAACAGATGCCTTCGGTTGTTGGGTGATATGTGAGCCTCCGGCTGTAGTCATTTCCCAAAAGTGTGGACTTAGGAAAATTTGTAGGACATTGATGTTGTAGTGAATGTTGGTGGGATATAGGTGCCCTCGGCATTCACTTGAAGGGTTCTTGAGCTGCCTTAGTCAGTTGCATCCCCTTTTACAGGATAGGACCCCTCGGTAGCAATGGATGACCGATGGTAGGTGCCCTCGGCACTTATTTGAGGTGAACTTAGTCGTTTAGTGTACTTGAGACAGTCCAATCCCTTTGTATTGTTGAGTAGTAACCTTCGGGAAATAGGAGCCTTCAGTTACCGGAGGTGTTCCCGTAGGGAGCCCTCGGTATGTTGTGATTCGTTGGAGTGTTGTACTCACTGATTTCTCGATGAGCCTACTCCCCTTCACCCCTCTTTTTTTTTATTGGTGGTGAAGGGAAGGCATCAAGAAACTTGGTTTCTTGGTAAGGCTGGGCCTATCAGGAGACCATCAGAATACACCAATGGCTCTCCTCCCTCAGGTTAACCTTCCGAGTTCCGAGGGGATCGAGGGTCGTTTCCTGGGCACAAGATATGGTGGTCTGTAACCTGCCTCCCCTTGGGGGATGGCGCGGAAAGCGCCTCAGTTTTGAAAGTCGTCCCCTCGGCGCTAGACATAGTCCGTGGCCTGTCACACCCTTGGGGTGGTGGCGCGGGGAGCGTTTCGGTTTGGAAGTTGAATCCTAGGCATTTCTCGTGCCTGTCATACCCTTGGGGTGATGACGCGGAAAGCGCCGTTTTTGAAAGTCGAGGCGACAATGATGCTGGCGAGGGGCTCTGCTTCCACCCATTTGGTGAAGTAATCGATGGCGACAATGATGTACCTGTTGTTGGAGGTACCCCTCGGCAGAGGGCCCACAAGGTCTATCCCCCATCGAGAAAAAAGGACGGATGTGCTGATGGGGGCATAGTTGACCGCTGGCCTGCCGGGGGCTTTCTGGAAATGTTGGCATGCGGTGCACCTTCGGGCAAGGTCAGCACAATCTCTGGCCATTGTTGGCCAGAAGTAGCCCTGGAGAATGAGCCTTCGGGACATGGAGAAGGGTCCCTGGTGAGCTGAGCAAGTGCCACTGTGCACTTCCTCCATTGCGACCTCGGCTTCATCTTGATGAAGGCACCGAAGTAGCGTGCCGTTGTAGGACCGTTTGTAGAGCCTTCCGTCTTCGATGGTGTATCTAGGAGCCCTCAGCTTTGCTAGTTTAGCGCGGGTCTCATTTTCGGGTAGCTGCCTTGTGGAGATGAAGGTGATGATATCTGAGATCCAGTCCTCTTGGCGTTGTTGTATGTTCATGACGGGGCTCGCATGGATACTCGAGAGACTGGGTTCCTCAATTTTAGCAATCTTAGAGATGTGCTCGGGGGAGTCGGCCGAGAGCTTAGATAGTATGTCGGCCTCGGAGTTCTGAGCCCTCGGTATTTGAGTGAGAGAGTGTGCCTCAAATACCTTGGCCGCCTCCTTGTACTGTTTCATTCTTCCCTCCTTGGCCTCATACTCCTCGGAGCCAACTCTGAGTCGCATTTGATATGGATCTGCCGAGCCTTCATGTTGGCAGCCAGCCGAAGGCCACATAGGAGGGCCTCATACTCGGCCTCATTGTTGGAGACTTTAAAGGAGAAGCGGATTGCATAGTAGGCTTTGAAGCTCTCGGGAGTAATGAGGACTACCCCTCCCCCGCATGCTTTGGTTGCGGAGGAGCCGTCGGTGTAGAGGGTCCACCAGTCGTCCGAGGTAGCCGAGGGCTCCCCGTCCGTGGCTGCCCTTGCGGTACACTCTGTCACTAAGTCCGCCAGGGCTTGGCCCTTGATGGCAGGCCTCGGACGGATGTCAATGTTGTACTGGATCAAGAAGATAGCCTATTTCACCATGCGGGAGGAGCTGGTGGGGCTCCTCATGAGGGCGCCGAGGGGTTGATGAGTGAGGACCTGAACCGGGTGAGCCTGAAAGTAGTGGCCCAACTTCTTGACGGTCCAAACGATAGCTAACACCGTTTTTTCCACAGGAGAGTACCTGAGCTCGGCCTCCCCTAGGGTCTTGCTTACATAGAAGATGGCATGTTGGATGCCGTCTTCCTCCCGGATGAGCACAGAACTGATGGCCTGTAACACCCCGGGGCCCCACACGGACCCGAGGTAGTTACTCTAAACCTCTAGTACTGTCCCCACAAACCACCACGAGCCTTTACCGCGCACTTTGTCCTCACTCATGCGCGCCCTGAGAAACTTCCCAGGGGGTCACCCATCCCAAGACTACTCCCGTGCAAGCACGCTTAACTTTGGAGTTCTTGGGTGATGAGCTCCCTTAAAAGGAGATGCACCTCTGTTGGTATGAGTAGTACTATTAATCCTCTTATATTAATCTCAGGTATTACAATCACCCCCACTTAGGATCGCAACGTCCTCGTTGCGCCCTTAACAATCTCAATCAAACCACAGAATCCTGCCCCGCTAAATGCCCGCCTGATATCTAACGGGTCAGTACACTGTCGCAGGGTTGCTCTGATACCACCTGTAACACCCCGGGGCCCCACACGGACCCGAGGTAGTTACTCTAAACCTCTAGTACTGTCCCCACAAACCACCACGAGCCTTTACCGCGCACTTTGTCCTCACTCATGCGCGCCCTGAGAAACTTCCCAGGGGGTCACCCATCCCAAGACTACTCCCGTGCAAGCACGCTTAACTTTGGAGTTCTTGGGTGATGAGCTCCCTTAAAAGGAGATGCACCTCTGTTGGTATGAGTAGTACTATTAATCCTCTTATATTAATCTCGGGTATTACATGGCCGCCGGGCTGACCCCAAGGTAGAGGTAGAGGGTCTCCCCTACCTTTGGTTTGGAGAGCACAGGGGGTGAAGATAGGTATCGTTTGAGCTCGTCAAAAGCCTCCTGGCATTCTGGAGTCCACTGAAAGCCAGCCGTCTTCCTCATGATCTGGAAGAAGGGTAAAGACTTCTCCGCTGATTTAGATATAAAGCGGTTGAGGGCTGCCAGGCGGCCCGTCAACCGTTGAACTTCCTTCACATTGCGTGGGGGCTCCATGTTAATGATGGCCTGGATCTTCTCGGGATTGGCCTCAATACCCCTTCGGCTCACCATGTAGCCTAAGAATTTGCCCCCTTGGACGCCGAAGGTGCACTTCTTCGGGTTTAGCCGAAGGTTGAACTTTTGCATGATGGCGAAGATTTCCCGGAGGTCGTCGGCATGGCTGGAAGATTGTTTGCTTTTGACGATCATGTCGTCAACATAGGCCTCCATGGTGTGCCCTAGGATGGCCTGAAAGACTCGGGCCACCATCCGGGTGTAAGTGGCCCCTGAGTTCTTTAGGCCGAAGGCCATCACTAGGTAGCAGAAGATGCCCTCGGGAGTCATGAAGGCTGTTTTTTCGGCGTCTTCTTCGTGCATGTATATTTGATGGTATCCGCGGAATGCGTCAAGGAATGACATGATCTCACACCTCTCAGTTTCATCCACCAGCTGATCAATATTGGGCAGAGGAAAGGGGTCCATGGGACATGCCTTGTTGAGATCCGTGTAGTCCACGCACATGCGGAATGAGGGCGGTTTCTGTGCGAGGACTACGTTCGCCAACCATGAGGGGTATTTCACCTCCTTGATGTGCTTGATAGAAAGAAGCATGGCGACCTCTCTCTTCACAAATTCCCTTCTCTCGGCCGAGAGGGGTCTCCTTCGCTGTTGTACTGGTTTGGCCGAGGGGTCCACCGAGAGGCGGTGGGTGATGACCCTTCGGCTTATTCCCGGCATGTCCTCCGGCCCCCATGCAAAGACAATGGAGTAGGCGCGGAGGGCGTCGGTGATACCGGTCTTCAGATCTTCAGGGAGCTGGGCTCCAATCTTCACGACTCTCTCCGGCTTGGCCGGATCGAGCGCAAAGTCTTCTACGTCCTCGGCCGGTTCAGCCCTCGGCCTCTTTTCTTCTTCGTCGATGGTTCCGGTGATGGTGTCAACACGGAATTCCGTCTTACTTACTTTCTTAGTGACTTGAAGATAGCAAGCGCGGGCAATTTTCTGATTCCCCCAGGAGTAGCCAAAGCCCCCCTCGGCGGGGAACTTGAGGCAGAGGTGCCTCATGGAGATGACGGCCTCGAGGTCCTCGAGGGCTGGCCGGCCGAGGATGATGTTGTGGGCGCAGTCGATGTTGACGACGACGAACTCCACTTCGAGCTGGGCTCTATGGAGCCCGTCGCCGAAGATTACCGAGAGGGTTATTACCCCCTCGGAATCAATAGTATCGCCAGTGAAGCCGGCAAGAGGGGTCTTAATGGGCCGAAGGGACCCCCTCTCCAGATGCAGCTCTCTAAAGGTGCTGAGGTACATTACATTGACGGAGCTGCCCGCGTCAATGTAAGTTCGGTGAATGATGGTGTTGTTTATTTCAGTCCGAATCATCAAGGCATCCCTGTGAGGAGAAGAAGTAGGAGGGAGATCTGTGTTGGTGAAGGTGATGGGTTCCTCCCTCAGTCGCTTTACCGGGGGCATATGGGTGACTTCCCCCACGTAAAGCGATTGAGCCCACTTTTTCCGCTGGCTGGTGGAATCGCCCCCTGTATTGCCACCGGTGATCATGAGGATGTGGCGTTTTTTCTCCTGGTAGTGGGGGTACTCCTCCTCTTCCTCCTCCAAGTTTCCGATCTCCCTCTTCTTGCCGAGGGGGATGGTGTTCGGGTTCACCCAAGCGTTCACCTTCGTGTGGTGCCCTCGGGGAGGTCCCTGATGAGAAGGTCCCTCCTGCCGAGGGCTCTGGATAAATTGGGACAGATGGCCCGCTTGTATCAATCTCTCGATGGCCGTCTTTAGCTGATGGCAGTCATTGGTTCTGTGCCTCTGATGCCGATGGAAACGACAGTAGGGGAACTGAGGGTTGATAGCATGTACCTCCGGGGGTGCGCGAGAATCGCGCTCAACGAGGCCCCTCTCCTCGGCAAAATCAAGGATGATGCTGACGGGGTGCGTCAATGGTGTCCAGGGGCGGTCCAGGAGAATGGGCTGTGCCCAAGTCTTAGGGCTGTTCTTATAACCTCCCCCGGGCTTGGCTTGGCCTTGCCGAGGGCGGTTATCAGAGGGTCCTGAAGCCTTGGGCTGATTTGGAGGAGCCCCCGGCCCCCGGTTGTTCTTGTTGTCAGCCTTCGGGGGTTGCTGATCTGGATGCTGGTGGTATTTCTCCACCTCCTCGGCCTCGGCATATCGGTCCCCCCGCTGCAGGGCCCTTATGTAGTCGTGGGGGGGGGGGGGGGGTTCAATGATGAGGCTCCTTGAAAAGTTGCCGGTGCGGAGGACGGTTTGTAGGAGGGCCAGGAGGGTCCCGTCGTCAACATCGCCGACTTTGTCGGCTTCCGTTCTCCAGCGCTCCAGGAAGTCCCGAAGGGTCTCATCCCTCCTCTGGCGTATGGTTAGGAGGTGGGAGAAGTGCTTCCTCGTGCGACGCCTCCCGGCAAATTGCGTCAAGAATCGCTGGGCGAGTTCTTGCCACGAATCAATGCAGCCTTCGGGCAACTGGTTCAACCATTCGTATGTCGGCCCATCTAAGGTGGAGAGGAACCAACGACACAAATATTCGTCCGACGCCCCTACCATCATCATGTTGTTCTGATATTTGCTGTAGTGTTCCCGGGGGTCCATCTTCCCGTTGTAAGGTTGTATGTGTTGCCCTCGGTATTTTTCCGGGATCCGGGCCACCAATACCCTTGGGGTGAATGGCGTCCGGGTCCGGAGCTGGATGATGGGTTCCCCGGAGCCCTCGGCTACCTTCTTCTGCAATTCCTCCATTTTGGCCATCATGACCACGTATTTGAGGTCTGAATGAGGGGTGGAGGTGGTGGCGTGAACTTTGTTGGCCTCCATTTCATCAAGTCGGCGTTGGAGGGCCGCAATAATTTCGTCCCGGGGGTCCTTCGGGAGGGTCTCCGCCCCCTGCGAACGAACCCGGGCCGAGTGGCCTGGTTGATTTGGTGGCGAGCATCGTCGGCATGAAGGGGTGCCTTGCCTTTGTCCCGAGGAGGACGCTCCTCGTCTGCCCTCGAGATAGACCCTCCGCTTTTCTGGGGCCTTTGGAGTGCCTTTCCTCCGAGGCGGTCTTGGACCCCTCGGCGGTCTTGCCCCCCTCCGAGCCGGTTGAGGGCGGAAGTGCGGGGCCTTTCTCAGTTGTCATTGTGGCGGTCTCGGGACTGAACCTCCTGGGAGGCCGTATCTTGGGCCACTACCCCTTCGTCATTCCCAATCCGAGGGATGGGGTTTCCGAAGGGGTGTGGCAGAGGGGGAAGCATGATGTTCTCCCCAACCTGGGGTTGAGCCGGAGCCAGGGTGCCGAAGGCACCCGGGTTCTGAGTGAGCGTCTGGATGAAGGCGGAGAGCGCCGAATGAACGTCGATGGTGAGAACCGGAGGGCTGACTTGGTCATCGCTCCGGTTCTTCTTTCATGGCCTCGATGCCGAGGCGGGCATCGGGGGCATTCTGCTGGATCTGAAGGCGTAGGTCGACAGCCGCCTGTTCAAGCCCAGCGATGACACTGCCCTCGGGAGCCCTGTGAGAGGCTTCGGGGGCATTGACGTCGCCGAGGGCCAGGTTCTTGTCTTCTACGTTTTTGGAGTTGGCACGTGTTGTTCTCACCATTTTGGTAGAGGGCTAATGTTTGGCGAATGGGGAGGGTTTCTTACTTGAAGGTTCGACCTCTCAACGAGAGCACCAAATAATGGATAGTGTACCCGGGGGGTAGCTTATCCGGGGGGTTATTGCGGGGAATAACAAGAGAGAAGTCAGAGCAAGTAAGTATAGAGAGAGAAAGTGTATTTAGAAAGTATGCGGCGTTTATGACTTGGTTACAAATGGGGAAAATGGGTGCTATTTATAGTAGCAATAAATGCCGGACAGGGACACGTGTCAAGCGTCCATTGGCCGAGAGGTCACCTCAACCGGTTGGCGCTGGCAACCGCATGTGGCCGCATTTAATGCGGTTGTTGGATGGGACGTTGTACAGGGTACGGTGATCTGTACGCATGTGGCGCAGATATCATGTCGGGGAAGGTGCCCTCGGCTGTAGAGGACTAGCCGAGGGCTCCGAGTACTGGGGACCCCTTGGTGTCGAGGGCTCCAGGTGTCGAGGGCTACTGATTTTTGCCGTTTTTCCCAGTAACTTCGTTTTGCTGTCCTGACCCTCCTGTGAGAGTTAGAGCCTTCGGCCAGGGGGCCGAAGGCACCCCTGGTGCGCATTGTGGGCTGCTTGGTACTCTAGGCGCCGTGATTTGGGGCCTGCTGTGCTTCCTGGGCCGGTTGGGCCTTTATTGGTGTAGTAGGAGTCTGTGGGCCGGGGGTTCCCGGGCCATATACTCCATCAGTCGGCCTCGAGCGAAATCCCCACAAAGAAAAGAGGGAAAGCCAAAGGACTGTGCACTCACCGGCCTCGAGTGAAATCCTCACAAATCAAGCCACATATTTGGCTAACTACATATCAGGCAAATACTGTGCATTATAGACGATGCAAGACCATACATGCGGATCAAACGGCATCCCATGTCGTCCTTCATTTTCAGACGGGTTTCATCAGCGCCATCGTCCTCAATGGAAAGGCGTCCAGCGCCGTCCTTCATCTTCAAACGAGTGCCCAGCTAGCGTCATCCTTCATCTTCAGACGAGCGCCCAACGCCATCCTTCATCTTCAGAAGAGCGCCAACGCCTTGTCCTTCAGCAAAGGACCGGCTTCATCAGCGCCATCGTACTCAACGGACAGGCGTCCAAAGTCGTCCTTCATCTTCAGACGAGCATCCAACGCCGTCCTTCATGTTCAGACAAGCGCCCAGCGCCGTCCTTCATCTTCAGACGAGCGCCAACGTCTTGTCCTTCAGCAAAGGACCGGCTTCATCAGCACCATCGTCTTCAACGGACAGACATCCATCACCGTCCTTCATCTTCAGACGAGCGCCCAGCGCTGTCCTTCATCTACACCCGGGCTCCAACGCCTTGTCCTTCAGCAAAGGATCGGTTTTCTCATCCCCGTCGTCCTGAAAGGATAGATGTCCAACGCCGTCCTTCATCTTCAGACGGACGCTCAGGCCTAGTCCATCATCAGACGGGCTCATCAACGCCGTCTTCATCATCAGACGAGCTTCCAATCCCGTCCTTCATTTTCAGACGGGCGCCAACGCCTTGTCCTTCATCAAAGAACCAGCTTCATCAGCGTCGTCCTCATCATCAGACGAGCGTCCAATGTCATCCTTCATTTTCAGACGGACGCTCAGGCCTAGTACTTCATCCAAGGACCGACTTCATCAGCGCCGTCCTCATCATCAGATGAGCGTCCAACGCCGTCCTTCATTTTCAGACGGACGCTCAGGCCTGGTCCATCATCAGACCGGCTCATCAGCGTTGTCCTCATCATCAGACGACCGTCTAACGCCTTCCTTCATCTTCATATGAGCGCCAACGCCTTGTCCTTCATCAAAGGACGAGTGTCATCACCGCCGTCCTTCATCTTCAGACGGGTGCCAAACCTGGTCATTCATCATCGGACCGGCTCTGCCGTCCTTCATATTCAGATGAACGTTTAGGCATGGTCCATCATCAGACCGGCTCATTAGTGTCATCCTCATCATGAGACGAGCATCCAACGCCGTCCTTCATTTTCAGACGAGCGCCAACGCCATGTCCTCCATCAAAGGATCGACTTCATCAGCGCTGTCCTCATTATCAGACGAGCGTCCAACCCCGTCCTTCATTTTCAGACGGGCGCCAACACCGTCCTTCATCTTCAGACATACGCTTAGGCCTGGTCCATCATCAAACCGCCTCATTAGCGCCGTCCTCATCATCAGACGAGCGTCTAGCGCCATCCTTCATTTTCAGACGGATGCTCAGGCCTGGTCCATCATCAGACCGGCTCATCAACGTTGTCCTCATCATCAGACGAGCGTCCAATGTCGTCCTTCATTTTTAGACGGATGCTTAGGCCTGGTCCATCATCAGACTAGCACATCAGCATCGTCCTCAATATCAGACGAGCATCCAACGCCGCCCTTCATTTTCAGACGGGCGCCAACGTCGTCCTTCATCTTCAGACATACGCTCAGGCCTGGTCCATCATCAAACCGGGTCATCAGCGCCGTCCTCATCATCAGACGAGCGTCTAGCGCCGTCCTTCATCTTCAAACAGATGCTCATGTCTAGTGCATCATCAGACCGGCTCATCAGCGCCGTCCTCATCATCAGACGAGCGTCCAATGTCGCCCTTCATTTTTAGACGGACTCTCAGGCCTGGTCCATCACCAGACCAGCTCATCAGCACCGTCCTCATTATCAGACAAGCGTCTAACGCCGTCCTTCATCTTCAGATGGAAGCTCAGGCCTGGTCCATCATCAGACCGGCTCATCAGCGTCGTCTTCATCATCAGACGATCCAACGTCGTCCTTCATTTTCAGACGAGCGTCAACGCCTTGTCCGTCATCAAAGGACGAGCTTCATCAGTGCCATCCTCATTATTAGACGAGCGTCCAACGTCTCCTTTCATTTTCAGACAGGCTCCAACGCCGTCCTTCATCTTTAGACGGGCGCCAACGCCTTGTCCTTCATCAAAGGACGAGCGGCATCAACGCCGTCCTTCATCTTCAGATGGGCGCCAAACCCGATCCTTCATCATCGGACTGGCTCCGCCGTCCTTCGTCTTCAGACGGATGCTCAGGCCTAGTCCTTTATCATCAGACCGGTTCATTAGCGTTGTCCTCATCATCAGACGAGCATCCAACGCCGTCCATTTTCAGATGGACTTCATAAGCGTCGTCCTCATCATCATATGAGCGTTCAACGCCGTCCATTTTCAGATGGACTTCATCAGCGCCGTCGTCCTCAAAGGACAGGCATCCAACACCGTCCCTCATCTTCAGACGAGCGTCCAAGACCCGGTCCTTCATTATCGGGCCGGCTCCGCCATCCCTCATCTTCAGACGAGCGTCCAAGCATGGTCCTTCATCATCGGGACTACTCTGTCGTCCTTCCTCTTCAGACCGATGTCAAAATCCTGGTCCTTCATCATCGGACGGGCCTCATCAGCGCTGTCCCTCATCTGATCTTCAAACGAGCATCCAAGCCTGGTCCTTCATCATCGGGCCGACTCCGCCATCCTTCATCTTCAGACTGGCGTCAAACGCCTTGTCCATCGCCAAAGGACCGGCTTCATCAGTGTCGTCGTCCTCACAGGACGGGCATCATCGGCACCGTCCTTCATCTTCAGGCGGGCACCAACGCCTTGTCCTTCATTAAAGGATGAGCGCCATCAACGTCGTCCTGCATCTTCAGACCAACGTCAAAGCTTGATCCTTTATATGATGATCTTCCCATCAGCACTGACGTCCTTAGATCACGAACGGCCCCTCAGCCTCAATGTGATCCTATATCTCAAGACCAGCTTCCCCGACGTCGAGCGTCTTGAGCTAGTGATTGGGATCGCCATCCCTTCCTGGATGGTGACCATCGCCTTTATATGATGATCGGACCATCAGCGCCGACGTCCTCAGATCACGAATGACCCCTCGGCCTCAGAATGATCCTATATCTCAAGACCGACTTCCCCAGCGCCGAGCGTCTTGAACTAGCGATTGGGCTCGCCATCCCTTCCTGGATGGTGACCATCGCCTTTATATGACGACCGACTTCATCATCGCCTTATCATCATTCATTGGACCGACTCCTCATCGTCGACGTCCTCACTTCACGATCGTTCACTCGGCCTCGGCGTGATTATTTATCTCAAGACTGGCCTCCTCAAAGCCGAACGTCTTGAGCTAGCGACTAGGGTCGCTATTCCTTTCCCGGATTATCGATTGTTTCCTTTATATAACGAACGACTTCATCAACGCCTCGTCATCATATTTCGGTCTGGCTCCTCATATCACCGTCTGCACATCACATCGGCACCTCGACCTCAGCGTGATGATCTATCTCAAGATCGGCTTCCCCAGCGCCGAGCGTCTTGAGCTAGCGACTGGGCTCGCCATCCCTTCTTGGATGGTGACCATCGACCTTATATGACAATTGGCTTCATCATTGCCTCATCATCATATTTCGGACTGGCTCCTAATCATCGCCGTCCGCACGTCACGACCAGCCCCTCGGCCTCGGTGTGATTATCTATCTTGAGTTAGCGACTAGGCTCGTTATTCCCTTCCCGGATAAGCGACCGTCGCCTTTATATGACGATCGGCTTCATCACCGCCGTTGTCCTCAAATCACGAACGGCCCTTCGGCCTTTGCGTGATTCTATATCTCAAGACCGGCTTCCCCAGCGCCTACAGTCTTGAGCTAGCGACGAGGCTCACCATTCCCTTCCAGGATGGTGATTGATGCCTTTTTACGACGATCGGCCCATCAGCGCCGTCGTCCTCATATCACGGCAAGCCCCTCGGTCTCAACGTGATCTTTTATATTGACATGGTAGACCCCTCAGTCTCAACATGATCTTTTATATCGACACGGCAGCCCCCTCGGTCTCAACGTGATCATCATATTCTGAAGAACGGCCTCGTCCTCTCACTTTATGGATTCGGACCACCGCTCGGACTTTTCGATCGGCCTCTCAACACTGACGTCCATACATCACGACCGGCCCCTCGGCCTCGGCGTGATAATTTATCTCAGGACCGGCTCCCAACGTCGAAGTCTTGTTATAGCGTTGGTCTCGCTACTCCCTTCCCGGATAACGACCAGATCATCATCGCCTTGTCATCGTATTTCGGATTGGCTCATCATCGCCATCCGCACATCACGACCGGCCCCTCGGCCTCAGCGTGATTGTCTATCTCAAGACTGGCTTCCCCAACACCGAGCGTCTTGAGCTAGCGATCAGGCTCTCCATCCCTTCCTAGATGGTGACCATCGCCTATATATGACAGACGGCTCATCATCGCCCCGTCATCATATTATCAAGCCGACTTCTCAGCATCACCATCCGCACATCATGATCGGCCTCTCCGCCTCGACGTGATTATCTATCATCAAGACTGGCTCCCAGCGCTGAAGTCTTGTTATAGCGATTGGGCTCGCCATCCCTTCCTGGATGGTGACCATCGCCTATATATGACGGACGGCTCATCATCGCCCCTTCATCATAATATCGGACTGGCTTCTCAGCATCGCCGTCCGCACATCACGATCGGCCTCTCGGCCTCGACGTGATTATCTATCATCAGGACCGGCTCCCAGCGTTAAAGTCTTGTTACAACGATAGGGCTCGCCATCCCTTCCTGCATGGTGACCATCGCCTTTATATGATGATCGGCTTCACTATCGCCTCGTCACCAATTATTGGACCGGCTCCTCATCGCCGCCGTCCTCAGATCACGAATGGCCCCTCAGCCTCGACTAGGCTCAAATCTGGCTTCCCCAGCGCTGATGTCTTGAGTTAACGACTGGGCTCGCCATTCTCTTCCTGGATAGCGACCGTCACCTCATATGACGCACGGCTCATCACCACTGTCGTCCTCATATTCAGACAAGCGTCCACCGCCTCCTCCTCATGTTCAGACAGACGTCCATCGCCTCGTCCTCATATTTGGACCGGCTCATCAGCGCCGTCGTCCTCATCATCAAACGGGCGTCCCCTCAGCAGACAGACACTGCGGCAGCTCCACACCCAGGCTGAAGGGTTCACAACTTTCGCTTCGTTTTTGGGGCATCCGGTGCACTCTTTTTCCCATAGGGTTTTTCCTAATGAGGTTTTTAATGAGGCATCTCCCCATTGTGGATCAAAAGGTGTCGACCCTCGGCCCCCTGTTGAAGACAGACAAATACTCTACTCCTTTTCACCTCATTACATGTGCCTCACGGAGTGGGGGACATGTATCGGCCTCCACAGGCTCCAAAAAGATCCCAAGACAAACAAGTTCAAAAATGAAAAAGGACCACAAGCCAAAGACAGTGGTGTCACAGCGTCCTCAACCATGTGATCCACCATTGGCCGGAATGACAATGAAACCATGGACGTCCACCTTCAGCTAAAGTCAAAAGCGCAAAGACAGGAGATTCATCGTCCTCAAAAACCATGGGCGCGGAACGTCCACTGGGTAAGGACCTCCATCGTCCACGTTACGAATCAAACTACCAAACCACGGATGGTCCCTCTTCGGCCTGGAGCACCAAAAACAGTTATGGTGCCTCCTCGGCCGCATAAGGTAACCAAAAACTACGAAGGGAAACACACCAACGCCGATGCTATGACAACATCTTCAGCCTACATGTCCCACCTCCGGCCAAGATAGGAGAACACCACAACGGCCAAAGCACACGTGACGTCCTCAGGGGTCACTGTGGATCGTTACGCTTACCGCTATACTAAAAGCAATCGCTGATAGTGTAGCACGCTCCTCCCCCTTTATAGCACAAGCGAAGCGCCACGCGGTTCGATTGCACCGGCAGGCTGCCAGATTGCTGGCACCGCATTCCCGCGGCCCAACAATCTCCCCCCAACACCTGCCAGCCTCAACTACGCATCATGTTGTTGCCGGGGATCAAACCCGTAACCTTGGCTCTGATACCACTTGTGGATCGTTGCGCTTACCGCTACACTAAAAGCAATCGCTCATAGTGTAGCACGCTCTTCCCCCTTTATAGCACAAGCGAAGCACCGTGCGGTTCGATTACACCGGTAGGCTGGCAGATTGCTGGCACCGCATTCCCGCGGCCCAACAGTCACACTCATCGTTCTCAAAGCAGAAGGGCACACATCATCTATGACATGGAAACAAAGACTCCACAACGGCTGGGTGAACAAAACGGCTATAACTTCAACAAAGAAGAACCGGTGTGGCCACACAACGGCCAAACGCAAGGAATAGCCACAGCGGTCCCACGTCGGCCGAAGCATCAAGGCAACAAGAATCAAGGCAACAAGAATCTATTCCCTTTCACTTCGTCTACATCTCAGCTCAGAGAGTGGGGGACTCCTAATGGAGTATATGGGTCCAGACCACATGACCCACATACTCAGAAGACTAAGAGGAAGCACAACTGTCACCCAGTGGGTCCTCCGTCGGCCAGATGGCCCTCCATCGACCAAATAGATATCAACTCAGAATATGGTGTAGAAGCCAAGATAACCAGAGAATCCGTCGGCCGGGTCTCCGTCGGCCATGTCTCCGTCGGCCAGACCTCCGTCAGCCATGTCTCCGTCGGCCAGACCTCCGTCGGCCACAGAGACCTCGAATAGCTAGATTTCATACTTAGCCAATTTACATACTTTGTATTCGGCCCAATAGAGGCCTTATTGTAAACGGGCCTCCTAAGCCCAAGATTTGGGAGCCCACTCCATATTTTCCCTATAAATACTCCTCATGGGAGCCATGTAAAGGGTTGGAAATTCATTTATACATATCATTTTATCTCTCTAGCTCTCCCTTCTCTCTAAGAGTTAATACTCTATCAATACCTATACACCCTCATTTTCTTTCCTATTTCTTCATTCGCTTTCTTACTTTTTCATTTAAACACAACTCACTACACTTTTTTATCTTACCCCTATTAATCTCTTCTTAAATCTTGTGCCAAAGGTTATAGAGTCATCTATTGGAGAACGGAGGGAGTATATTATTCTTCATTTATAAAAAAATTAAAAAAACCAAAAAAAATTACGAGGGGTAACGACATCACACATTAAGGGTCTCAAGAATCCACTAAGTCCGAATGTCCAAAGTAACCACATTTTTTGTAGAACTTGAGTGCTGAAATATCTAAGTCCACAATCTTCTCATCAGGTCTCAAGTTCAGCAAGTGAGGTCGAGCTGGGTAAGCACGTTTGTTTGGGGGACAGGAGCCTCAGTTCGCTACATACAAAGTGGTGATGCTTTTCTTTGTTTCGTTGACTTCGTGGAACTCCAACAGGATTTAAGCTAGGTCCTGTCGCTATATTTGACCTTGACCTCCGCGAGAGTCGACCTCGACCTCAGATGCAACTTTGGACGTATATAGACATTCTGGGAGTTGAACTCAGGGGTATGTGGTTTCTTCACGAAAAATTTGATCGGAAAGGCAGTCAAATAATTTTTTGAAAATTATTGCGTCAAATTTTCAAAAATTTATTTGACTGCCTTCCCGATTGAATTTTTAGCTGAAATATATTGTAGACAAACTAGACTTGATGAGGAACATGCTCAAAAGATTTCATCAAAAATATCCACCGGGAACCTCTCCAAAAGGCGGCGGCCGAACGGGGGAGCTTGTCCCTCCGGTTGGACTGGATCTTTTCCGTGTATGTGTGTATTATTTATTCACATGTATTTTAAACATAATATGAAGCTAAACTATGATGTTTAATTAAGGGGGTGTATGGTATTAGGAATTAGTGGCAAAATTTTAAAAGTGCATGGATTTTAAAAGTTTAGGTGTATTCAATGTGTTTTTTAAAAGTCTACAAAAGTCTAGGTGTATTCAATGTGTCTATAAAAGTCTTTTACCTAGACAGGAGCCTAAATGTTGATTGTTGATTTTTGTAAGATGACCGTTGACGCGAGGTTGATTGAATTATCTACGATTTTCGGACCTTTACAGTGGAGCATAGAAAAGCTTTGACCTCAGGGTTGACATTGAAAGAATTTGAACAGATTTGCCTAAGTTTTGACCTGGACATCGGTGATTTACAATGTTTGTCGGAAAACTAACGTTTTGACCCTCAAGGACTGCGAGTGAGGGCGCGCGAGAATTGGTTCGGGGGCACAGTCCAAGAATTAATGTAGATCTTTTTGTTACCTTTCCAACAAAAAATAGTTTGCTCAAATCGGATCACCGAGTCAAACGTTATGGCCAAAACAGTGCGGTGTCGCAGAAAATCTCGAATTTTTAGTTTTTGAGGAATTTCATCGAAGTTGAGGTTCTCGATGATGAATATCGAGAGCAGGTGGATTTTAAACAAAATTCTAAGGCAATACCTCGAAATCCTAATCTCGAGGTTTAAATCTCGAGATTACAATCTCGAGGTTTAAATCTCGAGATTACAATCTCGAGGTTTAAATCTCGAGGTTTAAATCTCGAGTTTTAAATCTCGAGATTACAATCTCGAGGTTTAAATCTCGAGATTACAATCTCGAGGTTTAAATCTCGAGATTACAATCTCGAGGTTTAAATCTCGAGATTACAATCTCGAGGTTTAAATCTCGATATCTTAATCTCGATGTTTAAATCTCGAGATCTTAATCTCGAGTTTGCCTCGAAGAATAATGGTGAAATCCACCTGCAAAACAAACCTTAGAATATCGAAATTTGCAGAATTTCAAAATGTTTGGAACATCGAAAACTTTGGAGTTTCGAAAACATTAGAAAATCGAAAACTTGCTGTTGAAAAACATCAGAACATCGAAAACTTCTAAAAATTTTGATAGGCAGAGATTCCTTCAGATATCTAAAAATGTAAAGCTTCGAAGTGTTCTGAACATGAAAGATACCAAGTTTAGAAGAAATCAGTGATTCAAGAAACTCCAAACTTTGAAGAATTCAAAACATCGAGAAATTTTGAAAATCTCGAAATCTTAAGAATGTCGAGATCCTAAACATCGAGATCCCAAATGTCGAAATCCCACAACTCGAAATTCCAAAACTCGAGGTTTCAAAACTCGAGATGTCAAATCTCGAGATGTCAAAACTCGAGATGTCAAATCCCGAGATTTCAAAAGTCGAGAAGAGGAAATCGAGTCCCCAAATGTCGAGATCCTGCAAAATGAAAACATCGATTTTTGAAAATCTGAAACCTGTTCGGAATAGCCCTGAAGGTCAAGATTCTCCTGTATCAGATTCAAGTCAAAAACGTTTCTGCAGCAGTGAAAAATAAGGATTTCGAGATCTCAATGTAGAAATCTTCGAAATATAAAAATTGCAGAAAACGAAAAAAGAGGTATGCTGCTGGATCGGTTTTGAAAGGCGAGTCCAACATTATGATTTTTACAAAATTTCGTTCACAAACAAGATTACAGGAGCAAATCTCTACATATAGAAAAACAGAAGAAAAGCAGAGCAGTTCTTCGTTAGATCCAAAAAATCGCAGATAGATCCAACCTGTTTCACGCCTCGGCTCTGATACCAATTGATAAACCCAGATCTTAACATTCAACAATCATAGCAGTTACAAAAGAAGCAGATAGAGGATATTGAGAAGATTAAACGCGAATCTGGTATACCGTATGAAAACCCCGCTGCTCTCCCTGGAGAAGGAGAGCAGCGGAAACACTCCTCTCTCTATCTCACCTATGCGCACTCTGAGCCTCTATCGATTAGTTATTAGGGTTCCCGTAAGTTAGCCTCCTTTTATAGGAGAAGTTGGCTAACTTACGGGTTACAAGGAAGCCCCGGGCTGATACACAATTGTGGTCTGTATTACACGTTTAATTAATAACTACACAAATACAAAGATATTTAATTAGATTGGACACCATAAAATATTCCTAAAAATACATACACCAGACCTTACCTGATTAGATCAAATTAGACCATCAGGCCAAACTTAAACAGATCTGACCATAAAACTTTAGTCTATATAAAAACACGTTATTAGTGTCTTGCAGTAAATAAGGAAATAAGAATGACATCTTATATGTATAGATAATAGTAATAAAATAATAATATTTTTTTATCCTTCTAAACCTATTATTCTATATGCTTAGTAATAAATAATAACAACAACATTAGCAGCATCAACAACAATAACAATAACAACAATCAGGCTTACATGGTATAAATAGCATTACATGGTAAAAAACTGTTTTACAATTATGTGTAAAATAAGATTATAAACGTATATGTATGATTAAACTATGGGCTCATTTGTTTTTTTACCATTTTAGTTTTCATTGTATAATAACATATGCGACTGTTTTTTATGAAAATTGTAGATTGTTGTGCTTACCGCTACACCAAAAGCAATTGCTGATAGTGTAGCATGCCCTTCCCCGCTAGCCGGAGTGCCACGTTTTGATTGCACCGGCAGGCTGGCAGATTTCTGGCACCACATACCCACGACCCACAGCACCTGTCAGCCTACAACTGCGCGGCATGCTGTTGTCGGGGGTCAAGCCCGTGACCTTGGCTCTGATACCAATTGTGCATCGTTGCACTTACTGTTACACCAAAAGTAATTGTTGATGATGTAGTGCGTCCTTCCCCTTTTTATAGCACAGACGAAACGCCACATTTCTATTGCACCCGCTGTCTGACAGATTACTGGCACCACATACTCGCGGCCCAACAAAAATAATGACATATTTTTATATATAACTAAAATAAAAACTAAAATTAAGACACATTTACTATATTAGTAAATCTTCGTCACTGTAATTATGTTTGACTTTGTACTACATGAAGTCCTAGTCATAATAAGTTTAGTCATATTTTTGTTCAAGAGTTTTATTCTTGTAAAATTATAGGAAAATTCTTCTTTTTATGGAGTGTGTCTGTAAGGAGGCACATCATAGTACCATGTCTTTTCCTTTAACATAAGTTGAATCTTTGTCTTTAAAATCGGTAATTTGTAGTTAGATGAATTATAACGATTTTATGAGATTCATTGTTTTGTATATGCTCATAGTAAATCAAGCATTCCAGCCCGGCTCATTGTGAGATTACCGTGCCTAGTGAGAGGCCTCGAGTTCGAAACCCGCTAGGCACATAAGGGTTTGAAACTTAATAGAGTGAGTTTCAGCCCGGATTACTCCAACCCCCCAACCCCCCTCCCCCATACCCCCTGAAGTAAAAAAAAGTATATCCTCATAGTAATTCTTAAGAATTTGAAAGCAACAATCAACAATTTGAGTATGATACTGATTCATTGTGTAATCCTTTCTCTTCCCTTTTACAAAAATTAAATGGTCATGTGGAATCAACTTCATATATGATTTGTTGTTATCAATTGTACATTACATAATTGACTACATGTGAGGTCTTGCAACTTCCTAAGCATGTAATTATTTTGTTTATATTCCAATTTCGATGAGAAATGGCATGATCAATGATAAGTATACACCTTTAAAGAGTCACTTTTCTACTAATATTATGAAAATGTAATACTCCTTACATATTAATATTGGGTGTTTGATAATGTGGAAATTAAATTTTGATTTTAAGGCTATACTATCAATTAATGTTTTTGCTTATTGGATGTTTACAAAAGTTTGATCAGTAACATTTTTAGCGTTCCTCAATTGTTTGGATCCTTTGTAATTATATTCTATAAACACAATTATGTAACAAAATATTTATATATCTAATGACAAGTATTTTTGTTAGTACGAAAGTGATCTCAACTTTGTCGAACTTTGTGCTCTGGAAAATTCATCCCAAATTTTTAACAGATGTATATCCGAGTTGGTCAAACTATTCGTTAGATTCCCACTATCATCTAATGATATATATAGTTAAACATATAACATATGCATCCCGTGCAACGCACGAGTAAAGAATCTAGTTGACAATAATGATCCCACTTTTGATCAGTTTTTCATAAGAATTCCACACTTATGTAATCTCAGAGTAATCTCATCATTGTAGTCAATCTTTTTACGTTGGACCCTGACCAATTTTTTGCCTTTTCTTTGAAAATCTTATATAAAATATCCCACCTTAAGCAAATTTGCTTAAACTAGTCCCACGTTTCATGCTATTTTCTTTTTTCATCTTATTATTTAATTTATTTAATCTGTTTATGTTTTTACTTTCCTTTTTCTTAATAGTTTTTTCTCAATAGTTTTAATTTCCCTTTTCTCAATAGTTTTTTATTTCTTCTTTTACCCCATTTTTATTTCTTCCATTTTTATGTATTACTGTTCAGCTAATTCTCTTTTAAAGACTATTATCCCAGATTGATCGTTATTATTTTATTTATTTTTTATTTCAATTTTTCTTTTCTTTAAATTATCCTTTTTCTTATTTTTTTTCCCTTTTCACCTTCCTAAAAAGTATTTGTTTTTTTCTTTGTCCATTTTCACTCACCCCTTTTGGCTTGTTTTTTACATGTTAGTGTCGAGTGACGATTTTTTGCTCTAAATGTCTTCTTATTTTTACCCTTTTCAGATAATGCTTCTAACTTCTATTACTCTTCGTGTAATGAGTATATGTAATTTTTTTTCTTTCTTACATTTCCCCGGTTTTTTTATTTTTCTTTTTTAAATTTTAATGTTACCTAATATTTGTATCACAACGATTTGTTCCCATAGTTGATGAAATTTATGAGTGGACTTACTTAGAAAAATACAATGATGTTATTATAAAACAAGTAATCTCGAATTGATTATTCCTTGTCCTATTACATCAAAGTGTGAGTATATATACACGATATGTGCAGCCCTACTCTAATAGGCCGAAGCCCAGTAAATACAAACTAAGAACAATTAACAATTAATTATAATGATTAATCAAAGCCTAAACTCGCTCAACAACCCCCCTCAAGTTGGAGCATGCAGATCATAAATGCCCAACTTGCGAAGAAGGTAGGAAAATTGTTGCTTGCCCAGAGCTTTAGTAAAAATATCAGCAAGCTGATCATTAGTGAAAACATGTTGTGTAGTAATCATTCCTTCTTGGATGGCATCTCGAACAAAATGATAATCAACTTCTATGTGTTTTGTACGCTCGTGAAAGACAGGGTTGTGGGCAATGTGAAGTGGAGACTTACTGTCACAGAAAATAGGCATGGCTTGAGGATGATCAACCACGAGACTAAGAAGAAGGCTTTTAAGCCATTTTAATTCCGCCGTAAGAGCTGCCATGGAGTGGTACTCGGCCTCGGTAGATGAACGAGACACAGTTCGTTGTTTCTTGGTTTTCCAAGAAATAGGAGAATTTCCAAGAAACACTAACCAGCCAGTGAGAGAGCGCCTAGAGAGGGGGCAGCTCGCCCAGTCGGAATCACACCAACCGGTCAAGGTCAGATCACACGAGGAGCTCAAAAGTATACCTTGACCCGGAGTTCCCTTCAAGTAACGTACCACACAAACCGCGACATCCCAGTGCTGTTGGCGCGGAGCTTGCATAAATTGAGAAAGAATATGCACTGCATATGCCAAGTCTGGACGTGTAAAAGAAAGATAAATTAGGCGACCAACAAGGCGGCGATAGGACTCGGGATCCTCTAGTAGAGGCCCGGAGGCTAAAGCCAACTTATGGTTCTGTTTGATGGGAAACCCAGCGGGTTTGGCACCAAGAAGCCCAGTGTTAGAGATTATATCCAACGCATATTTTCGTTGGCATAGAAAAATACCGTCTGAGCTACGCGCCACTTCGATCCCAAGAAAGTGTTTTAGAGGACCTAAATCCTTCATATGAAAGCACGTGCTCAAGTACTGTTTAAAAGACATCAAGGCCGTGGAATCATTGCTTACAATGACCAGATCATCCACATAAACGAGCACATTTAGAGTAGTAGCGCCACGTCGAAAAGTGAATAAAGAATAGTCCGAATAAGATTGCCAGAAACCATATTGTCGAAGAGAAGTAGCTAGTTTGGCAAACCAACACCGTGGGGCCTGCCTTGCCCATAAAGAGATTTCTTCAAACGACAGACAACACCGGGCTGAGTGGGATGAAATCCAGGAGGAAGCTTAATGTAAACTTCCTCATCCAAATCGCCATGGAGAAAAGCATTATGGACATCCATCTGATGAAGGTCCCAATTTTTAGCTGCGGCAACTGCTAAAAATGCCCTGACCGTAACCATTTTAGCTACGGGGGAAAATGTCTCAGTATAATCAACACCCTCCTCCTGATGATTTCCAAAGATAACCAGACGTGCCTTCAGACGCTCAACAGTACCATCAGAATGATACTTAATTTTGTATACCCATTTACACCCAAGTGCCTTTTTATTATGGGGTAAAGGTTCCAGAACCCAAGTTCCATTATATTCAAGAGCACATATCTCGCTATGCATGGCGTTCCGCCATCCTTCATCTGTCATGGCTTCCTTAAATGATCTTGGTTCAAGACCTTCAAGAATAGCTCCAAGAAACGCCCGATGACGAGAAGATAACTTATCACAATTCACATAATGAGCTATAGAGTAAGACGTACCCGAGTCACCTGACGTGATAGGAGGAGACGGGAATGGGCTCTTCGTCCGAACGTGTGTGACAAAATCCCGGAGTAATACCGATGTACGCTTAGTCTGCTGCCCTCGCCCGAGTAGTGTATCGACATCCTGAGGGGAATGTATGGTGGTCTCGGTGTGCACTGGAGGGGCAGCCGGTGGAATATGATCTGAAGTGTCGCTGTGAGACGTCATGGCAGAAGTATCCAAGGTAGTAGTCTGCTCAAGGTCGTGTATCTCATCTTCATGAATGGGAGGAACATCGACATGTACCTCGGCAGTACGTGTGGTCGCATCATTTCCAATAGAAAATGAAAATTCGTTTTCGTGGAATTTCACATCACGTGAAACAAAAATATCCCCGGTTTCCATATCATAAACTTTCCATCCCTTCTGTCCGTGTGGATAACCAACAAAAGCACATCTTTTACTCCGTGGAGCAAATTTGTCACCTTTGGATTTCTTGTTATGGGCGAAGCAAAGGCACCCGAACACCCGGATATGACTAAAATCGGGAACACGTCTAGTAAGAGTCTCATACGGAGTTTTGCCACCTAGCACACTTGAGGGAGTTCGGTTAATTAAATAAATTGCAGATAAGACACACTCACCCCAAAGGTATATAGGAATATCAGCTTGAAACATCAATGCACGAGCAACATTTAAAATGTGTCTGTGTTTACGTTCAACTCAGCCATTCTGTTTCGGTGTCTCGACACATGAACTCTGAAAGAGAATACCATTATCATTAAAATATGGGTGCATGCATTTAAACTCAGTCCCATTATCGCTACGAACCGTTTTCACTACAGCTGCAAAATTGCGTGCTAATCAAAGCAAAAAATGAGAGAAAATATGTGTACACCTCTTTCTTGTCACGCAGCAGATAAACCCACACCGCTCTAGAGTAGTCATCCACAATAGTCAGAAAATAAATAGCATCACAACTGGAAGGTGTATTGTAAGGACCCCACAAATCATAATGAATTAATTCTAAAATGCAGCTAGATTTATTATTACTGACAGGAAAAGAATCACGAACTTGTTTCGCTTGTGGACAGACCACACATGCATCATTTAGAGATTTTTTAAAGGAACTAGAACGAATCGCAGGCAGTAGCTTAAGAACCCGGTCTGAAGGGTGTCCCAACCGGCGATGCCACAACTCAAAATCTGTCAAACCAGGTACTCTCACAGCATGAAGTGCAGGCACACGTCGGAAATAAAACAGCCCATCCCGTCTCTCACCGGCTCCAATCAGGTTCCTCGAGTGTAGGTCCTGTATAGCACATAGAGAATTAGTGAAAGTCACAATGCATGCGGAATGATCAGTCAATTGAGAGACAGAAATAAGATGACAACTCAGTTTGGGAACATAAAGAACGTTATTCAGAACCAGGCCCGTGGATAAATGCACACGACCTTCAACATTTGCAAAAACAGTACGTCCATCTGGCAGTCCCACCACACAAGTAGGCCGATACGTGACGGGATGCACTGGTATCAATTATCCAGTCAAGAGAACCACACTTACGAGACATGCGATTGGTGGAGCGTGTTTCAACATTAATCATGTGTAAAAGTTTTTGAACCTGTTCCCTACTCATTTTTTCAAGGAGATTGCAATCAATACTGTCACGATGAGAGGCCTCCGGAGAAGCTTCCGAATAAGTCACAATATGAATACTAGCTCCCAGCCAATGTTCGCAAGAGACAGCAGCTGGCAAATTGCTCCTAGCGGTCGGGCAAATTGATGCGTCGTCTTTCATGATGCGCAGTGCATATACACGCAGGTGCTGCGGCTACGATCAACCGACATACAGGAGCAGGACCGAATCAGCGAACTAATTCGCTAGTCTCTGATACCATGTTATAAAAAAAGTGATCTGGAATTGATTATTCCTTGTCTTATTACATCAAAGTGTGAGTATATATACACGATATGTGCAGCCCTACTCTAATAGGCCGAAGCCCAGTAAATACAAACTAAGAACAATTAACAATTAATTATAATGATTAATCAAAGCCCAAACTCGCCCAACAGATGTAGAAAGGAGAAAACATATATTGATGATGAAATTAAGGTAAATAAAAGAAAGAAAGGAGGAAAGAAGAATGAAAAAAGTAACAAGAAGAAAAGGGGGAAGTGAAAATAGAAAGAATATATAACTGTTGAGGTTAATTCGTATGGATCCCAAAGGTCCAACACAGCCCTTTGGTTATCGTTAATATGTTTATCAAAGAAAGGAAGTGAGAAAGATGGTTCACAGACAAAACAGTTCAATAGCTCAACTGTATTAGGATGTTAATACTGATTACAGGGAAATGACCGAACGGGAGATTCAGACCATTTTTTTGTGACACTTTTTTGGATGAAATGTAAGTATATAAAAAATATCACCCAAAAGTAACAAAATACATGTGTCAAAATTAACTATCTAAGCTAGTAAACTCACCTAAAATAGTAACTACCATTCACACACACCCTAGTTCCGGACCAATTGCTAATACAAGAGCTAGAGAGTGATATATTGCTAGTGAGTATCAAAATGCTAACCCCTTACAATGTTATAAATGCAGATATTTATACTAGGAGTGAGTATGTGAGATAGATGATGAGGCTAGTCCTGAGTGGATGATCTCCTTGCCACTTGACTCGCATGCTTGCCACTTGATCCCCATACTCCTAGCAAAGGTTTCCCGCCACTGCTTAGACCGACCCTTCATGGATAGCGTTCCTTGTGGCCAAGTATCCTATCCAGTTCGTTCAGGATCCCCTGAACGGGAAATAACCGACTGGGAAGAGGCCCTTCAGCAGTTCCTTGTTCCTATCTAGCGTTCGTTGGGCTCCACTATTTCTTTGGGCCTCAGGGATATTTTGGACTGAGTTATTGGGCAGAACCCTAATATCCCAACAATAACAAAAAGTAATGTGGGGGAAAAGATGTAATAAAAATATAATGGTTAAGAAGAGAAACACATAAAAAGAGAAATAAAATAAAAACAAGGGGAACAAAAAAGAAAAAATCTATCCGCAAGGAGAATTTCACAAAAAAACCCCTAATAGAGTGAGAATTAGAATAATAAATATGAAAAAAGTGTCTAGGAATAAAAGTAAAGAAAGAAAAATGTTAGGGTGAAAAAAGAAAAAGAAACATGAGATCGTTTTGAGCAGATTTGTGAAAGGTAGAATTCTTTATGCAAGGTTTTCAAATACAAGACAAAATATTTGGTATACTAAGTCATCAATCGGTCAGGATCCAATAATAGAAGATGAATTGCAACAGTACAAAAGTAAGATGATTCGACAATTACTTAAAGTGCGATTATTATGAGAAGACTGGTCAAAAGTGAGATTATTGTTTTCAATTTTTTCAAAGAAGAACTTTTAAATTAATTTGTAATTTTTAAGGTGAATAGAGGATTAAGAAGAGCCCGCTTGGTAATGCCTATATTCTGCTTCGTCGTTATCAATCATTTTTTACCAAACAGGTAAATTCTGATTTCTTGTGCAAAATTGCGTAGTATTTAAAATAAGTATGTAATGGTGAAGTCATTTATTTGATTGAATTGGATTAAGTTAATGTTGTTGAAAAGTTTGACTATATGTTCATATAATTGTTTTAATTTTATTAATAAAATATATTTTGAATGTAACTTTTCAATTTTTCATAATTGAATAGTTTCAATGATTATTTTGTGATCAAATGGATTCTTAATTAATAATTTGAAGTGGATAGATTCTTAATTTGAATAGAGCCTCAAGCCTCTCTACGAAATTTATCTTAGAATATATTATTTTGACAATGTTTTACACATCCAAAAAACGAATGCACTACTTTCGGATAATTATTATTATTACACTCCCATACATGGAAGTTGGAGGTGACAAACTTCGAGCCAATGATCATTTACTATTCATTCATCCATCACTCTGCTGCTGCTTCTGTGCGTTGTAGAGAATGGAAAGGCAAGTTGGCCTTCTGTTACCCCCCACCCATCATCGAAAAGAAGAAGAAGAAGAAATTGCGGGAGACTTTCTTTCTAAAGCTTTGGAGATAGTGGTAGTGGTATAGGTTAGTGTTGGTAATTGGTGTCCCAACCCAAGAAGAATTTCAAGTGGGTCATCTCTCTGCCTGCCTGAATATGTGACCCTACATCCCACTTGTTGGTCTTTGCTGTCTGTCTCCACCTCGCACCCCACCCAACCCAAGGTCACACACTGACCCCTCTTTTTGCTTTTATTATTAACATTCTTTTTTTCCATTCTTCTTAATATTTAATTAATATGACTCCCTATTCTACATACATATAATAATTAGCCTTTCTTCTCTATCTTCTGGATGGAATAAAGCGCCAATCTGTTTCTCCCTTCACGCAATCAACTATACAGGTGGTTTTTTCTTCAACGCCTTTGTTTATTGGCTATTGTTTCTGTTAAGGTAAATACAATGAAAAGTCACCTTTTTTCGATTCTTCGCCTTTGTTGGGTTGTGTGCACTGACATGCATATGTCTGCTATTATGTGGACGTAAAGATATGTGAATTAGTTTGATTCAGATTCTTGAATTGTTGATTTCTTTTTGTTTTTTTGCTTTTGTTTTGTCTTCCAATTTCAGTGTCTAAGTTTATATGCCATAAAGGAGCAGACTTTACTTTCCTGGGTCTGAGGGTTTTATTGGAAGTTGACCTGAAGAGTATTTGGAGGGTTGTGTATGAAATTCGGACCGTGTTGTCATTTGGGATTGGGATTGAGATTTCATGCTTGGAGTGAGGCGATGGAGAGGTTTATTATGGCCAACTTTCATCTTCTTTAACATTGGCCATTCACAATAACATGAAAAACTTTTTGAGGAAACTTCATTTGGGGTCCAATCATTCTGAGGATTCAGAAGGGTCAGCAAAGGGGAGTAATAAGTTGAGTGATATATCTTCGCCTGAAAGGAATTTATTAATCTCCAAATCCCACCACGGGTCTGAACACAACAAGCCCTTTTCAGCAATTTCAGGATGGTTGAACTCTGTTTCAAGTAAACATAGTACTCCTACTCCCCCTTCTTCTTGTTCTAATGTGAATAAAGTTGACAGAATGGAACCTTCTGATTCTGTGAGTAGTAGTGGTGGCTTAGAGGCTGCACTGGAAGCAGTTAGGCTTGAGTCTGAGTCAACAAATTCGAGGGATCCTGATATTGAAGAAGAGTATCAAATTCAAATGGCTTTAGAGTTGAGTGCCAGGGAGGATCCTGAGGCTGTTCAGATTGAAGCTGTGAAGCAGATCAGTTTAGGATCTTGCCCGCCTGAAAACACCCCAGCTGAAGTTGTAGCATATCGTTATTGGGTATGTTTTTAAGTGTGTACGCCTTTGTAATTGGCTCTTCCACTCAGATGTTAGGGACTATGTGCTTAATAAAGTCTTGTAATTATTTCTTATTGGTTATGTTATATGTGAATAGTACATAGCCATTGCAGTTGCCATATCGAATTGACTGACTACATACAGTTGAGCGCTGTTTGGTTTTAGGTTTCTTTTTTAGCTCAGTTTTTTTAGTTTAGCTATTTTTCAAATTAATTATGTCACAACTGATATGAGCTCTTGGTGTTATATTTGTTTTGTTTCAAAATAAGAGTATACATTTACTCTATTGCACTAATGACTCACCATATGTTTTCCATTCAACCTTGACACGGACCAAATATCTAAAATTATTTACTCTTTCTCACCTTTCTGATTCGGGAGAAGAAGATTTTGCGTCTGCACTGAGTTCCTGTTAATATGCTATCGATTGCTTAAATTTTATTTTAATAATGTAAAATGACTAAATGTGTAGTTTGAGGTTCTTCAGGTAGTTAATCAGTGTAAAATGGAGGGCACATTGAAAGGGCATGCAAGATGTTATGCCTCAATATGTGGGATTTAAACATTTATTTTCATACTATATCAAGTGTTTGGATGGATTCTTCCTTTTCCTGCAGTATTGCATACATTCATTTACCATAAGCAAACTTTATTGGAGTTCATATTGTCATTTTTTCAGGTTGGACTTTGTAGCAAGTTACCCATCTTTTAGTGTCAAATGAATATTCCAATATGAGTTCCCGTGCTTGCAGAATAAAACTTTCTGATTAATCTTACTCTTTCTCTAACACATGCTGTATCTCATATGATAGATTTCTCAATGCTTCACAGAATTACAATGCTCTTAGCTTTGATGATAAGATCCTGGATGGTTTCTATGACCTATATGGCATCGTGACCGGATCCACTTCATCAGAAATGCCTCCCCTGGTTGATCTGCAAAGAACACATGTATCGGATCACATAAGTTGGGAAGCTATTCTTGTAAATAGAGCTGCTGACTCCAACTTGTTGAAGCTTGAACAGAGGGCTTTGGAGATAGCTGTAAGTTCAAGATCTGAACCGTTAAACTTCTCAAGTGGAGATTTGGTGCAGAAGCTCGCTGTTTTGGTCTCTGACCACATGGGGGGCCCTGTGGCCGATCCTGACAATATGCTAATAGCATCAAAAGACCTTTGTTGTAAGTTAAAACAAACTCTCGGAAGCATGGTTTTGCCCCTTGGTTCTTTGGTCGTTGGGTTGGCTCGTCATCGTGCTTTACTGTTCAAGGTATTCAGGTTTTCATTTTGAAAATAAATGTCAATAAACTTTCAAGTTATTTAATACAACAATATCATAGTTTTACTACTACTAGTATCTTCAATATTTTATACCCATTGTGCTTGATTGTAAATACTCACATTGCAATGCAGCCCCTACAATCATCCATGTAACATGGTTTGTTTGGTTTTGAAAAACATGTAGGTTTTGGCTGATAGTATTGGTGTCCCTAGCCGGCTAGTGAAAGGACAACAATATACAGGCTCTGACGATGTTGCAATGAATTTTGTAAAAATGGATGATGGAAGGTAAATGATATTGTCCTCTAGTCTTTACCTTTCTAAATTTAACTGATGGTCGGCCTAGGTAATTATCATTTAACACATATCATATAGTGCTGAAATTGCTGTAGAATATATTTTTGGCTCCAGCTGATATATGGCTGAAATGCCTGTTCCCACATTGTTCACCTTTCAAATAATTGTTACTAAGTGGGGCAAAATTTCCCGAAGAAGTTTTTTCACTCTTTCTTTTTTTTTCAAGTGTGTTTAGAATCAATATTCATCGTCTGTTAGAGTAAAACCTGACCAAACAAGCTAAGCAATTTCCCACTTGGCGGAGCCCACTATATGGTTCAAGTGATGCCATTCGTCCAGGTTGAGAGTCATGTCTTACGTTCCCATGTAATTGTCTATTGGAAATTCAACTTAGGTCTTCTTCTACCCCTCTCTTCATTTGCACTTCTATGCCCTCACTCCTAACCCGTGCTCTACCGAATATGGCCAAATGATTTTGGACTGTTCTCTCTCATCTTGCTCAGTCAGAGGTATACTGCTTTTTTTTAGGAGAGAATTCAGTAAATTAAAGATGAAGTTGTTTTAAAGGAATTCCCTAAAGCTTTTCAGAAACTTGTTAACTTTATGAGTACATGTGGCATGGGATTTGTGAAAAATAGCCAAATAATGAAAAGCTCACTTAATTTTCAGAGAGTACATTGTAGATTTGATGGCAGCCCCTGGTGCTCTTATTCCATCTGACACTGCAGGAGGGCAGGCAGGAGACTATGAAGATTTCCTTTTCAGCAGCACAGTGTCCAAAGACGTTGACATCCCCCAAACAGCATCCTCTAGCAGCGGCATTACTTCCTCGTCCGAGGAACTCAATGAGACTGAAAAAGGGTCCAGGTTGTGGAAAAGTGTTATTGCAGGAAAAGAATCTTCTTCCTCAGGTGAATTTGAAAAGCCTTTAAAAAAGGAGCCTGCCAGAACCATTCATCCTTATTCACATGCAAGGTCTCCATCCTGGACTGAAGGGGTTAGTTCCCCAGCTGCACATAGGATGAAAGTGAAAGACGTTTCTCAATACATGATGGATGCTGCCAAAGAAAACCCGCATCTTGCCCAGAAACTCCATGATGTCTTACTTGAAAGCGGAGTCGTTGCACCCCCACACTTGTTTGCCGAAATTTATTCAGACGGGTTGGATGTCTCGGTGAAATCAAAGGGTGATTTGGAAAATAAAAAAAGAGTTAACTTGCAGAAAAAGAAGGGAGGAGATGATCTCGATCGAGCTCGCTTCTTGCCTCCCTTGCCACATCATTGTAAAAATTTAAAGGGAAATCCACGTGGGCTATTGGGGCGTAATGTAGAGGAAGAAGTTAATGAGCATGCCGTTTCTCCGAGGAAGAAGTATACCAAAAATATGCCAGTTGCCGCTGCTGCAGCAGCTGCTGCTGCTGTGGTTGCATCTTCAATGGTAGTAGCTGCCGCAAAGACAGCTTCTTCTGATCCAAATGTTGACCTCCCCGTCGCAGCGGCAGCCACAGCCACAGCGGCAGCTGTAGTGGCAACTACTGCAGCTGTCAGTAAGCAATACGACAAATTGGATGTATCTGCTCATTTACCAGATAGCCCCGCTTGTTTTAATCCATTAGAATTGGCGAGAAGTGACGCAGATGCTACTGTTGGTGAGCTACAGGGAAGTGGTGACCGAGTGCGTGAGGCACTTGGAGTAAATTCAGAGGGTGAGAGAATATCTGATAGGTCGACTGAAAACGATACCGCAAGATCTGACGCAATGCTTGATGATGTGGCAGAGTGTGAGATTCCGTGGGAAGATATTGTCATTGGAGAACGTATTGGCCTTGGTATTGATGTGCATTATATTCTAGCAATTGCAATTTAGAAATGCCTTGTTCAATCAATAGATTGTCATCTGTATGGTTTTTTCATTGCAGGATCCTACGGGGAGGTATATCGTGGAGACTGGCATGGAACTGTAAGTAATATATTCTTTTACTGTACTTGAATTATCTTTTCCTAATTAGTATCAGTCACCTCCTATGTTCCATACATAAGTTGTAACATCCGGCATATTTTAGGGATAGGGTTAGATCATGTATACTTCTAACATGATTTTTTATGGTAGATTCTGCCTGTAATTAGGCTTCAGGAGAATAGGAATACTGGGGTGCTGAGGGTTGACTCTAGAGCATCTTGAGGCTGCAAGTAATTGAACAATTGTTTTGTTTAGGTTATGGCGAAAGAAGTTGAACATGTGTGTGATGATGATGCATGTCTGTTCGACTGTTCACTATATATTATTTATGAATAATGTATAATGAATTATAAGAGGCAGCAGCAAGTGGGGATGATGAACAACCAATGAGTTTACCATTAGAAATAGATCAATTGTTCGGACGTATCCTAAACATGTGGGTTCGTACAAAAACCTTTTGGATCAGGTTTCTATTTGACAGACTAAATAGTTATTGAACTCAACCAGCAGCTTTTGATAATTAAGAATGAGAAAATAATAAATGTAATTGCTCAAAAAAGAGTAAAACGTGGGCACAATTCTCAACTGGGACTAAGCATGTCTTCTTCTCAAAATAGGATTATATAGTCCCATTAAAAGAATAAAACAATAAAACTTCTAGTAGTTGAACTACCCTATCTTCTACTCCTACTTGAGGAACTTTCTCAAACTAAGTAGCACAGAAATGCAAAACGGGACACACGAGAAACGAGATTTCTAAAAAATTATAGGATACGAAATGTGGGGAAACGTGTAAATATTTAAAAATATAAGCATATATTATATATATATTTTCATATATGTACACAGGTATTTTCATTTATATAGATGCACATATTTTTTTCTTTATATAACCTGTTTATTAACCCAACAATAAAAGCATTCAACGTGTTCAAATTTAAAAATCATTATATATTAGTACATAATAAACATAAAATGCAATAAATTTCTAGCAATACCTTGCGTATGCAATGTCACAATATTGCTAAGAAGAAATATCATAAAAATTCACTAAAACTTCTTTATAAAGACACTATTTTCCATCACGAAATCTCATAAAAAAGAAAAAAATCTAGAAACCCAAGGTTTCTGAAACGCTAATTATTTAGGTAACAGGATTCCCAAATCTTCTTAATTACGAAATGGACCAGAAACAGGAATATGAAGTTTCTGAGTTTCCGAAATGGGAAAACGTGAGCCGCAGGGAGTTTCCATGCTTCATAATTCTCAAATAAGAACTGGCTATTTGTGTATGTAGTGACAAACTTTATTAAGCACCCGGCTCAGCCCCTGGTTGTACTTGGTACTAATTAACATTCAATCCCATGCTGTTCACATTGTTGCAAAAGTGGGCTCTAAATGTTAATTATGACAGTTAATTGTTTAAAATCTCATTAAGGTTTTATATTATTTGACATTTTTCTTTACTATACAGATCAGTGCATAGTCCTAGCAGCTAAATGAAAATGACCAGTGACAAACTTTATTATCAAAGGGAAATTACAGAAGTAATTTGTAAGAATTGGAATTATGAAAATTTGACCTTCTAGATACTGTTTTCACTTTTCATCATCATGTGGTGCTAAAAACTTACAGAAATCTAGCATCAACACTTTCATTTATTGGCTTCATGTTTTTTTCTTGTTTCTTTGCTTTGTACTCACATGTAGGACACTGAAGCTTTCCATAAAAATATAGGTTGCTTGATCTTGCAGTTTCTTAAGTAGGATTGTATGTATATGCTCATAAAGAGAAAAAAGGTTTTATCTATAGTTTGCATATAATGGGTAAACTGCCCCTTTACTTTTGGGTTATATTACTTTATTATGTATTCCTGTTAAAGAAAATCATTATCCTTGAGCATCTGGATCTGTTAGACAATGTCTCCATAAGGATTTGTGTCACTTCATTCATTCTCATATAAGATTGTTAATGGTTATATCAAATTCAGTGGTTGGGTTCACAGATCAAGTAGTTTGTGTTGATTCTTAAATGCTAACATGTACATTTGCTACTAAGAGGAGTACTAATGGACTGATATCTTGTTGCATGTTTTTTCGAGTCTTATTTAGTGTTCAATATCTTCTCAGGATGTTATTTTCCATTATTTGATAAATTTTTTAATGTTTTATTTTACAGGAAGTCGCTGTCAAGAAGTTTTTGGACCAAGATATTACTGGGGAATCCCTTGAAGAATTCAAAAGTGAGGTACCATTTGCTTGTGTCCTTTTGGGATTATAAACTTAGTGATTACTCTGTATCTTTATTAATTTTTTTATCCGACCCAATTCTATCACACATTCAATTACTTTCATGCTGGATATGCATTTATGGATCAGGATTTGACATAAGATGTTTTTTTAATAAAAACATTTGGATTGCAAGGTATGGATCATGAAAAGGCTTAGGCATCCTAATGTTGTTCTTTTCATGGGAGCTGTTACCCGTCCTCCAAACCTTTCAATTGTTACTGAATTTCTACATAGGTATTACCGGAATAGAGTAAATTTTATATTTGATGAAATAAGTAATACTCTTATCTTAGTAGGTTGAGATTTTGAAATATCATTTTTACGTGCAGAGGTAGTCTGTACAGATTGATCCATCGTCCCAACACTCAGTTAGATGAACGGAGACTATTAAGGATGGCTCTTGACACAGTATGGTCCAGTTTTCCTATTTCTTTAAGATTTGTAATAGTTGGGACTTGTATTTACAGTTTCACTTCATTAACAGAAATGTTATATTTGTTGAAAATGTCAGGCTCGAGGAATGAACTATTTGCACAATTCCACCCCAATGATAGTCCATCGCGATTTGAAGTCTCCAAATCTCCTTGTTGATAAGAACTGGGTTGTAAAGGTGATCTTCCTTAAACTTGGATTCTTTGTAATTGAGTAAATTACTTAATATTACACATTAAATAATTGATTGATGTGGCGACAATGGTGTGTTCATTACTCCTAGGTATGTGATTTTGGGCTATCAAGAATGAAGCATAGCACGTTTCTTTCTTCAAGGTCAACAGCGGGAACGGTAAGGAGAAAAAATTAATTCTGAGGGGACTCTGTATTATAAGTTTCATGTTCATTAAAGTACTCTACCCTCCGTCCCCCAATTTCTTGTTGCACATATCATTTTTTGACTTTTTACAGGCTTCTGTGATACTGTTCATTCTTCCCATTTGGTGATTCATTGCTCTCCTTTCACCTTTTATTGCACGTGGCTCATAGATCTTTACAATTTGGTTAACACTTCATGAATGAACTGATGTTGCTCGAGTATAATTATAGTTCCATGTTGATCACAACCGCCCCCCTATACTTAGATTGCCATAATCTATTTAAGCTTTTATGATAACTAAACTAGACTATTTGCATGTCTTTTATTTGATGTTTCCATAACATGTGATATCTTTCAATATTCATCTTAGCAACTGCTAGGCTGTGGGGCCATATAACTAATTCTGGTATTCTATTCTAGGCGGAGTGGATGGCTCCAGAAGTACTGCGAAATGAGCCATCAGATGAAAAGTATGTCATTCAGCATAACCTATTACGTACTCTATAAGTATTGGAAATTTATGCATGTTTTATTGTAAGATTATGGAAATAGAAAAGAAGTATGTTGGGAATAAGGAGGAAATGTACATGCTGATGATGATACGTCTATGACATTTTGTCTAGAGAGTTTCTTAAAATAGTAACACTTGCATGAGTTATCATCTCACATTCTCACCTAAGCTCACATTGTCATACTGGTGAGGTCGATCACTTTTGAGCTAAGAACTAATACTCTCACGCTAGATCTTTCTTATCTTGAAAAGTGATTGTAGTTTTTATTGTCAAAGTATGTGTTCTGAGCTGAAAAGTGATGAGTTTCACGGACTGAGCTTTCGAAAGTTGCCCCACAAGATTTTTAGAGGGAAAATTACCGTTTAAGTGATTAAAACGTATATAGGTTCCTAATATACAACAACAACATTATCCTAGTGCCGTAAAGGCTCGCACGTACGGTGGGGGGTGGGGGGGAGTTGGATGTACGCAATCTTACCCGTGTACTAAAGCATAGAGACACTATTTCGAGATGAGCCATGATGAAAATTACGTTGAAAATTACTGATCGCTTCTTCATAACAAAACAACGCAAACAGTTTAGTGAACCATTTGGCTTTGTTCCATCATAGTCACAAGCCAAAAAACATAGACAATTTAGGTTCCTATTATATTAAGAAAAATTTAAGAATATGGCGTATGAGTGGAAAGCGCAATCAATGCATGGGGAAATGAATCACCTAACCCTTTAAAATGAACATGGGAATAGTTACTATACATAAAAATACCATTACGTTAGGAAACAAAACTTTATAGTTATATATTTGGAAAATGTCCATCTTTTTGTCACTCTTGTAGTAATATTCTCTTTTTAATATGTGTCCTTATTGGTGATTGGATGCCGATTTACTTGCACTGCAGATGTGATGTGTATAGCTTTGGAGTCATATTGTGGGAGCTTTGCACATTGCAGCAACCTTGGGGAGGGATGAACCCCATGCAAGTAGTTGGTGCGGTTGGATTTCAGCACCGTCGCCTAGATATACCTGCTGACATGGATCCTGCTGTTGCAGACATTGTTAGAAAGTGCTGGCAAACGTGAGTCTAAGGGTTTGTTTTGTTAGAAGATTTCAAAGCGAATGGAAGGGGTGCTTTTTACTTCTATATCTATAGTCTAAATAAAGTGAAGATAAATAAAATGAAGATAAAAAAACTATATACGAACACTTGGTCTACTAATTGTACATCTATATGCCTATATCTACTATCTATAGTCTACTAGAAAATAGACGACCAAGACAAAACTTTATTACTTGGTATAATTAGTTTTGTTTCCTAATGTCATGGTGTTTCCGTGTATATGTAACTGTTTGAGAGTTATTTTATTATCACTCTTTCCCATTAGTAAATTGAAAGCAACGCCCTGTCCTCTGAAATCGCTGAACCAAACAAGCCCTAAGTTGCTTATGTTAGTTTTTTTTTTCAATATCTTTTCTTTAATTAAAGATATTCAAGGCATTGGTAAACAAGCAGAAAATTCTTTTTCTGTTCATCAGCCAACTTTGAATTCTTGATGGTTTCACATTGTCAATCCTTGCAGAGATCCGAAATTGCGCCCTTCATTTACTGAAATCATGGCTGCTCTAAGACCTCTGCAAAAACCAATTACCAGTTCCTATGTGCCAAAGGCACCGCCATCCAGAAGCCAAGGGAAGGGTAAGCTGTTGCAGCTTCCGGAAGATTCAGTTTCTGGAAGGAGCCACTGAAGAAGCATAATGACTCTCACTTCTTGGAAGCAGTAACAAGTTCAAACTATTGAAGGAAGACATGCAATTCTTTTCTATCCTTTTTTTCTGTGATCTCCTGTGGCTTTTATTCTTGGCTTATATATCATTTGCCGTGATCCTCAAAGTTGTGCATTTGTTTGTAGATTATTTTTGGACTCTTGTAATTACATATGTACACTGCTTATGTTTTAATCAACCTTTCTTCACAGAAGAAGTATCAAGTGAAAAAGATCATTCGAAAGTGTTTTCCTTCAGATGAAACTAATGCGTGATTGTGGACAGTTTCCTTAAAGTGATCATTTACGAACAGCTAAGTTACATAGCCTCTTGTAGTTGTACTCTATCGTTCCTTTGATCATTTCTACTGCTCTTAACCAATCTTGCGCGTATGTAGTATGTATTGCAAGTATTCCACACCGCTTCTCAAAGTTTGATTTCATATATCATGTTCTATGATGTGCAATATGATCTTACAATATCATTGTTACACTTCAAAGTAATTGTAAATTATTTGTGCGAGTCCACTTCTCATGATAATTTTCTGTGCAAGTGAATATAAATGTATGATTGCAATGAGTGAA